>CM042437.1:36351137-36956137 GCA_023631565.1 Gymnocephalus cernua | reverse complement strand
GGCAGCAGAAAACACACATGACAGCCTAAAACTCCATGACATATTACATATGTGTATAGTAACTTCTGCTGAGAATCTGCCGTGAATAACAATAATAAGTGACAAACAAGGTTTTGGCTAAACATATTGCAAAGCTGTTGATCGGCCCGACATACACATTTCCTGGTGTGTTTACATTTGTGCCAAACTAAGAGCAATAACAAGTTTTGGATGTCACACAATACAATAATGTCATATTTATTTATATAACACTCACAGTTCTGCTACATATATATATTTGGAGTCACCCAGTGAAAAATAAACATAATTAACATTATAAGACATATAATAATAATAATAATAATAATAAATTGAATTTATATAGCGCTTTTCATAGACTCAAAGTCACTTTACAGGTTGCTAGATTATAAGGTAAAGCAAAACTGGACAATACAAGACAAAACAAAACAAAGCAAAAGAAAACAAGACAAAGCAAAGCAAGATACAGTCACAGAAGAAAAGGGGGCTACAGATAGGCAGAGGTGAAGAGATTGGGTCTAGAGGCGGGACTGGAAGATGGTGAGGGAGTCAGAGGTGCGGATCTCTTGGGGGAGGGAGTTCCAGAGCCTGGGAGCTGTCCTGGAGAAGGCTCTGATCTTGGATGTAAGAGTTTGGATTTATTGCTCAACCACCCCGAAAAAAGGCACAAGTTCCAGGCTGGATACAAAACCTCCCGAGAAGGCTAGAAGGACAGCAAATAGACGCTCGTTATCGTTAGCTTGTTGGCTGCTGGGGACAGAAAAAAGTAAGACGATCGATTTTATGGTTATTAAATGATTAAAATATGATTAAAAGGTGCCGTTGCGCCATTTTCTCAAAATCATGTCAAGTCATGATTTTGCCTTCCGTAGAACCTACATACACCAAAGCTTGCAGTCATATTTTTACCTATATTGTGAAATGCAAAAATGAGCCAATGAATTTAAAACATATGCATCATGTAATGTTTACTTGAGAATGTACTGCGCTGTTACATATTTCTCTGTTAAATAACAGGAACATACTGGCAGCAGGGTTACCATAAATTTCCTGTTACTTTAACAGTTTACTCATGTTTGTTTTCAGAGGGATTTGGTATTCAACAGTCATTTTGCTCTCCAAGTATCTAAGCTTCTTCCCTCTACACCCCCCCCCTCTCAACATTCCACAGGCCAAATAAACCCCCGTCGTTTGCCATTTGCTTGGAGAGGCTGTTTATTCAAGGCTCTCATTCCAGTTGAATAGAGAGCCAGCAGACAACGGAGAAGGGTGCTTGCCCTGCTGTATTTACCAGGTAGGTTTGACATTTTTCTTAAGAACACAGCTTTATTGGTGACAATAGAATGCAGTGATTATCACAGTTTTTTTCAGAAATGGATGTTGACACAAGGCTTTTGTAAGGGAAAGAAATTTTTATAAAAGCACACAGAGAGGAGCGGACAGCAAAGAGGGGAGGAAACAGGATGGAGGAGAAGAGGAAAACAGGGAGAGGAGAGTGGAAGAAAGAGGAGGTGAGAGGAAAGGTGGAGACAGAAAAGAATACAGGAAAAGGTAGTATATAGGAGAAAAGACAAGCACGGAGAGATAAACATTACCACAAATTTCACTCTGTTTTTCATGTAAGGAATATCATTTAATTAATTGACATTTCAGATTAACTGAAGCCACAATTTCTCCAACACAGTCATCATGGCAGAGGCAACCTCATTACATATAGAAATAGCCATACTGGCTGCAACCTCAACCCTGCTTTTCCCCACAAAGACATATATGACCAAGTTGAGGCATCCTGAGGGCCTCCATGCTGCATGTGCTTGAGCAGGCTGTCACTGGACATCCAGTGATACACTGGGATGAGCTTCTTATGAATCATTCAGAAGACCAATATTTAGAACAATGCAGAAAGCAAATAAAGTAGACTAAATGGCTGACAGATTATCTGCTCACTGTCAGAGATATGAAGAAGAGACAGATCCTGACTAAACAGGCTCAGTGACCACTAACTGGGTCAGAGATGCACTTCCTCCTCCACTGGGAAAAAGTCTGTTCACTAAGAGATTTACACCTTGGAAAAATAGCCAAAAAATTTTCACTTCCCAAAGTTAATACCAGAAAAGAAGCTGGTAGTTCTCCTAGGAGAAGGGACAGCAGCTCCACTGACAGCTATCTACATATGTATCAATCTGCCTACCACAGCCTGAGGGACTCACAACCACTTTAGGATCCCACAATTACAGATTGGTTTAGTGTTGTATAGTAATTATATTAGAATAGTGTTCAGTTAAATAAAGTTTCAATAATGCTGATGCTTGATATTGTTAGGTTCTAAAAAGTTTAAACAATGTAGCTTTGGTTCAGATGCATTCATTGCACATGGCAGCCTGGTTAAGGTCAAAGCAGACCTTTTGTCCTATTCTCCTTTTGTCTTTCCCAGGTAGATTAGGTCAAAACCAAACACTTAAGAAACTTTTGTCCCACAGCAGGAAGCAAACACCCTGCTGTGCTGAGACTAATTAGAGTACAGGATAGTCTTTGATCTGTGACCGGGAGAAACCCCCAATGTGCATGCAAGAGGTGTGACCATCGCATCTGAGGCTATGAAGAAAGCCAATGAGATGCGTTCAACACAACATCATGCCAATGATGGGCCAATGGGAATAGAATCCGCTCCAGGTGCAGGGAGATATAATCCTGAAACTGATAATGATCGAGACAGTGAAAATGTGACTCCACCGATGAAACATATTTACTGTCCACTGCTCGCAGTGTATTGTATTGTCTTGTTTGTCCAATGTCAGCTGAATTGTAACTGTTGCCTTTGTCATGTTGCTTTCATCATAGTGTTAATTAAATATTCTCTTAATCCTCCAATTGCTTCCAGGTCTTTTCTCCTTCCTCAAAGATCCAAGAACACATCTTTTAGTTTTTCTCAACAATTGGTGACCCCCTGACGTGGATTTTGTGAGGAGAAAGGGAGAAAAGCAGATTCAAAGGACTGGACTGGTGCTTGCTGGATTTTCATGCAGGGCCCAGACAACTGAGGAGGTGAGCAGAAGCCTGTTAAATAAAAATCCTGCATAGCTTATATAAGGAAATGTTTCAGGTGTGAAAATCCAGCAGCATCTCTGGAAGTCTTAATCCTCCAATTGCCCCCAGGCCTTTTCTCCTTCCTAAAAGATCCAAGAACACGTCTTTTAGTTTTTCTCAACAATAGCATATGTGACACCTACATGTTTAAGGCTATGAATTTCTGTAAACAGCTTTGAGAGAGAGAGAGAGACAGACAGAGGTGTGTGTTTCTCATTACCTCAGCTGTCTGAACACGGTCTGTTTTACTACATACATAGATCTTATTTGGACGTAAAGCATATCGTGTCTGTAATTAATGGCATTCATGGAATAAAAGTATACAGCCACAGTAAGAAACAAATATGAAATGCCAATAAATTAAATCATATTTACCATGATGAACAGTGACATTTTGTGGGAATGAACGTCCCTCCTGTCCTCTCGTTGCTCTGCAGATGCATAGACTGTCTGTCTCAGTAAGATTTTAGATTTGTGCCAAACTAAGAGCAATAACAAGTTTTGGATATCACACAGTGTGATACATGGATCTTATTTGGACGTAAAGCACATCGTGTCTGTAATTAATGGCTTTCAATAGAAATTAGCAGCCATAAAAAAGTCATTAAACGCCGTTTTCTCAAAATGAGTTCTTGTCACACTGCTAGTCATGATTTTGCCTTCCGTAGAACCTACATACACCAAAGCTTGCAGTCGTATTTTTACCTATATTGTGAAATGCAAAAATGAGCCAATGAATTTAAAACATATGCATCATGTAATGTTTACTTGAGAATGTACTGCGCTGTTACATATTTCTCTGTTAAATAACAGGAACGTACTGGCAGCAGGGTTACCATAAATTTCCTGTTACTTTATCAGTTAATTCATGTTTGTTTTCAGAGGAATTTGGTATTCATCAGTCATTTTGCTCTCCAAGTATCTATGCTCCTTCCCTCTACACCCCCCCCCCCCCCCCCCCCCTCTCAACATTCCACAGGCCAATTAAACCCCCGTCGTTTTGCCATTTGCTTGGATAGGCTGTGTTCATTCAATGCTCTCATTCCAGTTGAATAGAGAGCCAGCAGACAACGGAGAAGGGTGCTTGCCCTGCTGTATTTACCAGGTAGGTTTGACATTATTCTTAAGAACACAGCTTTATTGGTGACAATAGAATGCAGTTATTATCACAGTTTTTTTTCAGAAATGGATGTTGACACAAGGCTTTTGTAAGGGAAAGAAATTTTTATAAAAGCACACAGAGAGGAGCGGACAGCAAAGAGGGGAGGAAACAGGATGGAGGAGAAGACGAAAACAGGGAGAGGAGAGTGGAAGAAAGAGGAGGTGAGAAGAAAGGAGAGAGAAAAGAACACATGAAGAGGTAGGAGAGAGGAAATGATTATGAGATATTGACTTAATATAGAGACTTGTATTCATATACTCCCTCATGCACTGTGTAGTAGGCCATATAGTTTAATTACATCTATGAAAATATGTTTTTCACAATACAACTTCACAATTCAAAATATATTCTGGGATGATGGTAGACCTCTTACAACTAATGAAAGTGCAAAGTACTACACATTTCCTTTACTTGAATAGTCAGATGGCTTTGCTTGTGACACAGCTTGCTCTGGTTGAGGCTTGAGAGGGCACTGTGTCAAATGTAGAAAGTTGTTGCTTTGGCCTTAACGACAAAAACACAAAGACAAAATAATACGGTAAAACTACAGAATCGTGTAACCAAAATTACCTGTACCATTGTCAGTAGCTCTATAACAACTCCAAAAGATGGTTGATGTATAATTTCAACAAGTGTTGGTTCTTTTAGTTGAAATGTGACACATACAAAGTATTTTCATGTATGGAATAAAAGTATACAGCCACAGTAAGAAACATATGAAATGCCAATAAATTAAATCATATTTAACATGATGAACAGTGACATTTTGTGGGAATTAACGTCCCTCCTGTCCTCTCGTTGCTCTGCAGATGCACAGACTGTCTGTCTCAGTAAGATTTTAGATTTGTGGCAAACTAAGAGTCCACTGCGACATAAGAAAATTGATTTTATTAGTGTCATTTCTATGTTTATCTTACAAAATTACCCCACTTTTTAATTACATTTCATTAAATATTATGTATTTGCTTGGTAATATACATAAGAATGTATTATGGAATTATATGAAATACCATAATAAATAACCACCTAGTGGACGGGAAGTAGAACTCCATCTTCTTACTCAGTTCACTGAAATTGGTGCTGTATCTGTGCTGGTGAGTGTGGTCTTGGCGCCCTCTGGTGGACACCATCAGGAACTACATGCAGAACACCACCAAACGTTTTCACACATTAAAACCATGGTAACAGATTTTATTAGTGTCATTTCTATGTTTATATTTTACACACTCACGCCAACAAAAGATTTAATGTAACATATCATACATTTATATTTATTACCATAATAAATTATACTAACTTAAACTATTACATAATATTGCAACATGTAATATGAAATAGCAGTAAATGTATATTATGTTATATGGAAATATAAATGTGAATGTAGTATGGCATTATAGGAAATGTCATAATAAACAAACACCTAGTGGACAGGGAGGAGAATTCCATCTTATTACTCATTTCACAGTGAAGTTGTTCATTTACCCACTGAACCCATTCAGACACAGCATCTCTGTGCTGGTGAGGTCATGGTCTTAAGGACCTCATGCACAACTCTAGTGATTCCTGAACTTTATTTCCTGTCTCTCAGTATTGGAAACACTGAAAAATACAGATGTGCATGTAGCACACAGAAAGGAGCGGACAGCGAAGAGGGGAGGAATGAGGACGGAGAAGAGAGACACAAGAAGAGGAGAGTGGACAAAAGAGGAGGCTAGAAAAAATGAGAGAGAAAAGAACACAGGAAGAGGTAGGAGAGAGGAGATGATTATGAAATATTGACTTCATTTAGAGACTTGTATTCATATTCTCCCTCATGCACTGTGTAATATACCATATAGTTTAATTACAAGAGAACTTATAAGAACTACATGTAGAACACCACCAAACGTTTTCACACATTAAAACCATGGTAACAGATTTTATTAATGTCATTTCTATGTTTATATTTTACACACTCACACCAACAACAGATTTAATGTAACATATCATACATTTAAATAACGTAATACATTATACCAACATAAACTATAACATAATATTGCAACATGTAATATGAAATAACAGTAAATGTATATTATATTATGATTTTTTTAGGTAATTTCTATGTTTATCTTACAAAATCACGCCACTTTTTGAATTACATTGCATTAAATATTATGCATGTATTTGTTAATATACATAAGAATGTATTATGGAATTATATGAAATATAATAAACAAACACCTAGTGCACGGGAAGTAGAGCTACATCTTATTACTCAGTTCACTGAAATTGTTGGCGTATCTGTGCTCAGTTACACTCCACGTCTTCTGTGTTCTTGTTTCTCACCTGACAGGACAACGAGAAAGATGAAAATGCAGCTGAATGTCTGAGGCGTACGGCAGTGGCAAGACAGAGACGGCTGCTGTCCTGTGAGTGATTGTGTGTGTGTGTGTGTGTATGTGTGTGTGTGTGTGTTCATTGATTAATTGAAACTGAAATGTTTGTGTATTTCTAATGTGATTTTGTAAGTAAATATTTCATTGTGACTATACGTATGTTTGACTACTCCTACCTTGTCCTTCGGGTCCCCTGGGACACTTAGCTTGCTGTGTTTGCAGTACGCATCGTTTGGGCCCTCAAAGGACGAGTTGAGAGTGGTAAGAAATGCGTTTGACTGCGTTCTGCTACAGTGCGCGTCTCTGGGCCCTCAAAGGACGAGTTGAGGGTGGTAAGAAAGTTGTTGCTTTGGCCTTAACGACAACAACCCAAAGACAAAATAATACGGTAAAACTACAGAATTGTGTAACCAAAATTACCTGTACCATTGTCAGTAGCTCTATAACAACTCCAAAAGATGGTTGATGTATAATTTCAACAAGTGTTGGTTCTTTTAGTTGAAATGCGACACATGCAAAGTATTTTCATGAATGGAATAAAAGTATACAGCCACAGAAAAAAACACATATGAAATGCCAATATATTAAATCATATTTAACATGATGAACAGTGACATTTTGTGGGAATTAACGTCTCTCCTGTTCTCTCGTTGCTCTGCAGATGCACAGACTGTCTGTCTCAGTAAGATTTTAGATTTGTGGCAAACTAAGAGTCCACTGCAAAATAAGAAAATTGATTTTATTAGTGTCATTTCTATGTTTATCTTACAAAATGACCCCACTTTTTAATTACATTTCATTAAATATTATGTATGTGCTTGGTAATATACATGAGAATGTATTATGGAATTATATGAAATACCATAATAAATAACCACCTAGTGGACGGGAAGTAGAACTCTATCTTATTACTCAGTTAACTGAAATTGGTGCCGTATCTGTGCTGGTGAGTGTGGTCTTGGTGCCCTCTGGTGGACACCATCAGGAACTACATGCAGAACACCACCAAACGTTTTCCCAAGGTAACAGATTTTATTAATGTCATTTCTATGTTTATATTTTACACACTCACACCAACAACAGATTTAATGTAACATATCATACATTTAAATACCGTAATACATTATACCGACATAAACTATTACATAATATTGCAACAAGTAATGTGAAATAACAGTAAATGTATATTATATTATGATTTTAAAAGGGCCATTTCTTTTTTTATCTTACAAAATCACCCCACGTTTTGAATTACATTGCATTAAATATTATGCATGTATTTGTTAATATACATAAGAATGTATTATGGAATTATATGAAATATCATAATAAACAAACACCTAGTGGACGGGAAGTAGAAATACATCTTATTACTCAGTTCACTGAAATTGTTGGCGTATCTGTGCTCAGTTACACTCCATGTCTTCTGTGTTCTTGTGTCTCACCTGACAGGACAAAGAGAAAGATGAAAATGCAGCTGAACGTCTGAGGCGTACGACAGTGGTAAGACAGACATTAGTGGCAAGACTGAATAAAAAAGTCATTAAACGCTGTTTTCTCAAAATGAGTTCTTGTCACACTGCTAGTCATGATTTTGCCTTCCGTAGAACCTACATACACCAAAGCTTGCAGTCGTATTTTTACCTATATTGTGAAATGCAAAAATGAGCCAATGAATTTAAAACGTATGCATCATGTAATGTTTACTTGAGAATGTACTGCGCTGTTACATATTTCTCTGTTAAATAACAGGAACGTACTGGCAGCAGGGTTACCATAAATTTCCTGTTACTTTAACAGTTTATTCATGTTTGTTTTCAGAGGGATTTGGTATTCATCAGTCATTTTGCTCTCCGAGTATCTATGCTTCTTCCCTCTACTGTCTCAGTAAGATTTTAGATTTGTGGCAAAGTAAGAGTCCACTCTAGACTATGATTCATTGACATTTCAGGAGATGAGGGTGGTGGGAAATGTGCTCGACTGCAAGATGGGTGAGAGGGACCCTGTGGATGAGAGCACTGCAACATGGGTCCCTGGGACCCCTGAGGACGAGATGAGGTTGGTGGGAAATGTGCTCGACTGCAGGACGGGTGACAGGGACCCATGTGGGTGAGAGCACAGCAGCATGGTCCCCGGGACCCCTGAGGACGAGATGAGGATGTTGGGAAATGTGTTTGACTGCAGGACGGGTCCCCGGGACCATGCAGGATGACATGAGGGTGGTGGGAAATGTGCTCGACTGCAGGATGGGTGACAGGGACCACGCATGATGAGAGCACTGCAGCATGGGTCCCCGGGACCCCTGAGGGCGAGATGAGGGTGGTGGGAAATGTGCTTGACTGCAGGATGGGTGACAGGGACCACGCAGGATGACATGAGCGTGATGGGAAATGTGCTCGACTGCAGGATGGGTGACAGGGACCACGCATGATGAGAGCACTGCAGCATGGGTCCCGGGACACCTGAGGACAAGATGAGGGTGGTGGGAAATGTGTTTGACTGCAGGATGGGTGACAGGGACCACGCAGGATGAGAGCACTGCAGCATGGGTCCCCGGGACCCCTGAGGGCGAGATGAGGGTGGTGGGAAATGTGCTTGACTGCAGGATGGGTGACAGGGACCACGCATGATGAGAGCACTGCAGCATGGGTCCCGGGACACCTGAGGACAAGATGAGGGTGGTGGGAAATGTGATTGACTGCAGGATGGGTGACAGGGACCACGCAGGATGAGAGCACTGCAGCATGGGTCCCCGGGACCCCTGAGGGCGAGATGAGGGTGGTGGGAAATGTGCTTGACTGCAGGATGGGTGACAGGGACCACGCATGATGAGAGCACTGCAGCATGGGTCCTGGGACACCTGAGGACAAGATGAGGGTGGTGGGAAATGTGTTTGACTGCAGGATGGGTGACAGGGACCACGCAGGATGACATGAGCGTGATGGGAAATGTGCTCAACTGCAGGATGGGTGACAGGGACCTCTCATGATGAGAGCACTGCAGCATGGGTCCCCGGGACCCCTGAGGGCAAGATGAGGGTGGTGGGAAATGTGCTTGACTGCAGGATGGGTGACAGGGACCACGCATGATGAGAGCACTGCAGCATGGGTCCCGGGACACCTGAGGACAAGATGAGGGTGGTGGGAAATGTGTTTGACTGCAGGATGGGTGACAGGGACCACGCAGGATGACATGAGCGTGATGGGAAATGTGCTCAACTGCAGGATGGGTGACAGGGACCTCTCATGATGAGAGCACTGCAGCATGGGTCCCGGGGACCCCTGAGGGCGAGATGAGGGTGGTGGGAAATGTGTTTGACTGCAGGATGGGTGACAGGGACGACGCAGGATGACATGAGCGTGATGGGAAATGTGCTCGACTGCAGGATGGGTGACAGGGACCACGCATGATGAGAGCACTGCAGCATGGGTCCCCGGGACCCCTGAGGGCGAGATGAGGGTGGTGGGAAATGTGCTTGACTGCAGGATGGGTGACAGGGACCACGCATGATGAGAGCACTGCAGCATGGGTCCCGGGACACCTGAGGACAAGATGAGGGTGGTGGGAAATGTGTTTGACTGCAGGATGGGTGACAGGGACCACGCAGGATGAGAGCACTGCAGCATGGGTCCCCGGGACCCCTGAGGGCGAGATGAGGGTGGTGGGAAATGTGCTTGACTGCAGGATGGGTGACAGGGACCACGCATGATGAGAGCACTGCAGCATGGGTCCCGGGACACCTGAGGACAAGATGAGGGTGGTGGGAAATGTGTTTGACTGCAGGATGGGTGACAGGGACCACGCAGGATGACATGAGCGTGATGGGAAATGTGCTCAACTGCAGGATGGGTGACAGGGACCTCTCATGATGAGAGCACTGCAGCATGGGTCCCCGGGACCCCTGAGGGCGAGATGAGGGTGGTGGGAAATGTGCTTGACTGCAGGATGGGTGACAGGGACCACGCATGATGAGAGCACTGCAGCATGGGTCCCGGGACACCTGAGGACAAGATGAGGGTGGTGGGAAATGTGTTTGACTGCAGGATGGGTGACAGGGACCACGCAGGATGACATGAGCGTGATGGGAAATGTGCTCAACTGCAGGATGGGTGACAGGGACCTCTCATGATGAGAGCACTGCAGCATGGGTCCCGGGGACCCCTGAGGGCGAGATGAGGGTGGTGGGAAATGTGTTTGACTGCAGGATGGGTGACAGGGACGACGCAGGATGACATGAGCGTGATGGGAAATGTGCTCGACTGCAGGATGGGTGACAGGGACCACGCATGATGAGAGCACTGCAGCATGGGTCCCCGGGACCCCTGAGGGCGAGATGAGGGTGGTGGGAAATGTGCTCAACTGCAGGATGGGTGACAGGGACCTCTCATGATGAGAGCACTGCAGCATGGGTCCCCGGGACCCCTGAGGGCGAGATGAGGGTGGTGGGAAATGTGTTTGACTGCAGGATGGGTGACAGGGACGACGCAGGATGACATGAGCGTGATGGGAAATGTGCTCGACTGCAGGATGGGTGACAGGGACCACGCATGATGAGAGCACTGCAGCATGGGTCCCCGGGACCCCTGAGGGCGAGATGAGGGTGGTGGGAAATGTGCTCAACTGCAGGATGGGTGACAGGGACCTCTCATGATGAGAGCACTGCAGCATGGGTCCCCGGGACCCCTGAGGGCGAGATGAGGGTGGTGGGAAATGTGCTTGACTGCAGGATGGGTGACAGGGACCACGCATGATGAGAGCACTGCAGCATGGGTCTCGGGACACCTGAGGACAAGATGAGGGTGGTGGGAAATGTGTTTGACTGCAGGATGGGTGACAGGGACCACGCAGGATGACATGAGCGTGATGGGAAATGTGCTCAACTGCAGGATGGGTGACAGGGACCACGCATGATGAGAGCACTGCAGCATGGGTCCCCGGGACCCCTGAGGGCGAGATGAGGGTGGTGGGAAATGTGCTTGACTGCAGGATGGGTGACAGGGACCACGCATGATGAGAGCACTGCAGCATGGGTCCCGGGACACCTGAGGACAAGATGAGGGTGGTGGGAAATGTGTTTGACTGCAGGATGGGTGACAGGGACCACGCAGGATGACATGAGCGTGATGGGAAATGTGCTCAACTGCAGGATGGGTGACAGGGACCTCTCATGATGAGAGCACTGCAGCATGGGTCCCGGGGACCCCTGAGGGCGAGATGAGGGTGGTGGGAAATGTGTTTGACTGCAGGATGGGTGACAGGGACGACGCAGGATGACATGAGCGTGATGGGAAATGTGCTCGACTGCAGGATGGGTGACAGGGACCACGCATGATGAGAGCACTGCAGCATGGGTCCCCGGGACCCCTGAGGGCGAGATGAGGGTGGTGGGAAATGTGCTTGACTGCAGGATGGGTGACAGGGACCACGCATGATGAGAGCACTGCAGCATGGGTCCCGGGACACCTGAGGACAAGATGAGGGTGGTGGGAAATGTGTTTGACTGCAGGATGGGTGACAGGGACCACGCAGGATGAGAGCACTGCAGCATGGGTCCCCGGGACCCCTGAGGGCGAGATGAGGGTGGTGGGAAATGTGCTTGACTGCAGGATGGGTGACAGGGACCACGCATGATGAGAGCACTGCAGCATGGGTCCCGGGACACCTGAGGACAAGATGAGGGTGGTGGGAAATGTGTTTGACTGCAGGATGGGTGACAGGGACCACGCAGGATGAGAGCACTGCAGCATGGGTCCCCGGGACCCCTGAGGGCGAGATGAGGGTGGTGGGAAATGTGCTTGACTGCAGGATGGGTGACAGGGACCACGCATGATGAGAGCACTGCAGCATGGGTCCCGGGACACCTGAGGACAAGATGAGGGTGGTGGGAAATGTGTTTGACTGCAGGATGGGTGACAGGGACCACGCAGGATGAGAGCACTGCAGCATGGGTCCCCGGGACCCCTGAGGGCGAGATGAGGGTGGTGGGAAATGTGCTTGACTGCAGGATGGGTGACAGGGACCACGCATGATGAGAGCACTGCAGCATGGGTCCCGGGACACCTGAGGACAAGATGAGGGTGGTGGGAAATGTGTTTGACTGCAGGATGGGTGACAGGGACCACGCAGGATGACATGAGCGTGATGGGAAATGTGCTCAACTGCAGGATGGGTGACAGGGACCTCTCATGATGAGAGCACTGCAGCATGGGTCCCCGGGACCCCTGAGGGCGAGATGAGGGTGGTGGGAAATGTGCTTGACTGCAGGATGGGTGACAGGGACCACGCATGATGAGAGCACTGCAGCATGGGTCCCGGGACACCTGAGGACAAGATGAGGGTGGTGGGAAATGTGTTTGACTGCAGGATGGGTGACAGGGACCACGCAGGATGACATGAGCGTGATGGGAAATGTGCTCAACTGCAGGATGGGTGACAGGGACCTCTCATGATGAGAGCACTGCAGCATGGGTCCCGGGGACCCCTGAGGGCGAGATGAGGGTGGTGGGAAATGTGTTTGACTGCAGGATGGGTGACAGGGACGACGCAGGATGACATGAGCGTGATGGGAAATGTGCTCGACTGCAGGATGGGTGACAGGGACCACGCATGATGAGAGCACTGCAGCATGGGTCCCCGGGACCCCTGAGGGCGAGATGAGGGTGGTGGGAAATGTGCTCAACTGCAGGATGGGTGACAGGGACCTCTCATGATGAGAGCACTGCAGCATGGGTCCCCGGGACCCCTGAGGGCGAGATGAGGGTGGTGGGAAATGTGTTTGACTGCAGGATGGGTGACAGGGACGACGCAGGATGACATGAGCGTGATGGGAAATGTGCTCGACTGCAGGATGGGTGACAGGGACCACGCATGATGAGAGCACTGCAGCATGGGTCCCCGGGACCCCTGAGGGCGAGATGAGGGTGGTGGGAAATGTGCTCAACTGCAGGATGGGTGACAGGGACCTCTCATGATGAGAGCACTGCAGCATGGGTCCCCGGGACCCCTGAGGGCGAGATGAGGGTGGTGGGAAATGTGCTTGACTGCAGGATGGGTGACAGGGACCACGCATGATGAGAGCACTGCAGCATGGGTCCCGGGACACCTGAGGACAAGATGAGGGTGGTGGGAAATGTGTTTGACTGCAGGATGGGTGACAGGGACCACGCAGGATGACATGAGCGTGATGGGAAATGTGCTCAACTGCAGGATGGGTGACAGGGACCACGCATGATGAGAGCACTGCAGCATGGGTCCCCGGGACCCCTGAGGGCGAGATGAGGGTGGTGGGAAATGTGCTTGACTGCAGGATGGGTGACAGGGACCACGCATGATGAGAGCACTGCAGCATGGGTCCCGGGACACCTGAGGACAAGATGAGGGTGGTGGGAAATGTGTTTGACTGCAGGATGGGTGACAGGGACCACGCAGGATGACATGAGCGTGATGGGAAATGTGCTCAACTGCAGGATGGGTGACAGGGACCTCTCATGATGAGAGCACTGCAGCATGGGTCCCGGGGACCCCTGAGGGCGAGATGAGGGTGGTGGGAAATGTGTTTGACTGCAGGATGGGTGACAGGGACGACGCAGGATGACATGAGCGTGATGGGAAATGTGCTCGACTGCAGGATGGGTGACAGGGACCACGCATGATGAGAGCACTGCAGCATGGGTCCCCGGGACCCCTGAGGGCGAGATGAGGGTGGTGGGAAATGTGCTTGACTGCAGGATGGGTGACAGGGACCACGCATGATGAGAGCACTGCAGCATGGGTCCCGGGACACCTGAGGACAAGATGAGGGTGGTGGGAAATGTGTTTGACTGCAGGATGGGTGACAGGGACCACGCAGGATGAGAGCACTGCAGCATGGGTCCCCGGGACCCCTGAGGGCGAGATGAGGGTGGTGGGAAATGTGCTTGACTGCAGGATGGGTGACAGGGACCACGCATGATGAGAGCACTGCAGCATGGGTCCCGGGACACCTGAGGACAAGATGAGGGTGGTGGGAAATGTGTTTGACTGCAGGATGGGTGACAGGGACCACGCAGGATGAGAGCACTGCAGCATGGGTCCCCGGGACCCCTGAGGGCGAGATGAGGGTGGTGGGAAATGTGCTTGACTGCAGGATGGGTGACAGGGACCACGCATGATGAGAGCACTGCAGCATGGGTCCCGGGACACCTGAGGACAAGATGAGGGTGGTGGGAAATGTGTTTGACTGCAGGATGGGTGACAGGGACCACGCAGGATGAGAGCACTGCAGCATGGGTCCCCGGGACCCCTGAGGGCGAGATGAGGGTGGTGGGAAATGTGCTTGACTGCAGGATGGGTGACAGGGACCACGCATGATGAGAGCACTGCAGCATGGGTCCCGGGACACCTGAGGACAAGATGAGGGTGGTGGGAAATGTGTTTGACTGCAGGATGGGTGACAGGGACCACGCAGGATGACATGAGCGTGATGGGAAATGTGCTCAACTGCAGGATGGGTGACAGGGACCTCTCATGATGAGAGCACTGCAGCATGGGTCCCCGGGACCCCTGAGGGCGAGATGAGGGTGGTGGGAAATGTGCTTGACTGCAGGATGGGTGACAGGGACCTCTCATGATGAGAGCACTGCAGCATGGGTCCCCGGGACCCCTGAGGGCGAGATGAGGGTGGTGGGAAATGTGTTTGACTGCAGGATGGGTGACAGGGACCACGCAGGATGAGAGCACTGCAGCATGGGTCCCCGGGACCCCTGAGGGCGAGATGAGGGTGGTGGGAAATGTGCTTGACTGCAGGATGGGTGACAGGGACCACGCAGGATGAGAGCACTGCAGCATGGGTCCCGGGACACCTGAGGACAAGATGAGGGTGGTGGGAAATGTGTTTGACTGCAGGATGGGTGACAGGGACCACGCAGGATGACATGAGCGTGATGGGAAATGTGCTCAACTGCAGGATGGGTGACAGGGACCTCTCATGATGAGAGCACTGCAGCATGGGTCCCCGGGACCCCTGAGGGCGAGATGAGGGTGGTGGGAAATGTGCTCAACTGCAGGATGGGTGACAGGGACCTCTCATGATGAGAGCACTGCAGCATGGGTCCCCGGGACCCCTGAGGGCGAGATGAGGGTGGTGGGAAATGTGTTTGACTGCAGGATGGGTGACAGGGACCACGCAGGATGACATGAGCGTGATGGGAAATGTGCTCGACTGCAGGATGGGTGACAGGGACCACGCATGATGAGAGCACTGCAGCATGGGTCCCGGGACACCTGAGGACAAGATGAGGGTGGTGGGAAATGTGTTTGACTGCAGGATGGGTGACAGGGACCACGCAGGATGAGAGCACTGCAGCATGGGTCCCCGGGACCCCTGAGGGCGAGATGAGGGTGGTGGGAAATGTGCTTGACTGCAGGATGGGTGACAGGGACCACGCATGATGAGAGCACTGCAGCATGGGTCCCCGGGACCCCTGAGGGCGAGATGAGGGTGGTGGGAAATGTGCTTGACTGCAGGATGGGTGACAGGGACCACGCATGATGAGAGCACTGCAGCATGGGTCCCGGGACACCTGAGGACAAGATGAGGGTGGTGGGAAATGTGTTTGACTGCAGGATGGGTGACAGGGACCACGCAGGATGAGAGCACTGCAGCATGGGTCCCCGGGACCCCTGAGGGCGAGATGAGGGTGGTGGGAAATGTGCTCAACTGCAGGATGGGTGACAGGGACCACGCAGGATGACATGAGCGTGATGGGAAATGTGCTCGACTGCAGGATGGGTGACAGGGACCACGCATGATGAGAGCACTGCAGCATGGGTCCCCGGGACCCCTGAGGGCGAGATGAGGGTGGTGGGAAATGTGCTTGACTGCAGGATGGGTGACAGGGACCACGCATGATGAGAGCACTGCAGCATGGGTCCCGGGACACCTGAGGACAAGATGAGGGTGGTGGGAAATGTGTTTGACTGCAGGATGGGTGACAGGGACCACGCAGGATGAGAGCACTGCAGCATGGGTCCCCGGGACCCCTGAGGGCGAGATGAGGGTGGTGGGAAATGTGCTTGACTGCAGGATGGGTGACAGGGACCACGCATGATGAGAGCACTGCAGCATGGGTCCCCGGGACCCCTGAGGGCGAGATGAGGGTGGTGGGAAATGTGCTTGACTGCAGGATGGGTGACAGGGACCACGCATGATGAGAGCACTGCAGCATGGGTCCCGGGACACCTGAGGACAAGATGAGGGTGGTGGGAAATGTGTTTGACTGCAGGATGGGTGACAGGGACCACGCAGGATGAGAGCACTGCAGCATGGGTCCCCGGGACCCCTGAGGGCGAGATGAGGGTGGTGGGAAATGTGCTCAACTGCAGGATGGGTGACAGGGACCACGCAGGATGACATGAGCGTGATGGGAAATGTGCTCGACTGCAGGATGGGTGACAGGGACCACGCATGATGAGAGCACTGCAGCATGGGTCCCCGGGACCCCTGAGGGCGAGATGAGGGTGGTGGGAAATGTGCTTGACTGCAGGATGGGTGACAGGGACCACGCATGATGAGAGCACTGCAGCATGGGTCCCGGGACACCTGAGGACAAGATGAGGGTGGTGGGAAATGTGTTTGACTGCAGGATGGGTGACAGGGACCACGCAGGATGAGAGCACTGCAGCATGGGTCCCCGGGACCCCTGAGGGCGAGATGAGGGTGGTGGGAAATGTGCTTGACTGCAGGATGGGTGACAGGGACCACGCATGATGAGAGCACTGCAGCATGGGTCCCGGGACACCTGAGGACAAGATGAGGGTGGTGGGAAATGTGTTTGACTGCAGGATGGGTGACAGGGACCACGCAGGATGACATGAGCGTGATGGGAAATGTGCTCAACTGCAGGATGGGTGACAGGGACCTCTCATGATGAGAGCACTGCAGCATGGGTCCCGGGGACCCCTGAGGGCGAGATGAGGGTGGTGGGAAATGTGTTTGACTGCAGGATGGGTGACAGGGACGACGCAGGATGACATGAGCGTGATGGGAAATGTGCTCGACTGCAGGATGGGTGACAGGGACCACGCATGATGAGAGCACTGCAGCATGGGTCCCCGGGACCCCTGAGGGCGAGATGAGGGTGGTGGGAAATGTGCTTGACTGCAGGATGGGTGACAGGGACCACGCATGATGAGAGCACTGCAGCATGGGTCCCGGGACACCTGAGGACAAGATGAGGGTGGTGGGAAATGTGTTTGACTGCAGGATGGGTGACAGGGACCACGCAGGATGAGAGCACTGCAGCATGGGTCCCCGGGACCCCTGAGGGCGAGATGAGGGTGGTGGGAAATGTGCTTGACTGCAGGATGGGTGACAGGGACCACGCATGATGAGAGCACTGCAGCATGGGTCCCGGGACACCTGAGGACAAGATGAGGGTGGTGGGAAATGTGTTTGACTGCAGGATGGGTGACAGGGACCACGCAGGATGAGAGCACTGCAGCATGGGTCCCCGGGACCCCTGAGGGCGAGATGAGGGTGGTGGGAAATGTGCTTGACTGCAGGATGGGTGACAGGGACCACGCATGATGAGAGCACTGCAGCATGGGTCCCGGGACACCTGAGGACAAGATGAGGGTGGTGGGAAATGTGTTTGACTGCAGGATGGGTGACAGGGACCACACAGGATGAGAGCACTGCAGCATGGGTCCCCGGGACCCCTGAGGGCGAGATGAGGGTGGTGGGAAATGTGCTTGACTGCAGGATGGGTGACAGGGACCACGCATGATGAGAGCACTGCAGCATGGGTCCCGGGACACCTGAGGACAAGATGAGGGTGGTGGGAAATGTGTTTGACTGCAGGATGGGTGACAGGGACCACGCAGGATGACATGAGCGTGATGGGAAATGTGCTCAACTGCAGGATGGGTGACAGGGACCTCTCATGATGAGAGCACTGCAGCATGGGTCCCCGGGACCCCTGAGGGCGAGATGAGGGTGGTGGGAAATGTGCTTGACTGCAGGATGGGTGACAGGGACCTCTCATGATGAGAGCACTGCAGCCTGGGTCCCCGGGACCCCTGAGGGCGAGATGAGGGTGGTGGGAAATGTGTTTGACTGCAGGATGGGTGACAGGGACCACGCAGGATGAGAGCACTGCAGCATGGGTCCCCGGGACCCCTGAGGGCGAGATGAGGGTGGTGGGAAATGTGCTTGACTGCAGGATGGGTGACAGGGACCACGCAGGATGAGAGCACTGCAGCATGGGTCCCGGGACACCTGAGGACAAGATGAGGGTGGTGGGAAATGTGTTTGACTGCAGGATGGGTGACAGGGACCACGCAGGATGACATGAGCGTGATGGGAAATGTGCTCAACTGCAGGATGGGTGACAGGGACCTCTCATGATGAGAGCACTGCAGCATGGGTCCCCGGGACCCCTGAGGGCGAGATGAGGGTGGTGGGAAATGTGCTCAACTGCAGGATGGGTGACAGGGACCTCTCATGATGAGAGCACTGCAGCATGGGTCCCCGGGACCCCTGAGGGCGAGATGAGGGTGGTGGGAAATGTGTTTGACTGCAGGATGGGTGACAGGGACCACGCAGGATGACATGAGCGTGATGGGAAATGTGCTCGACTGCAGGATGGGTGACAGGGACCACGCATGATGAGAGCACTGCAGCATGGGTCCCGGGACACCTGAGGACAAGATGAGGGTGGTGGGAAATGTGTTTGACTGCAGGATGGGTGACAGGGACCACGCAGGATGAGAGCACTGCAGCATGGGTCCCCGGGACCCCTGAGGGCGAGATGAGGGTGGTGGGAAATGTGCTTGACTGCAGGATGGGTGACAGGGACCACGCATGATGAGAGCACTGCAGCATGGGTCCCCGGGACCCCTGAGGGCGAGATGAGGGTGGTGGGAAATGTGCTTGACTGCAGGATGGGTGACAGGGACCACGCATGATGAGAGCACTGCAGCATGGGTCCCGGGACACCTGAGGACAAGATGAGGGTGGTGGGAAATGTGTTTGACTGCAGGATGGGTGACAGGGACCACGCAGGATGAGAGCACTGCAGCATGGGTCCCCGGGACCCCTGAGGGCGAGATGAGGGTGGTGGGAAATGTGCTCAACTGCAGGATGGGTGACAGGGACCACGCAGGATGACATGAGCGTGATGGGAAATGTGCTCGACTGCAGGATGGGTGACAGGGACCACGCATGATGAGAGCACTGCAGCATGGGTCCCCGGGACCCCTGAGGGCGAGATGAGGGTGGTGGGAAATGTGCTTGACTGCAGGATGGGTGACAGGGACCACGCATGATGAGAGCACTGCAGCATGGGTCCCGGGACACCTGAGGACAAGATGAGGGTGGTGGGAAATGTGTTTGACTGCAGGATGGGTGACAGGGACCACGCATGATGAGAGCACTGCAGCATGGGTCCCGGGACACCTGAGGACAAGATGAGGGTGGTGGGAAATGTGTTTGACTGCAGGATGGGTGACAGGGACCACACAGGATGAGAGCACTGCAGCATGGGTCCCCGGGACCCCTGAGGGCGAGATGAGGGTGGTGGGAAATGTGCTTGACTGCAGGATGGGTGACAGGGACCACGCATGATGAGAGCACTGCAGCATGGGTCCCGGGACACCTGAGGACAAGATGAGGGTGGTGGGAAATGTGTTTGACTGCAGGATGGGTGACAGGGACCACGCAGGATGACATGAGCGTGATGGGAAATGTGCTCAACTGCAGGATGGGTGACAGGGACCTCTCATGATGAGAGCACTGCAGCATGGGTCCCCGGGACCCCTGAGGGCGAGATGAGGGTGGTGGGAAATGTGCTTGACTGCAGGATGGGTGACAGGGACCTCTCATGATGAGAGCACTGCAGCCTGGGTCCCCGGGACCCCTGAGGGCGAGATGAGGGTGGTGGGAAATGTGTTTGACTGCAGGATGGGTGACAGGGACCACGCAGGATGAGAGCACTGCAGCATGGGTCCCCGGGACCCCTGAGGGCGAGATGAGGGTGGTGGGAAATGTGCTTGACTGCAGGATGGGTGACAGGGACCACGCAGGATGAGAGCACTGCAGCATGGGTCCCGGGACACCTGAGGACAAGATGAGGGTGGTGGGAAATGTGTTTGACTGCAGGATGGGTGACAGGGACCACGCAGGATGACATGAGCGTGATGGGAAATGTGCTCAACTGCAGGATGGGTGACAGGGACCTCTCATGATGAGAGCACTGCAGCATGGGTCCCCGGGACCCCTGAGGGCGAGATGAGGGTGGTGGGAAATGTGCTCAACTGCAGGATGGGTGACAGGGACCTCTCATGATGAGAGCACTGCAGCATGGGTCCCCGGGACCCCTGAGGGCGAGATGAGGGTGGTGGGAAATGTGTTTGACTGCAGGATGGGTGACAGGGACCACGCAGGATGACATGAGCGTGATGGGAAATGTGCTCGACTGCAGGATGGGTGACAGGGACCACGCATGATGAGAGCACTGCAGCATGGGTCCCGGGACACCTGAGGACAAGATGAGGGTGGTGGGAAATGTGTTTGACTGCAGGATGGGTGACAGGGACCACGCAGGATGAGAGCACTGCAGCATGGGTCCCCGGGACCCCTGAGGGCGAGATGAGGGTGGTGGGAAATGTGCTTGACTGCAGGATGGGTGACAGGGACCACGCATGATGAGAGCACTGCAGCATGGGTCCCCGGGACCCCTGAGGGCGAGATGAGGGTGGTGGGAAATGTGCTTGACTGCAGGATGGGTGACAGGGACCACGCATGATGAGAGCACTGCAGCATGGGTCCCGGGACACCTGAGGACAAGATGAGGGTGGTGGGAAATGTGTTTGACTGCAGGATGGGTGACAGGGACCACGCAGGATGAGAGCACTGCAGCATGGGTCCCCGGGACCCCTGAGGGCGAGATGAGGGTGGTGGGAAATGTGCTCAACTGCAGGATGGGTGACAGGGACCACGCAGGATGACATGAGCGTGATGGGAAATGTGCTCGACTGCAGGATGGGTGACAGGGACCACGCATGATGAGAGCACTGCAGCATGGGTCCCCGGGACCCCTGAGGGCGAGATGAGGGTGGTGGGAAATGTGCTTGACTGCAGGATGGGTGACAGGGACCACGCATGATGAGAGCACTGCAGCATGGGTCCCGGGACACCTGAGGACAAGATGAGGGTGGTGGGAAATGTGTTTGACTGCAGGATGGGTGACAGGGACCACGCAGGATGAGAGCACTGCAGCATGGGTCCCCGGGACCCCTGAGGGCGAGATGAGGGTGGTGGGAAATGTGCTTGACTGCAGGATGGGTGACAGGGACCACGCATGATGAGAGCACTGCAGCATGGGTCCCCGGGACCCCTGAGGGCGAGATGAGGGTGGTGGGAAATGTGCTTGACTGCAGGATGGGTGACAGGGACCACGCATGATGAGAGCACTGCAGCATGGGTCCCGGGACACCTGAGGACAAGATGAGGGTGGTGGGAAATGTGTTTGACTGCAGGATGGGTGACAGGGACCACGCAGGATGAGAGCACTGCAGCATGGGTCCCCGGGACCCCTGAGGGCGAGATGAGGGTGGTGGGAAATGTGCTCAACTGCAGGATGGGTGACAGGGACCACGCAGGATGACATGAGCGTGATGGGAAATGTGCTCGACTGCAGGATGGGTGACAGGGACCACGCATGATGAGAGCACTGCAGCATGGGTCCCCGGGACCCCTGAGGGCGAGATGAGGGTGGTGGGAAATGTGCTTGACTGCAGGATGGGTGACAGGGACCACGCATGATGAGAGCACTGCAGCATGGGTCCCGGGACACCTGAGGACAAGATGAGGGTGGTGGGAAATGTGTTTGACTGCAGGATGGGTGACAGGGACCACGCAGGATGAGAGCACTGCAGCATGGGTCCCCGGGACCCCTGAGGGCGAGATGAGGGTGGTGGGAAATGTGCTTGACTGCAGGATGGGTGACAGGGACCACGCATGATGAGAGCACTGCAGCATGGGTCCCCGGGACCCCTGAGGGCGAGATGAGGGTGGTGGGAAATGTGCTTGACTGCAGGATGGGTGACAGGGACCACGCATGATGAGAGCACTGCAGCATGGGTCCCGGGACACCTGAGGACAAGATGAGGGTGGTGGGAAATGTGTTTGACTGCAGGATGGGTGACAGGGACGACGCAGGATGACATGAGCGTGATGGGAAATGTGCTCAACTGCAGGATGGGTGACAGGGACCTCTCATGATGAGAGCACTGCAGCATGGGTCCCCGGGACCCCTGAGGGCGAGATGAGGGTGGTGGGAAATGTGCTCAACTGCAGGATGGGTGACAGGGACCACGCATGATGAGAGCACTGCAGCATGGGTCCCGGGACACCTGAGGACAAGATGAGGGTGGTGGGAAATGTGTTTGACTGCAGGATGGGTGACAGGGACCACGCAGGATGAGAGCACTGCAGCATGGGTCCCCGGGACACCTGAGGACAAGATGAGGGTGGTGGGAAATGTGTTTGACTGCAGGATGGGTGACAGGGACCACGCAGGATGAGAGCACTGCAGCATGGGTCCCCGGGACCCCTGAGGGCGAGATGAGGGTGGTGGGAAATGTGCTTGACTGCAGGATGGGTGACAGGGACCACGCATGATGAGAGCACTGCAGCATGGGTCCCGGGACACCTGAGGACAAGATGAGGGTGGTGGGAAATGTGTTTGACTGCAGGATGGGTGACAGGGACCACGCAGGATGACATGAGCGTGATGGGAAATGTGCTCAACTGCAGGATGGGTGACAGGGACCTCTCATGATGAGAGCACTGCAGCATGGGTCCCCGGGACCCCTGAGGGCGAGATGAGGGTGGTGGGAAATGTGCTTGACTGCAGGATGGGTGACAGGGACCTCTCATGATGAGAGCACTGCAGCATGGGTCCCCGGGACCCCTGAGGGCGAGATGAGGGTGGTGGGAAATGTGTTTGACTGCAGGATGGGTGACAGGGACCACGCAGGATGAGAGCACTGCAGCATGGGTCCCCGGGACCCCTGAGGGCGAGATGAGGGTGGTGGGAAATGTGCTTGACTGCAGGATGGGTGACAGGGACCACGCAGGATGAGAGCACTGCAGCATGGGTCCCGGGACACCTGAGGACAAGATGAGGGTGGTGGGAAATGTGTTTGACTGCAGGATGGGTGACAGGGACCACGCAGGATGACATGAGCGTGATGGGAAATGTGCTCAACTGCAGGATGGGTGACAGGGACCTCTCATGATGAGAGCACTGCAGCATGGGTCCCCGGGACCCCTGAGGGCGAGATGAGGGTGGTGGGAAATGTGCTCAACTGCAGGATGGGTGACAGGGACCTCTCATGATGAGAGCACTGCAGCATGGGTCCCCGGGACCCCTGAGGGCGAGATGAGGGTGGTGGGAAATGTGTTTGACTGCAGGATGGGTGACAGGGACCACGCAGGATGACATGAGCGTGATGGGAAATGTGCTCGACTGCAGGATGGGTGACAGGGACCACGCATGATGAGAGCACTGCAGCATGGGTCCCGGGACACCTGAGGACAAGATGAGGGTGGTGGGAAATGTGTTTGACTGCAGGATGGGTGACAGGGACCACGCAGGATGAGAGCACTGCAGCATGGGTCCCCGGGACCCCTGAGGGCGAGATGAGGGTGGTGGGAAATGTGCTTGACTGCAGGATGGGTGACAGGGACCACGCATGATGAGAGCACTGCAGCATGGGTCCCCGGGACCCCTGAGGGCGAGATGAGGGTGGTGGGAAATGTGCTTGACTGCAGGATGGGTGACAGGGACCACGCATGATGAGAGCACTGCAGCATGGGTCCCGGGACACCTGAGGACAAGATGAGGGTGGTGGGAAATGTGTTTGACTGCAGGATGGGTGACAGGGACCACGCAGGATGAGAGCACTGCAGCATGGGTCCCCGGGACCCCTGAGGGCGAGATGAGGGTGGTGGGAAATGTGCTCAACTGCAGGATGGGTGACAGGGACCACGCAGGATGACATGAGCGTGATGGGAAATGTGCTCGACTGCAGGATGGGTGACAGGGACCACGCATGATGAGAGCACTGCAGCATGGGTCCCCGGGACCCCTGAGGGCGAGATGAGGGTGGTGGGAAATGTGCTTGACTGCAGGATGGGTGACAGGGACCACGCATGATGAGAGCACTGCAGCATGGGTCCCGGGACACCTGAGGACAAGATGAGGGTGGTGGGAAATGTGTTTGACTGCAGGATGGGTGACAGGGACCACGCAGGATGAGAGCACTGCAGCATGGGTCCCCGGGACCCCTGAGGGCGAGATGAGGGTGGTGGGAAATGTGCTTGACTGCAGGATGGGTGACAGGGACCACGCATGATGAGAGCACTGCAGCATGGGTCCCCGGGACCCCTGAGGGCGAGATGAGGGTGGTGGGAAATGTGCTTGACTGCAGGATGGGTGACAGGGACCACGCATGATGAGAGCACTGCAGCATGGGTCCCGGGACACCTGAGGACAAGATGAGGGTGGTGGGAAATGTGTTTGACTGCAGGATGGGTGACAGGGACCACGCAGGATGAGAGCACTGCAGCATGGGTCCCCGGGACCCCTGAGGGCGAGATGAGGGTGGTGGGAAATGTGCTCAACTGCAGGATGGGTGACAGGGACCTCTCATGATGAGAGCACTGCAGCATGGGTCCCGGGACACCTGAGGACAAGATGAGGGTGGTGGGAAATGTGTTTGACTGCAGGATGGGTGACAGGGACCACGCAGGATGAGAGCACTGCAGCATGGGTCCCCGGGACCCCTGAGGGCGAGATGAGGGTGGTGGGAAATGTGCTTGACTGCAGGATGGGTGACAGGGACCTCTCATGATGAGAGCACTGCAGCATGGGTCCCCGGGACCCCTGAGGGCGAGATGAGGGTGGTGGGAAATGTGCTCAACTGCAGGATGGGTGACAGGGACCTCTCATGATGAGAGCACTGCAGCATGGGTCCCCGGGACCCCTGAGGGCGAGATGAGGGTGGTGGGAAATGTGTTTGACTGCAGGATGGGTGACAGGGACCACGCAGGATGACATGAGCGTGATGGGAAATGTGCTCGACTGCAGGATGGGTGACAGGGACCACGCATGATGAGAGCACTGCAGCATGGGTCCCCGGGACCCCTGAGGGCGAGATGAGGGTGGTGGGAAATGTGCTTGACTGCAGGATGGGTGACAGGGACCACGCATGATGAGAGCACTGCAGCATGGGTCCCGGGACACCTGAGGACAAGATGAGGGTGGTGGGAAATGTGTTTGACTGCAGGATGGGTGACAGGGACCACGCAGGATGAGAGCACTGCAGCATGGGTCCCCGGGACCCCTGAGGGCGAGATGAGGGTGGTGGGAAATGTGCTTGACTGCAGGATGGGTGACAGGGACCACGCATGATGAGAGCACTGCAGCATGGGTCCCCGGGACCCCTGAGGGCGAGATGAGGGTGGTGGGAAATGTGCTTGACTGCAGGATGGGTGACAGGGACCACGCATGATGAGAGCACTGCAGCATGGGTCCCGGGACACCTGAGGACAAGATGAGGGTGGTGGGAAATGTGTTTGACTGCAGGATGGGTGACAGGGACCACGCAGGATGAGAGCACTGCAGCATGGGTCCCCGGGACCCCTGAGGGCGAGATGAGGGTGGTGGGAAATGTGCTCAACTGCAGGATGGGTGACAGGGACCACGCAGGATGACATGAGCGTGATGGGAAATGTGCTCGACTGCAGGATGGGTGACAGGGACCACGCATGATGAGAGCACTGCAGCATGGGTCCCCGGGACCCCTGAGGGCGAGATGAGGGTGGTGGGAAATGTGCTTGACTGCAGGATGGGTGACAGGGACCACGCATGATGAGAGCACTGCAGCATGGGTCCCGGGACACCTGAGGACAAGATGAGGGTGGTGGGAAATGTGTTTGACTGCAGGATGGGTGACAGGGACCACGCAGGATGAGAGCACTGCAGCATGGGTCCCCGGGACCCCTGAGGGCGAGATGAGGGTGGTGGGAAATGTGCTTGACTGCAGGATGGGTGACAGGGACCACGCATGATGAGAGCACTGCAGCATGGGTCCCCGGGACCCCTGAGGGCGAGATGAGGGTGGTGGGAAATGTGCTTGACTGCAGGATGGGTGACAGGGACCACGCATGATGAGAGCACTGCAGCATGGGTCCCGGGACACCTGAGGACAAGATGAGGGTGGTGGGAAATGTGTTTGACTGCAGGATGGGTGACAGGGACGACGCAGGATGACATGAGCGTGATGGGAAATGTGCTCAACTGCAGGATGGGTGACAGGGACCTCTCATGATGAGAGCACTGCAGCATGGGTCCCGGGACACCTGAGGACAAGATGAGGGTGGTGGGAAATGTGTTTGACTGCAGGATGGGTGACAGGGACCACGCATGATGAGAGCACTGCAGCATGGGTCCCGGGACACCTGAGGACAAGATGAGGGTGGTGGGAAATGTGTTTGACTGCAGGATGGGTGACAGGGACCACGCATGATGAGAGCACTGCAGCATGGGTCCCGGGACACCTGAGGACAAGATGAGGGTGGTGGGAAATGTGTTTGACTGCAGGATGGGTGACAGGGACCACGCAGGATGAGAGCACTGCAGCATGGGTCCCCGGGACCCCTGAGGGCGAGATGAGGGTGGTGGGAAATGTGCTTGACTGCAGGATGGGTGACAGGGACCACGCATGATGAGAGCACTGCAGCATGGGTCCCGGGACACCTGAGGACAAGATGAGGGTGTTGGGAAATGTGTTTGACTGCAGGATGGGTGACAGGGACCACGCAGGATGAGAGCACTGCAGCATGGGTCCCCGGGACCCCTGAGGGCGAGATGAGGGTGGTGGGAAATGTGCTTGACTGCAGGATGGGTGACAGGGACCACGCATGATGAGAGCACTGCAGCATGGGTCCCGGGACACCTGAGGACAAGATGAGGGTGGTGGGAAATGTGTTTGACTGCAGGATGGGTGACAGGGACCACGCAGGATGACATGAGCGTGATGGGAAATGTGCTCAACTGCAGGATGGGTGACAGGGACCTCTCATGATGAGAGCACTGCAGCATGGGTCCCCGGGACCCCTGAGGGCGAGATGAGGGTGGTGGGAAATGTGCTTGACTGCAGGATGGGTGACAGGGACCTCTCATGATGAGAGCACTGCAGCATGGGTCCCCGGGACCCCTGAGGGCGAGATGAGGGTGGTGGGAAATGTGTTTGACTGCAGGATGGGTGACAGGGACCACGCAGGATGAGAGCACTGCAGCATGGGTCCCCGGGACCCCTGAGGGCGAGATGAGGGTGGTGGGAAATGTGCTTGACTGCCTGATGGGTGACAGGGACCACGCAGGATGAGAGCACTGCAGCATGGGTCCCGGGACACCTGAGGACAAGATGAGGGTGGTGGGAAATGTGTTTGACTGCAGGATGGGTGACAGGGACCACGCAGGATGACATGAGCGTGATGGGAAATGTGCTCAACTGCAGGATGGGTGACAGGGACCTCTCATGATGAGAGCACTGCAGCATGGGTCCCCGGGACCCCTGAGGGCGAGATGAGGGTGGTGGGAAATGTGCTCAACTGCAGGATGGGTGACAGGGACCTCTCATGATGAGAGCACTGCAGCATGGGTCCCCGGGACCCCTGAGGGCGAGATGAGGGTGGTGGGAAATGTGTTTGACTGCAGGATGGGTGACAGGGACCACGCAGGATGACATGAGCGTGATGGGAAATGTGCTCGACTGCAGGATGGGTGACAGGGACCACGCATGATGAGAGCACTGCAGCATGGGTCCCCGGGACCCCTGAGGGCGAGATGAGGGTGGTGGGAAATGTGCTTGACTGCAGGATGGGTGACAGGGACCACGCATGATGAGAGCACTGCAGCATGGGTCCCGGGACACCTGAGGACAAGATGAGGGTGGTGGGAAATGTGTTTGACTGCAGGATGGGTGACAGGGACCACGCAGGATGAGAGCACTGCAGCATGGGTCCCCGGGACCCCTGAGGGCGAGATGAGGGTGGTGGGAAATGTGCTCAACTGCAGGATGGGTGACAGGGACCACGCAGGATGACATGAGCGTGATGGGAAATGTGCTCGACTGCAGGATGGGTGACAGGGACCACGCATGATGAGAGCACTGCAGCATGGGTCCCCGGGACCCCTGAGGGCGAGATGAGGGTGGTGGGAAATGTGCTTGACTGCAGGATGGGTGACAGGGACCACGCATGATGAGAGCACTGCAGCATGGGTCCCGGGACACCTGAGGACAAGATGAGGGTGGTGGGAAATGTGTTTGACTGCAGGATGGGTGACAGGGACCACGCAGGATGAGAGCACTGCAGCATGGGTCCCCGGGACCCCTGAGGGCGAGATGAGGGTGGTGGGAAATGTGCTTGACTGCAGGATGGGTGACAGGGACCACGCATGATGAGAGCACTGCAGCATGGGTCCCCGGGACCCCTGAGGGCGAGATGAGGGTGGTGGGAAATGTGCTTGACTGCAGGATGGGTGACAGGGACCACGCATGATGAGAGCACTGCAGCATGGGTCCCGGGACACCTGAGGACAAGATGAGGGTGGTGGGAAATGTGTTTGACTGCAGGATGGGTGACAGGGACGACGCAGGATGACATGAGCGTGATGGGAAATGTGCTCAACTGCAGGATGGGTGACAGGGACCTCTCATGATGAGAGCACTGCAGCATGGGTCCCGGGACACCTGAGGACAAGATGAGGGTGGTGGGAAATGTGTTTGACTGCAGGATGGGTGACAGGGACCACGCATGATGAGAGCACTGCAGCATGGGTCCCGGGACACCTGAGGACAAGATGAGGGTGGTGGGAAATGTGTTTGACTGCAGGATGGGTGACAGGGACCACGCATGATGAGAGCACTGCAGCATGGGTCCCGGGACACCTGAGGACAAGATGAGGGTGGTGGGAAATGTGTTTGACTGCAGGATGGGTGACAGGGACCACGCAGGATGAGAGCACTGCAGCATGGGTCCCCGGGACCCCTGAGGGCGAGATGAGGGTGGTGGGAAATGTGCTTGACTGCAGGATGGGTGACAGGGACCACGCATGATGAGAGCACTGCAGCATGGGTCCCGGGACACCTGAGGACAAGATGAGGGTGTTGGGAAATGTGTTTGACTGCAGGATGGGTGACAGGGACCACGCAGGATGAGAGCACTGCAGCATGGGTCCCCGGGACCCCTGAGGGCGAGATGAGGGTGGTGGGAAATGTGCTTGACTGCAGGATGGGTGACAGGGACCACGCATGATGAGAGCACTGCAGCATGGGTCCCGGGACACCTGAGGACAAGATGAGGGTGGTGGGAAATGTGTTTGACTGCAGGATGGGTGACAGGGACCACGCAGGATGACATGAGCGTGATGGGAAATGTGCTCAACTGCAGGATGGGTGACAGGGACCTCTCATGATGAGAGCACTGCAGCATGGGTCCCCGGGACCCCTGAGGGCGAGATGAGGGTGGTGGGAAATGTGCTTGACTGCAGGATGGGTGACAGTGACCTCTCATGATGAGAGCACTGCAGCATGGGTCCCCGGGACCCCTGAGGGCGAGATGAGGGTGGTGGGAAATGTGTTTGACTGCAGGATGGGTGACAGGGACCACGCAGGATGAGAGCACTGCAGCATGGGTCCCCGGGACCCCTGAGGGCGAGATGAGGGTGGTGGGAAATGTGCTTGACTGCAGGATGGGTGACAGGGACCACGCAGGATGAGAGCACTGCAGCATGGGTCCCGGGACACCTGAGGACAAGATGAGGGTGGTGGGAAATGTGTTTGACTGCAGGATGGGTGACAGGGACCACGCAGGATGACATGAGCGTGATGGGAAATGTGCTCAACTGCAGGATGGGTGACAGGGACCTCTCATGATGAGAGCACTGCAGCATGGGTCCCCGGGACCCCTGAGGGCGAGATGAGGGTGGTGGGAAATGTGCTCAACTGCAGGATGGGTGACAGGGACCTCTCATGATGAGAGCACTGCAGCATGGGTCCCCGGGACCCCTGAGGGCGAGATGAGGGTGGTGGGAAATGTGTTTGACTGCAGGATGGGTGACAGGGACCACGCAGGATGACATGAGCGTGATGGGAAATGTGCTCGACTGCAGGATGGGTGACAGGGACCACGCATGATGAGAGCACTGCAGCATGGGTCCCCGGGACCCCTGAGGGCGAGATGAGGGTGGTGGGAAATGTGCTTGACTGCAGGATGGGTGACAGGGACCACGCATGATGAGAGCACTGCAGCATGGGTCCCGGGACACCTGAGGACAAGATGAGGGTGGTGGGAAATGTGTTTGACTGCAGGATGGGTGACAGGGACCACGCAGGATGAGAGCACTGCAGCATGGGTCCCCGGGACCCCTGAGGGCGAGATGAGGGTGGTGGGAAATGTGCTTGACTGCAGGATGGGTGACAGGGACCACGCATGATGAGAGCACTGCAGCATGGGTCCCCGGGACCCCTGAGGGCGAGATGAGGGTGGTGGGAAATGTGCTTGACTGCAGGATGGGTGACAGGGACCACGCATGATGAGAGCACTGCAGCATGGGTCCCGGGACACCTGAGGACAAGATGAGGGTGGTGGGAAATGTGTTTGACTGCAGGATGGGTGACAGGGACCACGCAGGATGAGAGCACTGCAGCATGGGTCCCCGGGACCCCTGAGGGCGAGATGAGGGTGGTGGGAAATGTGCTCAACTGCAGGATGGGTGACAGGGACCTCTCATGATGAGAGCACTGCAGCATGGGTCCCGGGACACCTGAGGACAAGATGAGGGTGGTGGGAAATGTGTTTGACTGCAGGATGGGTGACAGGGACCACGCAGGATGAGAGCACTGCAGCATGGGTCCCCGGGACCCCTGAGGGCGAGATGAGGGTGGTGGGAAATGTGCTTGACTGCAGGATGGGTGACAGGGACCACGCATGATGAGAGCACTGCAGCATGGGTCCCCGGGACCCCTGAGGGCGAGATGAGGGTGGTGGGAAATGTGCTTGACTGCAGGATGGGTGACAGGGACCACGCATGATGAGAGCACTGCAGCATGGGTCCCGGGACACCTGAGGACAAGATGAGGGTGGTGGGAAATGTGTTTGACTGCAGGATGGGTGACAGGGACCACGCAGGATGACATGAGCGTGATGGGAAATGTGCTCAACTGCAGGATGGGTGACAGGGACCTCTCATGATGAGAGCACTGCAGCATGGGTCCCCGGGACCCCTGAGGGCGAGATGAGGGTGGTGGGAAATGTGCTCAACTGCAGGATGGGTGACAGGGACCTCTCATGATGAGAGCACTGCAGCATGGGTCCCGGGGACCCCTGAGGGCGAGATGAGGGTGGTGGGAAATGTGTTTGACTGCAGGATGGGTGACAGGGACGACGCAGGATGACATGAGCGTGATGGGAAATGTGCTCGACTGCAGGATGGGTGACAGGGACCACGCATGATGAGAGCACTGCAGCATGGGTCCCCGGGACCCCTGAGGGCGAGATGAGGGTGGTGGGAAATGTGCTTGACTGCAGGATGGGTGACAGGGACCACGCATGATGAGAGCACTGCAGCATGGGTCCCGGGACACCTGAGGACAAGATGAGGGTGGTGGGAAATGTGTTTGACTGCAGGATGGGTGACAGGGACCACGCAAGATGAGAGCACTGCAGCATGGGTCCCCGGGACCCCTGAGGGCGAGATGAGGGTGGTGGGAAATGTGCTTGACTGCAGGATGGGTGACAGGGACCACGCATGATGAGAGCACTGCAGCATGGGTCCCCGGGACCCCTGAGGGCGAGATGAGGGTGGTGGGAAATGTGCTTGACTGCAGGATGGGTGACAGGGACCACGCATGATGAGAGCACTGCAGCATGGGTCCCGGGACACCTGAGGACAAGATAAGGGTGGTGGGAAATGTGTTTGACTGCAGGATGGGTGACAGGGACCACGCAGGATGACATGAGCGTGATGGGAAATGTGCTCAACTGCAGGATGGGTGACAGGGACCTCTCATGATGAGAGCACTGCAGCATGGGTCCCCGGGACCCCTGAGGGCGAGATGAGGGTGGTGGGAAATGTGCTCAACTGCAGGATGGGTGACAGGGACCTCTCATGATGAGAGCACTGCAGCATGGGTCCCCGGGACACCTGAGGACAAGATGAGGGTGGTGGGAAATGTGTTTGACTGCAGGATGGGTGACAGGGACCACGCAGGATGAGAGCACTGCAGCATGGGTCCCCGGGACCCCTGAGGGCGAGATGAGGGTGGTGGGAAATGTGCTTGACTGCAGGATGGGTGACAGGGACCACGCATGATGAGAGCACTGCAGCATGGGTCCCGGGACACCTGAGGACAAGATGAGGGTGGTGGGAAATGTGTTTGACTGCAGGATGGGTGACAGGGACCACGCAGGATGAGAGCACTGCAGCATTGGTCCCCGGGACCCCTGAGGGCGAGATGAGGGTGGTGGGAAATGTGCTCGACTGCAGGATGAGTGACAGGGACCCCTGTGGATGAGAGCACTGCAGCATGGGTTTCGGGATCCCTGAGGACGAGATGACGGTGTTGGGAAATGTGCTCGACTGCAGGATGGGTGACAGGGACCCCTGTGGATGAGAGCACTGCAGCATGGGTCCCGGGACACCTGAGGACAAGATGAGGGTGGTGGGAAATGTACTCGACTGTAGGATGTGTGACACGGACCCCTGAGGATCAGACCACTGCAGCATGGTTCCCCAGGACCCCTGAAGTTGAGATCAGGATGCTGGGAAATGTGTTTGACTGCAGGACTGGTGTCTGGGACCACGCAGGATTACATGAGGGTGGTGGGAAATGTGCTCGACTGCAGGATGGGTGACAGGGACCCCTGTGGATGATAGCACTGCAGTATGGGTCCCGGGACCCCTGAGGATGAGATGAAGGTGGTGGGAAATTTGCTCGACTGCAGGATGGGTGACAGGGACCCCTGTAGATTAGAGCATTGCAGCATGGGTCCCCGGGACCCCTGAGGACGAGATGAGGGTGGTGGAAAAAGTGTTTGAAAGCGGGATGGGTGTGTGGGACCACGTAGGATGACCTGCACCAAGGGTCTATGAAACCATGCGCATCAGTGCAAAAAGGCTCTGTGGGACACTGAGGTTGAGTGCACCAAAGGTCTGTGAGACCCTGAGGACAAGTGCAACGTTTTTCTAAGTGTTGGATTTTTTCTAAGTGTCGGACCCTGAGGAAAACAGCACCAAAGGTCTATCGGACCCTGTGGTATGCCTCTCAAAAGGTCTATGAGACCCTGAGGTAAACTGCTCAAAAGGTCTATAAGACCTTGAGGATCAGTGCACCATGAGTCTATGGAACCCTGAGGAAAACAGCACCAAAGGTCTATGGGACCGTGAGGTTGAGTGAACCAAAGGTCTATGAGACCCTGAGGACGAGTGCAACATGGATCTATGGGACTCTGAGGAAAACAGCATCAAAGTTCTATGGGACCCGGTGGTAAACTGCTCCAAAAGTCTGAGACCCTGAGGACGAGTGCACCTTGAGTCTATAGGACCCTGTGGTAAACTGCTGGTAAGTGGGTGAATGACATTGATTGCACAAATGATCTCTGGAACCAACTCTGGGACCCTGCGGAAAACAGCACCAAAGGTCTATGGGACCCTGAGGTTGAGTGAACCAAAGGTCTATGAGACCCTGAGGACGAGTGCAACATGGATCTATGGGACCCTGAGGAAAACAGCACCAAAGGTCTGAGACCCTGAGGACGAGTGCACCTTGAGTCTATAGGACCCTGTGGTAAACTGCTGGTAAGTGGGTGAATGACATTGATTGCACAAATGATCTCTGGAACCAACTCTGGGACCCTGCGGAAAACAGCACCAAAGGTCTATGGGACCCTGTGGTAAACTCCTCCAAAGGTCTATGAGACCCTGAGGACAAGTGCAAAATGTTTCTATGGGACCCTGAAGAAACCTGCACCAAGGGTCTATGAGACCATGCACATCAGTGCAACAAGGGTCTGTGGGACCCTGAGGTTGAGTGAACCAAAGGTCTGTGAGACCCTGAGGACAAGTGCAACGTTTTTCTAAGTGTTGGATTTTTTCTAAGTGTCGGACCCTGAGGAAAACAGCACCAAAGGTCTATCGGACCCTGTGGTATGCCTCTCAAAAGGTCTATGAGACCCTGAAGTAAACTGCTCAAAAGGTCTATAAGACCTTGAGGATCAGTGCACCATGAGTCTATGGAACCCTGAGGAAAACAGCACCAAAGGTCTATGGGACCGTGAGGTTGAGTGAACCAAAGGTCTATGAGACCCTGAGGACGAGTGCAACATGGATCTATGGGACTCTGAGGAAAACAGCATCAAAGTTCTATGGGACCCGGTGGTAAACTGCTCCAAAAGTCTGAGACCCTGAGGACGAGTGCACCTTGAGTCTATAGGACCCTGTGGTAAACTGCTGGTAAGTGGGTGAATGACATTGATTGCACAAATGATCTCTGGAACCAACTCTGGGACCCTGCGGAAAACAGCACCAAAGGTCTATGGGACCCTGAGGTTGAGTGAACCAAAGGTCTATGAGACCCTGAGGACGAGTGCAACATGGATCTATGGGACCCTGAGGAAAACAGCACCAAAGGTCTGAGACCCTGAGGACGAGTGCACCTTGAGTCTATAGGACCCTGTGGTAAACTGCTGGTAAGTGGGTGAATGACATTGATTGCACAAATGATCTCTGGAACCAACTCTGGGACCCTGCGGAAAACAGCACCAAAGGTCTATGGGACCCTGTGGTAAACTCCTCCAAAGGTCTATGAGACCCTGAGGACAAGTGCAAAATGTTTCTATGGGACCCTGAAGAAACCTGCACCAAGGCTCTATGAGACCATGCACATCAGTGCAACAAGGGTCTGTGGGACCCTGAGGTTGAGTGAACCAAAGGTCTATGAGACCCTGAGGACAATTGCAACATGGATCTATGGGACCCTGAGGAAAACAGCACCAAAGGTCTATGGGACCGTGAGGTTGAGTAAACCAAAGGTCTATGAGACCCTGAGGACAAGTGCAACATGGATCTATGGGACCCTGAGGAAAACAGAACCAAAGGTCTATGGGACCCGGTGGTAAACTGCACCAAAGGTCTGAGACCCTGAGGACGAGTGCACCTTGAGTCTATAGGACCCTGTGGTAAACTGCTGGTAAGTGGGAGAATGACATTGATTGCACAAATGATCTCTGGAACCAACTCTGGGACCCTGAGGAAAACAGCAACAAAGGTCTATGGGACCCGGTGGTAAACTGCTCCAAAAGTCTGAGACCATGAGGACTAGTGCACCTTGAGTCTATAGGACCCTGTGGTAAACTGCTGGTAAGTGGGTGAATGACATTGATTGCACAAATGATCTCTGGAACCAACTCTGGGACCCTGAGGAAAAAATCAACAAAGGTCTATGGGACCCTGAGGTTGAGTGAACCAAAGGTCTATGAGACCCTGAGGACGAGTGCAACATGGATCTATAGGACCCTGAGGAAACAGCACCAAAGGTCTGAGACCCTGAGGACGAATGCACCTTGAGTCTATAGGACCCTGTGGTAAACTGCTGGCAAGTGGGTGAATGACATTGATTGCACAAATGATCTCTGGAACCAACTCTGGGACCCTGCGGAAAACAGCACCAAAGGTCTATGGGACCCTGTGGTAAACTCCTCCTAAGGTCTATGAGACCCTGAGGACAAGTGCAAAATGTTTCTATGGGACCCTGAAGAAACCTGCACCAAGGGTCTATGAGACCATGCACATCAGTGCAACAAGGGTCTGTGGGACCGTGAGGTTGAGTGAACCAAAGGTCTATGAGACCCTGAGGACAAGTGCAACATGGATCTATGGGACCCTGAGGAAAACAGCACCAAAGGTCAATGGGACCCTGAGGTTGAGTGAACCAAAGGTCTATGAGACCCTGAGGACGAGTGCAACATGGATCTATGGGACCCTGAGGAATACAGCACCAAAGGTCTATGGGACCGGGTGGTAAACTGCTCCAAAGGTCTGAGACCCTGAGGACGAGTGCACCTTGAGTCTATAGGACCCTGTGGTAAACTGCTGGTAAGTGGGTGAATGACAATGATTGCACAAATGATCTCTGGAACCAACTCTGGGACCCTGAGGAAAACAGCACCAAAGGTCTATGGGACCCAGTGGTAAACTGCTCCAAAGGTCTTTGAGACCCTGAGGACAAGTGCAACATGGGTCTATGGGACCCTGAGGATGAGTGCACCATGAGTCCATGGGACCCTGTGGTAAACTCATCCAAAGGTCTATGAGACCCTGAGGACAAGTGCAAAATGTTTCTATGGGACCCTGAAGAAACCTGCACCAATGGTCTATGAGACCATGCACATCAGTGCAACAAGGGTCTGTGGGACCCTGAGGTTGAGTGAACCAAAGGTCTATGAGACCCTGAGGACGAGTGCAACATGGATCTATGGGACCCTGATAAAAACAGCACCAAAGGTCTATGGGACCCTGAGGTTGAGTGAACCAAAGGTCTATGAGACCTTGAGGACGAGTGCAACATGGATCTATGGGACCCTGAGGAATACAGCACCAAAGGTCTATGGGACCGGGTGGTAAACTGCTCCAAAGGTCTGAGACCCTGAGGACGAGTTCACCTTGAGTCTATAGGACCCTGTGGTAAACTGCTGGTAAGTGGGTGAATGACATTGATTGCACAAATGATCTCTGGAACCAACTTTGGGACTCTGAGGTTGAGGAGCCGTTGATGAAGGAATGCGAATGATTTTGTGTGTTCCAACAGTAAAGACAACTAGGATGATTGCACCAAGCGTCTATGGGAACCTGAAGAGGAGTCCAGCAAGGATCTCTGAGACCCTGAGAACGAATGCCGCAAGGGTTGTGACCCACAGGAGGACTGCAGCAAGGGTATCTGTGAGCCTGAGGTTTAGGAGGCGGTGAGGTAAGTGGGCAAATAACAAGTGCATCATGGGTCTCTGGTACCCTGAGGATTATGGTAAATGCAGGGATAACTAAGGTGTTTTGATATAGGCTTCATTATTTAGCTTTATTATCTCCACTTATGGTTTCCATTGGTTAATTTTGAGCCCTGCATGCCAAGCTACGGTGAGGACCAGCTGTGTGGTTTTAGTATGTGATGTTTGTGTTTTGCAGACCCTTCGCTTGAATACATATTAGATCTGAAGCTACTTCCTCAATGGAATTCATGACAATTCTTGTCTGGCGGGACCGTCCATCACATCCAGTGGGACCATCGCTAACATCAGCCTGACTATGTGCGTATAAATTACAAACAAATTACTTCACTTTTGCAAAATATAGCTGGAGCACATGTGCCTACTGTCTTTGTATTTCAGTATTTCATGTATTTTTAACTTTTTCATGTACAATATCTATATGCAAGCACCGGAGTACTTGACACTAGTCACTCATCTCCATAGTAAACACAGGTTGTAAAATAAATGACACATGTCCATGACTAGCCTACACCTTTAATCATTCATAATCAAATACATAACACATTACGGCAAACAAAACAGAGTGCTCGACACAAGGTCATGGCAATTTAAATGTTGAAATCAAGGTACCTATTGAAGTATGACACAAGCAAGCTATTGACATACAGGAGAAAGCTATAATCATTTGAGTGTGTTATGGCTAGCAATAACAGCAGGCTCCTGATGACACCAAGAAAACTGGTCTGTGAGGGATCTGATGCTCAGGTTCCTCGTGAGCTCCTGTGGACTCCACAGCTGGTGAAATACCATGGACTAGGGAACCAAATGGTGTGCTGGCACAGTTTGGGTAAAGGACTGACAGCCTCACGCAGCCTGTAGGAGAAGCTGATGGTCTTGCATAGCCTGTGGGAGAGGCTGGTGACTCCCCATTGGGTGTGACCATAACTGCTGAACTCTCAGGTGTTGTGGAAACTGCAGACTGGCTAGCTGTCTGTACTCCGGTTCATGCTCATGTTCGTAAAAGCACTCAGGCCTCAAACTGCAGATACGTGACCCATACATGGTATAATTGCCATTACATTCCTATGTCTTAAAATCAACTTCTGCTCTGTTGGACGCATATCCCCTGTCGTCCGATGCACAGCTCTTGAGAGTGTATTTAGACAATCACTGACAATTCCAAAACATTTAACACGACTTAGGAAATATGCCCTCAATATTCCTCTTCACTCTCAACTGTAGAATTGTAACCACAGCGAACCCCACTCCTGGAACTATCTGGGCCTTTGGACGTCTTGGTTCTTTGGACTGTGTACCTGTTATTGCATCGCTCAGATGCTTGTCGCTCACGCTCTAGATCTTGAGGTAGCTGCTGAGGCCGACGAAGAGACTTGTTGTCTTGGGCCCCTGGGGTGTACCTGTGGGGCATAGGTGGAGCTGAAGAGTAGTTGGTACACACTTTAGTCTCAAGCCAGCATGCGGGTATGTCCACTAAAGGAGCTGTGTGCATCTTGGCTTCCCAATGAGACATGCGGGTCCAGCGGTTTTGTGTCACAGGCCACGCAGAACTCATGCAGTAACGAAACAAAAGATATATATAGTATCTGGAGAGTTTGCGATTGTCCACGATTATCAGCTCAGGGATTTGGGCTCCGCGATACGCCGTGCTACCACACTCCATTCCATGGAGAGACTCTAGGTCCAGTTTGGGTATGTACAGTGTATCAGCTCTCTGCCACATATCTCTCAAGTGCTTCAAGGTAGTCTGTAGAGAGTTTTCACATTTCAACGTGTCTTGCAGCAAACCCGTGGCTGGCGCACCTGCCACAATTAGGCACTCGAAGAGTAACAACGAGGCGTGTTCAGAGAACACGATTTCTCTGCGAGAAAGTGACCCGGTCATCCCGTATTATTTACAAGTCCAGGTACGATCGCAGAGCATATGGGTGTTGATGATCTTGTGGAAATGGTCAGCGTCAGGGTTCCAAGCAACGCAGAAAAACTGATACATCTGGTGGAGCGGTACAATCTGTACTATGTTAAAACTTTGCGTTACAATGACTTGCATGGCGTGCTGGACTGGCTCGGGGTACGGTGTGGCAATTCCGAATTCAGCCAACACAAAGACACAGTTACAGTGCTCAATAGGCTTCTCCCATCACTCCTCGATGTGGCGGTGGTGAGTATAGACACAGAGCCACAGATCGAGGGCAAGAGGCGTGTGATTGTATACATAAAAGGGGACCATGGCCAAACGCGGTATGACTCGTTAGTACTGTTCCTAGTGGTGAACTTTGATGGAGCCCCATACAATCTGGATACCAGCATTATCTTCACACATATGCGTGCATTGCTCACCAAATGCAGGACCCCCCTGTTCCCAGAGTTTGCCAAGTGTCGCCATGGTAATCTGTCAACTGTGGTGGCAGTCCGTCAGGAGCACTTCCCGGTAATAGACGGATTCATGGCCCTTAGCCACGATACGACTAAGCCCAAGATGCCCAAGGTAACCGTAGACAGATTTGGGCGACAATACAAGCCTCTAAGGTCTAACAAAGAAGCCAGTCCATGGAGCCTCTACGCAGACATATCCAGGGACCTCGGATGTGCAATAGACATAGAAACACTGATAACCACAAAGGACACGGTTCTGGGTCGAGGAGGCTTCGGGGTGACAGTTCTGCTCAACCAGAATCTGGTTGCAAAGGTCAACCTGTTTCCAGATATGGTGAACTGGAGCAGGCCTGTGATAGACTCTGAATTCAATTGCTATGCACACATTGCCTCACAAGTGGAAGAGGTCATGATGGGTGTTTCTATGAAACACGCCAACATCTTGCGTACATTCGGGGGCCTTTGGTGTGAGATCCCCGGATACCAGCTGGGCGGTAGAGCCGTGCTCATTATGGAACGAGCCCTATGCTCACTGCATGAGTTTATGTGGAAAATTGACAACGTCTCGATAGTACCCATGGTCGAACTGGACACCCTGCAAGGACTGAATTATTTGCGATCGAGAGCCATCCAGCACAGAGACATTACACACAGGAACATTTTGGTATGTCACCAGAAAGATAGAACGCCCATACCGTTAGCTTTCAAGATCAGCGACTTTGGAACCGCGTGCAACTTTTCCACCCCGGATCAGCCACGAGGCAACCGCTGTAACATGGCACCAGAGGTGTTGTGGACTTTGAACGCAGCCACAGGGAGCGATGTGTTCAGCTGGTACTGTGTTATGTGGGAGATGTACAATGGCTCACCATTGATAGCGTACAAGAATGGGAATGATATAGGGTTTTGTGGAAAGACATACGCTGAGAACCTATCCAAATTGGTTGGGGTGTACAATCCTGACAACATTCTGTCGTTAGAACACGGCTACATGAAAGCAATAGACGCTCGTGTCCTTCACGCGAAATACAAAGATTTGAGACCTAGCGTTGAGCAGATACAGGCAACCCTGACGCACATGGCCCTGAACACTAATGACAAGTCATTTATCCAGATAGGAGCGCTCTGCATTACACTCTTCCCTCAGGAGAGACAGTCTCCTTCCGAACTGCTGAAACTTGAACGATACAAGTGTTTGAGTAGAGACATAAGTGAGGCAAATGTGCCACACAGAGTGCTGCCGCTGTCCATTCACGCAGGCGAGTACAGATTGACCGATATCATAGTCAGTGACGATTGTGCCCCTGAGGGACTTGCTAAACTGATGACCGATGCAGCCGCAGCGGCGCGTCCGCCGACAAGAATCACGTCCAAAGTCAAAGAGTTCTACGGAATAGACCTTTTGCGGCTGGCCCCTGGTCGAATACAGCCTTACCAGTGGTACTCAAACAAGGTCAAAGGACTCGCTGATGTGTACCGGATCAATAACAAACACAAAGCAGGAAACACAGAGATTCAGATCGGGGCCAGTCACTTGAAAGTGGAGTCTGTGGATCCGGGAGAGGGTACTTCAATCGCTGGCCCCGGTCGACGACAGTGTCTTAAACCAGCCGGGACCCAGATGCAGACACTCAACCCAGGAGCGGAACTGTTACCCAATCGAGCAAGGGAAAGTACCTGTGATTGTAGCAACGAGCCCGCACAAAGGCAGAGCTATGATGTGCTGACAGTGGAGAAGGCACCGGGGCCACACAGCGAATCGATTGCAGAGTCAGAGCTTCAGGGTACGGTGATTCTACGAACAAAACAGATACCGGGGGAGATAGCCACACAAATGGTCATTCTCAAGAGTCACAATGAGAAAGAGATGAAACGTTTCAAGGACAACGTAATCCTCCTGTCACAAAGCATGACCGAAATGTGTCCTCTCATGTTTGCTGGTCCCCGGAACGGATTGTCTAAGTGCTCTAGGAGCAACGGTGTGTTCATCTTCCAGTATGCCCAGTTTTTCGAAGGGTGCGAGCAGATGTCTACATTGGACACCTCAGACACACCTAACTCGGCTCACGGATTACTGCTGCAGGTTTTTCTAACGCTCAAAGCTGCTTTGGAGAGGAAGCTGTTACCCACGCACATGACCGAGTGTAACTTCATTCTAATCAGCAAAGGAGCTGTGATGATTGACGTTGTCTCGTACCTCAGCAGGTACTTCAACAAGCCCCGGTCCACCATGTTCGGTGAATATTGCAAGAGCTTGCTCAGGCTTTGTGTTATCATGGTGAAAAAACACTTACCTCATTCAGAACTGTGCAAACAGCTCCAGGAGATTGACCCCAAGACACCTGCATTGTGTATACTGACCACGGCAATTGAACACTTGAGAATCTTCTGTCCCAGTGAAAGAGCCACGCCGAGCATATCGACCCTAGATGGTAACTTTTTCACATTCAAAGATTACACATTGGATATACCCAACTGGCTGACAGCCGTGGGTGAGAAGGAAGCTGCTCACGATAGAAGTTGCACTACAGTGCTGGTGTACGGACATCCGAGAGCAGGCAAACGAGACCTGACAGCAGAGGGTTTAGGCGCTACCAATCTGAAGACACTGGTTAGGGATATAGTACTGAGGATGAAAGTGAAGCTATTCGGACTAGCGAGGCTCAAAGTGACAACACTGGATTGCACGCAGGGTTTCACTAAGGTGACTCTCAAGAATTCAGCACTCTGTAAGATACCTTGTGTAGACCAACTTGACCATTCAAGGTTACTTCATGACAACAACGGAAACTGTTTCACACATGATGCTATTTTGCCCCAGTCCAAGTGGGCCCCTGTCATAATGTTCACAAAGTGTAGGCAAGATGGACCTACTCCAGAGTTCACTGCTGAATATTACAGCATAAAGATCCTAATGGTTCTACTGGGGCCTGAGGGCACTGTGGAATCGCTTAAAGCATTGTTCCAGAGCATGTCAAGTTTCAGCGTGACACACTACTAAGAGCACAAACCCTCTCACTGTCCACAGTCACATAAGTGTGACTTGATTAATCATGGAACACAATGCAGCATCAACAGGGTTGAACGGAGGATGTCACAGTGATATATGAAGCAGTGTCTTTATACAGTGGGGTAACTTACATGCTTATGTAGAGAAGGGAGTCAGCTGCAATTTGAACCTCTTTGTTTTCTTTTTGTTGTTTTGTTGTTCGTCTTTCAATATATAATAAATGTAAAATACCCCTCAGTACATGTGTGCTCATTATTTGCATCAGGTAATACAACTTATGATTATGAGTATAAGAAGTATTTGTGCACATGAAATAATACTCACTGACACGCATACACTCAAAGACTGTGACTCACTTTAATATGTTTCTTACAGCATGATCAATACTCGCAGAACACAATAGATTTCAACTCATTTAATCATTTTACAGAACATGAATAGCATGCAGCAAAGTATACTTAAACAGAAGAAACACATACATAGTAGATTACACGTTCATAGGCCTTCAAACAATCATTTCCTAACAAAATATCTGTCCAGAGTATTAGGCATGACCTTGGGTCCCGGACTTGAATATTTAGATGACAATACTACAGCTGAAGAGGGTTCCTCCAACTGAGATGTGCACACAGCATTTGCCAGACGCTCCAAATATCGTATCATAGAAGCACTGCTGGGTCCTGGTGGAGCTCTTGGCATTTTTACCACATGATGGGAAGACATGATTGAAAATGTCACTACATGTGGACTCTGACACAATTGTTATAGTCAGAGTCTGTACTGGTCTCGCCACACCCTGTCTTGTCAGGTTTGGTGTCCATACGGTTGTGCCCAAGATCTGAATCCTCGTCCTCTGATGGATTGGTGTCCGGATGGTTTGAGTGATCCTCGTCCTCCGATGTACTCTTGTCTGTATGGTCCGAGAGATCCTCGTCCTCTGATGTACTCTCATTCGTACGGTTTGAGTTATCCTCACTCTCTATCCGTTCCTCTTCAGGGTCACAGAGGTCCTCGTGATCAGATTCTAAGGTGTCACTAGGCCACGAGGCTTGCTTGGTCAAATAAGCAAACTCTGTTGCCTCTCCATGTAACCTTGGCACCTGTGACTGTGTATCATCAGGGCTCTGACGTGAAGCTGTAGACACAGGGTAGTTATGGAGTGACTCCTGTGGCCTGTTTTGCTCTATTGTTTCACATTTTTGTCTGGTTGAATTGTGAGGCCTGGCCTTTTGGGTCTTACTGTGCGACCTTCTCTCTTCTTGTCTGGCCTGGGTAACTGGAGACGGATGGCATTTTATATCGACATTGATCCCTCCCCAATGCGACTCTGGGTCATATGTTTCTAGGTCTGAAAGCTTATTTTTGTAGAGCGGGGAATCTTGTTTCTTGGCGTGGGTGTTCTTATTCAATTTTACTGCTTTACACCTCTTAGACCCCTCCTGTCTATTTCTAGTCTCCTCTTTTCTTTTAGGACGTGGGACAGAGGTTTTGTTTTCAGCCCTGATCAGTTTCTCCTTTACACGTCTCTCCGTCACACATTTGGGGCGCTTCACAGTGGGTTTGATCAACTCCTCATCTGACGAGGATGACAGTGTGCGCTTATATGCACCAGTGTCCGCTTCGGTGTCACCAATACCACCGGGTTGGCGATAATAGTCTTCTTCGGACTCTGAATGAGAGACACGCTTATGCCTTCGAACAGCCCTCCTCCTTTGATGCTGTGCACAGAACGCCTTTTCGTCCGCCTCCTCATCACTGCTACCATCCTCATTACTGCTGTCCTCATCTATAGGTCTGTTGTCTATGAATTTGTCATTGGGATCGTATTCGTCAGGACTCTCAATGTTATCCCTATGCATTGTTGCGTCCAAGTCCTCGCCCCATATTTCATATTCAGACTCTGTATCGCACTCTTCCTCGTCACCACTCACTTCTACAGCCTCGCACAGCACATGGTCCTGGTACCTTGTGTACTGGTTGTGGATTTGTGACCCGTGAGCCTCAGCCTTCTTGTTGACCTTGATCCTGAATGGCTTAGAGGTTGAGTCCTCACTGGTTCCCTCATCCTCCTCCTCCTCACTGGCAGCGTCAACAATCTCAGAGTCTTGCTCTTCATAGTTCTGCATAGACTTACAAGTGGATTGCTTATTCCTCTCATAGGTGCGGTCTTGCTTGAGAGCTGTCGTGTGATGTAAATTTTTATCCTGTCCACATCTTTTGCCACGGAAACCGCCAGGGTTTGTCTTGATGTAATGCGTAGTCTGGGCCGAAAGCCCCATGGATTGACTTGGGGCCCCATGGAAGGACGTCAGTATGTTGCATTTCCAGTTCTCTGTGGACGAAGAGGCTAAGCAATCCACGAGAGCTTTACTGAGTCTATCCTGCAAGCTATGGCTTTTGAGCACATGGACCACAGGGCGATTGTTAATGACCCACTCCTTAAGGATGACACTGTGTCTACTGTGCAGGAGAGTGTTGTCTAATGCAAGGAGCGTGCAAACAGCTTCTCTCCTCAGATGTTCACCATTCAGCCATGGTTCACTCATCAGTAGTGTTGACATGTTCTTTATCCACGTCCAAATGGGAACAGCTTCCGGTATGGCTATAGAGTACAGACTGCTCTGCACGCTGATCTTGACCTTGTTGAGCTTCTTGCCCTTGGTTACATGGTTAGAAGGCCCGTCTGTGTCAACCACTTCTTCGGCGTGCTCTCCTCTTAACTTGAGCCCTTTCTTCACTCTTTTGTACTTGGTGCGGAGTTTTATAAAGAGCACCTTAGCTTTGGAATACAGCTGCGTCAAAGTTTTGTCTTTGTGCACATGAGGTTTGATCAAGCTGTGCCACATTTTCTGGGCTTTGGCAGCGTTGTCCATGGCACAATCTTTGTACAACGCGTTGCACGCTGACACCATCTTGACATCACCCGGGTATCTAATTTGACCATAACTGGAGGCGATGTGGCTCAACTCGGTCCAGTCCATTGCCATCTGCGCTTCGATCATATTGTAATGCTTCTTCTTTACTGCAGTGGCAATTTGTCTGTCAGAGTTGTACAGGTTCCAAAAACTCTGATATTCCTGGACTTTCTTCATGGGGCAATGTAACAGCTCTGCGACTGCAAACGCATTGGGAATCTTGCTGTCCATGAACTTAATGGCCAAGTCCACAACTTCAACCTCGCCGGGATCGCCAATTGTGCTCTCAATGTGCTTTGGTGTATAATTGCACCAGCTGTTTGGGTTGACACGTTTAATGAAGGCTGTCAATGCAGGATTGTATATCTCCTGATGCATCTCGCGTCCCAGGATGAAAGTATCCCTGTCCAAGTCCTGTATTGTCTCATTCCAACTGCTCACTAGCTCTCCATTGCCCTTAAAACAACTTCGTTTCACGGCCCTGCAAAACCTAACCGTTGTTGACACATAGAGCCCAGGTATGTCATCCTGTCCCTGTCTCAGGTTGACAACTGAGACTAGGTACGCCTTCTTGCCCTCCACTGACCTACTGTTCCTTTTGTAAAAGACAGTAGGAGTGCCACCGTTCTCGTAATGAAAGTGTGTCAAATTGAATCTCACGTGCTCTGCCTGGATGCAATCCGGGTTCTTCTCACGTTTACTCTTCATCGTTTCAGCCACATCCGCTCCTACCACACAGCACATTGGATCTATGTGAGAATCCAAGGCCTCGCTGTTGTTCTGAGTGTCTAGGGTGACTTCGCTCTGCAGTAGCTGGGAAGGGTGGATTTGTTGAAAGCAAGGCATGAGAGCTGTTAAGTCCGTGGGCACCTCCAGGGCCATGTCCCAGAATTCATACTTGTCAGAGGTGACCACCTTCAGCAACTCAAGACTTTCGTGTCCTGGGACAAACAGCACCTCTTGTAGGAAGTATGTTTTCCCACAGTCTTCCCCGTTTTGCAGCATATCTACAATGTAGGTTCCGATCATAGATCTGGAAATGTCGTGTAAAATGAGATTGCGGGTTTCAGAGCACTGCGTGACAACGGGGATAACCTTCTTTGTGCCATTGGGGTTACTCAGCTCCTTTTGTGGCAGATAAAAGGCTGTGTAGTTACCGGATGCGATGAGCACGTGTTTCATGCCAACCTTGTCTACATTTTCAATACAATCAAATCCGTTGCCACCTTCTACGTCCACTAGGTCCATAAGCGCACGTAACAGCTCAACCGAAGGTTTCTGCCTGAGACATTTGGCATTCTGGAGTACCTTGTCTCTGATAGTCTTGTGGATGTTTTTTGGTTTGCGCCTGTGCTCACTCTCAGACAGCTTGTCTTGCTTGCGCAGCATTAGATTGGCCACGGAGTTGAAGAGTCCTTGTGTGCTTTCACATGCAAACACATCTTTGTAGCTCGACTTGTAATACCACTTAGGTTTCTCTGTTACAATAAATCTAGCTTTCCTGTCCGCCATCTTGTTCAGCTCAATTTAATTCACCTGGGTAAAACTTGAATACAAACTGCACTCTTAAAGCAACCAGTTTGTAGAAATGACCTTGTGTGATGTTCCACTGTGGGTGACTGTAGCCTGTCCTGAGCCTATGTAGCAGCACAGACTATGAGGCAGAAGTGGATCTTGCGAGGGCTTTTAACCAGAGTTTGACAGAGAAATCCCTCCCCCAACATTGGTGTGATACAGAAGCTGGGAACTGCCAGACATTCATCAACAGCTGATTGTCCGACTGCAGGCAGAGGATCAGTTTAAAGCCTGAAGATCCAAGGAAAGTCTGAGGATCCAATGACAGGCTAAGGATTTGAGTAAAGGCTTTGCATCCGAGGAAAGGCTGAGGATCCAAGGAAAGGCTGAGGATCTGAGCAAGGGCTGTGATCCGAGCAAAGGCTGTGATCCGAGCAAGGACTGTGATCAGAGTCTAGTTCTAGTATCCCATGGACACATAAGGGATAAGTAACACACTACTCAATGTTTGTCAGACCTGAGAACACCTCACCGAGTAGTCATGGCAGCTAGGAAAGACACAACCAGGGTCATAAGAGATTCAGCAACGGCTGATTATCCGACTGCAGGCAGAGGATCCGTTTAAAGCCTGAAGATCCAAGGAAAGTCGGAGGATCCAATGACAGGCTAAGGATCCGAGGAAAGGCTATGCATCCGAGCAAAGCCTGTGATCCGAGTAAAGGCTGTGGTTCCGAGGAAAGGCTATGCATCCGAGCAAAGCCTGTGATCCGAGTAAAGGCTGTGATCCGAGCAAAGGCCAAGGATCTGAGCAAAGCCTGTGATCAGAGTCTAGTTCTAGTATCCCATGGACACATAAGGGATAAGTAACACACTACTCCATGTTTGGCAGACCTGAGAATATCTCACCAAGTAGTCAGGGCAGCTAGGAAAGACACAACCGGGGTCATTAGAGATTCAGCAACGTCTGATTGTCTGACTGCAGGCAGAGGATCCGTTTAAAGCCTGAAGATCCAAGGAAAGTAGGAGGATCCAATGACAGGCTAAGGATCCGAGGAAAGGCTATGCATCCGAGCAAAGCCTGTGATCCGAGTAAAGGCTGTGGTTCCGAGGAAAGGCTATGCATCCGAGCAAAGCCTGTGATCCGAGTAAAGGCTGTGATCCGAGCAAAGGCTATGCATCCGAGCAAAGGCCAAGGATCTGAGCAAAGCCTGTGATCAGAGTCTAGTTCTAGTATCCCATGGACACATAAGGGATAAGTAACACACTACTCAATCTTTGTCAGACCTGAGAACACCTCACCGAGTAGTCATGGCAGCTAGGAAAGACACAACCAGGGTCATAAGTGATTCAGCAACAGCTGATTATCCGACTGCAGGCAGAGGATCCGTTTAAAGCCTGAAGATCCAAGGAAAGTCGGACGACCCAATGACAGGCTAAGGATCCGAGGAAAGGCTATGCATCCGAGCAAAGCCTGTGATCCGAGTAAAGGCTGTGGTTCCGAGGAAAGGCTATGCATCCGAGCAAAGCCTGTGATCCGAGTAAAGGCTGTGATCCGAGCAAAGGCTATGCATCCGAGCAAAGGCCAAGGATCTGAGCAAAGCCTGTGATCAGAGTCTAGTTCTAGTATCCCATGGACACATAAGGGATAAGTAACACACTACTCAATCTTTGTCAGACCTGAGAACACCTCACCGAGTAGTCATGGCAGCTAGGAAAGACACAACCAGGGTCATAAGTGATTCAGCAACAGCTGATTATCCGACTGCAGGCAGAGGATCCGTTTAAAGCCTGAAGATCCAAGGAAAGTCGGACGACCCAATGACAGGCTAAGGATCCGAGGAAAGGCTATGCATCCGAGCAAAGCCTGTGATCCGAGTAAAGGCTGTGGTTCCGAGGAAAGGCTATGCATCCGAGCAAAGCCTGTGATCCGAGTAAAGGCTGTGATCCGAGCAAAGGCTATGCATCCGAGCAAAGGCCAAGGATCTGAGCAAAGCCTGTGATCAGAGTCTCGTTCTAGTATCCCATGGACACATAAGGGATAAGTAACACACTACTCAATCTTTGTCAGACCTGAGAACACCTCACCGAGTAGTCATGGCAGCTAGGAAAGACACAACCAGGGTCATAAGTGATTCAGCAACAGCTGATTATCCGACTGCAGGCAGAGGATCCGTTTAAAGCCTGAAGATCCAAGGAAAGTCGGACGACCCAATGACAGGCTAAGGATCCGAGGAAAGGCTATGCATCCGAGCAAAGCCTGTGATCCGAGTAAAGGCTGTGGTTCCGAGGAAAGGCTATGCATCCGAGCAAAGCCTGTGATCCGAGTAAAGGCTGTGATCCGAGCAAAGGCTGTGATCCAAGCAAAGGCTCTGATCCGAGCAAAGCCTGTGATCAGAGTCTAGTTCTAGTATCCCATGGACACATAAGGGATAAGTAACACACTACTCAATGTTTGTCAGACCTGAGAACACCTCACCAAGTAGTCATGGCAGCTAGGAAAGACACAACCAGGGTCATAAGAGATTCAGCAACGGCTGATTATCCGACTGCAGGCAGAGGATCCGTTTAAAGCCTGAAGATCCAAGGAAAGTCGGAGGATCCAATGACAGGCTAAGGATCCGAGGAAAGGCTATGTATCCGAGCAAAGCCTGTGATCCGAGTAAAGGCTGTGGTTCCGAGGAAAGGCTATGCATCCGAGCAAAGCCTGTGATCCGAGTAAAGGCTGTGATCCGAGCAAAGGCTGTGATCCAAGCAAAGGCTCTGATCCGAGCAAAGCCTGTGATCAGAGTCTAGTTCTAGTATCCCATGGACACATAAGGGATAAGTAACACACTACTCAATGTTTGTCAGACCTGAGAACACCTCACCAAGTAGTCATGGCAGCTAGGAAAGACACAACCAGGGTCATAAGAGATTCAGCAACGGCTGATTATCCGACTGCAGGCAGAGGATCCGTTTAAAGCCTGAAGATCCAAGGAAAGTCGGAGGATCCAATGACAGGCTAAGGATCCGAGGAAAGGCTATGTATCCGAGCAAAGCCTGTGATCCGAGTAAAGGCTGTGGTTCCGAGGAAAGGCTATGCATCCGAGCAAAGCCTGTGATCCGAGTAAAGGCTGTGATCCGAGCAAAGGCTGTGATCCAAGCAAAGGCTCTGATCCGAGCAAAGCCTGTGATCAGAGTCTAGTTCTAGTATCCCATGGACACATAAGGGATAAGTAACACACTACTCAATGTTTGTCAGACCTGAGAACACCTCACCAAGTAGTCATGGCAGCTAGGAAAGACACAACCAGGGTCATAAGAGATTCAGCAACGGCTGATTATCCGACTGCAGGCAGAGGATCCGTTTAAAGCCTGAAGATCCAAGGAAAGTCGGAGGATCCAATGACAGGCTAAGGATCCGAGGAAAGGCTATGTATCCGAGCAAAGCCTGTGATCCGAGTAAAGGCTGTGGTTCCGAGGAAAGGCTATGCATCCGAGCAAAGCCTGTGATCCGAGTAAAGGCTGTGATCCGAGCAAAGGCTGTGATCCAAGCAAAGGCTCTGATCCGAGCAAAGCCTGTGATCAGAGTCTAGTTCTAGTATCCCATGGACACATAAGGGATAAGTAACACACTACTCAATGTTTGTCAGACCTGAGAACACCTCACCAAGTAGTCATGGCAGCTAGGAAAGACACAACCAGGGTCATAAGAGATTCAGCAACGGCTGATTATCCGACTGCAGGCAGAGGATCCGTTTAAAGCCTGAAGATCCAAGGAAAGTCGGAGGATCCAATGACAGGCTAAGGATCCGAGGAAAGGCTATGTATCCGAGCAAAGCCTGTGATCCGAGTAAAGGCTGTGGTTCCGAGGAAAGGCTATGCATCCGAGCAAAGCCTGTGATCCGAGTAAAGGCTGTGATCCGAGCAAAGGCTGTGATCCAAGCAAAGGCTCTGATCCGAGCAAAGCCTGTGATAAGAGTCTAGTTCTAGTATCCCATGGACACATAAGGGATAAGTAACACACTACTCAATGTTTGTCAGACCTGAGAACACCTCACCAAGTAGTCATGGCAGCTAGGAAAGACACAACCAGGGTCATAAGAGATTCAGCAACGGCTGATTATCCGACTGCAGGCAGAGGATCCGTTTAAAGCCTGAAGATCCAAGGAAAGTCGGAGGATCCAATGACAGGCTAAGGATCCGAGGAAAGGCTATGTATCCGAGCAAAGCCTGTGATCCGAGTAAAGGCTGTGGTTCCGAGGAAAGGCTATGCATCCGAGCAAAGCCTGTGATCCGAGTAAAGGCTGTGATCCGAGTAAAGGCTGTGATCCGAGTAAAGGCTGTGATCCGAGCAAAGGCTGTGATCCAAGCAAAGGCTCTGATCCGAGCAAAGCCTGTGATAAGAGTCTAGTTCTAGTATCCCATGGACACATAAGGGATAAGTAACACACTACTCAATGTTTGTCAGACCTGAGAACACCTCACCAAGTAGTCATGGCAGCTAGGAAAGACACAACCAGGGTCATAAAACATTCAGAAACGGCTGATTGTCCGACTGCAGGCAGAGGATCCGTTTAAAGCCTGAAGATCCAAGGAAAGTCGGAGGATCCAATGACAGGCTAAGGATCCGAGGAAAGGCTATGTATCCGAGCAAAGCCTGTGATCCGAGTAAAGGCTGTGGTTCCGAGGAAAGGCTATGCATCCGAGCAAAGCCTGTGATCCGAGTAAAGGCTGTGATCCGAGCAAAGGCTGTGATCCAAGCAAAGGCTCTGATCCGAGCAAAGGCTCTGATCCGAGCAAAGCCTGTGATCAGAGTCTAGTTCTAGTATCCCATGGACACATAAGGGATAAGTAACACACTACTCAATGTTTGTCAGACCTGAGAACACCTCACCAAGTAGTCATGGCAGCTAGGAAAGACACAACCAGGATCATAAAACATTCAGAAACGGCTGATTGTCCGACTGCAGGCAGAGGATCCGTTTAAAGCCTGAGGATGCAAGGAAAGTCGGAGGATCCAATGACAGGCTAAGGATCCAAGGAAAGGCTATGCATCCGAGCAAAGCCTGTGATCCGAGTAAAGGCTGTGATCCGAGCAAAGGCGGTGATCAGAGCAAAGGCTGTGATAAGAGTCTAGTTCTAGTATCCCATGGACACATAAGGGATAAGTAACACACTACTCAATGTTTGTCAGATCTGAGAACACCTCACCAAGTAGTCATGGCAGCTAGGAAAGACACAACAAGGGTCATAAGAGATTCAGCAACGGCTGATTATCCGACTGCAGGCAGAGGATCCGTTTAAAGCCTGAAGATCCAAGGAAAGTCGGAGGATCCAATGACAGGCTAAGGATCCGAGGAAAGGCTATGCATCCGAGCAAAGCCTGTGATCCAAGTAAAGGCTGTGGTTCCGAGGAAAGGCTATGCATCCGAGCAAAGCCTGTGATCCGAGTAAAGGCTGTGATCCGAGCAAAGGCTGTGATCCAAGCAAAGGCTCTGATCCGAGCATAGCCTGTGATCAGAGTCTAGTTCTAGTATCCCATGGACACATAAGGGATAAGTAACACACTACTCAATGTTTGTCAGACCTGAGAACACCTCACCAAGTAGTCATGGCAGCTAGGAAAGACACAACCAGGTTCATAAGAGATTCAGCAACGGCTGATTATCTGACTGCAGGCAGAGGATCTGTTTAAAGCCTGAAGATCCAAGGAAAGTCGGAGGATCCAATGACAGGCTAAGGATCCGAGGAAAGGCTATGCATCCGAGCAAAGCCTGCTATCCGAGTAAAGTCTGTGATCCCGAGCAAAGGCTGTGATCCAAGCAAAGGCTCTGATCCGAGCAAAGCCTGTGATCAGAGTCTAGTTCTAGTATCCCATGGACACATAAGGGATAAGTAACACACTACTCAATGTTTGTCAGACCTGAGAACACCTCACCAAGTAGTCATGGCAGCTAGGAAAGACACAACCAGGGTCATAAGAGATTCAGCAACGGCTGGTTATCCGACTGCAGGCAGAGGATCCGTTTAAAGCCTGAAGATCCAAGGAAAGTCGGAGGATCCAATGACAGGCTAAGGATCTGAGGAAAGGCTATGCATCCGAGCAAAGCCTGTGATCCGAGTAAAGGCTGTGATCCGAGCAAAGGCTATGCATCCGAGCAAAGGCCAAGGATCTGAGCAAAGCCTGTGATCAGAGTCTAGTTCTAGTATCCCATGGACACATAAGGGATAAGTAACACACTACTCAATGTTTGTCAGACCTGAGAACACCTCACCAAGTAGTCATGGCAGCTAGGAAAGACACAACTGGGGTCATAGAGTGTAAAATACTACCTCACAGAGAGGCAAATACAGCGGTTGTAGAGAAGATTAAGGTGCCGTGCAACAGGAAAGCATTGTTCCTAGCAGTTGGGACCGACATTTTACATGAGAAGACATATCACGAATTGTCCTTTGGTGCGTTGTCTCCAAATGACAGAGCAACCTTTCAATTTCTGCTATATCTGACGTATTGCTGCAAAGGGGAGTTTCTCCAAGTGACTCTAGAGAACACAGACTTTGGCAATATGTCACCTCCCATCAGAGAGGACTTTGCTCACGGGCACCTATTCTGTTTTGTCTTAGACATGAGCGAAGAGAGCATGTGTGAAAAACAATCCTCAAGTGGTATACAATCCGATCTGGGCAGAGCGGCAACGGACGATGACATGGGCGAGCACGTATCCAGTACCCAGCTGTACAGTCTCATGAACACAATTAACATGGACGTGTTCAGAGGGGAGGAGGAGCCCGAAGACAACACGGGTTCGCAAGCATCCTCAGCTGACGATACCCTAAAGGAAGCATTCAACGCGTTCATGCGTCTACAGTTGGTCAGGAAAAAGGCATGTTCGCTAAACAATGCTATGTTATGCATGAGAGACGAAAAGGGTGAGTTAGGCTCCATGTTCGAGTGGTTAGATATCTGCAATGACACACTGAACGCCCACAAGGTGGACAAAAAGAAAGTCAAGGACCTACAGGGTTCCATGTACACACCAGTGTCTGGTCGACAGGCTGTCATCTTGCCAGAGACTATCACCGTCCAAAATCTCAAGTCTCTGGAGACCTCGATAGGTAGGATCACAGACTGTGTGAGCAAAGGAGAGGGCAAGGCATTGTTCCTGTCCATCATATCTAAACTCACGAGGACGCAATGGTTGAAACAGAAAGTTATTCAAACGGGCTATACCACGGTCATGCCAAAGGACAGGGAATTCATGAAACGACTGAGATATTTCACGAGCGAACTAGACGGTTCCTCAAGAGGCGGCGAGGTCGACATCGGAGGACTGTTGGTATTCAGGTACTCTCTGGAGAAACTCATCGACAGGGAGAACCCGGACCTGTTTGTCAAATCTCTGATTCACAGGCATGTGCCCATTTCACAGACCCGCATTGACAGTGTGTTATCTGACATAAAGAGCAAACGCAGAACAAAAGCTCTTGCGTCTTTGCTGAACCACGGACGCTGTCATTGCAAGAGGAGTAGGCACATGGAGGTACACGGCGCGTGCACCGGCGAGTGTCAGACAGCGTACTCCTGTTTTTACAACTCATCTGAGCAACACCCGTTCCTTGTGAGCAAAGGCGACCACAGTTGCTACATCGCGCGCCTGTACCCTAATCTGGGTAAACTGGAGCTCCTGAGCAAAGAAATGAAAGTCAAGTACAGAGGATGCTGGCTGTTTGAGAGCATAGCGAACATGGTCTTCAGTATCCTTGTCAGGCTACGGTTCAACCAGAACGAATCGCTATACCAAGGTTTGAGCGAAGTGATCGACGGGAATATGAGCATCTCGAGCCTGTCTCTCGGTTACGGTCTCGCTGAGATACACGAGTCGTTATACCTTGCTCTGGACAATCACAATGACTACCCGAATGAGCCCGGTGCCCTGGCTCCACTGAAAGTGTATGACCACGCATTAGTGCGCTACTTGTTCTGTGACAGCCTGCAAGTTGGCAGGTTGTTTCAGGCGTCGACTACATTCAACTACATTATCGCCAACACGGCTCCCAGGTTTACGACCGAACGGTTCATGCTGTTCAACAACACTGGTCCGGGAGAAGGTAAGAGCTATGCAAACCTTGTGCTGAACTATCAGTTTCGGAGGATAAATGGTTGCATAGAGACCCTGTCGTCTTTCACCCCGCAAGCTTTCAAGTACAAGCAGAAGAGGACCGCCTGCGTTGTCATCATAGACGATGCACACATAACCCACGAGAAGAACGTCAATGCTGCAGACAGGGAGTCCAACGTGATCCCCAATACATTCAAAAACCTTCTGGACACCAGTGTGTTGGAGAGTGATGTGGTGACCAGAGATATGAGCAGCGGTCAGATGACCACGGTCAAGTACGAGGTTACGCACAACTGCGGCTTTGTGTGGAACACCAACACAATGGGGTTTGTGAGTGAGGCATGGGCTGATCGGAGCTTGGTCATGGAATCCGAGTTTCCTGAGCAAGTGACCCGTACACGTAGCACCAAGCAAATACAGGACACAGTGGAGAAATGCAAAATGGAGCGAATAGCTGCAGTGTGCCTGTACAGGCAGAACCTGATCCAGTCCGCTACGATGATCGCCATGTCCGACATTATACAGTTTGGAGAGAGGTTCGACATGGCCAGACAAGCCTGCATCACTGCCCTGCGCTCGAGCCACATTGTGTGCACGAGGACCGTCAGTCGCAGGGTTTCGTCGTGTATCAACCATTTAGTGTTTGCCGAGGCCATGAAGTTGGCGTGTCACTTTGTGTTTGACATATGGATACCTCCGTGGACTGAGATCCCGAATGTCGAGACTTGTCCCGATTTGAGGATGTACATGCGACAGATGAACGAGAACAGGCTGAAAGCGCTGAACAAGTTGTCCTTTGGACAGGTCTGCCTGGAGACCAACGCTGTCTACAAGCTGTGTGCTGCCGCTTGTCTTCCTGACATTTGTCCACGTGCCATCGACACACAGGCTCGCTTCGCCTGCAAGGTGCTGGGCTACATCTTAACCCAGATACACGAGCAGCACCTGAAGACTAGTGTGAAGAATGAACACCTGTGCATTTCGGGTATAGATTCTATGTTTTTCTCAGAGACTGAGATCAAGGGTGGCAACGCGGTTGCTCACGAGATGCTCCTGCTGTGCTCAACATGCGAGGTTCCGGCTCGTCGGGTTGTGAGCCACGAGGTGAAGACCTACAAGCTGTGCACGTGCAAATATGCAATGAACCAGACCGCTCAACGCAGCAGGAGGGGTCACTCAACCCCCAAGAAAATAGGTTCTGTCACAGTCCCACTCGAAGCAGTGTACGACATGCTGGCCCTTTACGTGCCGGGTTCACACTCAGGCTTTTGGGATCAGTTGAGCTCGGCCATGGTCGAAGCTTACGAAAACCAAGACTACGGTGAAGTCAATGCTCTCGGGCAGTTTTCGAACGACAGCGGGGACGATCAACTGTGTACGCACAGATTGGCATTCACCTTGGATTTCAATGAGGACCCGGTGCGCTCTCTGATACTGGAGGCAAGTGCAGCCATACAAGCCCTGAACGAACTCACGTTCGTAAAGTGTCACTTGGCAGGGGAGAAGTTCCAGTGCGCCGCACCCGTATATTATGGGGCAGTTATCAAGAGGATGATGTCTGCGGCTGCACCTGAGGAAGCTTACAACAAAATGCATGTGAGAGAATCAATGCTCGGTCCGAGAGGCACCTTCCACGGGCCCAGACTTAGCGTGTACTCAACCGACTACTCAGGTGTACCCGTGAAAAATGTCAGCTCGTTTTGCACTACACGGACCGTTTATCACCAGGACAGGATCATTTTGAGAGTCAACCGGGATAATCGTGGCCACTTCTCAGATGAACTAGAAGAGGACTGGGAGTGGAAGGATGCGTGTGATGTGTTTAACAGCATTCACGGTGTTGATGTGTTCTCTGTGGAAATGCTTAAACAGGACTACGCTGCAACCATGATGGTTGTTAAGGGAGAGGTGATGACCGCAAAGCCTCAAAAATCTCTGAGGCTTGGTGCAATGATAAGGGCACTGCGTGAGTCGAATGGGTACGCAGCGCTCACAATAAGAATGGCTAGGGCTGCGGTGCTTGACCCGAAACAGTCTAGGTGTCAAAGACGAGCTCAAGAGGTCTCACCTATTGCCCGTAACCAGGGTCGTAAAAGGACTATTTCAAGAGGTTCTGTGGGCACTCTAAGAGTGGACAGTGTTAAACGCGCAAGGCGAGATGAGGGAGTCTCACCTACTGCAAGTAGCCAGGTTCGTAAAAGGACTACTTCAAGAGGCTCTGTGGACACTGAGATTGGACAGGGGTAAACGTGCAAGGTGAGCTCAGGAAGTGTCAGCTACCGCATGTAGCCAGGGTCGTGAAAGGACTAATTCAAGAGGTTCTGCGGACACTCTGAGAGTGCATAGGTGTAAACGCTCAAGATGTGAGGATGATGTGGGAGACATGACACCAAATGTGTTGACTATGTCTTCCCTGACATGTATGTATATCTGTGTGTTTGTGAAAACTCTTTTGCAATTGACATTTCATTAAAGCACTACGTTTATTCGAGCAGACAGTCTTGTGTGTGTGAAAAGCATGTAGGACATAGACACGACATCTTGAACAGTGAGCTACATTATTCCTTGTACACAACAACGATTTACACAGAGATAAGCTCCGAAGAGCTAGTTAACAACCCAAGGTCCATTTTGTGGGACATCTCAGATAGGCATCTGTGCACGGAAATTCTGTCAGCTATGATACTCAGCCACAGCTATGATACTCAGCCACAGCTATGCTACTCAGCCACAGTTATGATACTCACCACAGCTATGCTACTCAGCCACAGCTATGATACTCAGCCACAGCTAGGACACACAAAGAAGCTCGGATGGTCAGCTGCCGATGGACTGTCAGCCGCGGAAGGGATATCAGCTGCGGCTGGATCGACAGCCATGGAAAGGTATATAAACCGTGAAAGAAATGTCAACAGTGCATTGAGAAAGAGAGATAAACAATCAGCCATTTAGAGGAGATGGAGACCATAAGTAAGAGTGCCAAAGGGAAGGAGAGTGGCTCTAAAGTTGACCTGCCGTTCACCAAGAAAGAAATTTTCAACCCCAGCCATGCCGAGGACACAGCAGAGCGTCCCCCCAAGATTGCCATTGTCAAGCCCATGGGGTTACAGTGGAAAACGGACCCGGAGTACAAACTGAGGTTCAAAGTGCTGATGTCAAGCTACTGTAGATTCAAGACTTTGATCGACACTGAGGGTGATCCGAGAGTTAAACGCGCTCTGAACAAGATGTACCAGCATATGTTTCTGCACCCAACTATACATGCGCAATATATGTATACGGTACACCACAGGTGCATATTGTTTTTGAGTGCTGTGCAGAGTGCCTCAAATGAATATCGAAGCCCATTGGATAATGTTGATGTCACAGGTCTAGCCGACATTGAGTTTGATGTATGGCTCACCATCGAGATGGATCAAAGTCTACAGACTGTGACTAGGGTTGAGGCTAGCCCTCAGTGCTCCCAGAATACGAAACGCGTTTTGACAGAGGGGACTGTTGAGTATGACATGGAAACGGTGTGGGAACCAATGAAGGATCTCCTGTATTATGTACTGCGCTTGGTCTCAAGTCACTGAGTGCATTTCTGGTCAGAGCAGCGTGTGACATGCTGAGCACACATGGAAGAGAAAGCAAACAGCTTTCTTTTCGGACACTTGTATCTTTGTATTACCACTATATTGTATATCTTTCTGCATAAAAGAAACCGTTTTGAAATGTAGCATTGTGTCTGTGCGTTCTCTGTAGAAAGACAATCATTTAGTCTATGGAAGTCGTGAGGGTCCTAGTTGAGCTCACAGAAGAGGGTTTCTCACGTGTTGTGTCATGTATTTATGGGCACTATGAATCACAAACTGCCAAGAAGTGTCATCAGCAGTCGGATAGCTCACGTGTTGTGTCACATGTATTTATGGGCACTATGAATCACAACCTGCCAAGGAGTTTCATCAGCGGTCGGATAGCCAGCCTTTATTGGGTAGTCATCAGCGGTTGGATAGCCAGCCTTTATTGGGTAGTCAGCCGAGCCATTGTGTTTGCAGAGTATAACTGGACTCCTCCGAAGAGACTCCTGTCACAACAACCTACTTGGTCCTGCCTCACATAAGTCATGGCTACTCTGAGGAAAGTTACCGAACGAATGCTAGAGCTGATGAAGACCCACAACACGTTCACTCGCAAGTCTGCAAGCCTTCTACTGAAGGCAGGCATCAAGGATTATGGCAGGGTAAACATAGTGCTTTGCGGACTGGAAGGTGTTGGACTTCTGCATAAGTTTGCAGGAAAATATACTTGCAATACAAAATATCGTAAACCAGTGGCATGTTTCCGGTGCAGCCAGATATGTGAAATCGGAATTGTGTACCAATATGTGCGAAACAACCCAGGTGTGATCAAGATACGTGACTTGGGTAAAAAATTAGATATTGAACGTCGCAAGGTGGGGGACAGTTTAATCATACTTCAAGCAATTGGTGCTGTGACAAAAGAAGGAAGGCGTGGACATTACAAAACTGTGCAAAAGTCGGATTCGGGGCTCTACTGGAACCGGAGATTGGAAGACATCTGGAGCAGCTCCAATAATCTACAGGCTGTCCAGAGTGGCTCGCAAGAGATCTTCTCACTTGACAGTGATATGCCAAGATTGGATTCACAAATCATCCGGAGTAACTCGCCTGATTTCCAGTTTGTGCATGACAAACCGTTGTCGGAGTCCCTAACACAAGATAATCAAGGATCCCAGTTCACGTGGGACTTACCAATGCTCGGTGATATTACAATGCATGAATTTGATCAAAGTGAAGAATCGCTGTTCACCTTTCAGCTTGACGAGATCATGCAGCTTGACGAGATTGTGATAAACAACTGCCCTGTGTGTAATTACAAATCTCAGTTTGCGTGGGGCTTACCGATGCTCAATGATAGTACAACATGTGACTTTGACCAAAGTGAAGAAGCGCTGTGCGACTTTCAGCTTGATGAGATCATGCAGCTTGACGAGATTGTTATGAACAACTTCCCTGTGTATAATCACGAATCACAGTTTGCGTGGGACTTATGGATGCCCGATGATACTACGTGTGACTTTAACCAAAGCAGTGAAGCACTGTGCAACTTTCAACTTGACACGAGCAGGCTGCTTGACGAGTTTGTGATGAACTGCCCTCTAGAGAATATCAATTGGGAAGGAGAGCTAGACCTTCCTATGGACGACAGAGAGCTTGCTAGGAGATGTGTGCCCTACAAACATTAAGATTGATCTCAGGATTTCCACATATATGTAGAGTTACTGTTGTGTGCACATTATAAATTCTGTGACATGACTGTACAAGAGATACGTCTTTTGTCAGGTTTTTTTTGACCGTGCATGTTGTGTTGTATATCACTGATAATAAAGAACAACAAAGACAATTGTTCAATTGTTTATTTTCCAATCCAACACACACGCACACACACACACACACACACACACACACACACACACAATAACCAAGCAAGAGTTGGCGTTCACTTGATCAACAAGGTCAGAGCTGCCAAAACGCCAACAAATCCAGTAGCCGTTAGGAGTATGTTCGTGAGAGTAGACTTCTGGTCTGTTACCTGAAAGAACTCCACAAAACCCTTCTGGAAATAGAGAATTGAAATTGACTTTACATACTTATCAAAGTGACAAATGTAGAATTGCTCAGATATACTGTAAGTCAATCAAAACCAATGTAATACCCTTTTATAAAATTACAGGAAAGCCTAAAATTATGGTTGTCATACAGTAATGTTATCCATTTTTGTCTTTCAAAGTCAACAACTACCACAGTGACTAAAAAATCCAAGAGTGGAAAGCAAGGTAGCGGTGACATCACCTTGCCTCTCATGGACAAAAACCAAGGTCAGCAAATCATTGCAGGCATTTTCCCATCAAAATGTTATTTCAACTTACCCATGATTCATTTCTAACCAGCCAGTCTGTCTGGGCGGTCAGCAGGTACAGGGAGATTTCCTCTCCCACTAGCTCCATGCAGTCTTCTCTGCCAAGCTCATTGAAGCGCTGACACAACGCAGCACCAAAGGCTATCAAGCTGGCAATGCGGCCCCAGTTTGCGGTCCCATCATTGAACATGTTCATAGCTATCTTGCTAACAAACCCCATGTCATCATTTCTGTTCCAATGCTCCATTGCGCGTTTGACCAGGCCTAAGGGTCCAGATCAGAAACATGTTAGACTCCTTATAGGAAGCTGCAATGGTTAATTTACATACATCAATACCCACCATTATATTTGCATCTGTATTTATCTAATAGCTCAGCCACAACTCTTTTCATTGTAGACAGAGCTTTGCTTTCGTTCCCCATAGGTTTCACTAGTCCTGTGTAGTTGTCTAGGCACCCTTGTATGAGTTGCCTGGTCTCATTGTCCAGCGAGTCTCGGGATACAGAGGGGCTGGGTTCACCTGCCAAGGCCCTGTATGTACCCTGAGTTCCATAACCACTTGCCTCCATTGTGCAAGTTGTGCCTAGCTGCTAGCCAATTGTCTCACCCAAGTATAAGTGTACCCTAGCACTGTCACCTAAGCAGTCACATTTACTTACATATCATGGGTCGAGACACCCTGGGGAGAGGTCTAGAGTATGTCAACACCATAGATCACACCCCTTCATGTAACAAGCCATAGACAAATGAGCAGTGAGTCAGAAGGTAAACAACAATGAACTTTATTGAACAGACCATGACATCAGGGTCAGGCTCAACCATAATACATACATGCAAAGATAGATTTTTCACACTTGGATGGGGTACTGTTCAAGCATTTCCTGAAGTGAATGTTTCATGGCATTGCAGTGTGGGTGATGGCCATTAGCTGGCAGGTCGGATCCCTGGATGGCACTGCAAACAACGCAGCGGCGTGCACCGCAGAATCCTGTATACCCGTAATGGGCCTCTGTGCCCTGAAACGGGAATGCGATGTGTCCCCTTCTGTATCGCTCCTTGCCCATTATAGCATCCAGGTCACGTTTTCGATTCTTGAACTTGCGTGAGATATACGGACAATCGCCGTTGCTGTGAAAGATGTGTTCACCCAGTAAGGTGTCGTTCTCCACAAAGTTGCTAATTGTGACCTTACACTGGAAACATGTGTGTGTGTCAACAGTACCAGGAATGTATTGCATGTTTGCGTGTGGTCCAAGTTTACTGAAGTCCGTGGTAAAACACGCCAAGGTGCTATCAGTTTCGAGGCATCCCCACGGGTACTCGCAGCCGGGTCTTCTCGCGGTAAATAAAGGAACCTTGTCCATGTTCTCTTGCAGTTTCACAGACATCAGGTGGATCTTGAGAAGGCGTTTCATGCTATCACAGCTATAGCTAGGGTGTCCTTCTCCGGATTCGTGTGCACAGACAAAGCAGTACCGGGCCCCTTCGATTGTAACGTAACCACATTTTGAGTACCACATGGACTTTGGGAATGCAACATACCCCGACAGGAACCGGAGCTCCCCTTGCATGATGAGACGCTCCAATTCATGATCCCTGTATCTGGCTGCACCAAAGCCTCTGGGAGTTCTGTATCCCGGCAATTCCGAGGTCATGCTCAGATCACTGTCCTCTTCCAGACCACTGTCCAGGTCACCTCTAGACACGTGCATGATCGTAGGAGTCCCCTGAATTATCTTCACTTCTGGGACAGACTCAGGTGTGTCTCTGCTATTGCCTTGGTTCTGCATTGTTATAGCACAAAACCTTGCGCTTAGATAGATAAAAGTACTGCTCAGTCAGTGCGATAGACAAAACCTCTGACGTTTAACACGTGATTGTCACCCCGTGGTTATTACCGAATAGCCCTTAAGGTTGGTGTCAAACCAGTTTATATAAGCAAGAAGCATCCCTATCCGACCCCGGCTAACTGTCCTTTGACGGCTGTCCATCCGACTCTGACTGACAGTCCTTCAGCTGCTGTGAGAAACAGAGAGGTCTAGAGTATGTCAACACCACAGACCACACCCCTTTGTGTAACAAGATACATAGAAATGAGCAGTGAGTCAGAAGGTACACAGCAATGACTTTTATTGAACATACTGTGACATCAGGACAATTGTCAGTGACAACGGCTCGTATTACATACATGTTAAAATACATTTAGTACACTCGAATGGGTTACTTGTTCATAACATAAGCATATTCTTGAGCTTTTTCCAAAGTGAATGTTTCATGGCATCACAGAGTGGGAAATGACCCTCAGTGGCGTTGCAGACAACGCAGCGGCGGTCCCATGTGTATCCTTTACACCCATACAAGGCATCTGTGGCACGACACGGGTATGCGATGTGTCCCCTTCGGTATCGCTCCCTACCCATCATAGCATCCAGCTCGCTCTTTCGATTCTCGAACTCACGTATCAAGTAGGGACAATTGCCATTGCTGTAGTAGATGTGTTCACCCAGTAAGGTGTCATTCTCCACAAAGTTGCAAAGTGTGACCTTACAGCTATAACAATAGTGAGTGTCAACCGTACCAGCAATGTGGTGCATGTTTGCCTGCGGTCCCAGTTCACTGAAGGTCGTCTTTTTCGGCATACTGAAGTTTGTGGAAACGCATGATGATGTACTGTCAGTTTCAAGGAGTTCCCAATCACCGGTGGGTCTTCTTGAAGTATAAAGGCGAGTCATGTCCACGTTGTCGTGCAGTTTCAAAGACATCAGTTTGATCTTGAGAAGACCCTTCATGTTACTGCATCTATGGCTAGGGTGTCCTTCTCCGGGTTCATGTGCGCAGACAAAGCAGTGTTTGGTCCCGTCGATTGTAACATTCCCAAACTTTGAGTAGAACATGAACTGGGGGAATGCCACATACCCCCCTATGAACCGGAGCTTCCCTTGTATGATGAGAAGCTCCTTTTCGTGACCCCCGTTTCTGGCCTTAAAAGACAGACATTGGCCTCCGCCGTACTCAATGTGCACAAGATCTGAGTCGATCTTGTTCCAGGCACAGTCGTCACACTGGTAAACCTCCATACCAGGTGTGGGCTTTGGCGCCTGCAGCTGGTTGTGTCCAGTCTTTGAAGCTGCACCAAAGCCTCTGTGAGTGGTGTTTCTCGGCATTGAGAAGGGTGTTGCGGCCAATGACTTGGTTGTGCTCCGATCACTGTCCGTTTCCAGACCACTGTCCAGGTCACTTTCAGACATATACACAATCTTAGGAGTCCCCTGAATTATCTTCACTTCTGGGACAGGTGTGTCTCTGCTATTGCCTGGGTTCTGCATTGTTATAGAAAAAACCCTTGTGCTTAGACAGATAAACGTACTGCTCAGTCAGTGCGATAGACAAAATCTCTGACGTTTAACACGTGAATGTCACCCTGTAATTATCAGTGAATAGCCCTTAAGGTTGGTGTCAAACCAGTTTATATAAGCAAGAAGCATCCCTATCCGAGCTGACTGTCCTTTCACGGCTGTCTATCCAACTCTGACTGACAGTCCTTCTGCAGCTGTGAGAAACAACTGGGGTCCGAAGTAACATTGGAACTTGCTTGACTGTGGTACACCTCTTTGGTCTAATAAAATATGTCAAGAGACAGTGTGGGTGTGATATGTTTGTTTTTATTTACACAGTGTTGCATACAGCGTCATTCACATGTACGGTACACCGAGTCACTTTATTCTGTGATTGTTCTCCTTAACATTGTCATCCCTACAATCTGAGCATGACATAGACGATATCCTACGTACAGCGTTGCACACTGCATGGATGCCAACCTGACCACTGCACACCAAACATCCCTGGCTTAATAACGTCTTGAGGTCACCTAGCTCCGTGTGCGTGAACTTGCCAGGCATCATCTCTTCCAAGAGTGAGATGAAACTGTCTTCCACAAGGAGCAGCTGTTCAGGTTCTGTAAGGCACACGTCAAGCAGGCCAAGCAGGCTGCACACAGCTATGCAGAGCCACCTTTCGAAGCGCAAGAACGCAATGTCCAGTGTAGTCTTCAACAAGAGCTTGCTAGCCACGACCGTGGCTTGGTGCTTCAGGGTGTAGTCACTTGTCAACAAAGTCGAAGGCTTTCCATGATCCAGGATCAGATATGCACACAGTAAACTGATCATATTTTGAGCGTTTGTTGGAAACACGGCCCCTTTCAACTTTACAATTATCTGCCTCTCAGCCTCTTCTATCCCCTGTGCATCTGACAGGATGTACCTGAGCCTGGGATTGCCTGATTTTTCGGATGGGTCTACAACCAAGGCCTCGTTTGCATGGCGAATGTGTTGGTTCAAATCCTCCGTATCAATATCAATTACCATCTGCACAGCATACATCTTGATCGAGAGCGACAGACATGCCGCTAGGATGTTACTGACATTTTTCAATAGCTGACATGTATCATCACCGAGGTGAGCGCAAGTGGTCATGTATCTGTCCATGATATTCACAGCTGGTATGAGGACAGAGTGATGATCCTCACCGAGGATCAACTCAAATGGTATCTTGGCAAACCAGCTCACAGCCACCAGTCGATGGGTCCAGTAATCTATATCGCCGATTCGCATCTTAGGATCAGTGTGCTCTAGTCCATTATTGTTTGCAGCGTGTTTAGCGTGTAGATGGAATTGGGTGACCAGGGCTCGCTTCATGTCATCCTTATCCATCGAACACATACCAAAGTCCAAGTTCGGAAACCCCATGACGAGTGTATCCGAAGAGGGCGAGCGGTGTATTTCATGCCTGAACATCTCCCTGGTGAACGGCCCCTGTTTCCTCCTGCGCTTTAAGGGGATACAAGCTATCGCATTTGGCCGGTCATGCACTTGGATGGTGTCCATACTTTGCATTTCACTATCCTCTTTCCCACTGTGAACGCACCTTTGCCTTTAATACTGTAGCTTAGCCCATTGACTTTGTACCCGACAGCTACTGTCTCCCCGAGGATGGGTGTGCGTCCGACAGAGGCTTTGGTATCCAAGGTATCCAATGCTGACTGTCACTCTTTTCATCAATAAAGTCAATTTCTTAGCTGAATGTGCTGTCTATACATCTTTTTTCATAAGTTACATACGCCATGAACCCAGGTCACATTGTAGAACCTTAACTCAGACACATTGTAGTTGATATACACACAACATACACACATATGCAGCATATGAGAGATTATTTATTTGCACACTCAGAGTACAATGACAAACATTGACATGTCTATACACACAGGTCTTCATACAACAGTGGTTCCAGTCATAGGTTTGGTTCTACTGTATTCCCGGTAAGCATCCTCAACGGTTACTCTTGTGACAGGTTCTCTCGTATCATCCAGGTCCCTTTGCACAGCCAGGGTTAACACCTGCCTGTTGATATATGCTGAGGCATTGAGTTGTAGTCCCACGTTGTCTGAAAGAGTCTTTACAGCACCGATTAACCTGTGAGAATCAAGTCTTCCCCGGAGTGCTCCCAGTAAGTAGCGGAGGTCGGCTCTCTGCTTCTGGCTCGACAGCAGCTCGTTGTTCAACTTTTTGTGCTCTTCCCCTATGGTTGCATTAATGGTTTCCTTGAGCAGGGCTATGTTAGCATCTAAACTTGCTACGGACCTCGCAACAGTGTTTATTGCTATGTCCACTTCGACATCCTCCCTTTTCCTGCTCAGAATTAGCTTGTTCTCTTGTTCCATGGGGTGCATGTAGAGCGAGGTAAAAAAGTTTACACCACATGAGAGCACAAAGTCGGTCAAGGCATACAGTCCCAGGGCTATGGTGTGTGCTATGCCGCTACTGTGCATCCTTTGTGCCTTTGGAGCAGTGAATAGACTCTGACTCTATTGTTCCATTGTGTGGCGAGTTAATGGTCCAAGTACCGAGAGTACCGGGTGTTCTCGAATATCCTGTTAAATATGGGGTTGATTAGGCGAGTGGTCGTCTGGATGGGGTTGCAGGAAAATATACCTGTTCCGTTGATTCTAGGCGCTAGCCTCTCAAGCAGGGTCTCTTGCGTCAAGTCACTGCCGCACATGAGCTTCTTGTCAGATGTAAGCCCTATACTATAAGTACCGCAGAAGGCCACTCCAAGCTTTGGCTGCATTATGTCTGTGGTACGCTTGTCTCCGTTCACTCTCTCCACAGTATCCTTGAAGGGATCGCCGATGGGGTCGAGTACTCCCCTTTCAAACTCCGCAATGTGATGTATCTCTCGGAAGAGCTTGTGATTGCTATCCTCGTTGCGGTCTCTGTTGGCGTACTTGTTTACCCCCCTGTGCACGGAGCTGAAAGGCTGGAGTAGGCTTGGCATACAAGTGTATGCTTTGACTCCCATCAAAGGGTCCTCGGTAATAGAGCCGTTGAGTCTTTCGGAGCGACCGGTCGTGAAGATGTAACGTCTGCGGTAGCCACTCGAGCTCTCTGACTCTGGGCAAAAACCATTGAATGCGTCTGCGACCACCATGTCAAAGGGGTCACGTGTGTTTATGCGCACGTCTCCGCCTCGCACGTCTTTCATGTACAGGTTGGGGATGTAGACCCCAGGAGACTCTATTGTCTCTGGTATCACAGTGGACTCACAGTATTGGTTTATGGTGTGCACCTGGTGCGTATTGTGGGACGTGGGTTTACAGAGGATCTCGGTGCCCAGCGTGTACAGAGCTGACTTTTGTCGAATGAGAGAGACACCGCATCCTGTGAAACGCACACCCCTGAACAGCAGGTAGGACATACCCGAGTAGTACTTTGTGTCATAGTGATCTCGTATGACATTGTGGGTCAACAGGGTACTGTAATGCATCGCCAGTAACACCTTGGCTAGGTCATTGCTGATACCCGCGAGTTGTTGCAGTCTGATCGCCCACATATAGGTGACCACGGATGTGGTGCTGAATCCCGTGTTGCTAGACCGCTCATGTGTCAACGCCGTAGGCTCAAACATTTCACTCACGTCTACCCCGGTCTGCACTGCTACCTTGGAGAAAGCACAGTTGCCATTCAAACGCATCACCGTGAGGCGGTTGCTATTGGCAAGGCTTAACTCGTTGGTCAGATTCCGGTCCTCCTGTCTGTATTGAATATGAACGCGAACACTTTCATCTCCACTACAGGCGCCAATCCGGTACACTCGAGCTCCCAGGACTGGGAGGATAATCCAGTACATGAGATTGCAGTAGTCCACATCCTCCAAACTAAAGTCCCCCGGGTAGCCATATTCTGTAATGTTATTTCCATCGAAATTGTAGCACGCAGGCATCGAGGCTATCACAGAGTTGCGTCTGCACCCAACAATGCCCTTGAACAGCCCGATCAGGCCATTCATCAACCCCTCAAGTTGTATCAATATGGTACGTTCCTCTGCGGTTATTGTGCCACTCGAGGCTGCCTCTTTTGCTACGAGAACGTTGCGTATGTGCACAGCACATATTGGGTCGGCTATCCAGGACCAAAAAGATCTTCCCTTAGTCCACTCTGTGTCCAATTCTGCAATCTCGACTCCAGCTACGATCTTCCGTCTCATTTCAAGCATTGACTGTATGCCGTGTTCGTGTCGGAGTGCCCGCTCAAGGAACATCAAGTGATCTTGCACCAGTTTAGCCTGCTTGGTGTCACCAAAGTGCGTGAGTAACTCACTGCCAATCTGAGCCATTTCATTGTCGATGTTGTTCATGGCCGACGAGTTGAAAAGAGCCACCCTGGGCCTGACTACCCATTGTCCAACTTGTTCCGGGTTATTGTCATTAGGGATGGGTACCACCATGTTGCGCGTGTCAAACTCCAGTACGGATGCGGGGTTGCTTATCTTACTGTACCAGTCTCTAGCGCGAGCCAGACAGCCCAGTTTATGTACAGGGATGGCGCTGAGGTCGCCTCTCATCAACGTGTTGACCTGTTGTTGCAGTCTCAGTCTGCGCTCCCGCGTGAACAGCTCCTCTGGGTTACCCACGGCGTGCAGGCTACGGAGAGTGACTGAGGCGACCGCACCATCATACTGGTGAAGGTACGAGGTGCAGGGTGATCGCTGAGCAAGATGCTTGTAGTTGATGCCATCGGAGTCCGTCGTGGAGAGCACATTCGAAGGGTTGATTTGATTTAGAGCGGGAGCCGTGCAACCGACTGTGAAGTACTCCCACTTGAAACCTTCCGGGTTACAGAAGGCCTTGTGTTCAGTGGAAGTGTTTCTCTTGCCACCCAGCTCCATCTGCACCGAGTCCACGGTCACAATGGGGATCCTGTCCGTAGGTCCTCCTCCGAGTCCAATGTAGTGTACTTTCATTTCGATCGGGCTGTCCCGGAAGCACGATTCGTTGGTGAAGGGTAGATCTTTGTCACCCAGAGCCTGCTGTGTGACCTGTTGCATGGTGAACTCATAACCTCCCCCCCCTCTAGCGTTCTCGTTGGCCATTGTGTACACGGAGAACTCGGGGGTGATCTTGGTGTCCTCGCTGACTATCTGAAGCCAGACATTGGAGCTTCTCTGGGAGATCACGCGGAAAAGAGTGTTGCCCACAATCACAACTTCGGGCTTATCGCTGGCCAGTATCCTGCGAGCGTTTTCCAGCGCACAAACAAAAGAGTCGGGCTGTATGTTGACCATACCGCACATGAGTTCCGCCATGATCAACACAGAGTCCAATTTCTCTGCACGGCTGGCCGTGTTGGTTCTTTGTGCAATCCTGTCCGTCAGGGTGGGTTGAGCAGCGCAGTAATGGAGCACTTCTGTGGTCCGTGTTAGCTCCCAGGATGTGCTGGCTCTGGCCAACTCTCTGCTGACGAGATCAAAGGCCTCCGTGGGCACTGTGACGCTGAGGAGGCATCCAAATTGCAGCGTGACCACAAAGGACTTGTGCTGAAACACTTGACTGTACTCTCTGGTCTGCACTCCATTGGTGATTGTGTCATAGGTGCCCTGCTGAGCCTCGCGCTGATCCGTAATCCTGTAGCGCTTGCAGAATCTAGTACCAGTGGGCACCACTGTGTCGGGGACTAGCATCTTGTAGACAAAGCCAGCGAGTAGACGACTTGTATCTTTCTGTTGCCTGAACAGGGTTGCTCCCATGTGAGCTTGCGCCATCATCACGGTGGCCTCGGCTGTGATGGAAGTGTTGGCGGCGGAGGCTCTGGTTATGTTATCGACCACGTACTGCGCAAATGAGCTGTGGGGATTGGCCATAAATCCGGGAGCTTTCACCAAGCGCTCAATTGTGTCCAATGGTTTCAGCTTGTAGCTGCTTGGGTCCAGGTTCACCACACTCATGATGACGGAGCCTTACACCGAACTAACTGTACAGGGTACTCGGGTGTAGAGTGAATTGCAGGACAAATGTGGACGCGTGCGTTGTCAATGTGTGTTTTTGGTTAGACAATGTCACTGGTGTGACGTGCGCGTTTACCGCTACGATGGGACTTGTAGTAATAGGGCTTTTTCACTAGTGCTCCATGGGACGTTACAGGGATTTTATCGAGAGCTCGATGCATCTCTCTGTCACACTTGCCATGGTACATTAGTAAACTCAAATCATCACCGTGTTGTCTCAGCAGGTTTTCTGCGACAATCACATCCATTGCAACGTCGATAGCGTTGCGTTTGAGTTTTGAGAGCTTGACCACATGTGCCCGGGTCTTGGTGGTGGCAAACCCTTCGTCATCGCTGTCATCACTGTCATCACTGTCAAAGTGTTGACTACCACGGTTTCTGTTTGGAATACGTTGCCTGTTGCTACACAGACAATATAATGCTCTAAACAACATAGAGAACATCTCGGAACCTTGCTGTCTATGCTGGCGACACGTTGATATCGTTAACTGTACATTGCACATGATAGTGCACGCCACACGTTCAGACTGGGCAGAGAGATGACGAGAGCTGCACCAAGCGTGTCCAGGGAACAGCTGGTCCATTGTGAGAAAGCGCTGGCCATGGCGGCTTTGGAGGACAGAGGGGATTTCTACGTGTTAGAGACTTTCAGGAGAAGAGAGTGTTCCCACCGCGAACAGGGTCTTGACTCTCATGCAGTTGACTATGAGCGTTACGGGTTGGTCCCCATCCACAGGGACAGAGACTCTTGGGTCTACGTAAGTGAGGATCCGCAGCTGGCCATAGTGATAGAGGAGATTGTCAACACATTCAGCCCGGCTCTGTCCGTGGAGTTGTTGCTTTACAATGTGCTGGGGAGCAACAGCGAGAGTGCCACTTGCTTGGTGCGATACCTCATCAACTACTACTCCGCGAACCATGTGTGCACACACATCAAGACCACACTGAGGAACATGATTCGCTGGACCGTGTTGGCAGGATTTGTGCCCTGTGTTTTCTTGCCTTGGAAGAAAGTCAGAGCTCTAGGTCTGGGGTTATCAGGCAAAGCTGCCGTGACTAACCTAATCTCGTCCAAACCGGTCGTACACAGGGATGTGTACATGGGTTATGTTGGCAATGAGGTATGTGACCAAAGTAAACGTAGGAGGACTGACAGGCACAACCAGCGATCAATGAGACCCGATCATCTTGGGCAGCATAGGGAACACGGCACTAGGGGTAAACACAAGCATCACAAGCCTTGCTTTAGCCCTGTGCCTGACGGACTCAGTCCAACGGCTGCCGCTTTCGAAGCCGTGCAGGAACGAGAAGCTCATGAGCGGGCCCTGCCTTCGGTCTTGGACGTGCCACTCGATCAGCTCGCGGACACGCTGACACTTCTGATGAACAATTCGGTGCCCAAAACGCAGGTCTCCGTGGTGTGTAAGATCATCGGAGACTGGGTCCAACGGGACATTGCGCTCAAGCGTGACCCAATCAAGGAAACTGAGCTTAAGATGGCAACTGTGGCCCTGTGGGGCGTGATGAAGACCTTTGAGCACGGACGGTGTCCAGTCATACCCGAGTGCAGAGCTTCCACATGTCTGGCCTTCTACGACACAGAGACAGACCTTGTCACAGCCTCGGTGGACCGGGTCCTCTATAGACACGTCTCTATTTGGGATAGTTGCTGGTCATGGGGTTCGACCTTCTCCTCGTTGGCCAAAAGATCTCACACAATGGTTCGGAGCTGGGCTACTCTCTTTTACAAGATCATACAGGGTCTCACCACGGCATCGAGCAGACACGTATACACCAGCACGGGTGTAGACCGCTCGTCTTTGACACACCTAGCCGACGTAATGCTTTCATCCCGTGGAGAGCAGCAGCGTACGGGACTTTCGGTCGCGGGCAACTCTTTTGGGCAACCATTACTCGATAACCTGTCCCGCTTCCTGGCCAGCGAACAGCAGACCGATATGTTCGGGCTGAATGCGGCCACTCTGCCAGATGTGTTTCTGAGATCTGGGGTCGGGACTACGGTTTCAGAGCACAAGTCCGCGAGCGTCTCGCATAGCTTGAGTAAAATGATGACCTCGATGATCTCTGAAGGCAAGGAGGTTCTGCTCCTCAAGCAGTTTCTCGGTGAGGCAAACAGGCACCCTCGCCTGGCCTTGGAACGGCTCAAGAGTGACTGTAAGGATCGGGGGCTGCTGCAGCTGGCCGAGGCTGTCACGAGGCAGCTGGAACGGTCTATCGGTGAGGCAGGCGACACCAAACATGAAGCAGCGGTGACAGAGCTCGGATCGGACGTTAAACTTGTGTGCAACTACCCGTCGTCTGTCAGCGTGGCTCATCTAGAGGAGACGTTGAGCATGTGGACCAATTTTTGGCGAAGCACCCTGTCCGGATTCAGCCAGTTCAATAGGAGACACAATACCATACAGTACAACAACAGGGATACGGTGAGAGAACTAGAGTCTGGGTCACCTGTGCACGTTTTCCACTGTATGCTGGTGATGCTTTTGAACACGTCCGGGGTGACATTCGCAGACAGCCTATCTGGGAGAAAGCCAGACGCTTCGCTCACAGTCAACGACATCATGCTCACGAGAGAGTCTCTGCATCCTAGCGCGTATGGGTTACTTTTGGCCAACAAGCTGGGTCTCAGACCCTCGGATGTGAGGTGCGAAGGCGAAAGAGAATGGACTCAGGGGGTTGTTGCGGCAGAATCCACGGAGACATTGCTCTCGGCTACATCAGCAAACAATCCCAGGTCCTTGGACCCTCGGCCGTACGTTGATCACAGACTGGGTTCTGTTGAACCTCTGGTGGCTGCGATCTCAAAGGGGGTTGGTCAACACTTGGCAAGATGTCACAAGAAGCAATACCAACAGACTCTGAGTAACGGTCACAGATATGTTGCTCCAGCGCATCAGTCCAGTTTGTCAAATCATCAGGGCTCCGTTGCGCAGTCCCAGGGTCAACGTGGGACGTGATTGCCTGAGCTGCCCGCACATTCTGTGGGTGCGCTTTGGGCACGGGACAAGGACATTGTTGGTATTGAGCGCTGTCTTCTCTGTGCAGGGAGATGGGCTCTGGTGACTTGTAAACACGACTGGTTCTCCTCTTTGCAGTGTGCATTGTGTTCATTCCTCTTTTGGAGTGTTGTCTCAATTTCATCCTGGTTTGCATTCCCTGAATAAAGTTTGTGGGTACAACATTCGGTGTATTGCATCTGTCTTGCTGTTCGTTTTCTTCTCCCGGGACCTCAGGTCCAGAGCCTCGGCTCACATGAGAACCCTTGGTCGAGGTTTTTGGTTTCTTATGTTCAACCGTAGCATCATCCTTGCTGACTGTACATGTCTTACGCTTCTGTGTGACTCGAACCCTGTCCTTGGCACGCTTATCACAGGCCTTGTCTTGCCCGCTGGTTTTCACATCATGGTCATATACGAGGCCATCACTCGCGTCGTCACCTTTCTCCTCCTGATTGTGATCGACTAGACCTTCCTTAGCCAATCTGAGGAACTTCTCAGTGTGGTGCCTATCGGGTTGAGTACAAAGCAGCTGTCCAGGGGCAAGTACACACGGATCTAGTGCACGGTCATCTATCTTAATCGTGACCCACTGCTCTTTGGAGTACAGCTGGACTATACCCTTAATCTTCCAAAGAGGTTCCAAGCTGAGTTCATTCAGGGTTGCTAGTGACACTCTCATCCAGAGAGTCTTTTTGCCTGATGACATGAGCGTATGTAGGTATGTCTCTATTGGCATGGCCTTGTCTCGCAGCGTCTGAATGAACATGTTGATCTGCTGAACGCGGTCGATCTTTAGCACTCCACACTCTTTGTGTTTTTCAGTGATCTTGTATTTCACAAAAGAGTAATCTGAACCTAGAGCCGCTACTCCGATAAAGGAGTCGAGTGTCACCATGTCCTCCCGTATGGGTTCCATCCTGTCCTCAGTCCCATGAAATGGTTGCTGCTGAGGCTTAGGCTGCAACTGACTAAGCGGTTGCGTAGGCATGGGAGAGGACAACGGCTTAGTTCGAGGTTGGTATGAGTAGGCAAACATGGTTTAGTGTCTCAACTGTAAGGCCAGAAACCCAAAACTGCTATCGAGAGCTCGAGAGAAGTCGTAGTCTGAAAGGAAGTGTTTCAGGTTCAGCTCTGCAAGACTTTGTCCAATCTCACAGCCATTCTCTAAACCTCTGGGTCTGTAAATAGGGTTTCTCCAACCCGCACTATGTTCCACTATCCACCTAGGGGCAGCTGAGCTGTCCATGGACTGCCAGGCTGGCACTCTGTTACCCTTTTCTGCAATCTCAAACAACGCATGCTTCCAAAACTCAGAAACCTTGAAAGATATTCGACAACAAGGACACAGTGCATAGTCACTTGTTTGAGTGGAATCACCACACAAGGTCTCATTCACCTCTCTCAGTACCCCAAAGGGGATAGTGAATTCGGCTCTCTTCACGCACCCTTGCCCATCGTCACTTTTGCCACGGACCAACACCGTTTCTGGGACCAGCTTCATGTATCCGAAAACACAGTTGTCTTCCAGGTACAGGAAATGCCAGTCCCCTATCAGGTCGGAGCACGGGGTCTGTTGCAACAGGCAGTTCTGCGTCTTGTTGAGAGCGGTACCCTCATCTTGTCCATGCAATTCCGAGATATAAGTCTCAATACTCTGCAGCCGCATGCCACATACGTCCATTAGGTTTCTAAGTTCCTTGACTTGAGACTGTATGTTGGTCTCAGCCCTGCTCTTTGTGGTGGACCGTTCAGCAGTTGCTAGAAGAGATTCAAAGTGTCTGTTCACTATGTCCCACACCCTTAGAATAGGCGCTGTGGAAGCTGCAAAAGGTGCTGTGGCTTGGCAGCTGCTGTTTGACTTATTGCTTGCCATGCTACCGCTTCTTCTTCTTCTTCTTCTTCTTCTTCTTCTGCTGCTACTGCTGCAACATGTTAGCTCTAATCCACGTCCGTATTCATAGACTAATTAACTTACATGCTCAATGTGCACAATGACTTCCCAGTGACAATCACAGAATGTTCATACCCACTTTATAACCCAGATCCCGCTGTCAGTGCCACGCACTGACATTATGAACCGGCATTGAGTACACCTGTGACATGTACACATTAGGTGATTAGTGTACAAATAAGATAAACAAAAAACACTCTGACACCTATACACAGTCAAATCATCTTTAATATCCACAACATGTACAACAAAGACAATGAGCACTCAAGCCACGTAGAACTCAATGAGTGGGCTACGCGTAGAATGCTCAACTCATGGTAAGGCGCTGAACTCTACTCAAGGCGAGCTGAAGTGTCTGCTTGCTGTATCCAAGGTCTTCGAAATCAACATCCTCTAAGCTGGGAAATCCTCGGGGTGAGCAGCATGTGGGGCTTTGGGTGACATGATTGCATACCGTAGCGATCAGTTCCACTCTAGCGTTCACTTTACCTTCCTCTCTCAGGTACGCCTCATGCGCAAGTATAATTTTGTCATGCAGAGCACTGGGATTGTCCAGGAGCCACGGGACTAAGTGAATAAACTCGGGGTTTTTCAGATGGTAACGCATCAGGACGTTATCCTGACACGTTGAGAGATTGCTACGGTAACGCTCTACAAATGCATTTCTCACAGACTCTCTGTAGACAGGCCAGTGCTTGGGGTGACTGCGGTCTCTCACTTGTAAGAAGTATGTCTCTGTAAGGTATACCAGAACCATCTTCTCCTGGGATGTCAATGTACCGCGCCGCTCCTGAGCAAGCTCACAGCACAACCTGTTGAGATGGACATGCATCTCCACCAGCTTGGTCACTTCATCCAGCGCCTTTGGGAGCTCCTTGGCTACGTCCCTCACCTTTTGCGAGTTGATAGACATCGATGCGAAGACCTGGTGTCTGGTCTCATTCCAGGTCACGTTGACGGAGGAGAAGAAGAAGGGTGTGTGGAAATGTTTCTTCTTTTCCTTCATCAGGATCACTACGGTCGACGGGTTGGCCACGCCATATATGTAACAGGTCAGGTTTTCGTTGCTGATCGTGAATGGTTTTGTGGAGACCAGGCAGCTTCCTTGGGACAAGGCTATGGTCTCAAACACTCCTCTGAAGTAGGGCTGTAGCAGGTACTTGGCGTTGGAAGTGTAGTTGGCGCTGCGGCAGGGGCTGGACGAGAACTCTATGCGGGTGTTTTTGTAGCCGTGTTGGGAGCACAGCCTCTTCTTGTCCGACACAAACCTCAGTCTGCTCGGCAACTTGGTTTTAGTGGTGTTGGACTGCATCAGGGCGTACTGTCGGAGACGCTTAGAGAATACGGTCGCACTGAATTTCTGATTACCGACTGTGTTCACATGGAGCACGTGGAGGAGCACGTTGTGGTCCAACTCCACGACACAGGTACCTGTTGTCCTAAGCATCTCATTTGGACTCTGAGGGGAGGCTAGGTGCTGGGGCCACTGCTGGGGTGCACGGATTGCAATTGTGCTACACTCTGTGCGGTTCGGGTCTGTATAGCCAGTGAAGGGTGCTCCTATTGCACTCAATGTCCAGGATCCACAGGGCTCCGAGCCAGCAAATGCGGGACACTCGAGACTCATAAAGGATATTGACGGCGGCGGGCCTGGATGTAGACATGGCCCATTTAGACCTTGTATGTGTGTCGAGTGGCAGAACGGGACACTTTCTCTGTTGTCTGTGGCAACGTTCCTTGAGCTGAGAGGGTTGGTTGTTTTTACCTCTTTCGTTCGAGCCTCGTCTTTGGCAACGTTCTGTGCGCTGAGACAAGGGTTCATGTTTACCGTGCACAAATAGGGCGGCTCGAAGTGCGCTTGGACACAGGTTCAGGGAGTCCTGGCGTTTGATGAGGAAGAGTTCCAGATTACAGAGTAGGAGCTTACGATTGCCAGCGTACACTAGCACCAAATGCGACCAGAGGAGCTCCACAGCAATCTTTGTCTCAGCCGAAACATCAGATGATTGACACACCGCACCAAATACTGCGGGAGGTGTTGCCGAGAGGTTGTCTATCAGGTATTTCAGGGCTCTGAGTTCAAATTCAACAACCTCACCTCTAACGTCACTAGATCCCATCACACGCACTAGCAAAGCTTGCGCCGCAGCCTTGGCTTGGTCGTGGCATTCGGACAAAAAGCAAAGCCTGCAGTACACCGGCAATAACTTTCCCAGGAACTGAACCACGGTAGGGCCCTTGGGCTTTACAGCTGCAAATTTTCCGTGAGCATGCTGCTGAAAGTGAACATAGGCTCGGGCTCTAGGAGACCAAACGTTAGGGCCTGAGATCAGCTCTCGATGCTTGACGAGACACTCTATTAAGGCTTCGCTGGAGAGCGGAGCGTCCCTGGAGTAGTCCAGCTCATCCATTAGGTACTCAAGAAAGATATCGTACCTTTTTATGTCCACGTGTGGACCGGGGCATCTAGTGATGGGGTCTGAGAAACGGATTCCCGAACAGTTCTTTGTAGCGAGTGCCATTAAAGCGTGTTACGGGACGCTGCCTTCTTGGGACGACACAAGCGAGCAATCTCGGGACGACGAGTCTTCACTCGGGAAAAGACCCAGGTTACAGAACCAAGAGGGATCTGTGTTGCTAGAGCAAGGCTGTGAAACTATAGACATGGAGTACCGGCGTCTATACTGTGAACTGAGAAATAAAGCGCTCTCAGACATAAAGGGTCTTGTGAGAGAGCACGTGGAGAAACTGAGCACAGTATCAGCCTCCTACGAGTTCATGAACATATATGGCATGTGTTCCTTCGACCCACCTAATGTGACCAGGATCTTGCATCGGGATGGAGAGCCTCCTATGTGCAAGTTTACCAAGCTCACCTGCCCTGAGGACGGCGCTAACTCCCACAGACTAATTTCGGTCAGCGGCATACTGAACCCGCTCCTCAGTGCACGGGTAGAACACGGAGAGCTAGAGCTCACTCAATGTGGAGACGCAGACTACCACAGGGCTACCGAGGAGTTTGCTAGACTCGACTCACGGAGTAAGATGAGAGTACCGCGAGTGTACAAGGGGAACGTGGGAAGCACTCTAAGTAGCATGGAGAATCGTTTTGTTTTCACCATAACGGAGGACTTGCACACTCTAGGATGTGCTTATAGGCAGATGATGGTTATAGTTGAATTGTTACACCTAAATGTTCTACATTTCATATATTCCTAGTGCACAGGCGCTCATTTGCCGCACCTATCAATGTGAAATAAAGACTGTGTACAACTGGCCATTGTGTCTGATCAACTCTTTATTTTATACATCACACAAGGAATGGGTAGATACAGCAAACGATAGGTCAGTTGCAAACCCGGGCTCAATCAGAGTCATCAAACCCAAATTCCACATCTGAGTTACACATCGTCAGCACACAATCATGTTCAAGTTTGGACTTTTTCTCCTCCGGGTTAGCGTCATGTTCCTTTCCAACTCCATGGAGCCAAGGGTCAGATGAAACATGGTGCTTCCCGTCTGATGTCTGTCCCCTCTTACGTTCTCCTCTGATGTCATCTTCTCCAGTCACCTCGATGTTGTTATTCTTAACAGCAGACACCAGTGAGTCAAAATCTGCTTCATTCAGCCCAGGGTTCATCATCTTGATGCGATTCACGCCTATCCTGGGTAACACACAGGACACAGAGCTTTTGATCCTTTCGACCATTTCATCAATCGAGCTTGTCTTCTTATTGGTGAGACAGCCCAAGTCTGTATCACGCTGGGAACTAAACAGTTTTGTGTCGATGCACCCATTGCTGAAAACCCTCACATGGTAGTAGCAATCCTGCCTACAAAGCTTGACACAGCCGTAGGTCTTGTTGATTGTGGAGTAAGTTCTCATGCTCATCTTTTGCATCAGGGGTGCATGGATCATGAATTCCTCATTGGCAAACACAGTGGCGAATTTCAGCACCCCCTCTTCACCCCAGAACAACACCCTGTTGTAGGAAAGCAAGCTTTCCTTCATGATCTTTGAGACCTCGTTTTTTGTGTCCCCGATCATTTCCAGTGACTTCCGTATGTAATCAGGGAGATTTGTGTCATTTGCTTGTAACCACTCCATGGTATCCAGCTGGGTGTAGTTGATACCCCTTCTAACTGGCTTACTGAAGGCTGGCCCCGTGAGTTTTAGACAGTTGCCAAAAGATGCTTCGAATGCGTTGCCACCACTCTCTTTATCTTTTCCATGTCTAAACTTCGGCGCCATGGAAAGAAAGGAGAGATGTTTGCACAGGGCCGCGTCATGCCCTTTCGGACTGTAGACCAGGCGGGCTAACTCAGCGCAGAAAAGCCCCATGACCATCATCACCGCTTGTCTCATAGTCATGGCCAAAGTTAGTGTGCACATGGGCAAGGCTCCGTGGGACACGATTAGTCGATAGTCAGTCTCATTGGACAGGTATGCTTTGTGAACCGAGGAGTTGTAGGTGGTATCGCTCATGGCTTTAACATTGGCCACCTCTGTGAATTCGCCCGAGTTAAACCAGTGGTGGAAGCGAGCATATAGGAACCCATCAGTGGATGTGTTGTTAATCCCAATGGGTTTGTGTCCCTTAGACAGCATACTTTGTAAACTACCACCGCTCGGGTGCTGCGGGTCTTCAAGGGCAATGGTCAGCATTGTGTTCATCGTAGTGTTGTCAGCAATCCCCAGGGTCACTGAAGCAAAAACCCCTTTGGGCGATGAGGCTCCCGGAGGTGGATGGGGCCTCTTGTCATCAGGGCCGGTGAAAACTTTTCCAAAGTATAGAGTGTTACCTTTATCCTGTCCGGAGAAGCCTACCCCGGTAGTGTACAAGCAGCTGTCTGGTATTTTACTCATCTTTGTCATGAGGTTTGCACTCTGGTGGCGGACAGCATCTGAAAACTTGGCCATCGACCTCCCGATGGCGGTCATTACGGTCTCGGTGAAGTCACTGTTTGCAGCGCAGGGCAGCATGTTGCCGATTGTACTGAATACAGCACACTGCATGTAAGCCATTATGTTATCCGACATCAGGTAGGAGCATATCTTGAGGGCCTTGTGGTCCGTTTGTCCCCCCATCATTTTCACACCAGCCTCCTTTAACATGACCATCCTGTCACCCATCTGGGGAGCAACAAACCACAGCTTTTTAAGCTTTCCCTCCACGATCCTACACTCATGGATGCGTTCTAGTATGCGGGTGTCTGTCCAGCCAAGAGTCATTCCGTAGGACACGTCAGACCCATCTTTGTCCAGTTCGTACCCCGTAAAAAGCCGGTAATGGGTCAAGAAAGCATCGGGGTCCTGACAATCGGCCGCTCGGTTCTCACCCCTTCGGGGGTTTTTACCCCCTTGCCAATTGAAGAAGGGAATGAACATGGGCTTCAGCAGAGTTGCGGCACACAAGGGGTTGCAGAAATTGGCCTCCAGGAAGGGGGATGACGCTACACTCATGATAGTGGCAAGGTCCTTCTCCTGGATGCAGCTGCTCACAAATATAGCCAACAGCTGAATCAGGTACAGAAACAGCATGTGCTGAGGCTCCTCTCCATGTTTGTACATCACATCATTGTTGACCAGGCCAGCCACGTCAAACAGCCCGAGTAGCTTTCGCAGCAGAGACACGATCTGACCCGATTTGGTTTTGTGGAAGCCGAGGAAAACACTTGGGTTACTCCCACCCTGATCGTCGGAGGAGTCAAGGACATGTTGATGCAGAGCCTCGTCAGTCAGCGTCTGCTGGTACAGGGAGAGCACCTTTTCCCGAGTGAAGAGTTTGCACAGGCCCAGGAAAAGCGTCCGCTCGACCTCCTGGTTTATGCGAGGCACGCTCTGCAGAGCCAAAAAGTGGCCCAAGTGTTCCGCGTGAACTTTCAGGACCTCGCCAGGGAAGAGGTCTGGACAATAGAGATGCAGCACTACGGGAGATTTGAGCAGGATCGGAGCAAACGGGTTCACATGGCAGGTGTACACGATTCCGGAGTCCTGTGGTCCCGTAGCTATGCAAAAGCCACTCTGGTCCAGGCTTACCTCGAGTGTCTTACCGTAGTTTGTCATTCTAAACAGAGAGATAAAAGTCCCAAGTCCCGAATGCAGACAAAACTAGTGAAGATGTTGACGTCTAAGACAAAGATTTCAGACTGCGGTGACGCTTACGAATTCTGTTTGGAGCTCTGGGATGATCTGTCCTCGGCCCTGATTGAATCACAAGGCTCGAGCGTTGTGCTGCCAAGTAAAGAGAGGTTGTCTCTGATGCAAGAATGCAAAGTTGTGCTCAGACTGGCTCTCCTGGCGGACTTTTATAGGTACCAAAAAGAGGCTCTGGCTTTAAATATAGAGGAGTCCGAGGTGAAAGTTTGTGGGATTAGATCGGATGCACTGAGGCTCCTCCTTACTGAGAACATGCGACCGAGGGCTAAAGTGTTCGAGCGCGGCGGCGTTTCCAACCGAGGCTGCAGAGCCGACAGCGGCTGGCTTACCAATCCTGACCTTGTACCCAATCGAGGCTGTCCTGGTAAAGCTAAACAGCGCATGAGAAGACGCAGTCCAGTCACTAGGAAACCAACCGTTGGCACTGTGCTCATAAAATCTCAGAGTGTTGTCACTGCGGGGAAAGCCGGAGTCCGCAGACACAGGAAAAGGCATTGCTCTTTAGACAGTGCAAGACACGGCGAGGATTCCATTAAGTGGTCAAAGTACAGTTTTTCGACACCGAGGAAGACGTACTACACAAAGCTCACAAGAGCCTTTCAGGTAGTGAAAAACGTGGGACACACCATGCTGACGCTCCATTCCGAGTGGGGTCTGAGTTGTTACTACAAGCTGGCTGTCGCGTACACAACGGATCAACCGCTGGAGTTGGCCGCGGCGTGTCTACCCGAACTGCGCGAAGCCGTAGATATTATCCACAGTGAACGTTTTCAGAAGCTGAGCGAACTGAAGCTCGAGTGTCAGATGCTGCTATATGCCGTGCTCAACTGTCACATTAACTGGGTGAGCCACAACCACAGGCAGATACTCCTCGTACCGGGCCAACCCAGCTCGCAGCCTCCTTGTCAACAGGGAGACCTGAGGTGCTCCAGATGTCTTAAAAATCAGTCCTTCCACTCGTCAGAGGTGAAAGGCAACCCGAGAAACATTGACGTGGAATTTGACTTTGAGCAGATGAAATTCTGGTCTTCGTGCTGTGCTGCGCCGATGATAAATGTACCCCTAAGCACAAGTGCTGTCAACACTTGCACATTTACTGACATGAAACAGATGTACACCTCGTGTATGAAATGCAAGCAGCCCATATTTTCCGAAGTACTAGTGGATATGGAAACTCTCTACCGGCGCTGTGTAGTGTGCACATCCAAAGGTCTCTGATAGGGCCCAGATGGACAACACTCTCTGTCTCACGGGCAAACAAACGATGGCTGAACCTGTCTCATATTTTGAGTACCAACCGATAACACAGTCACCACTCGTGGAGCAATGCGATCCCACTGCGATCAACAACGTCATACTTGAGGCCACCGAGAGCATCACAGCCTCCGAGACAATAATCGTGGAATCCCAGAACAAAGGTGGTTTGGAGACCTTGGACTTGATAACACCGCGACCACTCGTGGAGCAAGGTGATCCCACTGCAGTATGCGACGCCGTGATCGAGGCTGCGGAGAGCGTGGCTGCCGAGAGCGTGGTTGAGAATGTTCAGTCTATAAGCGATTATCTGGAGGCTTTCAATTGCAATACCACTCGCAGCTGTTGTCACGAATTTGGCGAGTATGGCATTGAATATTATGCCGATGAGGACTGCAAGGAAGACGAGTGGTGTTCGGACCAGGATGATCAGTTCACCATGTGCGCTTCAGTTCGTGGCGACACAATGCAACACAGAGATAAGCCGGCATGTCACGAGGTGTCGGAAGGAGTCTGTGATGACCCCTAGTTATACTTTCCGAAGAGTGTTGTTGATGATTACTTCATGTACAGTTTGTTATGTGTGTGTATACTATTGACAGAGTTGACTTGTTGTGATTCCCTTTCTCTCTTGTAACATTGGAAATACAAACAAAATGTTTTGCATAATGCAAGTCTGCCTCCGTGTTTCTTTTCCATTCCACTGAGGAGCGTGCAGATTCCACTGCACAGAGTTCCCACTAGTACAGCGGAGCTGAAATGGAACCCTTACAGAAAGGCGAGCGGAGCTCTACTCGTCACATGGCTGTGCTGTTCGAAGACATAGGTGCTGTTTCACGCCTAGAGTATACATGGGTGCAAATGTTTGACATAGAGAAACGGATACCTATGTCCGTAGCGCTCACAGAGCCTGAGTTTGACGGGGTCTTTCGCATACCTGTGGAGTCTGACACGTGTCCCGGTACACATTATCTTGTTCTCCGTGCTCTATACACGCACTCCAGAGAGAGCTACGGTCTAATTACAGCCAAACACTTTTCCGAGATGTACACAGACAACAGGGGTCACCAGGTGAAAAATATCAGTTATGTAGCCAGAGGGCCCTTGGCCTGGGTGAGGATGAATACAACTGCCGGTAGAAACGACCTTTACACCGGGGACACGGTTTCCGGGTACCAACCCGAAGCGATTGTCTCGACTGTATACACCAGATTGACTCGTTGCATGCACAGCGGCTTGGTGTCTCCCTCCTACGAGCCGGACGATAGGGAGGCTTTGGCCACCAAACTGGTGAGCGAAACTCTTTCAATACTCGGGGCACCGCTTGCCTTCAAGGTGTTACATGAGCAGAGCAGGCTAACCCTGGAGCGGTTGCGGTGCAGCGAGGACCGGGAGATCTTAATGGTACCCAATCCGCGAGATGCTCTCTGGGGGACGTGTGTACTGTGGCAGCTGGACACCGACCTAAATCTCTCCCGTGCGACTGTTAACCACAATACGAACCCATCACCGGCCTCAGGCACAATTCAGTGGTTGAGCGTTAGGTTAACGTCCGTGGGTTTAGAGTTGACCGGGGGCTCGCCAGGGAGGTGTACTAAAGACATTATCAGGGCTCCATACTGGGCAGTTATACTCGCTGCTCTGTGTTGCGGAGCACTGGACCGTTGGTCTCGTGAGCTAGACGAGCTCTCTGCCTTGTTGAGAATAGACGCGCATCTACACTCAACAAGTGATCCAAAGAGGGATGAGTTGTGTCAACGCTGCGGGTATGCTTATCGAGTACCGCCTGTGGTGTGCGAGCCCACACCCAAGAGGGTCTCGGCTGTGTCGCAGATAGACAGGTTGCTGCGGGGCAGCATCTGCACCACTCTTTGTGCTACGGTCTCCCGAGGTATGGGTAATGGAGCCCAGCGCGAGCCTAAGGAAAATCATGTGCAACGACACAAATACTGTCTCAACCACCGCAGAGACTACAGTGCGAGTCTCGAGGAAATCTTTGAACTCAACAAGGGAACAACGGGTGAACAAGGGCCAGGAGGAGGAGAAAAAGGTGGAGAAGAAGACGATGTTCGAGAGCACAACTCGCAGGTCCTCTCATGTGACAACACCGCAAGAACAAACTGGATCACCTCGTGGTGGGAGAACGGATCACGATGCTACTGGGGTGAAGACCAAGGTGAAGAAGACGAACGGCAACACTACACCACGAACCAAACGTTACCACGTAAGCGTAGCCAAGAGCGTTCGAGCAGGAAGCGAAAGATCAGCGGGACACAAGCGGAACACGACCTCGGCTTGTGGTCGTGGCAGAAAGAGTGTCGGGTCATACTGGGGTACAGCACGCACAACCGAACGGTCAGCAAGCACAGATTCTGGGAGCTCTACCTCTCAGGCTCAGGCCTCAGAGCAGACGACAGAACTAGATTCTCTACTTCGATCGGACACTGGAAGCAATTCTCGTGCCACGCTCGTACATATCATATCAAAACTTTTCCCTTTGGCTACCAAGGTGGACTCCTCGGCATGTAGCATGGCCGAAGTGTCCACGGCGCCACAGAACTTAACGTGCCCAGAGACTCTGGATGACACCTTGGTGGTAGTTGAGGCGCTTGTGGACAATTTCGGAGACCTGGCCAAGTGGTTTGAGTCGTTTGAGGGCACAAGTGCTCGGGACGTAATAGGGTTTGACCTGGCTATGGAAATGTGTGGATGTTACGAGCTTGTGCTCAGCAGGTTGGGAAGGGGCATAAGGGACATGTTTGCTAGGAGTACATTTATACAAAGTGCACGACAGCTCCAAGATGCCGATCAAGTCTTGCGGTGGCTTGAGGCTATTCCAACAACGTCAGCGGACCTTGACTCTTTCCGTGATGTAGCGCGTCTAGTGAGTAGCACGGGGTCCGGTCCTGGATCAGAGGAACTGAAGACCACTCTCGACAAATTGTTGTCACAAAAGACAGCCTTGCCGTCGCCGTCGGCACTCACGTTACAGGAGTCCCTCTGTCTGCATCGGAGAGGAGCACTCGAGTCGATTCGTGCCCTCATTCACATGGCCGAGATTGGCAATACAAAGCTTGTGGATTCGACAAACGAGTGCATGAAGCGTCAGGTCGAGTTGAAGACTGTCACGGAAAAACTAGCTAAGGTTCAATCTGAACTTGTCAACAGCAGAAAAGTCCAGAGTGAACTCAAACACATGGTCGAGAATGGCAATACACGGCTTGTGGATTCGACAGACGAGTGCACAAAGCATCAGGGCGAGTTGAAGACTGTCACGGAAAACCTAGTTAAGGTTCAATCTGAACTTGTCAACAGTAGGAAAGTCCAGAGTGAGCTCAAACACATGGTCGATATTGGCAATACACGGCTTCGGGAATTGAAAAACAAGTGCACAGAGCACCAGGGGGAGTTGAAGACCGTCACGGAAAAACTAGCTAAGGTTCAATCCGAACTTGTCAACAGCAGGAAAGTCCAGAGTGGGCTCGAACACAATCGCAATATTGTAAGACAGAGAGTGACTGAGACAAAGATGGAACTTGAAGAGGCTATGGGCAAGTTACAAAAAAAAGAGGTACGCTTTAACAACCTGAACGAGGCTCATAAGCAGTCTCGGGACAAGTGTGACGAACTGGAACTTCACATTGCCGAGATTGTATCAGCTCACAGTCGTGAGAAAGAACAATTAAACCAGGCACTTGACGGCGTACGCTGTCAGCTTGGGGAAAGAGATGTAACATTGTGTCGTGTGAAAGACGACAGTGTGCAGGAACAAGAAGGTCTCAAACTACAGATCTCTGATCTAGCAGAGCGTAATGGGTCACTGACAGGGATTGTGAAAGCGCTAGAGCGTGGTAGGAAAGAGGACGCACGTAAGTACACCGCAGAGCTCATGGATTGTCAACAGAAAAAGCATGGCCAGGCCTTGAAGCTATTAGAGTGTCGTGGTCTCATCACTGAACTTCGGTGCAGATTGGCCAAGGGTGAGGGAGATGTAAAAGCTGGTCACGTTGAGTTGGTGGTCTACAAAGAGGAAAATGACAAGCTTACCGATGAGATACAGAGATTGGGCAATTGTGAGCGTGTACTGTCTTCCTTGTGTGGCTTCTTGGGTGTTGAAATGGTTGACAGTTGGGAATCCTTACAATTTGCAGTCACGGCTGAGATGGATGCATCAGTTGACAGGATCGGGGAAGTGCTTAAACGAGCATGCATTAAGCGCGACGTCGACGACACCCAACGTATCGATGATACTGATAGGATGGAATTTGAACACCGCAACACTGGTGATATGTTTAAAACCTATGAGGTTGCTGTAACTGGCATAATACAATCTCTTGACAGTGTGGAGCCTAGGCCAGTGAGAAAAGCACACAAGCGAAAAACGTCAGTGGACACCCTGGAGAGTGCCGGGTCCCAGGGATTGTTAGTAAAGAGGGAATATGCGACTCCAGAGGACATTGGACCTGGCATAACTAAGCTACTGAAGATAGAGGGAGAGTGTGAACAGGATATGTGGTCACTTGACATTGAACATCACATCCACCACAATGATGTGGACAGCTTTGACATTGAACTCCGTGATAACGCCACACATGTCAGGACGCCCATTCCCAATTATATTGCAAAATCACTCAGTGCACACGGGGATCTCAAGATACTCGAGTTGGGACACCTGGACCCACTTGTTACTCTATTGAAGGTGTTACAAGCTGCAGAGCATGAGATCGAGGCTTGCTCTGAAATCACACAAAGCAAATGCCATTGCCAAGAAATGGAACGGTTCTCGAACAGACTGAAATGCACCTTGTTCATATGTTGGACACCGAGTGGGGATCACGAGGTATACGGTGACGATGACCGGAAAGGGGCGGTTTATACTATCATAGTACACAAACAAAAAGACATGAGAAGATATTATTTGGTGGTTGTGAAACCAGAAGGTGAGGAGTCCTACATGTACAACTTTGGTAAGGTGCCTTTCAAGGGACAATATGAAGCACCGAGCAATAAGTTTGTTCACATAGCTGATGGTACATGTCAAGGCCCGGGTTCGACGCACAACGTGGTAACCGTTACAACGAACGATGTTGTGTTGCATGATGAGGATGCTTGAATAAAAATACTCTTGAGATACACAATGGTTTCCATTTATTGAGATACACATAGGTAATATGACAGTTATGAGCTATAACATTAAGTCACACAAAGTATTACATTACGCTTGTCACATATTTTTGCTCAGAGTCTTTACTCACATAATGGCTGGGTGTTACGTCTGTTGACTTGTATTGCGTGATGAAGTGTACATCAAAACAAATCTCTTGAGATACCCAACAGTTTCCATTTATTGAGATACACAACAGTTTCCATTTATTGAGATACACAACAATAATGTACCTGTTATTCTAGCATTTGTGACCACATACTACTTACAGTGAATGGCTAAGGAAGCATTCAGTCAGAATTTACAAACAGCACATGGTGCATGTGGTGCACCTCAAGGGTACACTCTCTGAAGCTTTGTGAATACTGTATTACACACAGGACATGTTTTGTTACAGGCGCATATCAAGTGATTACAATTTGTGACCCAGGTCCGCCGCTTGAAACATAGGTGACATGTGTAATCGAAGTCTCTTGGTATGTCGAGACGTGTATAGTTGCATGTTTGTCTGCAAACATGGCAGTCCCTCGAACCACGTCTGCGTAGTTCCTCTAAACACTCTGAACATCCTACGTGTCCGCATTCCAGATAGGCGTCGATGGGTTTTTGTGTGCAACAAAAACAGGTGAATGACCCAAGCCCCTCGTCATCCTCATCGTCAGTCGAAACCTCTGCAGTACCTACAAAGAAAGAACACATTTTACAACACACACACACACACACACACACCAAAGCATAACAATTGTGGGTGCAATCTTTATCGCATCCTTACCCTTAATAAGCAATCCTGGAATTCGGTTGATCTGTGACACCGGTGTATCGTCGACTGGCCTGTTTCTGCAATCCACACACTTTGCAGATGACTTGAATCTACCATCTTGTGCAACGACATCACGTAGTGTGGACATCTTATTAGAATAGTAGAGCGTGACCCCCGCTGTGCCTACACTGCTGGGTTTATGTCTCATTGAGTGATACATGGTGGAAACTGTGATGGGTTTCATGTCGCTGTAGAACTGAGTCATTTCGGCCACGTTAAAGACGGCATTGGGACCAAGGGCGTTAACATTAACTATCGGCATGTTCTGGTGGAGCAAGGCTGTACATGGAGACCTCGCAGACAGGGATGTTGTAGAATTCCACACAGAAGAGCACATCACGCCATATGTCTTCATCAGATCATGTATCGTCTGAGGCTCTTCGCACCTCGCCATTATCATCCTGGTTTGTGAGCCGACCAATAACGCTGTGACACTGTGAGGTTCCTGTTGTGGACACAAACAAAACTGTGTTAGATGTCATAATAAAGGGTTAGAGCGGAATGTGTTGATATGAACCAAACTGTGTTAGATGTCATAAAAAGGGTTAAAGCGGAATGTTTTGAAACGTCAAACTTACGTGTTTGCAGTGCACCTTGAATGCCGTCATCTCGTCAGCAATGTCATCACAAATGGTCCAATGTAATGACTTTACCAATGTCACCGTGTCACAAACATGACGGTAGAAGCTGTGCGAGTTTCCTGGTCTAATGCTCGTGTGAGTGACACTGTAGTAGGAGTGGCTGGGTGGAGCAGTAAGCAGCTCCTCAAACGCTCTCTGGGTTAAAATTTTAGGCCAATGTCCCACACGTTTATCGTCAAAAGACTCTTTAGTCCGCGTAATGTAGTCAGTGACTTTGTCTGTCGCTATTTGAACGCAAATTACTGTCAAATGTTGAGTGTCATCTGGCTGCCGCTTGGCTTTTGTAGTGGGATTGTACCTGCATTTTCTCATAGTCCATTCGCTCATGTACCAGTTTCTAGTGCCATCCGTAGGCAAGTTGATTTGAGCATTAGGTTTGCAGTCCCACTTGACAAGGATCGTTGTGTACTCCATTCTAACCAACACCCTGTGCTGAGACAGACTGGAACTGTTGTTCAGCTGCTTATATACACACACAAGAGGTTGAAACACGGTTTGTTCATCCGACTAAGGCCGGACAATCCTAAAATGGGTCCATGTCCGAGTAGTGTTTATTGTCCGAGTACGGCTCATTGTCTCACTAAGGCTCCATGTCCAACTAAGGCCCTGTGTCCGACTAAGGCTCCGTGTCCGAGTAGTGTTCATTGTCCGAGTACGGCTCTTTGTCCGAGTAGTGTTCATTGTCCGCGGCTATCCGTACATACCAGAGCAATCTGAGCAGAGTTATAAGGAGCTGCAAGCCTCACCTTGATCAGCAGAGTGTCAACACTTGTCTTGTTTCTCTAGACCTTATACCTGGTGCATATACCTCTGTCTTTCACTGTGACATAGCCCTGTGTGTTTTTGTTCACCCTGCATCTGTTCATCTGAAGTTAGAGTGACAACAAACGGCCCCTGCACACAGAGTCATGGCTGTGAACTGGTGCGGCTTGTTAGAGGCATATGCTGATAAACTGAAGTGCACAGTTGAATACCACGAACTGAGTCCAATGGGAACACAGTATGAGCACCCGTTCATCGTGAAAGTCAACGTCTTCATTACCGATCTACCAGAAAAGCAAGCGGAAGCTACAGGCACTGGCAAGACAATGGATGAAGCCAAATCTCAGGCTGCACAAGCATGGATGGCACTGCGTGAAAGTGAATTGGCACAGTACGTCCGTGCCCAGTGTAACTGTGCTGTGTCCACAAGTGACTCTCAGACACCGAACGGAGTTGAGCCAAGGTCAGACAATTCCGTTGTCAAATTGCAGGTATGTGGTCATCCTGTACATACGGTTTATTTATAAAAACCCAAATGGGTACACACTTGACACACTGCATGCTTTGTATCCTAGGAATTGTGTCACAAGAATAAGTGGCCTACACCGTGGTACGCCTATCTGCACGCACAGCCTAACCGCGTCTGCTTTGGAAATCTGACCGTGTTGAGACCTGAAGTTGAAATTCACATACGTCTGACAGGTGGGTGTTTGCTTTATGTACTGTGTATCTTATAGACTGGTAATGTTTGTGCCCCTTTCGAGATAACAAATGTTACGTCTACCCTACACTTTAAGGTTACGGGACCTCGAAGAAGGCTGCGAGAAGTGCAGTGGCTGCACAAATTCTACAACTCACACTGTCGATTACCCGGCTCGTAGACCTAGAGACTGTGGATTGAAGAGGACCATGTCTGCGATCCTAGACACGCTATACACTAACATCACTTCTAGCCCTTCACTTGTGGCTGACAGAGAATTGTGCACATGGAGCATGGCTGTGATTGTGGCATTGCCAGCAATCTTGTTTGTGTACGGCTTGTATTGTGTCAATCTGCTATGTAGAAAAAAGATCATATACGTGAGTGTGCCTGCTGTCACAGTGTGAATGTGTGGAATTGTTCCTTTGCTAATAAAAACCCAAAGACTTTAACCGCCATGCATCATTCTTTATTGTCTCTGATACATTGAGGACGAGTTATAAAAGGATCCGTGTATTGCATACACACATTGTTGTAGTGAGTCAGACTTCTTTTGAGGTTAGGACTGTGCCAAACCTTCACATCTCAGAGGTCTTTTTCAGGTTTTGTTGAAACACAGACCTGCCGTTAGACAAATAAAATCTCAGTACGGCATCTTAGTAGCATGTGGGAATTTGAGTTAGTTGCAGTTACCCCTCTTTGCACCGCCAATCACTGAAGCGTCTGTAGCCGCAATGGCATTTTTGTCAGCCTGGTTCTTTAAATCACACCTTGTGTCTTCCAAAGCGCATGTTGTGGGAAGATACACGCTGGTGTTCAGGAATGAATGTGGCCCTGAACTCTGTTTGTAAATATGGGACAGTTGTATCCTACAGATCCTGTGGGTGATCAGCATCAAACCTAACACGATCATCCAAACAGCCGCTATCATGGCGATCTTGAGCCAATCGTCCCTTACGTTAATCCACCAGTAATTACTGTGGTGGTGAGCGTCTTCTTTTTGACCAACCATGATGACAACTTGCATCACAAAAAGACTTTATGCTAATATGTTCCCTCTCTACTCGTTGGCATTTCAGTTAACATGTAACAGTTCAATCTTACAGAGACATATGTTTGTTCTCAGGTAGACCATGTTTGTTCTCAGGTAGACCTCAGCAATGAACACTCAAGAACAATAGTCATTCACAGGGACGGGTCTTTATTAGGCAAGGGCTTAACAAACTGTCACAAAAATGACAGTAGACACATGGGGACACAATTTATATATTTCTTTTGTTATAGCTCAACCACAGAGATATCATCCTCGGCCTAAGGTGAAGTGTCCTTCGTTGCACCTCATCTGGGATCCTTTTGGTTACACCGTGCTTGGGTTTGGTTTCACCGTACTTGGGTGGTGGTGGCGGCGGCCGTCAGTTGCTCCACCAGATCCTGTCGCTGGATTTGAGTGAATATCAGAGTCATCACATACGCTGCGTGATCAGAGTACCTGGAGACTATCTGGTGGGTTAGGAGGCTGGGGCTCGAGTCCTCGATACGTGCGAGGGTGCTGTGACCGTAATCCTTGACGATCTCCCACGAGAGCAACAGTTTCACCCGTTCCAGATCGCCTTTGCTTAGGTTCGAAAGTGCATCCAGGATGACCTTTTTTATCTTGCTGTTGTGACACCAGATAAACTTCTCAAGCTTTTCCAAACCGTGCGCATGGAGATCGGTAATGTTGAAGTCAGGCATGTGCATTTGGAGTATGTAAAGCAGCATGTTCCATGTGACATCGTCACCCAGATAGCATTTTGTGGCAATGACCAGAGTCTCTGGGTCTTTCAGAAGGGTGTCTGTACCGCATTCCTTAAGCATGAGGGTGATCTGCTCTATGGAGTCCGGTGGCAGAGTCTTGTGGGTTTGTATATTTGTGACCACAGTGACAAATGCGTCATTTTTTCTCATTAGGTAGTTGGACATTTTGAACATTCGAGTCAGTCCCGTCTCATGTGTTTGTTCTCCAGACTGCAGAGGGCTTGTGTATGCAGCGACTGTGAGTTCCTCTTCCAGATCCGGACGCTGGATTTGAGTGAAGATCAGACTCATTACACATGCTGCGTCATCTGAGTACTTGGAGAATATCTGCTCGGTCAGGTGGTGGGGGCTCGAATTCTCAATACGTCCGAGGGGAATATGACCGTAATCTGTGACAATGTCCCACAAGAGCAACAGTTTCACTCGTTCCAGTTCGACTTCTCTCAGGCCAGCAAGTGCATCCAGGATGATCTTTTTCATCTTGGTGTAGTTACACCGGTCATACTTTCCAAGTTTTGGCAGACCGTACGCATGGAGATCGGTGATGGAGAAATCAGGCATGTGCCTTCGGAGTATGCCAGCCACAATTTTCCACGTGACCTTGTGACCCAGAGAGCAACTCATCCCAATGACCAGAGTCTCAGGGTGTTTCAGCAGGGTGTCTGTGCAGCACTCCTCAAGCATAAGGGCGATCCGCTCTGTCTCATCCAGAGTCTTGTGGTCTCGTATGTCCGCCACCACAGTGGCAAAAGCGTCCTTTTTTCTCATTAGGTAGGTGGCCAATTTGAACATCAGCGTCAGTCTCATCTTGTGGGTTAACTCTCTGGTCACACAGAGGGTCTGTGTGGTTAGTTGTCAAGCACTCTGTCGTGTACACACTCAACCATTCAGTCTAAATAAACCAATAACAGTAGACACATAGGGTAGAATTTTTCCAATAGCTCCTACACAGACAGAACACCCTCGGTCTAAGGTGGAGCATTTCCTAGCTGAGCCTTGTCCAGGATCTCCTCAGACTCGTTCCGTACTTGGGCTGCTGTGGCTACTGTGGCTGCTGCGGCTGAAGTGGCTGCTGTGGCTGCTCTGGCTGCTCTGGCTGCTGAGGCTGCGGTGGTCAGTTCCTCTACCAGATCCTGGCGCTGGATTTGAGTGAATATCAGAGTCATCACATACGCTGCGTGGCCACAGTACTTGGTGTATATCTGGTCGGTCAGGCGGCAAGGGCTCAAACACTGGATACTTTCAAAGGGAATTTGACCGTACTCCTTGACAATCTCCCAGGAGAGCAACAGTTTCACCCGCTCCAGTTCAGCTTCTGTTAGGTTTGAGAGTGTATGCCGGATGACCTCCTTAACCTTGCCGTTGTTGCACCGGTCATACCTCTTAAGCTTTTTCAGATCATGTGCGTAGAGATCGATAGTGGCAAGAATAAGGCATTTGGGCTTGTGCATTTGGAATACACCATGCAGAATATTCCATGTGACATCCTTACCGAGATAGCAATACATCCCATCGAGCAGAGTCTCGGGGTGTTTCAGCAGCTTCTCAGGACCATACTTCTTAAGCATGTCAGCGATCTTGTCTTCGGCTAGTGGCAGAGACTTTGTGCGTTGTATAGCAGTCAGCACAGTGGCAAAGGCGTCCACTTTCCTCATCATGTAGTTGGCCAATTTGAACTGCAATGTGAGTTCCATCTTGTACGTTCTTTCTCTGTAGTTGACAAGAATTCAATTACATATATACCGAAAGACACCAAGGCTATTTATTCCTCCACGGCTATCCACGACCGTTGTCCAAGCGCAGCTGCTGTATTGAGAATTTAGACTAACATATTTCCATTCTACTCAATGGCATCTTGGTTAACATTTAACAGTTTAATCTTACCAAGACATGTGGTGGTTTACACATGTAACTAGACAAAGAACACTTGACAGCAATATTCATTAACAGGTATGAGCCTTTATTATACAAAAGTTTAGAAACATAACAGTGGACACATGCGGACCCATTTAAAAAAAAGGTATTACTCGGCCACTGACAGAACATCCCCGCTCTAACGTGGAGCGTTTCCTCGCTGCGCCTCATCGGGGATTGCTTCGGTGTCACGCCGCACTCGGGCGGCGGCCACGGTCAGTCTATCTACCAGATCCAGACGCTGGATTTGAGTGAATATCAGGCTCATTACATACGCTGCGTGGTCAGAGTACTTGGAAAATATCTGCTCAGTTAGGTGGCCGGGGCTCGAATCCTCAATACATCTGAGGGGAATGTGAGCGTAATCCTTGACAATCTCCCACGAGAGCAACAGTTTCACTCGTTTCAGTTCGGAGTCCCCCATGTTCGAAATTGCATGCAGGATGATCGTTTTTATCTCGCCACCACTACAATGGTCGTACTTCTCGAGCTTTTCCAGACCGTGAGCATGGAGGTCAGTGACGCTGAAATAGATCCAGTGCTTTTGGAGTATGCCAACCAGAATATACCACGCAACGTCGTCACGCAGATACCAATTCATCCCATCGACCAATGTCTCAGGGTATTTCAACATGGTGTCCGCACCGCGTGCCCCAAGCATAAGGGCAATCCGCTGTGTCTCGTCCAGAGTCTTGTTGGCTCGTACATCCGCCAGCACAGTGTCAAAGGCATACTTGTCTCTCATTAGGTAGTTGGCCATTTCAAACTTCCGCGTCAGTTCCTTTTTGTTTGGTTGTTCTCCGATCCGCAGAGCGTTTTTATGGGCAGCAGCAGTCAGTGACTCTACCATATCCAGACGCCGGATTTGAGTGAATATCAGACTCATTACAAACGCTGCGTGATGAAAATACTTGGAGAATATCTGCTCAGTTAGGCGGCAGGGTGACGACTTCTCGACACGTTTGAAGGCAATGTGACCGTAATTCTTGACAATGTCCCACGAGAGCAACAGTTTCACTCGTTCCAATTCGGCTTTACTCAGGCCCAAAAGTGAAGCCAGGATGACCTTTTTTATATTTCTGTTGATACACCGGTCAAACTTCTCAAGCTTTTTCAGATCGTACGCACGGAGATCGATACTTTTGAAATGAGGCATGTGCATTCGGAGTATGCCAAGCAAGATTTTCCACGTGACATCGTCACCCAGCTCCCGGGTCATCCCATCAACCAAAGTCTCGGGGCGTTTCAGCAGGGTGTCCGGGCCGTACTTCGTAAGCATACTGGCAACCCTGTCTTCAGCCAGTGGCAGATGCTTGCTGGTTTGTATGTCCATGACCACTGTTGCAAAGACCTTGTCGTGTTTCATCAGGTAGTTGGCCAAGTGGAACTTCCGCGTCAGTTCCATCTTGGATGGCTGTTCTCCAGTCTGCAGAGGTTCTGTGGAGGCAGCGGCAGTCAGTCTATCAACCAGATCCAGACGCTGGATTTGAGTGAATATCAGAATCATTACATATGCTGCGTGGTCAGAGTACTCAGAGATTATCTGCTCGGTTAGGCGGCAAGGGCTCGAATGCTCGATGCGTTCGAAGGGAATGTGACCACACTCCTTGACAATGTCCCAGGAGAGCAACACTTTCACCCGTTCCAGTTCAGCTTCCTCTTCCCTTAGGACTGACAATGTATCCATCATGACCCCTTTCATCTTGCTGTTGTTACACCGGTCATATTTTTCAAGCTTTTCCAGACCGTGTACATGGAGATCGGTAACACTGAAATCGCTCCAGCGCCTGTGGAGTATGCCAGCCAGAATTTTCCATGTCACATCGCCGCCCAGATAGCGCTTCATCCCATTGACCAGAGTCTCAGGGTGTCTTAGCAGGGTGTCCGTACCGTAGTCCTCAAGCATGAGGGCGATCCGCTGTGTCTCGTCCGGTGGCAGAGTCTTGTTGGCTTGTATAGTCTTGACCACTTCGTCAACAAAGTCCTTACTTCTTATTAGGTAGTTGACCATTTTGAACATCCGCGTCAGTCCCTTCTTGTGTGTTAGTTCTCTGGTCTGCAGAGGGTCTCTGTAAGCAACGGCGGTCAGTTCTTCTACCAGATCCAGACGCTGGATTTGATTGAATATCAGACTCATCACATAAGCTGCGTGGTCAGAGTACTTGGAGAACAGCTGCTCGGTTAGCTGGCGGGGATTCAAATCCTCAAGATGTTCAAATGGAATGTGACCGTAATATGCGAACATCTCCCACGAGAGCAACAGTTTCACTCGTTCCAGTTCGGCTTCTTTCAGGTCTGAAAGTGAAGCCATGATGACATTTTTCATCTCAAGCTTTACCAGAGCGTGTGCATGGAGATACGTCTCAAGCTTTGCCAGACCATACGTATAGATATTGACATGGACAAGAGCCTCGTAATTAGGGTTGTTTGTGTGGAATGTGCCAAGCAGAATATTCCACGCATCTTCGTCACCCAGATGGCGAAACAGCCCATCGACCAGGGTCTCAGGGTGTTTCAGCAGGTTGTCCGGATTGTACTTCTTAAGCACTCCGGTGATTTTTTCTTTGGTCAGTGGCGGAGTCTTGTTGGTTCTTATATCCGCGACCACAGTGTCAAAGACCTTGTAGTTTTTCATCAGGAAGTTGGCCAATTTGAACTTCAAAGTCAATTCCATCTTGTATGTTGATCCGCTGGTGTGCACAGACTCTGTGTTGGGGACAGTAATTTGAGTGGGTATATACCCAATGATACAAAGGCCCCTCCCCAGCTGTGTCCGAAAGTGTCTGTTGTCTGACCGTGGCCGCGTGGCCACGTGTTTGCTCGCGGCTGCTGTCCAAGCTCAATAGCTACCCACACGCACTCGGCGATACCCATTCACAGCATCAGGGTGTCACTACTTCACTTTTTTTTCGAAGATATACGCTCAGCAGCTGTAGAAGTACAAGCATGACATAGCCAAGAGGCATGACAGTCAGGGCAGAGCCGTCGGCAGTGGAAATCACCAGCAAGGCCAGAGTTGCACTGGGTGAAAGGATTGAGGATCTAGGGAGCATGATTATGCAACCTTATTACACAAATAATATCACCAATTTCTGGCCAGTACTAGATGCACTCACTCAACTGCTTCCCAAAGAACACGAGGAGTTCATGATTAACTGTGATGATCACAATGTCATGATTAAGCAACTGGAATACCTGTGCATGGATACTAGCATCCGCGGAGACAGTCGGAGGTTCATGTCGTGTAACATGTATGTGTTTGGCATTCTTGGCATGTCTAAGGAAGACATGCTTGTGTTTAAATAGTCGTGTTTTCCTCTATTAAGATAATTGTCTATCTGTTTATGTGTGTATCTGTGTGTTACAAGGAAATAAACAGTGAAAATACAGACGTTCTTGTATGGGTTTATTTTTACAAGGTACTTCAAATGGATAATTGACTGCACAACATGGACATCAATCTTTTTATTTGTACTACACGTATCCTCAACTACAGCTACAACCTAGTCATAGACCCTAGGTTTACATTGGGTTCAATGTGGCTAGGGTGCAAATACATGTACACTCATGATTTACATCAGAAACAACACATACACAAAGCACATAAATGTACCTATAACATCTTAGGCCGCTTCTTATAGTTGGAGTACACAACCCCTCCACCACCACCACCAGCACCACCAGCTCCACAGAAATACATGTATCCAATCCCAGCAGAGAGTGCAGTGCACCAAGCCATGAGTATAGTCACAGAGGTCCAGAGGGCCATGTCGCTGGCGAATCCCGAAAGCCATCCGCCAAAAGTGACCCTGCTAGCTGTGATCTCATCATACCGCTTGTCAAACTCCTGTATGCTCCTTGTAACGTTGTCCAGGTCTCCTCGCACATTGATGAGCTTCACACTGGTGTTTATGGCCTGGAGTAACTCCATTTCGGGCATTCCTGGGATGCTGTTTTTCAGTAGATCTGAGAAGGACACGGGTCCGTCTGAAATGTGCGGTCTCGAGAACGGCCTAAGCGGAGGAGATGCGATCTCTACCGCAGCAGAACCCTCCATCCAAGTGACTTTCCTGTCCTGGTAGCAAATGCCACGGTGACAAGGTGCGCACACGGTCCTGCACTCGCTGGGGTTCTTGACGCATCTCTGGTACCTTTCGTGACGCTCGGGCTTGTGACAATACTTGCCATGACATTCAGACGGTTCGTAATACTCGCCGTCAATAAGCCACACCTTGTAGTCGGGCCAGCACGAGACTCCGTCCGTGCTCATCTTGGGCATGGGTATGATCCCTCTGACAACTTTCTGCTCAACGGTCCCGGGGATAGAGTGTACTATGAAAAGCTTTCTGTTTTTGTATAGGGCCGTGCCCACGGTTGGGAAATCTGACAGCCCGGGGTGATCCCGCATGACAGTCATGCCACTGGGGCAGCTCCCTGAACGCTTTGATGCGATCTGCCTGAGACAATTTTCCACTCCTCTGGCCATGAACTTGGTGTACATTGCGGCCTGTGTCATCTGATGGGTGACGCTCTGCATCTGAGCATACCACATTTGATAGCTTGCCATGACTGAGAACTTGGCGTTGGTGTCGCGCAACGCTGCCTCTGTGTTCCTCATCATGGCATCTCTCATCATGGCAAAGTTGCTGTTGACTATCTCGTTGTTCTTCTGAATCATCTTCTCCTGCTCATCGATCCTGCCACTGACCAGGGCTATGTTCTTGTTGAGTTTGCCGCTCACTTCGACCAGTCGACTCGACACGTCGACGAGTGTATTCTTAAGCAAGTCTGTTTGTTTCTCCAACTTGTCCACCCTACTGGACACATGCCACGCTAGCCCCAAGGCTGCCGCGCCGGTCAGCAAACTGAGAAAGCGCTTGTGTCTGACGTTGCCACGTTGGGGTCTGTCCAGCCAGGGGAAGGGTGCGTCGTCGGGCAGCTCATACATTTTGGCCTTAGACTCCTGCACAGCCAAGTCCTCGAGACCTTCCCTCATCATCTCTCCGGCCCTGCGAGCGTCGCTGATGATCTCGTGCGCTGAATTGCAGAGCCTGCCGTAGTCCTTCCTGCAACTGCTGTCAACTCCGCAAATTGCAATCAGACAGGGACGTAGAGCGCTCACGTCGTAATTGATGCAGCTCACGTTCAGGTTGATGTAGTCAATGCCTGGGGTGAAGTTGGACACAAAGTACAGCGCTTCGACCGGCTTCACTATCACCCCGTGGCCGGCCTCGATCATAGGTTTGTCAACTGTATAACTGTTGTCCACTTGGACCACGTTCATGCGCAGCGTGGTCTCCCCGGTGTTGTGTGCGACACACACTTTGTTGACGGGAGGTGCGTATTCCACTAGCATTGTGGAATCAAGCAAGCCTACCATGTAGTGGTTACTGTCCATAGTGGGGCTCAAGGTGTTGATGTTGACTGCAATCTGAGGCGGCTGTGTGGACACCTGAGCCCTTTTGCTAGGCTCACCAGGCGTGCATGACTCCAGCGTGTGCAAATCGACTATGTAGATCTTGTCATAGCTGGTGCTGTACATCTCAACATGGGGTTCCTGGAACACCCCGAGTGACCCGTGAGCGGCTACAAGGCCGGGACACACGATCGTGAAACCCACGCCTATCTTGTACAGGGGGTCCAGACAATTCTTGGAGCCCGAGGCCGGGTCCTTGTACTGGGTTTCGTGCGTGACAATGTCGGACAGCTGCTGCATCACACCCGGGTTGTCAAGTTCGCGTCTCATTCTCCCATGCCACCACTGTCCAAGTGTCTCTCTGGATATGCCCGCCGCAATCTGATGCTTCTTCCAGTCCCTAAGTCTGTGTACGGCCGAAGTGATACCCAATATTGCAGGGGTGCTAGCCCTAACGCCTCGCTTGAAATCCGAATCCACCGGAGCTAGGACAAACTGGTTGATACCGAAAACCATTGCGACCAGCTCGGGGAACCGCTTTAGCGTTTCGAATGAGGTGGAGGTCACAGTGATGTTCACCATTGTGTCCCTAGCCTGGACCGTGACACTGGACCCTGAGCAGCACTTGGTGTTGAGGTCCTCTTCACAGTTTAACAACGTATTGGTTTCCATGTCGGCCAAGGTGAGCTCACCTATGTACGCGGCGTGCCGCTCACCCTGAGGTTCGAGTTGGCTCATTTTCACGCCGCCAGTGAGAGACAGCGTGACAATCACCCTGTTGGGTCCTTACTTCTTATTAGGTAGTTGACCATTTTGAACATCCGCGTCAGTCCCTTCTTGTGTGTTAGTTCTCTGGTCTGCAGAGGGTCTCTGTAAGCAACGGCGGTCAGTTCTTCTACCAGATCCAGACGCTGGATTTGATTGAATATCAGACTCATCACATAAGCTGCGTGGTCAGAGTACTTGGAGAACAGCTGCTCGGTTAGCTGGCGGGGATTCAAATCCTCAAGATGTTCAAATGGAATGTGACCGTAATATGCGAACATCTCCCACGAGAGCAACAGTTTCACTCGTTCCAGTTCGGCTTCTTTCAGGTCTGAAAGTGAAGCCATGATGACATTTTTCATCTCAAGCTTTACCAGAGCGTGTGCATGGAGATACGTCTCAAGCTTTGCCAGACCATACGTATAGATATTGACATGGACAAGAGCCTCGTAATTAGGGTTGTTTGTGTGGAATGTGCCAAGCAGAATATTCCACGCATCTTCGTCACCCAGATGGCGAAACAGCCCATCGACCAGGGTCTCAGGGTGTTTCAGCAGGTTGTCCGGATTGTACTTCTTAAGCACTCCGGTGATTTTTTCTTTGGTCAGTGGCGGAGTCTTGTTGGTTCTTATATCCGCGACCACAGTGTCAAAGACCTTGTAGTTTTTCATCAGGAAGTTGGCCAATTTGAACTTCAAAGTCAATTCCATCTTGTATGTTGATCCGCTGGTGTGCACAGACTCTGTGTTGGGGACAGTAATTTGAGTGGGTATATACCCAATGATACAAAGGCCCCTCCCCAGCTGTGTCCGAAAGTGTCTGTTGTCTGACCGTGGCCGCGTGGCCACGTGTTTGCTCGCGGCTGCTGTCCAAGCTCAATAGCTACCCACACGCACTCGGCGATACCCATTCACAGCATCAGGGTGTCACTACTTCACTTTTTTTTCGAAGATATACGCTCAGCAGCTGTAGAAGTACAAGCATGACATAGCCAAGAGGCATGACAGTCAGGGCAGAGCCGTCGGCAGTGGAAATCACCAGCAAGGCCAGAGTTGCACTGGGTGAAAGGATTGAGGATCTAGGGAGCATGATTATGCAACCTTATTACACAAATAATATCACCAATTTCTGGCCAGTACTAGATGCACTCACTCAACTGCTTCCCAAAGAACACGAGGAGTTCATGATTAACTGTGATGATCACAATGTCATGATTAAGCAACTGGAATACCTGTGCATGGATACTAGCATCCGCGGAGACAGTCGGAGGTTCATGTCGTGTAACATGTATGTGTTTGGCATTCTTGGCATGTCTAAGGAAGACATGCTTGTGTTTAAATAGTCGTGTTTTCCTCTATTAAGATAATTGTCTATCTGTTTATGTGTGTATCTGTGTGTTACAAGGAAATAAACAGTGAAAATACAGACGTTCTTGTATGGGTTTATTTTTACAAGGTACTTCAAATGGATAATTGACTGCACAACATGGACATCAATCTTTTTATTTGTACTACACGTATCCTCAACTACAGCTACAACCTAGTCATAGACCCTAGGTTTACATTGGGTTCAATGTGGCTAGGGTGCAAATACATGTACACTCATGATTTACATCAGAAACAACACATACACAAAGCACATAAATGTACCTATAACATCTTAGGCCGCTTCTTATAGTTGGAGTACACAACCCCTCCACCACCACCACCAGCACCACCAGCTCCACAGAAATACATGTATCCAATCCCAGCAGAGAGTGCAGTGCACCAAGCCATGAGTATAGTCACAGAGGTCCAGAGGGCCATGTCGCTGGCGAATCCCGAAAGCCATCCGCCAAAAGTGACCCTGCTAGCTGTGATCTCATCATACCGCTTGTCAAACTCCTGTATGCTCCTTGTAACGTTGTCCAGGTCTCCTCGCACATTGATGAGCTTCACACTGGTGTTTATGGCCTGGAGTAACTCCATTTCGGGCATTCCTGGGATGCTGTTTTTCAGTAGATCTGAGAAGGACACGGGTCCGTCTGAAATGTGCGGTCTCGAGAACGGCCTAAGCGGAGGAGATGCGATCTCTACCGCAGCAGAACCCTCCATCCAAGTGACTTTCCTGTCCTGGTAGCAAATGCCACGGTGACAAGGTGCGCACACGGTCCTGCACTCGCTGGGGTTCTTGACGCATCTCTGGTACCTTTCGTGACGCTCGGGCTTGTGACAATACTTGCCATGACATTCAGACGGTTCGTAATACTCGCCGTCAATAAGCCACACCTTGTAGTCGGGCCAGCACGAGACTCCGTCCGTGCTCATCTTGGGCATGGGTATGATCCCTCTGACAACTTTCTGCTCAACGGTCCCGGGGATAGAGTGTACTATGAAAAGCTTTCTGTTTTTGTATAGGGCCGTGCCCACGGTTGGGAAATCTGACAGCCCGGGGTGATCCCGCATGACAGTCATGCCACTGGGGCAGCTCCCTGAACGCTTTGATGCGATCTGCCTGAGACAATTTTCCACTCCTCTGGCCATGAACTTGGTGTACATTGCGGCCTGTGTCATCTGATGGGTGACGCTCTGCATCTGAGCATACCACATTTGATAGCTTGCCATGACTGAGAACTTGGCGTTGGTGTCGCGCAACGCTGCCTCTGTGTTCCTCATCATGGCATCTCTCATCATGGCAAAGTTGCTGTTGACTATCTCGTTGTTCTTCTGAATCATCTTCTCCTGCTCATCGATCCTGCCACTGACCAGGGCTATGTTCTTGTTGAGTTTGCCGCTCACTTCGACCAGTCGACTCGACACGTCGACGAGTGTATTCTTAAGCGAGTCTGTTTGTTTCTCCAACTTGTCCACCCTACTGGACACATGCCACGCTAGCCCCAAGGCTGCCGCGCCGGTCAGCAAACTGAGAAAGCGCTTGTGTCTGACGTTGCCACGTTGGGGTCTGTCCAGCCAGGGGAAGGGTGCGTCGTCGGGCAGCTCATACATTTTGGCCTTAGACTCCTGCACAGCCAAGTCCTCGAGACCTTCCCTCATCATCTCTCCGGCCCTGCGAGCGTCGCTGATGATCTCGTGCGCTGAATTGCAGAGCCTGCCGTAGTCCTTCCTGCAACTGCTGTCAACTCCGCAAATTGCAATCAGACAGGGACGTAGAGCGCTCACGTCGTAATTGATGCAGCTCACGTTCAGGTTGATGTAGTCAATGCCTGGGGTGAAGTTGGACACAAAGTACAGCGCTTCGACCGGCTTCACTATCACCCCGTGGCCGGCCTCGATCATAGGTTTGTCAACTGTATAACTGTTGTCCACTTGGACCACGTTCATGCGCAGCGTGGTCTCCCCGGTGTTGTGTGCGACACACACTTTGTTGACGGGAGGTGCGTATTCCACTAGCATTGTGGAATCAAGCAAGCCTACCATGTAGTGGTTACTGTCCATAGTGGGGCTCAAGGTGTTGATGTTGACTGCAATCTGAGGCGGCTGTGTGGACACCTGAGCCCTTTTGCTAGGCTCACCAGGCGTGCATGACTCCAGCGTGTGCAAATCGACTATGTAGATCTTGTCATAGCTGGTGCTGTACATCTCAACATGGGGTTCCTGGAACACCCCGAGTGACCCGTGAGCGGCTACAAGGCCGGGACACACGATCGTGAAACCCACGCCTATCTTGTACAGGGGGTCCAGACAATTCTTGGAGCCCGAGGCCGGGTCCTTGTACTGGGTTTCGTGCGTGACAATGTCGGACAGCTGCTGCATCACACCCGGGTTGTCAAGTTCGCGTCTCATTCTCCCATGCCACCACTGTCCAAGTGTCTCTCTGGATATGCCCGCCGCAATCTGATGCTTCTTCCAGTCCCTAAGTCTGTGTACGGCCGAAGTGATACCCAATATTGCAGGGGTGCTAGCCCTAACGCCTCGCTTGAAATCCGAATCCACCGGAGCTAGGACAAACTGGTTGATACCGAAAACCATTGCGACCAGCTCGGGGAACCGCTTTAGCGTTTCGAATGAGGTGGAGGTCACAGTGATGTTCACCATTGTGTCCCTAGCCTGGACCGTGACACTGGACCCTGAGCAGCACTTGGTGTTGAGGTCCTCTTCACAGTTTAACAACGTATTGGTTTCCATGTCGGCCAAGGTGAGCTCACCTATGTACGCGGCGTGCCGCTCACCCTGAGGTTCGAGTTGGCTCATTTTCACGCCGCCAGTGAGAGACAGCGTGACAATCACCCTGTTGGCTCTGACACCTTGCCTGATCAGCGCCAAGAGGTATGACATGAGGCCCTCCGAGGACTTGTAGCCGCTCCTCGATGACCACATATTCTGACAGTGTCCATGTCTGCTCATGTCCACCGAACCCTGGGGTGTAACAAAAGCGTCAAACGCATGCAACTGCAAAAAGTCAATCTCACCCAAGAGTCTATGGGAACGGGGCAACCTGAGGAAGAGTTTGTACACCCCCTCCCTGATCAGAGCTGAGGCGAGATCCGCTGCAACCTTGGTGAAACTCGTGGCTTGCGAGTGTGTGCGAGAGCACTTGCCGGTTCCCCAGTCAGTCGCGTCCAGCATGATAGCGGTCGAATACGTGGACACTCTCACCTTTGCTAATGTTTCGGCAACGTCACTGATGATTGCAGGGAATTCAATGTATGACAAGGGGACGAGACACTCATCGAAGGGGACCTTCATGATGACTTGGCCCGCTTCAGACACGGTGTGAAAAGTGGCCATGTTGAGCTTCACCGAGAGATAGTTTGAGTTGTATACGGCTCGGTCTAAAGACAGTATCGCGGCGTCGCACGATGAGGGTATGAGAAAGTCCCGGATCTCGGTTGCCGTGGGTTTGTTTGCAGAGTCCTGATCCTTTGGACTCGAGGTGCTTGAGACCTCGCACATGGCAATCGGTGCCGAAGCGGAACCGTCTGCATTGGTTATGCCCAGTATAGGGCCTCTGGAATTGCCTACTACACAGAACGTGACACGTTCGGACCAGAAGCAGTTGTCCCCTAGTTGTGCGTAACAGGTGCCAATGGACTCTGAGTCTCCAAGGCCCACATAGGAGAGCACACAGGCGTAGGGTGAGTTTCGGATAGCGAGGACATCGTCAGTCTCAGGCCACGTTCTGGTATCATTGGACGCTTGCAACGTCCTCCGCAACAGCTTAAAGCTTGCACACTGAGGTCCGGGCCCACAGTCGGCCATGGGATCCTCTCCGAAGTAATAGTCCCTGTTACCAGGTGCGGCGTGGAGCCGAATTGATAACTTGTTCAAGGGGGTGTCTCGGATAACACGGTCCGAACACTTGAAGCCTCCGGGCACCGTGAGACAGGACCCTCTGTCCAGCTTCTTCACATATGCCCCGAGGAAGGAGCCTTCTGCCTTGTACTTAGTGAGGTCGACAGTCCAGTCTTGTGAGGGTCTCCAGTGAGCGTTGATTGTCCCCGGGCAGTACTCTGTGCACATGTCACGCATGCGGTTGTACTCCCCCACGGCCAACGCAAATCCAGTGGCACTGTTTCCCTGACACCAGCCTCCATTGCATGTGTCGACATTGATCCAAACGTAGGGAGCGTATCCGTAAGACTTGGTGTTGTCCACCGGTGAGCCCATGGCGTGTGGGAGCCACAAGAGTGACAGGATCGGGAGCATCATGTGTGCTGCTGATTCAGTGGACATGGTGGGTGATAATGGGACGACAATGCTTGGGAAGTGTAGGAAGTGTAGCCTCAGTGTCACAAGAAGGTTAGGGTAACATTAGTGCTGAACTCACTACAACAGAGGATTAGTCGCAGACACTCTTTCATTCTCGTTGTGCTTGTATTTCATCAACGTCTGACACGTAGACGCGAGACCTATGAACTGTTTCACGGCGTCACTGTGAACCCTAGCCACATCCTGGTCCGGTACAAAAAGTGGTCTACCCATGTGCGTTCTTAAGCGGTTCATGATGCGAAGAGAAGCTTTGTTCGCCAGCGAGTAAGATTTGCTAATCAGGTCCACGGACATGTTCTGTATCACCCCAATGACGTTCTCATCCCTCACGCTGTGGGCCAGATGTACGTTGACTTGCTCCTCTGTGAATCTGTGATCATAGGAGTCAAGGTAGGCTTTAACCTCGTGGGGCTTAAGCACTTTCGTGGAGTCCAAGGTGTTCCTGTCCAATTGACACAGGGGACAGCTGATGCTCTCGTCTTCGTACTGCACGTCAATTATCGAGGGATGCTCGTGTGCGTTGAGGTTCATGTACAGCATTGGGTACTGCTTTTGTATGAAGCGGTCATGCTCGCTGATCTTGTACATCTCCTGGTCTCGTTGCTCCCCAGGCTCCGGGAACATGTGGAATATAGGGTCCGACGCCATGTTTGGGGAATAGCCTCGCTTTGACGCATCTCGCGCGGTCAGAGATCCATTGTCTGAGGACGTGGAAGCCCCATTGTGATGACTGTTGGTATTACTAACAGAAAGGGCTGTTTGCACGTTTCCCAGTGAAACACGATCATGAACACGGCTGACAGCGGAACTTGGGATCTTGCAGGGAGGCTGATCACTCAGTACTTCTGAGTCGTTTCTCACCCTCTTGCACCCGAGTCGTCTCTCGGGGAGGTTACCTTGAACAACTTCATGCGACGATGACAGCTGCTGAGAGGATGACCCAGAAAGATACACAGAGCAAGACCTGGAGTGTGAGCCGTGTTCACTCATCCTCGGCTACCGTGGCTAAACCTGGAGACCTTTCCAAGGCTGTTGTGGGATTTATCGAGTGTGGTAAATTCACCGTGAGTGGAGGACTTCTGGCCTCGGGCTGTGGCTTACGTTGGGATAGTCACTGCGTATTCCGTACAAGTTCCAATCATCTTGTTGCCATAGTAAACAGTGCACAGTGTAAATGGTGCATATGTGCCTCATCTGTGCAAGAGAGCAACTTTGACGGTTTTGCGACTAGAACGTACTTACAAGGAATATTCGGCGTAAACGCCTCAGACACTGTCAAGTTGTCCAAATTGATAGCAGAGCTCACGCACACTCAAACAACAGGCAACACCCACGGTGTGCCGTTCACCGCTACACCACCCTATTGCACAGTGGAGAACGTGACACACATCTCTGGCCTCGCGCTCCAGAAGCTCATCGAGTTCGATAAGGAATTTGTCTGGGGGGACAATCTGATGTTCAAAACTGAACGTTCAGATTCTGGCTCTCATTAGAGTCCTAGCTCCTCAGTGCTCCAGCGATGACTTCGAACAGTATAACCCCGTTGGTGAGCTGCTCATCTAGAGTAGGACCTGTGTTCTGCAAGAATGACCAGTGCGCATTTGTGAAAGTGTCCAAGGAGGATGCCAAGAGAGCTGTTGTGAACATGACCAGCATGACTCTGGTTGAATATGCCGACAGATGCAACTACCCTGAAGGGCCTCTGCGTTCTGATCAGGCTCTCTTTGTGCCGACATTCTGCAAAGAGTGTTACGGTACCAGGGATGATGACTACGCAGAAGCCCTGGCCAATATTGTTTTGTGTGGGAGTACCACGTTCCTGGTAGGGCTGTGTTGCGTATTTGGCCGTGAACGGGACGAGGTCTATCCAGAGTCAAGGAAGGATTTCATTTTGGGGAATGACTTGTCGTTCTCCGGAGCGTGTCACCCCCAACCCGGTAAGGCTGTATTCTTACACAACATCAAGAGGAACATTGGTAAAGTCCTGTGTTACTGGCACGTTCACAGTAGGTCTGCAGAGAAAACCTTCCTGTACTGCTGCGTTGCGTGTGATGGCAGCGAGTACACCAAGAGCGTCTTGGAGTCAGAGATGAACATGGGCTTCAGCTTGGGCACAGTGGGAGACAACAAGAGCGGCCCTGTCACCGAAGAGTGCAGTTTAGTCACCGTGCCCATGAGACCGGGTTGCTACTGCACCATGGGGACAGGTAACAATGTAGCCCAGCTTATGACCAGGATGGGCTTTTCCACACTCAAGGACTCGGTCCTCGATGCAGGACTCAACGTGGATGAAAGTACCACTGGGCTTATCGACACCCAGACCAAAGCCCATTCTGACGTGTCGATGCAGAGTGCAGAGGCACTCACTGAGACTTTCAAATCCCTGGCTAAAGCCGTGCTAGATCAGGCGGCGGAAGTTCGAGCGCTCAAGGATGTGATAGAGGCCATGAAGGTGCAGACTAGTGTACTAACTCAGAGAGCGAACGTCCCCGACGATCAGGACACGCTGTTCACGGTGAAAGGAGCTAAGGATTTCACCAAGCGTACCGGAGTGAAGACTAAACTCTGTGCCGGTATTACACCTACTGACGAAGATCCTAACACTGGAGAGTCATATCCACCCAGAGACACTTTAGCATCTAACTGCGAACACACGGAAGACACTATGGCAGCTTCCCAGACACAAATCGACACGCTGATCAAGCTATTGCAGCAGCCTCAACAGCAGCCTCAACAGCAGCCTAAGCCATATCAAGAGTCACAGGTGCAGCTACAACCCCTACAGAGTTTAATGTACTTGGCCCCGCTGCTCGAACAACTCACACAACCCCAAGCCCACAACATGTGGAATCATCAGCAGCATCAGCAAACCGCAACCGGGACATACCCCCGGCCGACTCCCGCAGAGAACCCATTTCAGTACGGGACTCTGACCGACGAGCAAAGGAGGACGATAGCCATGGAGTATAACAGGGAGGAATCTGAGCGACAGGCAGTGTCGCAAAAAGAGCATGAGAGGATGCTTGATTCGATCAAGGCCAGCGTAAGGGCTGTGATACTAGAAGAACAGCGCAGCTCTACGCCGGAAGAGTCCTCCTCTAATCGATCCAATATGGACACGTTGCAGGGTTTAGCCAAGGACACCCCATATAAGCGTGTGCGTGCCAAGGACGAGCAAGAGCCTGTTGGCATCTCGCAATTGATGAAAGAACTACGTGAGCTCACGAAGCATATCTCAAAGCGGGAAACTAGCCGCTCCGGCGAGGAGGATAGTGAAAAAATTGTCACGATGGACACTGAAGACGGTCAGGGGCCCACAATCTCAACATTCAACAACCAGCAGCCGACCGCACAGCAGTCCAACACAGCCGTGACAAACAAACAGCAGGCCGGGTACTTGGTGCCCTCGGGAGGAGGCAGTTCTCCTACAACTTGTACAGCCATGGAAGAGTTTATCTCAGCGGTTGTCACAAAGGTGTAAAGGTGTGAGGATTGTGCTTGTTGTGGACCTTGAGTAATGTATGTAGTGATATGTGTATGCATGTAGCATGTGTGTGTATGTGTGTGCAGGGTTAAATAAAGTCTTACAGATACACCCAGATAAAAGTGTCAATGTGTGTTTTCCTGTCCTTTATGCTGGGCCTGTGTTATCAAGTGTGGGGTATGGGTTATGAAGCAGCCACTAACGACACACGTTTCACCGTGAACCATGTTTATCACCGAGACTCCACTGCTGCTCACTATGTCACATAGGTCAGTCTGCTTCATGCTCAATAAAGAACGAGTGAGAGTGCAACCACGGGGGGGTTCTATTACTGGGATAGACCTGGTGACCGATGAGCACTGCGACAATGACGTGATAACATCGGGCTCCACCGGCTACAGGGGACAATGGAACAACTTGGCCTTGGGTAATCTTTACTTCAAGCACATTGCCTCTGATCTTCTCTCCTCGACTACCAAACACGGTCCACGAGTTGGGGACGTGTGTGTCAGACTCATGGATGTCTTCAGTCAATCGGAAGAATACTCATCGGTAGTGGACTTGTACAAGACGTACATCGTCACCGGCAGCGCTCAGATGGCCAGGAGATGTGTAGACAGCTACACCGGCTCAAAGGAGCTGTACATACCTGCGATCCCTATCCACACGTTTGTTCACGAGTGGAACAAGTCGCTCCGACAGTTCCATGACATGATTGGCCCGGACAATCTGAATGATCGCAGGACCGCAAAGCAGCGGCGTCTGACTGTGGTTTCCAACGTGGCAGAGCTCGCTCTCAAGAAAGTGCCCATTGCCAGTGACCATTTGTGGTTTGTGCTACACTCTATTGTGTCAAGACCGCGCCTGGTCAAGCAGGTCCTGCAACTTGTGGGTTCGATCTCATCACGTTCGGGCCTGCTCTGCCGCACTGGTGAAGTCGAAAATGTGATGATTCCACGCGATACCGATGCGCGCGCTGTGAAATTGTACCTGATAGCGAAACCTGTACCCGCAAGGGGCAACACCATACTGGGAGACGAAGCCGGTGTCACGCTAGGTCTGCTATGGGTTTCTACCGAAGATGAACTGTACGATCATCTGAAAAACAGCCAAAACTGCTCCTACGTGCACATCGGCACAGAGTCCGGGAACACCTTCAGGTGCGCCGAGTTCTGTGAGTGGCGCTATTACAACCACACAGTGTTCGAAAGGATGGTTAGAATAGGACATGAGACTGTGTCAACGTATGCTAGTTCGGGTCTGGCCGGTGACACAGGAGACTCAGCTAGACTGGTACACCAAGCTTAGCGATCCAAGTTATTTTGTACACATTAAAAAAATACCACATAGCACTGTACGCAACCCGGCCCCGGACATGTTACCCAGAAATTGTGCACCCGATCAAGACCTGATCCTCTACCACACCACCCCGGCAAGGACTATGGTGACCACAAACGTTCACCCCCTGTACCTACCACCCGTGGTGTGCTGGCTCAATCGGACATATGTGCAAGTTCTGCGTGTTAGGGGTGTACTGTTCAACTTGGTCAATGTCATCTCAATCGTGCTGGTGTCTGTCACCCTCTTTGTGCACATACTCAGACTGTGGAACCTGTTTACCTGGGGACTACTGGGCGCCCTGTGGTCTCTTATGGTGTGCGTCACACTGATTGCAGGTGCTACCGTGGCCATGCTGAGCGCAGTGAGACGACGCACTCGCAGTGATACCAGAGCAATAGCTGATCCGATGTCGACCACATCGGTTTCCCAGAAACTCGTCGTGTTCATCTTCTTCTCAGTCACGTATATTCACACCTGGTTATACTACAGATTTTGCAGTAGCACGGAGCTCGTTGTCTCCCGGGTTGAATGTTCGGACAAACGAGGTGCGTGTCTGTTCCCGATTTTGATATGGACTACGTTCGTATTTGTCTGGATTAACACCATTGGGTTCATCAGACTGGTTCGATTCAATTGAACACATGTCACTATGCAAATGGCCTCGGTTACACTTTCTCTTATTTTCTATTGGCTATCTCTCCTACAACCTAGCACTGTGGGGTGTACTAGAAGGAAACTTTGGCTGGCTCTCTGGGTATAAGGTTATATTCTTGCTCGCGGCTGTCAAATCCTTAACATCGTATGTGTGCCTGGAACTAAACACACTACTCGAGAGCACTAGAGAGCTGCAGTGTTCGGCCCTGGCGACCACATGCAAAGGCGAGGTGCTTGCTCTGTACAGGGAGGAAAAACTGTCTGCCTCTAACAGAGGCAAGGAGTTCTATAGCAAGACAGCATTTGGACATGGTGAGCACAAACAGTTTATCGCTCATTACCAACACAACTCGGCACCCCTATTCTGGTGCAGCCTCATGACAGTCATGGTCCTCTACAACACAGCACATCTTGCTCTAGTTCCCCTTCCTTACACATCGCCTCTATTATTCAGTACACCCGCTTACGTGCTGTACTGGGGAGCTGTGAGAACAACCTGGATCGTGTTTCGATGAACAGTATTACATTGTGTCGTATTAACAAAAGATGCAAGACGGCTACATGGCAAAGGAAATATGATATACGCCAGCCCAAAACCGACTCAAAGACGAAGAAGGTGAATGTGCCACACTGGAGAAGTGTGTGGAACGAGGTATTGCTGTAATCCTATGCATACTGGTCTTATTGAACATCGGCCTCTGGTTTGCTAGATTATGTTTCCATGCCAGCTCCTTAGTTGAGTAACAAGTGAAAACACTAGAATATTTTGGGCTGCCATGGATGATCTCGAGGATAAATGGTGGATGAACCTTCTCAAAGTGAAAGCGGATGAACGAAAACATCAAGGCGTGTGCGGACATCGACCTGACAGGTGCCTCGAAATGGGAGATGCTCATTGTCCAATGATCGGCGAACAGTTTTTTGATCAATGGTGGATGACTTTAGGGAAAGAAGAGAAAAGTGTGACTTGCAAGGCACTGGATAATAACCCAAGTGCGACCAGCCAGAACGCGAGTGCCTCAAGCACGGTCAACCAGAGCGTGAGCTCCTCAAGCACGACCATCCAGAACGTGAGCTTACCAAGGAACACAGAGACCAAGGAAGCACCATTCCACATCCATTACAAGGCAAAGATATCTGCCGTCAAGTCTGCAAAGCGCCACATGAAAATGATCAAAAACACTACCAGGATCCCCTTTGACAACCCACAGTGTGTCTCAAAGTCACTGTATTGAGCTTGATGTATGTGTGTGTATATGTGTGTCATGCTTGTGTACCCTTATCATTGTTACAGAAATAAAACAAAATCTACAAAGAAACATGTTGAATTTGTACATCCTTTCGTTTTTTATTACAAAGCACACATGTTCACAAATCAATGCAGATCCTTGAACAAACCATTCACAAAAGCCACCTGTTCATGTTGAGCTGAGCCTTGAATCTGTCACCCGTCTTGATTGTGCTGTTATTATAACCTTCGCAGGCTCGCACCACCTGTCCTCCCGCGAAGCCTTGCACGCTTTCGACGATGCTCATTGCATGTCCTACCACGGTCCTTAAAAACCTTTTGACACTGTCATCCTCTAGGATGGTGCAAATTGCCATTAGGTTGAAGTCCTCGTTCACGGCATGACCGGCTGCGTGTCTTAGATTATCAACGATGTTGTGATAATTGGCACCGTTGGCAATGAGAGACAGCATTGACAGTATACTTTGGGGTGTGTAAGGTGAAATCAGGTTAAACACGTCAAAGTCATCCTCGTTCTTGATAGACTGTATCACCTCTTCAACGGGGTCACCACCATATTCACAATTCACTTTTCTAGTAGCCAGTAGTCCTCCCCATATGCCATTGTTCACGTACATGTTGTAACCTTTGTCGCCCTTCACTTCGACTTGAGCATTTACATCGTGTTGGTTGGGGAGCTGCACTGTGAAGCGATCTCCCTGTGTCAAGGAGTCACATCCCGTGTTGATCAGCTCCACTTCGTATAGGTGCGGGGTGTTCAGGAAAGGTCTATGGGCAACAGCGCTGCTCCTGTCGCAGACCGCCACCTCTTTCAGGTTCCCAATTAGGTCCGCACTCAGCCCGTGTAGAGTAGGCACGTATACATCTGCATCTTTCACAAAGTGGAACAGGCCAGCAGGGAGGTAGGTCTTACTCGACTCGTATTTGTAGCACCCGTAAGGCACATCAACACTCCTGGTCTGACGCTCGGTCAGAGCATGGGTGTACCCGTAGATTGGTTGGTATAGTCTTGTGGACGACATAGGTGAAACTCAACGCAGCTCAATTGAAATGGACGCTGAATTGTGTTGGACAAAGCGCTAGTACCGCAAATTCTCGGGTCAGCTGCAAAACAGGAACCTCTCTGCTCGACGTGGTTCTCGACAGATTGGAGAGTGTGGTACGTTGGGCTGCGTGAGGATGAGCATCGCTGCTGTGACCAGTTCCAGGAGGATTGGAGCTTCCTCGCTGTTGAGCCTGAGCAACCTGACTGTGAGCATGTTAAGATGTGCGTCAGAGAGCACACCGAACGTGCGCGAAAACCAAGGGCACCACCTTAGCATAATGTACGAATTGAGATCGTCTTGTGCACTGGCCCGGGGTGGCGCATGATCGAGATCCGGCTCGCTAGCCGTTTGACTGGCGAGCATCAGCTGCACCCGGTTGGGCTTCTGCTCGTACTCCTTGGTGAGTTCAATGAGAGACCTGGACGAGGTGAGACACAGCAACTCCTCGAGCGTCAGCTCATGCCATGTTACAGCCCAGCTCATATCCTCGTCTTTTCCAGTGCGGATCGCGATGCAGATGACACAATGCTGACTCTAGGGGTTTTGGTGTGTACTAGGTGCGTTGTGATGAATAGCTCATCTCCACCCTCTTGCGATAAGCCACCAGTCTGTCATCGTAAAAGGCCACAATGCCTACATTCTCAGCAAAGTTACAGTTTGTCATTTGGAGATTGCCTCTTGTAACTACTCTAGTCAACACAACGTACACCGAGGGCTTTATTGGTGACATGGCAAAATACCTGGGTGGGTGGTAGAGCACTTGACCGTGCACGGTGCAACCTTGACAATCGTAGGTGTTCATCGCCAAGAGACAGGCCAGGGGGTGCGTGGTCACTGTCCAGTTCATGCACCGCCATTCGGAAGGAGTGACCTTGTACAGGGTCCCTGTGCAATCTCCCCTCACGTAGAACTCGTTCACCCGACTCCCTCGCTTGAATCGAATGTCTTTCACTACACCTTCCGAGTCAACCATGGACTGGGGTTGCTTCTGCGTCCCCCTTTGCCCACCTGACAAGCCTGCATAGGAGGCCACTGCCTTCTTGTTCGCTACCTCTATACCATTTACATCCATGTGCCAGATCATGCGCACCTTGCAACCTACCCATAGCTTGTCCACCTTCAGATAATCCCTCATTGTGGAGCGGATCCCTTGACGGTATTTGGGCACCGAAAAAAGCTTGGGTAGCGTCTGAGCGGCCTGCTTCAGCACCTCGTACCAGGCGCTCGGTCCTCCAAAGGACGCACGGCTCTGAGCCACGCTCAGAAACTTTTCCCGGGCCTTTGAGCTCACAATGTTCATGTAGGCTGCAGTGTAAGTGATCTGCTGTTCATCCTTGTGGAAGATCCGCAGTTTCTCAGATTTGTACTCTGGGTCCATGACGTCGAGCTCACGTACAGACACCTGACTCTTGAAAATGCGCCGAGACTCTTTGGTGACCATGTTGAACTGGAGGTACGTTACGGCCTCCGCATAACCCGGGTCCTTGAACTGTCGTCTGTTGACAAACAGCGGCGTTGAAGAAGAAAGAAGCCCTTCAAAGCGATCAGTCTCCCAGATGCGCGTGGTCGAGCCCACGGGCTGCAATTGAGATACGCTGCCTGAGAAGACTATCAACGGACCCTTGCCAGGTCCATAGAAGAGAGCCAGGCAGCCCAACATCCTCTCCAGCAGCTCCACGTTCATCAGACCATACTCGTCGATGATCAGCACGTTCACCCCTAGGAATGGCGGCGTGTCCATGTTCTCAAACACTCTCAGCTGCTCAAACATTTTACTGCACACAGCACACGACTCTGGCCTCAGGTGTCTACACGAGTGTCTGAGGATTGCATCGTTCTGCTTCCGAGGCAACTCGGACCGGTACAGTGTATTAAAACGACACACCACCGTCCCGTGAACCTTGTTGTACTTCTGCATAAAGTCTTTGAGTGAAAGCTTGTCGTCCAGGAGTTCCTTGTTGAATCCCATCATCTTGTGGAACGTGTAGACTCGGTCCAAGGACCCGGTTTCCATCAGAGTGCCTGCTGCCTTATTGGTCATGGCACTCACAGCCACGCTGATGTTCAAGTTCCTGAGCTTCTTCACAAGCAGTGATATAGCATATGACTTGCCACAGCCGGCGTCTCCACTCAGCAATGCCAGTTTCATGCGCTCACCTCGGGACATGTGCAGCTTTACCATTTTCCTCACCCATTGTTCCTGACAGTACCTAGACATGGCCAAGAGTGCTTTTGTTCTCAGGTCCTCATCCTCTTCGACACGTCGTCTCTTGCTCTCAGAGCCGCCCACCAGTGAAGCACCTCCGAGGCCCCCCACGTGCACATTCATTTTCTGTATTGGTGACTGTATCTACCAAACTATATATATACACACTATCTACCTCCTCTAATCCCTCTCAGTTGATAGTGCTACAGAATGGCGGAATCACTTGGCCAAGGTGAATCAAACAGCACACGCTTCACAAGAGGCCCTGGCACGTCGTGTGACGCGGATCCTTTAAGGGGAAAATGCTCCTGGGTGTTGGTCCGACTAACCAACCTCACCTCTTTGCCCTGTCCCTGCAGACTTCTACGTTTCATGAACGCAGACAAAGACTGTTCTATCCTAAAGGGGTCTTCACGTGAGACCCTGTCCACATCTGCGCTTGTTTCCGTGCAGTCAATGTGAGGAGGCACTTCGATGCCTTCCAGTATGGAGCGCAAGATTGTGTTCCTGACAGAATGGGAACCTCCTTGATATTCACTGTGATCAACAGCACTCAAGCCTGCCGTCAGAGGCACGTACACAACTCCTTGCGCCTTCCGCACCTTCTGAGCTCTCTCATGCACGCGTACAAACTCGTCGTAGGCCCTTGACACCGTGTCTCTGAACAGTGCCACGTATGAGGTATACATGCTCTTGCTTGTGCACAGAGCCGTGGTCGTAACACCCCCCTTCCCCATGCTGTTTACAACATTAAGGAGCCCCGCTATCACTTCGATCAGCGGAGCGTGCGCCCCGTACTCAAACAACATCCAAGCAAAATCCTCAGTTTCCACCCTGTCCGTAGACTTGTATTTGTTGCCATGCACGTACGCTCTACATAGACCAAAGTGCTTTCCGTACCACTCAGGGTCCCGTTGAGCTAGCATGATGTTTATATTCTCTAACAGCAGGCTGAACCCCGTTGAAAGTCTGTCCCCTACCCTCATCTCAAAGAGCTTCTGCAACACTCCGACCGGAGTGACAGACTGACCGGGTTTGAACATGCGATCTTCGGGGAGTGACACGGCCAGGTAATGTCTCCCTACCCAGTCTAAATGGGGATGCAAGACTTCAGTCGTGTGCGTTTCGCCGAGCGAGCTGTGATTCTCAACGGATTTGGTCTGGGTCTGTGACAGTTTGATCCGCAAGCATTCTCTCTCTTCACAGGCCTCGTGGAAAGCCCCTCTCATATTCTCCAGTTCCCTTTTACACAGCTCGAGTTCATATAGCGTATGCCTTAGAGCATCGCTCTGCTTGGTAACAGCCTGGGCTGTGGCGTGAGCAGTGTCTCCTACGCCTCCTTGTCTGGCAACATTTTGTTCTTTGTCTGTCGACAAGCGTGCTGAAAACAAGGCTGTCCTGTCGCGAAGAGCCTCGACCCTGTGTTTGCGCTCGGTATTCAGTGAGCTATTGAGTTCCAGGATTTCACGTTTCAGGTTTGCTATCATCTTCATGTGAGATGGGTCGTCACACTGCCCAGACGACTCGTCTCGTGTTCTCTTTCTACACAGAGATGATGCACCACTGCGTGTCAGAGGCATGATCCCCAATAGACTTACACGTTTCTTATTGACAATACCAGGTTACAGCAACTTGACTTTTGACAATAAAAAAATCACACACACACAGTATTCTAAAGTTTGAAAAATCCTTTATTCAGGTTCATAAACAGCAAAGGTTTTGGTGTTGTTAGCATTTATCATGACCAACACCGGACATGGACATTTTTACAGTTAGTTGGGAACACCTTTGAGCAAGGAGCACAGTCGAGCCTTCTTTCGAAGCACTTTAGGTAGTTTGATGAATATATCATACGTGTCATCACTTTGGAGAGCCTGGCCGAGTTGATCTACAGGGATAAAGGTGTCGGCCCTGTTTGATTTGAGTAGAGTGTAGCGACCCTCTAGCGCTTGTGAGCTGAACCGACCGTCATCCTTCAATGACTCCCTTATGGTCTTCCTGGGATTCACCACCACTAATAAACATGTAGGGGTCATGGCTGTCCGTCGAACATCAAGCACATGAACACCTTCAGCTCCTCCCCGTACGCATAGCAGTACACCGACAACTTTGTTGGGAACCGTTATGTGTCTCACGGGGTACGTTGGTTGGGGAGTAGACGTATGTTTCAGAATGATGATGTCTCTGTCACACATAAGGTTACAAGGGAAGTTTTCAGGCACCCACGCTTGATCGGGATATCTCAAAATCAGCATAGTGTGCGCAGTCCTCCCGTGCACTGTCGAAAAGAAAGGACACTTGTTCAGAGCAGTCTTGATGGTGTCCAGGTCCGTGCAGCAGCACTGTACCTTGTATGGTGTAGTCACATGGTGTACTTCGTACCCAAATGAGTGATGTGTCTGATTAGGAGAGGGGAAAGAAGACACAGCTGCATATACATTGGCAGTGTATGGTGGAGAGCGTGAGCTTGAGCGGGAACCAATGTGTGAAAAGACAGACATTGGTGGGTCCTTTCAGCTATAGTACAAGATGTGTGTACAAAATGTGTGTGTGTGTGCGCCACTTTATACCCGCTCACTCAACTCCAACCTGTCCGACACAAGGTTGCAAACTCTTCTAGGATTTTACGGTTCATATTTGCTATCATCTTGGTGTGACAAGAGTCATCACACTGCCCAGACGATTCATCTTGAGTTCTCCTTCTACACAGAGATGAAGCACAGCAGCGTGTCAAAGTCGTGATCCCAAAAACACTTATCCGTTTCTTATTGACACCACCGGCTTACAGCAACTTGACACTTGACAATAAAAAAATCACACACACAGTTTGCTAATGTTTGAAAAGCCTTTTTTCAGGTTCATAAACAGCAGAAGGTTTGGTGTTGTTAGCCTTGATCATGACCAACATCGGACAAGGCAATTTCTACAGTTAGTTGGGAACACCTTTGAGCAAGGAGCGTAGTTTAGATTTCCTCCAAAGATGTCCAGGTATCTTGAGGCATATATCATACTTGACATCACGTTCCAGAGCCTGGCCGAGTTGATCCACAGGGATCAAGAGGGGGTAGTCAGTTGGTGTGAGATGAGTGTAGCGACCAGCCAGTACTTGTGAGCTAAACCGACCGTCGTCCTTCAGTGACTCCCTTATGGTCTTCTCGGGGTCCACCACCAGTAATAACACTTTAGGGGTCAGGGATGACCGTTTAACATTGAGTAGACGGACAGCGTATCCTGGTAGGCCTCGTTTAGTAGATATGTCTATCTGCACAACGAAGACCTCGTTGGGAGCCCTTATGTGTCTCACGGGGTACTTTGGTTGGGCAATAGACGTACATTTCAGCTGGATGATTTTACCCTCACGCATAAGGTTACAAGGGAAGTTGTCAGGCACCCAGCTGCGCGCACTTTCCAACATCCACATAGGAACCTTCCCGTGCAATGTGGCAAAGAAAGGACACTTGTCCAGAGCAGTCTTGATGGTGTCCATGTCCTTGCAGCAGCAGCACCGCACCAGACAGTCTCCAAGCCAGCCTTTTATGCTGTAGTCAAACGAGCCATGTGTCTGGTTAGAAGAGGAGACAGAGCACTTATCTGCACGTACATTGGCAATGCACGGTGGAGACTGTGAGCATGAGCGATAGCCAAGGCGTGAACGGGTAAGCATTGCCATGTTGACTCCTTCCAGTCACATTGCAAGCTGCAAAGGCGTGTGTGTGTGTTTTTGTGTGTACCGTTGAGTACTCATTCACTCAACATCAAACTGTCCATGACACACAGTGAACACACAGCCAATATATATATATATATATATATATCAAGGCGTCCGACCGAGTCTGTGTGTCTCCGAGCACAGCTACATTAGATAGTGTGATAGCTCACGCTTGGTTAGATGCATGCTACACATACAGCGTTATCCAGCTCTCACTCATTACATGACAAAGGAAGGGCAAGGATCACAACACCTTGTAAAGAAAACTTGTGGTCTCTGTCCATTCCGAATCATGAACAAAGCTATACCGTTCGTGGAATTCTTCCCTAATATCTACCCTGAGCGCAGAGCTGTCAACCTTGAGCTCGAGCCTACTCTGGTTGGGGTGATGATCAAATCTGTGATGTTTCACAAGGTCGAAGAGGCGCTCTTGTGTAGAGGACTGGTGTTACAAGCACCACGACAAGTCAAAATCTACTCCACGGTACACTTCAAAGTCACTGGTATAGCGCCTGTTGTGGGCTACGACCTAGACCTGATGTACGATCAGGATGGCGAGGAAGAGAACTGGCACACGGTACAGAAATATTGGGCAAAACATTTTGTTGCCGAGCCAGTGCACCTCGCCGTTCACCATGATGACATTAAGCGAAAAGTAAACGCTCAGGTCTTCCCGCTCGCCTCTATACGGTTGGCCAAAAAGTACGTGGAAACCGTAAGGGGTGCGCTTACTTTTGGAGACTTTTGCCCAGACCGGGGCTACTATGTGGCTCGAGACGGTAACACGCCTGCGCTTTGCTCTGATGTTATGTTTGGCAGGGTGTATTTCATGCCCCAAAACAAGCTGGACAAGGACCTCTTAGTGTCAGACCTCATCTACGATCACGACACCTCTGAGGCTGAGGCTAAGCTCTTTGACAGCAAACACGTGTCACATTTCTACAACGCGGCGTGTCTGGACATCGAGACTGTGTTTGATCCATCGTATCGGGAGGTGTACCTGCGATGCAAGACTTTTGCCCACAAATTTCCCTACTGCACTGAGCAAATGATCAACGACATGACAGAGTACAGGAATAAGCTGGTGTGTAAGCTAAACATGGCCAGGAAACAATTGCCCACACAGAGTACACATGCCTCTATCCCTGTTCTGGCGCCTGACATGCCAGGGCAGCAGCACGAGATAACTTGCATCTCTCTTGTGATCCTCAACTCCCATGTACCCAAGACCTCACGTGAGCACCACAGGAAGGTGCTGATAGTTCTCTACAACACATGCAAGGTGACACGCGGCCCACCAAAACCAGACCACAAACTGGCCAGGGATGCGGGAATAGATGACATCAAAAGGATTTCGATCTGCCCGTGCACCAGTGAACTCGCGCTCCTTGAAAGACTGATCCGGATACTGTACGAATGCAAGATAGAACTACTCTATGTGTACAACGCAGAGTTTGATGTCAGGGTGCTTGAGCAGCGTGTGCATTTCTACACAGACTCAAACTATGCAAAGTCGCGTGACCTAGCTACCCAGAAACGAACCAAATCACTATTGGAAGCCTGGTACGGGCTCTTTGTGACCAGGGCACTGACCATGGACACAGTGGCACCTTTCTTCCAGTTTGAAAACGTACGGTATCTGGACATGTACAAGGAGATGCTCAATAGCCTAGGTTCGGTGTTGCTAAATGGCGCCGTGACAGAGTACAAACTCTACAAGGCATACATGCACATCGGAAGTTTCAACAAAGAGAAGGCGAAGTTGGGGCACTTCAAGATGAACAGTTGTGGTATGAACATCATAGATTTGTACAGGATGGCGGGGACCAGAGATATCAAGTTTGCATGCACCAGCATGAAGTTGAATGACGTGGCCCCCTTTGTCATTACCAAGGTCAGGAGACTAAACGGAAAGCCCCCGAAGGACAGGAGAAAGCTTCAAAAGCTGGCAGACATCAGTTACTCTAAAATGGACGAGATGATCAACAGCGGGGGGGAGAGTCTCTTTGCCGTGCTTGTCTACAACCTAGTTGATTCGCAGTTATGCGCCAGGTTGGCTAAGGTCCTCAACCCCGTATCGGCGCTGTTCCACAGATGTAGGACCACGCTCAACATAGATGTTGTGGTACACGGAAGAGGGGATCTGTTTGGTGGCTTTGTGCAGAGCATTCACTCTGTCCAGATCCCTCAGCTCAAGATCACACTCGACACTCTCAGAGTCAAAGCGGGACCCGTGGGTATGCAACTGGAAAGCCGCAAGCGATGGAAACCCGAGGTCGTGACCGACGACGGTGCACACTGGAAGGGGGGAGCTGTGTGCGACCCTCTTACAGGCCTACACTACTCGGGACCTGGTATGGGCCTGGAGCTCGCATTCGACTTTGCCAGTATGTACCCGTCCATAATGTGCGCTCTCAACATCTCGCCCGAGACCACAATTCCCTGGCCGCCCGTGAACTTTCCTCACGACCTATCGGGTTGGGTGTGTTACAACTGGGAAGCTGAGGGCTTTGAATATGCCTCGCTCATTCTCAAGTACGACCAGGCCCAAGGTTGCTTCGTCCGCGCCCCGGCCATATTCTCGTCTTCGGTCGAGTACTTTCTCAACCAGCGAGCCGAGTTCAAGAGAAAGCTCAAGATGCCCGAGATCAGCGAGGCCGAGCGTGTCTACTGCAAGACGCTTGAGGGCGAATGTAAAGTCCTGGCCAACTCCTTTTACGGCACTGCTCCTCATCCCTGTGGGCCACTCATATCTGGCCACGGTAGGCAACAGATTGCCGTGGTAAACAGCTGTGTGTCTACCTTTTACGAGCATCGTTGCCCCGTTGTCTACGGAGACACGGACAGTGTGATGGTCTCGGTTGGCTATGGACCAGGAGACCAGGCAGAGAGCCAAGTGGCCGACGTTGATATCGCAGGCGATGAAGACACACTGGCACAAAAGCCTGAGAATGAACTCCTAGAGATCTTCTCCCACAAGGCCCGTGTGGCCTTGGGTGACAAGTTTAAGCGGGCTGGCGAACAGGTGCCTTCCTTTCTGGACTATGTGCACACTGCATTGGTGGAGGACACTCTCACGAGGATGTACATGATAGTCGGAGGCAACAAGCACCAACAGCTAGTCAGAGACCCTAAGGGGACGTTCACTAAGGAAGGCTACCCTGTATACGTGACTACACTCCCTGGTTCTGAAGAATGTGTGGATGTCACCGGACCCTTTGTCAGAGACAGGAGAGTCAAACTAGAATACGAAAACAGTTGCTCCATATACTGCCATGTGGCCAAGAAGACCTACGTGGCACTCACTCACAGCCTCGACGACAACGGCGATGTCTCGTCTCTCTCCGTTAAGGTCAGGGGATTGGCAGCCTTCAAAAGTGTGCGCTCGCCTTGCGATTCTGCAGTCACGGATGTCTTCATAGCGTGTGTCATCAGAGGAGACTGTATCAAGCTCGAAACGGACCAAGTGTCATGTTTTTCCACCTCCCCCTGGCCCAAGCTCAAGCCAGGAGACGTCATCTTGTACCTCGAGCGGGACCCCCGTGTTGATGATCTCGGCCGGTGGTTAGAGCTGCATCGTGCCAGCTCGTTTCTCACTGAGTACAGAGTCAAAGATGTTGTAACACTGCCGCTGGACTCTGGTTTCTCTGCGGTGTCAACGACACTTGTCCGCGTGCTGCCAAACGAGTCTGGATCGCTTCATGGACCAACGGTGAGAATGCTGTACAAAGACGGGTATTGCATGAACCACATGTTCTCGAGCAAACAAGGCATACTACGAGACCTGCTGATGTGCAAAGCGGCAGAACTCATCGCGTCAAAAATGGGAGCCGGTTTCTTTCCCTGGAGCAGTCTCATCAAATCATCAAAGAACAAGCACTTTCATCAACTAACCCTGGACCGCTTAAAAGTGGCCAATTCCAGTGTGAAAACCTCATACGTGGAAATTGTGAAGACCTGGCTAAAGCGCATCACGGGACTCTCCGTGAAGCCCGTCGAAGTCATTGAGTATCACAAGTGCAACCCCTGCGAGGCCGCTTTCTACAGATACCCGTTGAACCTCCAGGCTAACACAGGGTGCATCACGGCCATGTTCGGAGGCTCGCTCATATGCGAGGCCAACTGTTCCAAATCCAGCAAATTCTCTGACACTGAGCAGAGTCGCGGGAGTGACTCAGAGCACAAAGTCGTTGGTGACGAGGTTGACGAACGGCAATGTATCACTCGCTCCTCTTCCACGGACCTGATATCCCACCCGTACCAGCCTTTCAACAAATGTTACGACAACTCTAGGGTCTTGGTAGCGCACCGTGTAGACCGCACGTTGGTCAATCGTTCAGGGAAGCTCGTGGCTCATTGCATCGTAGACTACTGCCTGCCCCGCTACATGTACAGTTCCGCGCTGGGGCCCGGTAGCATGGAGGACTGTAAAGAGCACTTGCTCGCGTCGATCGCCTCTGTCAGACAGAGGTTGAAACGGGCAACCGCGGCTTTCAATGCGCTGATGAACAACTGCCCCGAACACATGATACCAGTGCACGGAACACGTGAGTTGGAGCAACTAAGGATAAAGAGGGAGAACATGACTCGTCTACCGGGTGAGAAACTCGAGGCCTGTCTCAAGGTTATCACAGAGGACATGTCACTAAGGCCCGCCGTTGTCTACAAGAACCTCAGCACTCAGCTTGGGAAGACACTGGCCAAAGTCATATCTCAAGGCGCAGTGTCTGTGCGAGATGCTGATGACTCAGCTGTCCCCTGTTCAGACTCCTCTATATCGCTCTCGCTGCCCACGGTCATACTCGCAGATGCTGAGATCGTTACATCCACTGGTAGGCTTTCCATAGCCAGAAGCGAGCTATGCGAGAGGACTTTAGTTGATCTGGCCAGTGTTCTGTACCAGACTGTGATCATGGCGCAGGTACACACTCCTGATGCGTTCAGTTCAACAACCGCCATGTACCCCGAGTCCATTCTTTGTATCATGCCCTATTCATGTGCGGACGTACATCTCGTGCGATCGTGGATCGAGGCCTTCAAGGGGAGAAAGTGGCTCAAACCCATGCAAGTCAAGCTTGGCAAAAGGAAGCGACCTGTCGACAACTGCAGGGAGGTCACGTATCATTGCATGGGCTGCAAAAACTTCTACATGGACCTGTTTGCCAACAACGTCCCAGGTCACAAACTTCTAGAATCGGTATATGGGCAGGACAAGAGGCGAAAGATAGGACAGTGTGTCAGCGAAACACCGTGGCACTCTTGATCTTTGCTCTCCACGTGGCCCCTTTCTTCAACATATATTGAGATGCAAATCCAAAAACGCTGTGTATAAACGTTTCTGTACATGGGCAACCCGTGGAGATTATACCTTCATTGCAACCTGGTCCATATTCAGTCAAGATGTCTTTCAGTCAGAATGAGTACATTGTATCCCACACCGTGACCAATGCCAGTAAGCCCCATCAGCCTGTCATCTTAAAAGTGGACCTGCTCGGCCTCACATCCATCGGTGAGTGTAGCACTCTGTTTGTTGTTGACAAGATGAACCTTACGGCATACAAACAAGGCACCATGGAAAGAATACCAGTTAAGTTTGCAATAGTAAACGACACTGACAAAAGGATCCTGACCAATGAGCCGGGCAAGCTTTCCTCAAAGTGGAATGTCAACATCGACTGTGGATCCCGTATGAAGATAGCGGGCACCGACACTGAGCCTTTCAAACGTACCCTACCTGTGTACGACGAAGAAACCCGGCAGGCTCTAGTCAATGTATTGGCCTTCATGATGTCAGAAAGCCTCTGGGCCTCGGATAAAGCGCAAGGTGCTTTCGACGTCCTCGTAGAGTCTACTCGAGGAGAATATGAATTCACGTGCCAACAGTGTTTGCAGATTGGTGTTGCCTGCGTTGAGAAAGGAGCCCCCAGTGAACTGCCGTCATTCTCTTTCTCCTCGTGTATAGACGGCTTTGTGTGCATACCTTCCCAACAAGCCTTCGCTGACAAAGACTATGACGCGCTCCGAAATCTCCTAACTCTCTTGAGATCCGCTTCCATTGACAACCTTGACATTGTAACACGAATCAGTGAGGAGATATCCACCGATGCAGCCCTTGAAGAGCGCGAGTGTACATATTTCCATCAAAGACAAGGGTACAAGAGGACCATAGAAATCCCATACACGGTGATGAAATTCATCAGCACCCTGTACCAGACCATGAGCGAGTATGCAGACAACTTCGCCATAGTGGACCGCAATAGGCCCTACATCAAAGTGTTGATCGAAAGCCCCTCGGAGAACATTGGTGAAGTCACCGGCTCTGTGTCCCTAACCAAAATCTACGGATCAACTCTGCTCACCATTTACAATAAACTCATTCACGGCCTGCACAGTTCCGAGGTGTGTGAGAAACAAGACATCGACAGCGTGGCCAACATCACACAGTTGAGCACCGACGTGTTGATCAGGAGAACTCAGTTGACTTTTGTGTTGAATAATCATATGTCATTGAAGGATTGGTCTCACTTTTACTATGGGTGAAATGTGAAAGCCTAATACATGTACATAAAAACAATGGAATAAACAAATGGTCATTCACTGCCTTTACCAGGTGAAATGTGCAAGCTGCGTACATGTAAATAAAAACAATACAAACCAATGGTCGTTCACTGTCTTTTAATTTGTGAAATGTGCACATTGCAATGTGAAGAAAGACAACAGAAATCAATTGTACATCATTGGGTATAACAAAGTAACACTGATCCACATATTTGGGTGTGAAATAGACAGGGCCAGGGTTCCGTGTTCACTGACATAATTTTCTGCCGTGTGGGCTGACCCGCACAAAGTCTCTGAGATATCGGGGAAGAATCCACACGGTCACCCGGTCTGTCTTGATCGCCCTCCTGCAGAATTGTTGCAGTGTAGGAACGGGCCTTGTCACAAATGTCACCCTTTCAACCGTGGTCATGTGAGCCAGCAAGCCTCGGATCGTGTCGAAGTGTTTTGTGTCACCATTGGCTGTTTTAAGCTCATACCCGGTGCTACAGAATGTGACATGGTATATTTGCAGGTCTGAAGTTACGATTTTGAAGAGGTGTCCAAAAACGTCTCGACCCATATAAGACATCACTGCGGCAGGATTACAGTAGTATCCCTTGTTCATTCTTTGTAGGTCCTCTATCAGTTCTTTATGCTCCAACGGATCCATGTTACGGCGATGTGCAAGTGTCCACCATGCGCCTTTCAGCGATGTTATTGTGTCACGCATCTCCTCCAGTACAAGTGCCCCAGAAAACCTTTGCGGACCATCATGGATGTCTTCTGGTCTAGCCATTAAGCATCCACTAGGGGTGGATTCAATCACACCTTGTATCATCTCAACAAGAGACAGACGGTGCCATTGTTCATGTAGTGTCCATGCAAAATAGCCTCGTTTGGGTTCGACGATGATATCAAATCTGTCTACAGTATTGTGGGTCTTCACCATACCTGAACACACTGTTCCTGCAATTGTGCCATTGAAGTTTTCTGCGATGACAATAGCCCCATTGGCAACCTCGGGTCTATTCAGGAAAGACTCAATGCTCTCTTCAGACGCAGAGCCCCACCAGCTGTCATTTATATACTGTAAAAACAAAGGCCATGTTTGGTTCAATGTCCACCAGTTCCCAAAGTTGCGGATTGTTGATTCGGAAAAATTACATGAGTCAAAATGTTCAGTGTCCATAGAAGCCATTGGTCCAGGTCCTGATTGTTAGCGTCCGTTTTGTTGAGGTTAGGCCCAGGGGATTCAGCGGCTGTCTATCTGGTAACGGCCACAGCGTCGGAGAACAGGCTGTGTCTTTGATCTTTTGCAAATCTAACAGATGCTTCTCTTCCCTCTCTTTATGGCCAAGATTCTCAGCAACTTTTATCCGAGCTCAGTCACTGGTGGACATATGTGATTTGCGGTTTGTGTGACTACCAGGGTTATCCACTCCTGAATATAAACACTGAACAAATCAAACATGATTGGGTCTACATATAACGTATCCCCTGTATAGCGCATACATTTGCCACAGATAATCCTTGAGTATTACAGTGATTAAAACTGGCTCATATCACCTCACTGCTTGTGCCACCCTTGTAAGACATGTCAGAGGAAAGCGGTATAGAAACAGATCACGATGGCCTCAGCCAGGTGAGATCAGTGTTCTACGTGAATACACTTTGTCAGGTTAAAGTCATCAATTGACGCTAACCACTATTGTACTCTACTCAACAGGCTTCTACCATAATCCTGGACCGCACTGTAAGTATCTGACATAGAGACAACTGTCAAACACGGTTCCTATTCCTGTACGTGACATACCTTGCATGTATTGCAGGAGAGTGATTACATGGTATCATCGGACGAAGATGGACCTCAAAACCCTGTGGTGCAAGTGCATCTACCGTTACCCCCAGAACTCCTCAACCCTGCACATGCCAACGAAGCCTTGCTTCCTCTTCCTCGTGTGAATGATGTGAATGAAGATATGGTAATATCCGAATTACGTGTGACATTTTATCTGTATATGGCCTCATGGTAATTACATTTGTCTTTCCCTCAAGTACATGGCCGATGACGAGGACGAGGAGCCGGAGGATGGATAGCAACATCACATTCATTCTCAACAGTGTGTATTGTTTATGTTTGATGACTGCTTCCATGGACCGTGACCGGTTCGGGGAATGATGTACTCAGTCAATAAATGTTCATTTGCTTCCAATAACACATGTTGTCTTTATTCACACATGGACATGATTATAACACAAGCACTTTGAAATATACACAGTAAAACAGGGATATGACAGTGAAAACACATGTCTACAGATTGCTTGTCACCTATTTGACTAGCTTTGCCCAGATGCTTTCCTAGTACATCGATGAGTATAACAACACAAGTACCTTTGAAATCACACATTACAAGAAACCAAGGACTATAACAGTGATTACACATGTCTACCAATTGCGTGTCACCTATGCGACTAGCTTTGCCCCGTAAACGAGACACCCTTAAGCTCGTAATGGCTCAGGATATCAAAGATGTTGAAAAAGCGTTCCCTGTATCCCCCAAGCCTAAACCCCAGCGCATCGAACGTGACCTTGAATCTCTCTCCCTCGCCAGTTACAATCTCAAACAGGTATCCCAAACTCTTCTCGTCCATATAACACACTGCCGTTGCTGGCTTCCTTCGTGAAGCCTGTAGCACCGTGAGGCGCTCGTGCCAAGCATCTAGATCATCTAGCAGCTTGAGGTGCTCTGGTGACTTCGGATCACCGCCGGTTGAAACTCCCCTCCATGCCGTCTTCAGTACCAGTATCATGAAACGTATGTCCTCCACTATATGTGTCACTGAAAAGTGCGCTGGGCTTGGACATCCTCGACAAGACTCCAAGTATACACACTTTGTACGAGCCATCTGTCTGAACAGGTCAACAGGACTCGAAAAGTCACCCTTTATCAATGCGTTACACATATAAGCACCTCCGCGAACGACAATATGAGAGGTCTGCACACCTTCACGAGACATCATGGTAACAGAACACACCTGTCCGGGTGTATCACCAAAGGGTGCAGCAACGACAATTCGCCCAGGCTTACGGGTTGTTACAAAGGACATTATATCCTCTTCAGAAACGGACCCCCACCAGCGGTTGCCCAGCCATTCTAGAAACACATGCCAGGTCCCAGTCAATAGTGACAAATTGCATTGCTTCACATCAGCGTGAACAGGAAACTCATACACGTGTATCTCGTCGTCACGCTCAAACACTCCGGTGTCCATGGGACAGTCGTCGCCAGCATGCATACCATCTTGGTATTCAAACATTGCTGCTTGCAACGTGCTCCCCTTGTACGAGTTGTCCCCAGTCGCGATTCTGCCGTTGTGATAGCTGTTGACTAGAGCCCCACTCGCGTCAATGAGTTTGTGGGCTGGACCCTCATGTCCATGTACATCCTGGTACCGCTCATGCTGGTATCCAATACCAAACATCGGAGCCCGAGAAGTGCTGTTGGAAGTGAACAATTTGGAGCCTGAAGACTGTGCTGTTCTGTTCCCAGTTGCATTGCCTTGAACATAATGGTTCCTGGTATCCTCATCGTAATAGCACCAATCAAGTCCAGATCCATCGCCGTCAGTCACACAGTTGTCACTTGGTCCGGGATTCCATACGGTCTCTGAACCAGCTGAGTGTAAGGTTGGAGAGTTGATTGGCTCTAGTGGTACAATCCCTGCTGCATCTACCTTGCAGTACCTATAACAGGACTGTGTCCCAGGTCTCATCACACAAACCACCGTGTCATAGTGGTAACCACAATTCTCCAAATAAATCCCCCTGTCAGACAGCGGGAAAACCTTAGAGCTGTACTTTAACCAACATTCTTTGTAGTATGTGTAAATGCCCACACCCAAAAGGTCGGCCGTTGCCTGTATCTCCACTTCGGTTGCCCAAGTACCTAGAGCGTTCATCTGGGATTTGGCAAGGTAGTGTTCCACTGAATCAAACTCTGCTCTCAGACTGGTTTGATAGCTGGCATTGTTTTGTTCCAGCTGCTCGACCACTACATTTCGAATTGTTCCATGGTATTCATCTGTACCGCATAGTGCTGCACTCACCGCTCTGAAGAAACAATTTCCATCAGCTGTTATTTTCACAGTCTTACAAGGGACCCCTAATTCACCGCGATCTGTGTGATACAAACGCCGCTTCCATTCCACACCAAGCCTCTTGCACAGTAAGGATGCGAGTCCACCTGAAATAGGGTAAAATCGCAGCTCCCTACTGGTCTCGCTAACAAAGTCAATGTCAGAGTCCTCATTGCTAACATCCCTGGTTGTTAGATTATCGAGCACCTTGTGTGTATCAACAAACATAGTATGTGACATTGTAACACTCTACGCGATGTGAAACATGTGTCCATAAGTATCATATATGAAGGGGTTGTAAGAGTGATCATCCTCGGTCAGCACTTGTGGACCGTAATTTGAATGTGGATTTTAAAAACACTCCCCTTTGAAGGGAGGTTTCAACATTACACAGGCTTGTCGTTAAAATGTTCACATCAATTGTATGTATTTGCCTTCACGTGAAGGAGCAGCATATACAACCGGCCCTGCTTCAACACTACAGCCTGCAGACACCCTATTCCCCACAAGTTCTACTGCCAGAGACTCAGCTGGTCCGTAAACAGGCTCACATCACACTGGTGTCATTTTAAAGGCAAGATCGTAATCTTCCCCGTGTTGTTTCTGTGTAGCACCTTAAACATATCTGTCCAGTTATAGTAGCAGGTGGGCTTTTAGCTACCCACTGAGCCTTGAAAGTCAATAATGTTGCCTTGGTACTCATCCATGCACACCTCAGGTACACCAAGATCTGGAGATAGTTTGACATTGAAATAATACACAGGCCCAGTAGGATGTGGCTCGAGGCGTAGACTATCAGAGCTGTACATGTGTGCAATGGCAGCGGACTGGTTGAACAGAAGACAGAGTATACATCGACATGGGTCGATCTGCGGCACCTGACCAGTTTTCGTTCTGCTCGACACAAAGCTGTTGTACGACTCGGGTGAGAGCAGCAAGGGTAATGGCTTAGGATTGTACAGAGCATTAACCAGCATACCCTTACAAGAGTTCCCGTTGACACACAAGGGTAGATCTTGATCATTGAGCATGTCACTCAGCAGTGATCTGTCATACACGTTGCGAGCAAGTGCCCTGCCTGGTATAGCACGCTCTGCAAAAGAAGCTAGAAGAGGACATGGATTCTTGGCCAGTAGCTGCAACACGGTCAGCACGGGGGTGCAGCTTGCACACATAGGGTTTCTGGGGCAATTCGATGTACACATGCACACTTGCGGGGCATAGCACTCAGGGAAGAGGGCCCTGATGTCTGATGGTGACAAGTGTCTACTCTGTGACACCTTGTTGAAGACCCGTGATCTCATAGCATCCCTATAACAGGCAACTGTTTCATCTACACACACACGAGAGGTATTGGTGTCTGTGTCCCTACATGGATCAACATCGTTCAACCTATACAGGGTGCGCGTTGCACGCCTGGAACGCAGATTCAAGCCCAACGAACATTTCAGACATTGAGAGCCCTGGTGTCGCCGTTCATAGGCACACCTAGTGCACGTCCAGACGCAGCAGAGTTTCTCCTTCGTGCCTTCGAAGCACGCACAGACTGTGCAAATGAATCCCGACAGGGTTGGGCATTTTGTGAAGTGAGGCTCACTCAAGTGCCAGTCCGGGTTGTTTTTGAAGCAGGTGGAACATACTCTAACCTTACACTGACAACGGAGTTTAATCCCCGCCCTCTGCTTATCTTTGCTGGTTTTAACCAAGGTGACCAGGCACACGAAACACTTTGCACTGGACGAATTGAGACGACTGTTGGTCGTGGCCCCAAAGTTTCTGTATGTAACTGTGGACACTCTCCTGTAAAGATTTGTTGCTTTCCGGACCGCTCCCACCAGTGTTTCTTTACGTTTCCTGTCACAATCTCTCAGCAGTCCCTCGGGAACTATGCCATTGAAAGCGGGGCTGTCGTCAATCGATCCTGGAGTTTTGTGCTGCCCGCTGTTCAAGGCACTATCTCTGGAGCCCGTCCCTGTGATAGGAGATGCTGTATACATTCCTGGAGCAGAGGGGTTCAAGTTGAGTGATCTTAAGGAAGAGCTAGCGGAGCCTTGTCCAGCTCACAGATACAGCTTCGGACACACAGTGAGGACACTGCGTCAGCACGCATTGAAGAACACCCTGTGCTTGTGTGAGTCTGTTTCTTGTTCAAACTCTCGGAAGGAAAGCTTGGAAGAACAGAACGTCACCCCTTTTGTACCTAATGCCACGGGGAAAGCACACACGTTACGGGGCGGGACGTGGGATAATGGGACGTTCAGATCTAACAGGACCCTTTGGGCATATGAAATGGACACTGTGGTTATTGCATACAGGTGGCTGATTCAGAATCGAAGCCTCCATTACCCCAAGTGCTGTGGTGCTGTGATCGTCTATCAGCTCCAAAAGTCACAAAGTCTCCCTCCAGGCTTGTACGTGTACAGGACACGCCCGTGTCACTTTGGTTGCACAGTCGAGAGACCCTTGATGGTTGTGGAACAGTTCAACTTTGATGGTCACCCGAAGCAGTTCCACAGAGGAGAAGGCCTACCCAGCGACATTACCATAGATATGTTCCCTGGCCGTGAGAATGTAAGTGCCGTGTACGTGATAAACCGGCATCTTGCCGTGTCCCCACCGGAGTACGGGAACAGAATGTTTGGAGAGGCAAAAGCCTTGGGGCTCATTACATCCTGCGAGATGCCAACCGCGTGCGAGTATCACGAGGTAGCCATGCGGACAGAGCAGATGTGTGTCATCGATTTACGGTGGAAGGGATTTCACACTAGGTCTGCTTGCATCAACGCAATCCCCAAGTTACGTGGACTGCAAGCTGTCGTGTGGTCAAACCACAACAAGAATGTTCAGGACATAGAGTGTAATGTTTTAGCATGGCTCTTTGGCCAGGCAAATGAACTACCAAATGAGGTGCATATGGTAGACCACAGAAACCAACTACACGGAGTTAGGTACATACTGATGGACATGGACAAGTTCCACTTGGATATACCCAAGCCTCCAAGAAAGACTGAATCTTTCTTCATACACACATCCTTTACGGGAGATTTGGATCTGGCCACCAGCACAATCGGCCGGGTGCCAGGAAATGGAAGTAGAATGGGCTCTCCGTGTCCAGACTCATCGGCGTTTGTTGTCTGGTATTCCTTACCCAGTTTGGGATGCTACCAACCTACACCGTTCAGCTGTGGAGTCAGACACGGCCACGCAACGGCTTTCACTGCTGAGCTCAAGGCATCCTTGTCAGAATGGGTTCTCAAGCAAGATGGAAGTAGTTGCCTGGCAATTGCCGTTCAGCATACGCTGTACTATCATGCCAGAGACATGAAATATAAGATGATGATATGTCACACTGTCAGGGACACTGATGCATCACTGCAAATTTTCAGACTTTGACAGTACGACTCGCTTCACATGATTTGTACACATCTATGGTCCACACATGTTAGCTGGGGAGTTATCAGACTTTGCCATGGTCAGTCTTATGGTAACAGTAATTGTTTTGATCACTAATTGCTAACTTACAACTGTTTTTTGTATAGTGTGCATTGGAGCCCCGGGATGAAGTGATTAAGTGGTCGCCACAGCTGTCTACTACCATGGGGCCCTCGAAGGTTATTGTTGTGATAAAACGTTTACATGCACAGATGAAATCATACGATACTTGTATCAGAAGATGCCAGAATCAGTACGGCAGGTACGTGTTTGGAAACTCCAAACGAGCTGCAGCAGATTTGACTATGGAGACACACCAGTTTCTAAAGCAATGGTGGAGAATTCAAGACAAACAAAGTTCCAGGACACTGATGATGTTCATTCCTTGGTATCTCGAGTAGCAAATCAATGATAGTAACAAATGGAAGATGAGAAGTGACATATTTGTTGGCAGAAAACCTGAGCCGCTGTACACAATCCTGCGAAGGAACATTGCCTATGTTTTGTGGCCAATAAAGATGCTTCATGTATCTCAGTTTGTTTTTATTTGTACAACAATTACATATGCACACATTCTCACAATGTCACAGACAGACACTCATTACTGGTTCAAAATGATGGTTTTTGATAAGAAAATGACTACAATCTGGGTTGTAAATGGGAAATGAGTTTTCTGTGATCATTACTGGGAACTTGCCGTGAGCCTTGAGCATCATTGAGACTTCGTCTACGGACAACCACCGTTTATACTGCATGAGACGAACAGTCAGACCTTTACTGTCAGTGTCTTCAACATTTAGGTATGCCTCGATGCCCTTGTCGTGGCTACTAGATTCAATGTATTTGACGGTGGTGTCGACCAAGGTTTTGTGATCTACCTCGCGATGGTCTACACCCAATAGGGCGGCAACTGTGTGGAAACCGCAGTGGTGATCAGACGGTACTTTCACAACTTTCAGATTATTCAGTCTCACGTAAGCGCGTAATGCACCCATGTGATAGCAGTGTGTGTCTGTCATCTCCTGCGGTGCACGTATGGGTAAGTTGAGACCATGGGCTATTACGTGCCAGAGACCCCTATTGTAACAGATAGAGCCAGGAGCCCAAGATGTATAGTGCTCGTTGAAGACATAATAGCTGTATCCACTGACATTGAGCTCCAGGTTGACTCTGAACAAACCTCCTACGATTGCTGTTACAGGTATAAACTTGTCTTCGCTGTTGCATGTTGCTTTGAACAGACCATGTATGTCATTGCAGACAGCAAGTACAGAGTCATTGAAGTTGAAACTCTTCACTGCTAGATGTACCATAACGGCCAGGGCTTCGGGGGTCATGGGTTCCGTAGCAGCGGTAGCAGCAGCTGTGTCGGTTGATGGTGATGTAGCTACAAGGTTCGTCTTTGAATACATAAAGAGGACCCAGAGTGCCTCCATGAGGGTACCATGAGAGCTTGCACATGTTGTCACGTCTGCCATACCCGGGTTCTTTCCGTACACGGTAGACGCAATGTTAGCCATGCATGGGTTTTTGATGCTTGGTGATGTATCCCAGTTCTTGTCTAATGCCGGTTGCACATTTTTGTTACTAAGGAATAGGTGACCTTCCTGAAATCCCAACTTGTCTACATCGACCACTAGCCCCGTGCATAGACGCCGAGACCCCTGGGGTCTGGTGCATTCACCATCGGCACTGGTGTCTTGCCGTGGTGCGCTAGTCTCATTGTTGCATTCATGTGTTCCAGATTCAACAATTTGAGAAGGACAGTGCCGAACCTCATGCTCCTCAGTCTCTCTCTGTCCATCTACACATTCAAAGGTCTCAAACGATTCATCTATGCCTGCCATGTGTAAAATGCTATCGATTTCGTAACCATGCTCATCCTCTGTGACCAGGAGTGTGTCACACCACGGGTCATACTCGTCGCCAGGTCCATGGAGTGCCTGGGCAATCGGTCTGGTGTGAGACCTGGTCAATGTGCCCTGGATGCTGCTATGTAGCCCATGCGCAAGATTACCAAGGTAGTTGAAGGGTGGTTCACCATGTTGGAGGTAGACGTGCCCGTGCTCCTTTGCAAACCAAATGTCTCGACTCTCTATCGCGCTCTTCACGCTGCCTGGGCTCTGGTTCAGTTTGTCTGTGTAAGGCAGCTGAGCCAGAAGCTCGGGCACGTACAGCTCAGCGGTGCGTAGCATGGTCCCTGAGTCGATCAAGTCTCCCAAGACTATGCGTAGAGCTTGTAAAAACTCGCCGTGGTCAAGGACTATGTAGCTATCGAATGCCTTGGGTGCACACTTAAGGTGCAGAGCTGCACACAGGTGTTTGTCAGCATCCGAACCGGTTTGGGACAATCGCATCTTCAACGCAGGCTGTACATGCAAGTTCCCGGCATAGACCAGTATGTACCATGCTGCAAAGTACAACAGGCCGGCTGAGGTAACTGTGCGCTGGGCACCGTCCTGATCATCACCGTCATCATTGTTGTCGCTGTGGTCCCCAACCACACGTAGGCCACAGGCTGCAAACGTCAAAGCTATCGTGGAGCTCATGAGTTGGTCAGGCACACTATCACCCTGTCCTGCGAAGCATGGTAGAACTCCTTTGCTCAAAACGTCGATCATCAGACGCCTTTCGGATTCACTTATGAGAGCAACTTTGGCTAACGTGTTCAAGGGACCCAGGAGGTGCTTGGTGTAATGCTCGTAGCTGACTCTGACAAGACCTCCGGTGCCCATTGGTGTGAATCGTTCCAAGACATGTCGCGTCACGCATCTCCACGCTCTCGCCAGCAGCTCAAGTGTGTACACAGGACTGGGCGAAACTGGGAGAGCTAGGGCTTTGAACAGCTGGTAACACATCCTGGTGGAGTTGACAAACACGGGCCATATTCTACCCGAGCACTTGCGTGTGTCAGGAGCCTTCAGAGTGAGATCGTCCAGAGCCGAAGCAGCAACCCTGGGGAAGCTTGACACAAGAGCTTGCGTTATTAAGTTCACATCTTGAGCCCTGGCCTCCATCGCATGGGGGGCATTGGTCAGGACATCCACCGCGCTCGATACATTGAACTCGTTCTTGCTTGTAATTGGGTATGCAACAGCCCTGCGCTTAGGGTTGAATCCTTCGTTTTGAGTAAGGACCTTTATCAACTCTGGTTCTGGCTTGAGATCTGCTTCATGCTCGACCTCTACGCGGCATGTGGGTGTAGGTGATACGGACGGAATGTGATCGATGGAAAACATGACAATGAGAGCCTCCAAGTCAAACGAGGCTCTCGTGGCCTGACACTCCTGGAACTTGATCGAGTGCGCCATGATTGACCTGGTCCAGGCTTCTAACAACTCATGTATATCAGAACCCGGAGGCTTGTGGATTTGATACAGGAGCCAGCACAGTTGAATCACAGCTTCGTTCCGCACCAGCCAGTCGTGCTGGCGAGAAGCCTCAACTGCAGCACACTCCATGAGAAACACGCAGGATGTCAAGAGTCTACGCTTACAATCAGAACATGAAAGTTTTGCAATGCCAACCTCAGCGCACCGCACTGCATGCACAGCAGACCAAGGGCTGTAACCACACCATTTCATCTTGTCCAGTATCACCGCTACGAGTGTCCAACCGTGTACAATGCGTTTTGCTTGGCTTCGACACGTACCGTGGTGAGCAAACACCATAGAGCAGGTCCTGTTCTTGGCAATATACTTCCAATCGTAAAACTCCTGAGCCCAGCCAAGCTTCAGCTCGTTGTTCGTCTCCATGAGTTCCTTGCGTTCTTCGATCCAGTCTGAACGAAGTGTTTGATGGAGAACTGGGGCGAGCATTGCGTCACAGACAAAGGGTCCGAATAACTCTATGCATTGGTTCATGTTCTGTTTGTCCAAGAGCCACTTGTTTGTCAGATGCAATAGCCCGTCGTCATTTTTTTGTTCAAGGACTACTCTGTTTAGCCCTGGTAGATGTAAACACATCAGACCCGCGTGTCTCAACCTGGATACAGATCTCAGACACTGGGCCCTGTTGGCGAGCCATGTGCCATTAGGTGACACGTCCTGCATAAATATCACACCTCGTAGGGCTACCACGAGTCCTTCTTTTGCATAGAATATAGGCTCGGATTCCGGGAACACGGTTAGCTCTGGCTGCTCTTGGAGAATCTCTACGTAAGGCACCATGCGCCCGGAGTTCCACGCTCCTTGAAACGAGACCGTGGGTATAATTCCAGTGCATCGTATTGGCTTGTCCTGAACCTGATAGTCGACACAGACGGGACAACCAGTGTCGGCGTCATTGTCGCCCCTATCCTCAACCGGGTTGTTGCTTTGGTACACCAGGTGATCACAATCGGAATCCATGCTGTGTCAAACCATCGGCAATGCAAGGGATTAGTACATACTCATACGACCACTCCACACCGGTTGTCAGCCATGCAAGTGCAGTCACTGCTACAGTGTGTTCATCTCTGCGTGCCGGCACTGAGCTACACAGTCTCTGAGCTTGACTCGAGTCTGAGCCACCTGCAGCTCCAGAGAGCCCTGGTTCCTGGTCAACTTCCTCACTTGCGAGACAAGCATAGACCTTTCGTGCAACAGAGTCTTCACGGAGAGCTCTCCCACGCCGGTCAAGGCTTCGAGTACCGTGAGGTCGCTGCGAATGTCAAAGTACAGGTCGTTCATGTGCGAATCCCAACTCCACTTGTGTGAACTCCTGTCCAGACAGCCGCGAAGGTCCTCTAACTCGTCTTCGATGTCCCCTTTGTGTCTGTCAAAAGCCCTAGGCGCGGATGAGAGTTTGAAGTCTATTTTTTTCAGAGCGCGGGTACACGCTTCTCCCACGGCCCTAGGGGTGATAGTGCCCACCTTGGCTAGCATGCGAGCTATGTAGGCTTTTGCCTCTGACCAAGGCTCCCCGTGGCTCACACCTGGCCTGTCCTGAGTCAGGTTCATAAACTCCATCACTGTGATGTCCCGCGATACCTTGGAACACATTTCTCTCCACACCTCTATGTAGCGAACGTACAGATTGGTGTAGCGTTCGAGGATCATCCTGAGTGCCTCACCGTCGGTGTAGCACGTGTTTAGCGCTTCGTGGACGGAAACTATGACATGGTCAAACGTAGCCTCTTCTTGGCTGGACTCGAGTGCCTTTTGCGTCTGTCTTGTTGCAGCCAGGCGAATCATATCCTGCACAAGACTGTTGCGCCCCAACGCAGCCTGCACCATGTAGTGGATATGACCATCGTTCGAGTCAGCCCTAAGCTCTGGGTACCTTTCTAGGACCTTCTTGAAGCCTACCATGAGCTCGGAAACAGTCTTGGTGTAGCTGGTCAGGACGCGTCTGTAGTTCTCAGCCGCAGCCTTACAGTGAGCGTCGTATGCCTCGCATCGCAAACATCGACGCCTGGAGCTGGTCGAGTGCCCCAACGGTGCTCCTGCCGGTCTCTTTTCTCTATCTAATAAGAGGTCCGCGGTGGTACACTTTGTAAATCTCCATGCCTGGGCCTGATGGGACTCAGGAGTGTCAACGTTGTCTTCATGGTGACGATCGTACAGGTTTAAATTAGATATTGACATACACTCGTCACTGTCGCTGCCTTCGACACGTATGTGTCTAAGCGAGTTTTTAGGGAGCTCTTCATCACAGGAGTCCTCGGAACTCATACTGCTGTCATTGCATTGCAGGTCTGTCTCACTGTCGCCCAGAGGCCCGACTTCCATTGACTCTGCAATGCTTCTTTCTCGGGAAACCGTGACCCGAGCGCTCGCCTGATCCTTGACACGGTCGTATTTTGTGAAGATGTCGGAAACCGCGCGGGTCAATGCGTCTCCCAATGAAAAGAGAGAGCCATCGAACTCATTGAGCCCTCTCTTCCAGAGCGAAGTAGCGACCATGGCCTCGAATTGGAGCTTTCGTCAGAGACAGGGAGCTCTCGTTGCTACTGGATCAAATAGATGTAGCCCAAGATCTCTTGTTCGCATGTGTGATAAGTACATCTTCTACGTTTACATTTGCCTAAAATGGCGAAAGCTTCAGCTAACTGACGATGAACTGTCACACCTATTTGGTGGTCGCAGCAATGTATTTGCACAGTTGGATCCGAAGTGGCTATCGCGATTCATTGCAAGGTGTCAGTTGTTGTACCACGGGGAACTGAAGAAGTGTCTTTCTTTGCCGCCTCTACCTATTTCCAAAACCATGTACAAGGCACGGACCGGAGTGGGTACATTTGTAACAGTCGACAGCAGAGGTCGTGTGGTACAGATTGAGAATTTCACAGACCCAGGTCTCCCTAGGAAACTTGGGCATGAGGCCTTTTCAGCATTTGAGGAAAACCTATCGGTGTTCTCTGATGTGGCCTTTAGGCTGCAAGGTGGAGGAGCGCCAGCATTGCCTTCGCTGGTAATTTGCAGACACTCGGGGTCTCACAATACCTTGCATCCAAACTGGCAGACATGCTATACGGTTAAGGAGTGCGACATTCGAGGCCTGAAGGTCGAAGCAGGCTACATCTACACAACGGACGGACAATCACTGTACAGATCGGTCTCCTCATGGAAGACCAATGTCTGTCTGATGTTCGACGAAGCCTGCCGAGAGGAGATCATCCGCACGCTTTGTGCTTTGGCGATGGGAGACTCTAGGTTGGGCATTCAGTTCACACTGAAATGTGTTCTACCCGATCGAGGGCCAGACCTAGATCTGCGAGAGCTGGACCCACTGGAGCCAGACTCAACACTGAGAGACATCCACGATCTTGCAGACAACCAGGTTGAGCATGTTGCGTGTGAACAGTCGAACGCTCCGCTGAGCTGCTGTGACCGTGAAGGCTTGGTGTGTCTCAGAGACCTTACCAGACTCCCATCGGGGTTCTCTATTCTTGCGGAGAATGAGAACGTGGTCGTATTGAGGCACATATTGAGAGACGCTGTGGTGATCGTACCGAAGAGCAGGGCTTGCATGACACGGCGAGTCCGAGGTGCAAGTCGGCTGAGGGACGGTGACATCTCAGCTCCGAGAGGGTGTGTGACGGAATGGTTCCCGTGCGGGCACTCTCTGTTCACAGTCGAAAGGGGTCTCGCGGGTGTACCTCCTGTCATGATATCCTGCAATGGAGATGGCGACCACAGACGCCCAGGCGAGGAATGTTCCACAGGAGAGGTGCCCACGCTGCGCGTCCTCAGGAGCTCAAAGTATCACAGGGTACTACCGAGAGTGTTTCGGTCAAGCAGCCACCTCTTCAATCAATCGGTGTGCCTGCTACCGGGCACCATGACCATTGTTGCGCCGAGGGTGTTACGCTTCCATGGGTGTGTAGCTGTCTGGTATGCCTTTGATGCATTCCAACAGCTAGGTGTCTATGAAAAGGAGCGCGCTAGTAGCCCTGTCCAGCTGTCGTTTGTGTCAAACCTGAGCGTGCGAGAGGCTCTGGTTGTGCTTTTGTCGTACCTGTGTCTCACGGAGTCTTTTGGTGCGTCAAAAAAGAGCCGATTTGCATTTACGGTACAACATCATTCAACGTTGTCAGAACTCAGAAAGATAATCCACGCAAACCCGAGAGTGCACTCGAGGCTCGTGGCCTTGGACCTGTCGCTTGGAGAGCAGGTGATGCGGCAGGACCTAGAAGAGGAGATATTGCAAATCCGAGATGGTTTAGCCGCCGAAGAGAGCAATGAGGTTTCCAGTGGAGAGAAACGCGAGCACACCAGGCAGCCAGAGAATAAAGACGATGAGTGGGAGGACGTCAGGAGTGGCGACGACGAGGAGAGTGATGATACCGGTGAAGCTGTAAACGAGTATTCTGGAAAGGAAGAGAGTCAGCAGGGCAGTGGCAGCTCTGATTGCGATTGTGGGGATGACACAGACGAGGAAGAGCGAGTGGTAGCAAACATAGCAAGCGTCGTCGGCACGGTACCTGGGTTCAGTGCAAGAACGGGACACATGGTCCTGTTTGGGCGCGGAGGATGTCCTCCGTCGAGTTTCAAATGGCTCACGATCGGTCTACGGACGCTGGGCCTGGTTAACTTGAAAATATTGCGTGCATGCAGATTGTTTCACTCAAAGGTCGGACGTAGCAGAGCTACGTTGAGGATTCCGAACACGAACGGCGTCCTGCCCGAATCCTGCTGGTTAGGCGGGGGAACATTGCTCACGGATGATCTGTGTCTCGGTCGTGAATGGGGCCCCGAGGGCCTGCCTACGCCATTACTCAATTGCAGCAACTGCTTCTTTCAACTAAATTACTCTCCCAAGTTGGCGAAGCCTAAAATCCACCCGGGAGCCGTTGACAATGGGGGTTTGGTTGTAGAGATGTCCAGGATAGAACAGGCCATATGTAGCGAGACCGCAAGAGGCTATGAAGAACAGAAACTCTTACGGCTCTTTCGGACCTCTCGCAGGAGGATGCTGCAGTGCCCGTTTGACGTTGAGATTGACGAACCCGAGATCGGAGGCCGCGGATGCACTGAGCCTCTCTACAAGAGATCGTGGCTTGTGTCACAAAGGCAACAACCGGGCTCGTTCGCAGCTCCCTCGACCATAGGAGACGGAGAACACTTCCCTTTTGTAGAGATAGCGACAGAACCCGATCTCGAGGAGAGCGATGAAGACATGCTCGCCTACCCGCTCTCGGAATACAATCTCAACCTCACGATTAAATCTTCTCCTAATCACCATGCAATGATTAGGGCAGACCGATCCCCTGGCGAATGCGGCTCCGTGTACGAGGCGTGCTTGGATGAGGCCGTGCTACTGGGCCACTGTGCGAGGGTCTCTGTCACACAGGGTGCCAAGAGGAACTTTGACGTGAGCGCTTGCCTGACATGCTTCTACAGGTCAGTTCACCCCTGTGTCCCCGACATGAACGTTGGAGACGTGATGCTCGACTACGAGTTCACCCTGCACGGCAAGGGCGAACTGTCTCCCGTGTTCGCTCTCCTCAGCCATTTGGCGGAAAGCTGCAGGGTCAACTGCTTCCCCAAGTACAAGCTCATCACCCTGACTAGACCCAGAGGTGCATCGGTGTGGACAAGGGGCACCGAGGCCCTGTTCCAATCACGGCGGCTGAGAACAAACACCATCGGAGCCTTCTTGTGCGCTCAAGATCACAGGCTAGCGCCTCTGCTGTCGAGGTGCTGCAACCCAAAGCCCGTACAGCCCTCGGAATTCTGGGAAGGTTGCGAGCTGCTGCCTAGCGGAGATGAAGAGGAGCTCCTCTTGCGAGCCTATTCTAAGACACTCGGTCCCGTGTTTGAGTTTGACAAGTTAGAGCATTTCCCGTCTAAGGTCAGCACCAGTCTCGGGGAGTGGACGTTCATGCGGCTTGCGAGCAAGTCTTCTGGTGTCAAGCGCTACCCGGGCACCACAGTGGTAGATGGGTATGCTTTGGCATTCGCAGCCGAGTCCCCGCTCTTCTATCTCAGAGGCGAGGGGCCATTGGTGCAGAAGCTGGAGTCTGTGGCAGTGGTCGTTGAGAGCAGCTCGGCGTACAGAACGAACGTGTTGAAGAAAGAGGACCCGGAGTGGCCGGGACCAAATACGATAGAGACGCAGGACCGCGTCAAGTGTAAAAGCAAGAGCTCTGTCATCGACGAAATTTTCATGCGCTGCGGAGGCCGGGATCCCTTAGAAGGGTACGATGTGAACGGGAGGTCTTGGGCCAAACTGATAGGCTCCAGGTGGACATTCAAGAAGGCCCCAGGTGACAGGTATCAAGATCGAGACTGGGAACTGGAGTACCCCGTGTCAGAGAGCTTGACTGTGATAGGGCCCGGGGGTTCTAGCCTTGTCGAGACTGTAAAGTGGCTTTGTGCCGCGCCTCCTGCCAAATTCGCCTTTGGACAATGCAGTCGTGTAGGTGAACCACCGCACGACAGGATCTCTGCGAACCTCACGTGCATGGAGATCGACTCTAGGACGGCTCGGATCCGGGACCCTACAGAGTGGAAAGGTTTCGAGGCCTTGTGCTCCCGTGTGCTGACGTGCCCTACCGAAAAGATGTGGACCAGAGGCCTTTGTAAGGTGGTGAACAAAGGACTGAACGCTTTTGAACGCGAAGCTCTGGTGCCTATGGCCAACCTGATTGTGATAGTCGAACCCGGAGCATGGTACGCGTTGCCCTGTAACGTCGATGGCTCACGGTGTCACGACGCCGAGATACACATGTCGCCAGTTGGCGAAGGTCTGATGTACCACCGTGAGGTGTGCTCGGCTCCAGAGTTTGCAGTGGCCCTAGCGTGTAGAATGCTCTCGGGAGAGGTGCACGAAGAGCTGGAGATAAAATGTCTAAGACGCGGGGTGTACAATTACCTGCAGCGGGCCCTGGTCTGGTTCGCAGGTGCCACAGGACCTTTCAGATCACGGACGGTGACCGTCTTCACACCTGAAGCGGACTTCGGGACAGAATCTTGGACCCACACTCTGCCCCAGGGATTAGATGTTCTGACAACAAGTAGCACTAGCTATCTGGTCTCTTGCAAAGATCCTTGTCGGGAGCTTGTGTCTTTGGCGGTCGCAAAGTCCAAAGGGATCGTTCGAGTCAACTCAGCTGGCAATCTGGTGTTACATTCAAACCCGGGGAGTTTGAAAGTGTCTACCATGAAAGAGGAGCCAGGGGTGCACGCTCTCGTTGCCACACCCGCAGAAAGCACGAAAGTCTGCGAGGGCGACTGCGCTCAGGTGCACATTCGCTGCAACCTATCGCTGAGGGAGTTTTGCAAGCTGCAACGTATACCCGAGGGAATTCGAGGTCCCGAAACGTGGAGGAGAGCCTTACCGTGGTCAAAAGGGGACCCGGGCAACTTTTGCTCTAAGGTGTCTGCTTTGAAGTACAGATGGGAGTCTGGGAACACTGACTTGGCCGAGGTGCAAGTTCGAGACTCTGGTAGGTGGTACGGAGAGCAGCTGCCATGGCGGAGGTGCTCCGATGGGAAACTGATACCTCGAAGAGACAGATTTTGGTACCTGATTGACTACAAGGAGTCTTTCATCAGACAGAATGCTGCGGACATTGTGAGATCTGACGACAACGACAGACCCAGGTCGCCAGACCTCGATGAGTACTCGGAAGGGGAAGACAAAGAAGGAGCAGGTGGCGAAGATGGAGGCGGTGTAGGCCAGCCCGGGGAACACACGACTGTGAACTGTGAGTGGCGTGAGAGGGAACTTTCGAGTTTCATCTCACTCAATTCACGTCTCGAGATTGAACTAGTCTCCAGTCTCCCTAGGACCGAAGGACATGTGTTCTTCGAACCCGTGCACAACCCGGCCTACTACGGGACTGAAGGGACATTGGACGACTGCGGCAAGCTCGTCAAATACTACAAACCTCACAAATTCCTCTCGCTGATGTACGACATTTGCACAGTGCTGGTCTATGGCTGCGGACTGAGACCGGTGTTTGTGCACGGCTCCTCGGACGCTGCAGGTGAGAGGGTTCTCCGTCTGGTCATGGGAGCGCTGGCATTGGCCGACAAACTCACCTCCAATGTGTATCCTAGCCGTCCCAAGATTGCAATTGTGGTACGCGAGGGGAGAGAGGAGATGGTAAAACTCGCTCGCGAGATCAGCCGCTGCATTGTCGTGACTGTCGGCCACAGGAAGAGAGCAGGTGCCCTGGTGTACACATTTAGGGAGTTGCCGCACAACATAGAAAGAGAGACCTGCTGCTCATTGCTTACGGGATATAGCCAGCTTGCTGCACACTACGCCTCGCCTGACAAGTTTATCTGTGACAGTGGCATATCTGCATTTGCTCAACTAACGACCCTCTGGCCCTCTGTATGCAAGAGAGGTGACATAAAACACCCCACATGCTCACCAGACCCCAGATGGATAGGACTCATGGTGTGTCTCGCGGAGTGGCAGGGGAAGAGGGGAGTTGCAGATGCTGTAGCCCCGGGAGCGCTAGAGGCTCTGAGAGCGGGCCTCGCCAAGGCCACAGGCTGAGAGTGATCGACCTCTACGATCTGGCATGCAGAGCGAGGTTGCTCGGGGAGATTGACCCGCAACTGAGGAACTTTGTAGACGGCTTCGAGGAGCCTAGGCAATCAGCCTTGACACCCGAAGAGCCTTGTAACAAACGTGTAAACGAATACACGGTGTGGCTCACGGTGCGAGGCGTAGAGAACCAAGACATCATAGTAAGAAACCCCAATCAACCGCTGACACTGTCCGAAGTCACTGGTGCATACGCAAAACTGAGCAGAGAGTTCATCACATGCTCTCACGAAGAGTCTCTAAATGCCTTGAATTTGCTACAGGACTTCATATCGCTCATGCTCCGGTACCCCATTGTACCGAAGCTGGCCATGGACACCAAGGAGTGTCCCGAGTGTTTCTTTGAAGCGGAGATAACCGCCGAGACATGGAAAGACGTGAGGCAAAAGATGTCATGCTACCACTTCACGCTGAGGCATGAACAGTTCATGTGCACACGGACAGACAGTGGTCCGGCCTCGGAGGACATGGGCTATCTCCGCGTTGACGACAACGGGGAAATGGTGAGAGCCGGACCCTGCGGTAGCGTGTTCATGACCGACGAGGCCAAGGACGACGCGGCTGATTGTCTAAAACCCATGAGGTTTCTCGAGCAGTTGGAGTCGCTCAAGAGGCGGGACGAGATAACCAAGCAGAAAACGTTGGGCAAAGAAATATTCCACGAACTCAAGTCGCACAGCCACACACTCAAGGAGCTAGAGGCCCCCAGGTATCTGAGCGCATACCCGTTGCGTTGCCTCTACCAATTTTATGGCTCGTTGAACAGGAGCCGCACAAGAGCCCAAGTCCTGTCGGAACAGTACCCCGAGTGTAGCCGGGACAGGCTCCGGGCACAGCTCAAAGTCAAAGAACTGAGACTGAAGCTAAGGTCGACAGCCTCAACAGGTACCAATGACAAGCTGCTCTCGTACGTGTGCATGGCGATGATAGGTCCAGTGCGAAGATACACGCCTAGGTACAACTTCACGGCCGAGAGAGTGGTGTTATTCAAGCACCTGATAGCTTCTGGCTTTCCTATAGAGATTGCATCGAGTCTGGTGAAGAGTATAAGCGATTCCAAGAGAGTGTCCATGATTGCTTTACCTTTGGCCAAGGGGGTTGAGCTACAGTTGAAAAAGACCGTTCAGCCCACCACATATAACAGAAAGATAGCTTGCCTCATATGGTTATTCTCGCACATCACTGCATATTGCACACTTCGACAGCTGAGTCATGGCTACGTACAAATGGGAGACTCACCCGAGGACATGGCCTGCGATGGGCTCTACGTGTTCGACCAAGATCACGTGGGCTTCAAACTGTCCCCGGGACCCGAGCTCTCAGCCGCAACCGATGTCCGCACAACAGGACCAGCAGCCTCGGCGTATGTGCCCTTCTCACAGATTATGGAACTGCTTGCACTGCGGGATAGCGTTCAGGAGAGACTTTGCCAATAGAGTCATCAGAGCCAGACCTGAGCAGTCTTACGAGGCGCTGGTACAGTTCGGCAACGCTCCCATAACCGGCATGGTGAATCTACAGTGGAAATGCGAGGCTATGGAAAGACACAGCTCTGAGCGCTCGAAATACTCTGCTATCGTGTTTGACAAAATACTCAGCGAGTACGTGGCGAGCAGGCAGAATCGACACACCATGAGCTCCCAGTGTTCTAAGCCGTTGTCACAGAAGCAGTGTAGAGCTAAGGGTACAGTCAGGTGGAAGAGACCTGTCTGCATGCAAGAGAAGAAGAACAAAAACTCTGAGGAAACAGCCAGGCGAAGAGGACCGGAGCCGCAAGGATTGTCTGTACCCCCTTAAACCAATCGTACAGAGACTCAATGGTTCCTGATTGTTGTTCCTTTTTTTGTCTTTTTCTATGTACGCAGGCAAGTGTCCGAATAAAGTACCCTGACCAAACATGAATCAAGTTCCTTTCTTAAGTTTTTTATGTGTCTCATATGAATAAACCAACCAAGGAAACAATCTGTCATGAGAGTGATATTTTATTGTACAGTCACATAGAACAACACGTACATCACATAGTACATCACAATTGAACACCAATGCACCATAATCAATTGAAGCAAAGTTTATGCGGTCCTGGTCAAGGCTAGGAGTGCTCTAAACACATCACTTTCTCCTCGAGTCTCCCGTAGTGCCTTTCGTAGTACCCCGCATAGCAAGGCCTCTTCCTTTTCCTTGTCAGTGGCGCACTGGTCTTTGTTTGGTGAAAAGATGACTCCGGGCGAGGTTCGGGTCGATTTCGAGCCTCCCGGGGTTTCCTCGTTTGCTCACTGTGGTCTTTGGGAGTCTGACTGTGAGACATGGACTCAATCTTGTTCTCGGAGTAGCTAGCGTCCAAAAAGTACTTGTCCAAGGTGACTGTGACCACAGTGGGCAAGGAGCTTCTGAGATCGATGTTCGCTAGCACCCGCTTTACAAACTCAGGCTTGTTCGCGTGCAGGTGGACATGCGTGGAGAGCGTAGACCACTGGTTGTGTCTGGTGCGAGCCTTGTCAAAGCACATAATCACTAATGTCCTGTTGTTAAATAGGTCACCGAGTATGCGATGTTTTAAATATGGGAAAAGACACAGTGCCAGCATGATCACCATGGTGTAGAAGTCAGCTGTCTTGCTGTGTATATCATTGTACTTGCATGTCACTTTCCTCATGAACCTGGTGATCTTGTCATCACGCGAGTTGAAGAGCGTTGCTACAGCCACGGCGCTCTTCAACACTGCGTCCTTCACAACCAAGGACATCTCTCTGGAGCAATGCAGCGTAGGCTTGCCACAGAACTGTATCGCCTCGGCCAGCTCGAATATCTTGGCCGGCCACGAGAAACGGGGGTCTTTCAATGAGGTGTTCAACACCTGACTCTTGGCGATCATCTCGTATTGGCAAGCAAATTCATCGGTCAGTGCTGTTGAGAACAGTGCGATCATGGCAGGCAAGCTGGCTTTCAGTATGAGAACGTTGACGTCAAATTCCGTGTCGCAGAGACGTCTACCCGGTTCATATTCCATTGCACCATAGCCCATTTCGACAGGGTCCCCTTTAGCCGGTACGTAGTATGTTCCTCTGAACTCCAAATGCGGCTTCTGAAATATGTGCAGGGCTGCAACGGGGCATGGCGACTCTGATGACCGTGCCTGATATTGGGTTTGCGTGGCCATGGCTTGTATCAAAGAGCAAATGGAAGCCGAGCACACGTGCCTGCTGCAGTGTGTTGGACACATGTAGCCCCCGATGTGATCTCTGAAAGAGCATTCCATCTCGACGCAGTAGCTCACCCATTGCGGATCCTCTATTAACTCTGTATGGGAATGGTACATGCTGGCCTGGGTCTGCTGAGACTCGCCCCCGGTTTCTGTCTTTTCGTTATTCACTTTTAATTTCCCTCTTCTCTATCTCCTCTCGATCCACTTTCTTCTGGGAGCCAACTCTGCTCCTCTCAAATGTGAATTTTTGCAATAACCAGTGTCATTATGAGTGTGATCTTAACCCACCGCTCCCATGTCCACATCTCGTGTCTTCACAGGCTAGCAGAGGACAGAGCGCCGACCTTATTCTCGTGGATGAAGTGGGTTTTGTCGGTGCCAAGGTGCTACTGGCTGTGTTGCCAAACATCGCGTTCAGAGGGCGCAAGCAAGTGCACATCACTAGTCACGTCAACAACACCCCGTGGCTGCACAGAGTTGCCGACATCCGCGGAGACAACGGCGAGCCAGCCTACCACGTAGTCTCACAGAGCTTCAAGTGTAGGCGTCACGAGAGGGAGCCGGGCCTGACTTGCGCCTGCCTCGGAGTGTACTGTCCTCAACACATATCCGTAGACAACCATCTGAAGGAGCTGATGAACATGGTCACGCCAAAGGGATTCGAGAACGAAGTCACGGGAAGCAGCAGCATGTCGTCCACCGACACCAAGACCGACAACACCACTCCCTTTGAGCCCTCGGTGATAAACAAGTTCCTCTCAAACAACAGCGTCACGCTGGACTTCATGAGACGGGCGTCCGTGGTCAGAGCCTACCTGTGTCTCGATCCGACATTCGGAGGAGGCTCTAGGTCCTGTGCTGGAGTGTGCTGTGCCGTGGAGCTGGCAGGTGGCAATCTAGTGGTGAGTTGTCACAATCTCCCGTGGGTGAATCTAAGCCCGAGACCAGAAGATCGCTAAACATGTAATCGTAATTTACAGGTCTGTAGTTTTCGCTATGCTGCGGCCCGTTGTTAACCACCGGTCTTAGGTCTAACAGGGTGCAGATGTACGCGCTGATACGAGTCTCGTCCTGTATTGTCAACGTGGTCTCCGTGTCGGGCACGAAGCATGAGATCAGGTCCAGGGCCTGGGTCCAGATGCCGCACGTGCACTTGGAGTTCGAGAGTGTCAACATCCACCCTGTTACCGCTAACGAAATAATGGTTTGAAGAGATCCTCTTGTTCGCACGCTCTCCTTGATGATGGCCATGTACTTTAGGGCACCGCTACGAATGGACTCGGCCGAGGCGAACACCCCTAGCACCATATCGCGGTACGCCTTCCAGTTGCAGCTCGAGATACACCTGTGCACCAACTGCTCTGGGACACGGTTTCCGAGTGCGAGTGTTATAACCCTGGACAAGTCACCGGGGACATGGAGAGAATCACATGCATTCTTGCCGAGTCCTCGTTTGTTGTACACGGACACCAAGGTGTCGATTACGAGTATCCTAGCAGGAGAGAAGGACACGAGCTGACTGTAAAGGTTTCTGAGCTGGCCGTGATCCATGTTAGCGTAGAAGAGTATGTTGCGATGGAACGTAGTGAACGCTATCATGAACTCGTACTGCGATATCAGGTACTCCCATGGTATTCTCATCAGCGTATCAACTTGCCCTCGAACCGCCTGACATGTGGGACAGAACATGATGATGATGATGATGGTGATGATGATGATGATAATTCTTGTTTGTAGAGAAAATCCTGCTGGCCCTAACAATCTGTGTTATACCTTCTTTCTCACCACAGGTTATGGCCCTGGAAGAACTGGAGATACGTGATTTGGATCATGTTACTCGAGTCTACGCTGCTCTGCTCAGCTCTCATGTCAGACTGCTGAAGCTTCTCATGCCCAGAGTCATGTGGAAGGAAGTCCCTGTGGTCATAGTATTTGAACAAAACACCTACGTCAACGCCCTGGTCGATGTGAAAAATCTAGTTGATCACTCGCTAGCACGCTCCGGGTTCAAGGTGCTGTTCTACAGCAAGTGGTCACATATCAACAACAAGTACATGCTAGGGAAGCATGTGGGCGCCAGGACCAAACTGGCTATGGTTCTCAGTACGGTGTTGGCAATCAATAGGGAAACACTATATTACTGTGATGCTGTCATGTCCCTGGGATGGGCAGTGCTATCTGAGGCCATGAATAAAACTCGCATACTCGAGTCGAGCATGGGCACGGCACAGGGTGCGGGTTCAAGTAACAAGATGGGCTCCAATAAGGAAGTGTTCATGTACAGGCGCTCGGAAAGGGGAGTCAATTTGGCCACAGATATCACAGCGAGTGTGTTTGAGACACGCGACGTGATAGCATTGCCTGAGGCTAGGCTCACGGACAAGACCCATGCACAGCAAGGGAAAGTTCTACTCGGGAAACTGAGAGAGGAACTGTCACTGGTCACTATCACTGAGTCCGCTAAAGGTAGTACAGTTACCACAGGGGGTAAGAAGTCTGTAAACGGAGAGTACACCAGAGACGATATGCTCTCTGCATTCCTGCTTCTATGTCACACGAGAGACGAGATACACAGCCGAGAAAGCTCTATCAGACTCGGCGGTGAGGTTTACTGTAACTAGCATGTGTGTGTGTGTATGTGTGTGTGTGATTGTTTGTGTGTTGTTGCGACTTGATCTGATGATTAAAAAGTACACCACATAGAGTCTCTGTTGTTTTTGTGATTTTTTATTGAATACCTTTTTCACAAACACACATCACGGGGCAGTTGGGGTTTCACATGCAATAGACAATGGGTCATGTATAAGCACAGAGTTGACAAAGCCAAAACCACATTGAGTCACAAAAGTAACGTACAAGAAGCAGCAAAAAGTTGACAAATTCAATCATCACACATATCCTCTTCAAACACAACTCCTTTAGGCCGTTGATCGCAGTTGACGAACCATCCACCACTGGATTCGTCCGTGTCTGTGTCTCCCTCGGAAGAAGACTCGTCCGTGTCTGTGTCTTCCTCGGAAGAAGACTCATACTCGGCCGTGTCCGTGTCTTCGTCGGAAGAAGGCACGGGGTCCTCGTAACCAGGTTCTTTGCACCCGATGTCCGTGTCTCGATCAACAGACGAGTCCTCGGCAAGGGGTCCCTGGTCCCTGGTGTCAGCATCATCATTGTACAATTCGTCGCTTTCCTTTATAACGCTGAGGTCTGTCTGGTACAATAACATCATTCTACTGAGCACCACGGAAGATGTAGGTCCTTTGGCACATGAATATGTACAAGTAGTAGTGTTCCCAGTGGTTGCAGTTCTGGTGTAAGGGCAATCTGACTGAGCCGGGTCCATGCTGCTGCACTTTGCGGAATCTAATGCTGTGTGACAACTGCTGAATTGAATCTCACCAGAGACCGTCGGCTGAAGGCTGAGTCTTTACCGGAAGAGCTAGGTGCTAGCTAGCTAGGTGTATCAAGTCCCGTGTGCAATCAGAGATGTTGTAGTAGGTTCTTATTCCAGTCAGGGTTTGACGCCCTTTTATCTAACTCCAGACCCTTTGGTGAAGAGATCCACCGCTGAGTCAAGTAGAAACCTCCGGTCGGATGAATGAACAAGCTCTGTGGTGCGATGAGAGAGCTCTTTGCTCGGATGTCTATGAGCAGATGATTGAATGAGCAGGGCTCTGTGTGGACGACTGAACAAGCTCTGTGGTGGGATGTCTAATACTCATAGACACTGCTGCTGTGATTAAGCTGCTCACCGGCTGCTCTTGACCTGATCAGGCTCTCATCTGTACTGACATCAGACCTAAGCAGCATTCCACCTTTCCCATCGGAGCCCAGCTGCAGTTTGCTTTGACATGGCTTAGCCCACCGGGGTTCGTGACTCTGGTCCCGGACATATTTAGCTCTGACAGAGTGTCCGCGGCAATTCTCTCCGATCTTGGATTGATATGTGGCATATATTGTTTCAGCAGTTGCTGCTGGAGTGTGATACACATAGTCTGGACTTTTGGAGCGCATCCTGACATTACCAACAGCTCCCTGGTGCTCCACACGGTGTTTATCTTGTAGCAACATCTCTCCTTGTTGCCTCAGTATGCCACGATTACACTTTTCTGTCAAACTATCTGCCAGTTTTTTACGGTCATGTATGAATTCATCGGTGAGACCCATGGCGCGTAGAGCATTCGTTGGTAGTGTGGTAAATAAACAGAAAGACATCCCCAGAAACTTGGAACTCTCATTCGTATAGCCGTGATCATCAAGGAACTTCTGGACCCTGGGCTCGAGGTTCTCCATGCTGAGGCGTTTAGGTTTGGATGTGTGATCGGATGTGTTGCACCACTTGTGTTGAGCATTGTTAATATCAGAAAGACTAAAAGGTGTGGTAGGTATGGTGTTGTAGAGAGATGCCACAATGGTTTGTATTGCATATATAAGTGGTTCTGTTAACATACATGTCTTCCCTTTTTTGTTTAGAGTTTCTTGTCATTGCGTCTTTTAGCTTTCACGATGACAATGCCGTTCTTTACATACTGCTGCAGCCACTTGATCTCCGGGTTGATGCAAACCTCCTTGTTGTTCTTTAGCTTGGCAATGACTTGGAAGGGGCAGCTGGGTGTGTGGAGGAACTTGAGCTCTTTGACAAAGCGCTGAGGAACCGTGTTGAGGATTGAACGACAAGAGCACCGCTCAACCAGACTGAGGGGCTTTGCGTTGTAGGTTGGTACATGTGTGGCCATGGCCAGCAGAGTCATCAGTGTCAGCAGTTTGACATCCATGGTAGTGAACTAACAGGCTACAGGACGGCTCTCTCTTGTCTCTGTTACAATCCAGGAAAGATCCCCAATCCAGGGATATATATATGGGATACTCAGTCACAGCTAGGATTCTAAGCCACAGTTTGGATGCCTTAAGGTAGCTCCGCCCACTCTAGCCACCCAGACCTAAAATCTTATCAGTAAGCCGGTGACCGAGCTAGGGTGAACATCTCCTGAGACTCGCTGTGCAACCCATACTGTGTGGACAAGTGGATCTTGTATTTTCCCACTCCACTTTCCCACTCTGCAGACTTGTGCACTCAACGTCTGTGACTTGAATGCAATTTGATGTGCAATTTGTTACTATCTGTACTTTTCAAATAATAAACCTTATATCATATCAGTTTGTCATGTGGTATTTTCAACTAGCCTATGGGCTCTGCTAGGTCCATGCTCACAGCACAAGCTACTCTATGCTATATCCTGATTTGTATACCTACTATCCTGTGGCAATGTGATTGTGAACCACATGCTGATCCTGCCAACTCTACAGGGACAATAATTACACTCAAGTTTGCTTTCATGTTTATTTTCAATACACACACTGACACATTGTGAATCATGTACACATGTAGTGAATAAAGTAATCATGTTCATGTTATTGCTTGTCTTTTCGTACTTGCACCCGCTGTCGATCAAGCCGGCTTCTGACCAGGTCTCCGTCTTCTTTGGTCATATGAGCAGCCTCAGTCCATTCTGTGTCCTTCAGCAGCTTGTGAGCCAAAAGTCTCTCATTCTCACAAAAAGCCAGCAATTGGAAGACGATTCTTTTGACCAGTGCACAATCCATCACCTTGGGCATTACAGTTTTAGGGTCCCAAGGGGTGAGTGATGCACCAGGGTGGTCTTTGGGACACAATGTCTTTACAATGATCTCGTACGTGGACACACCAGATTTCGAGAATGTCACTCGCCCTTCCATGGCGTCGACAATCATTACCCCCAGGCTCCACATGTCTATGGCACAGGTGTATTCTGAGACGCCACCTTTAACAAACAATTCAGGGGCCCTGTACGCCTCCGTGACCACAGGCGTGCTCATCCATTTACAGGAATGTCTAGAGAGGCCCATATCAGCCACTTGTACAGTTAGATCTTCTGTCAACAGCACGTTGAATGGCGTCAGGTCCCGGTGCACCAGGTTCAGCCCATGCATGAAAGACAGTGCTTGAGCCACTTGAACTGAAAAACGAGCCACGAAACTCAACGGAATCATTTCTAGTGGCCGGACCTGCTCGTAACAGAGAAGGTGTCCAGTGTGAATCACATTCGACAACGTGTAGGGTGCATAGGACATAATCATGGCCATCATTCCGTTGTCTATGACACATTCGTGGATCTGGATCACATAAGGGTGACCCTGTAGTGCCGTGAGACAGGATAACTCTCTCACAGTTGCATCCTCTACACCGTGCATGTGATATTTCATGGCAAACTCTTTTCCAGTTGTTTGACACGTGGCTTTATATACGGTTCCATAGGAACCTTCGCCGATTTTGGCGCCTGTCAGGTACTTCTCCATGATAGTTGTCAGTTGTGTTGCAACCCCAAAGCTTATGTAAGGCTTCTCGACCAAGGACCCTGTGTGCTCTGTGATATCCCAAGCCACAGTGGACATGAACCGTGCATGTTATATGCCTCTCTGTGTAAGGGAGGCGGACCGGTGACGATAAACATGTCCTACTGTTGTAGGTTGTCCGAGCACGGCTGTTTGCCCGTCTGCGCACATTGGCAATTTGAAAACTGCTGTTGTTTTGTTTTTACTCCTGTGTCATGACATATGTAGACATAAGGCCAATCCAGTGAACATTCTTGCAAACCAGTTTTCTTTCTGGTCCAGTGAAAACCGCAACTCCGCAAGGTCCTCTTGTACCAACCACTGGGCACCCAGAAGCCACACTCTCTCCTTGAGCTTGGGGACCCTAGAGGGGTCCGTGAGGAAGGTGAAATATTCTGTGTAAAGAGGATGAAGCTCAATGAGTAACGCCTGACCATTCCGTATCTCCCTGGCATCAATGTGCTTCTCTTGCACATTGTACACCTCGAAGGAGGCGTCCTGTTTGCCGTTTGTGTTGATGGGGAGAGGATACTGGGCGTACACGTTGTAGAACCTACCCTTGCTCAAAGTCATTGCCTCGCCGCATATTCTAATCAGGTTAGCGTGAGCCGAGCCTGACGCTTGCATCGTTTGTCTGCACAGCTCTGGGTTGCTAATCCACAAGGACAGCGCCACGCGTAGGTTTTGCTGCCTGAGGTTGCGGAACTTGATGTCTTCAGAGAGTCGGTCCACGTAGACCAGTCGCCCATCCGCAGTCAACCAGAAGGCTTTTATGTGCTGCTGTTCGGCTCTCTCGACGGAACACACCTGGCTGCACAGCTCAGCGATCTCGTGTGTCATCAACGTTCGGTTTACGTGGCGCCATTCTCGTTCGGTTAACTGCTCCGTTCTAATTCCCAGGCGCTTGGTGGTATGCCATGGCACCCCGGAGTAAAGCCAACAGTATCTAAAGTGAATCTTCAGCGGTAACACAAACTCCATTACTGTAGATTGGGTCGGGCTCTCTTGCTCCCTGTCCGTGAGACACATGGAACCGTCTGTGATGCATTCTCTGGGGCATAATATGATGCTCTCATCGTCGCCGGAGCTCCAGTTGATCTCTGGGTGCAACACGTTCACAGGGTTGCGATATCCCAAGCGAGCGCTCTCCACGAACCCGGAGGACTGCTTGTGGCTGCTCAGCGACATGGTGCGGGATCCCATCGACAACTCTAGGTCCGTGTCTGTTTGCGTGGCTGTCGACTGTGTGAGAATCAGGCTCTCCAAGGATGACAGCAACAGAGAAAGGGAGCATATGGAGAACGAGAGAATGACAGAGTACAATCGCCTGATAATGGACCGTGTGGCCCAAGCCGCGCTGATAAAGGAGCTGGGACTCGAGGGTGCCAAGGCTAGAATGCGCAGGCTACAGCTTCACGGTGTGTCTGTCAAGGACACGTCCGGCCCCGTCATGTGCCGATTCGAACGGCTGATTTACAGGGTGTTTGAATACTTCCAAGTCAAGGGCATGAGAATGGAACCCTTTCAGCTAGAGCTCTTCAGGGGTGTGGTGTTGGGTGTCACTAGGAAGCAGTTTGGCGATGCTCTGTTCAAGTATAAGCACGCTCTGCTGGACAAACTGGGCTTAGCCCCACTGGGCTCGGAGAGCTATGACCACGTCAACCCTGCCCTGAGTCACTGCTACCACGTGGAGAGAGAGTTCTCTCACTACGCCAACCCTTACACCCTCTGCCTCGCTCCGAGACAGTGTGGCAAAAGCTTGATGATGAGGCTGTTGCTGGCTGCGGTGCTCCTACACTTGGATATCAACGTAATGGTACAGGCTCAAAATAAGCACATGTGCACCACCTTGAGATTGGGTGTGGAGAGTGCCATGGAGGAGCTGCAGCAACTGCCGTCTTTCAGACAAGCGGAGAAACCCACAAACATTTGCGGTAACCCAGAGAACAGGACCTACAAATTCCATACAGGTTACAAGGGACCTTCTCATGCTCACTTTTTGTCTTCCAGTAATGACGTGAGTATGCCAGTGTGACCATGACTTTACATGTTTCATTTGAGTACACATACACCCTTCTTTTTCTTTCTATTACTTTTCTATCCTATACTCTGTACTTCCACCGGGTCTGTCCCTGGCACAGGTAAGTTGTTGTAATCTCCCGAGGTGCTTCCCCTGACCGGTAAGTGAGTCTCAGCACGGCTGAAAACCGATGACGTCCAATGACATCTCACCCGGGGTGTGAAACATCCGACTGCAGGTGAAACATCTGATGCTCGTGCATAACTGTTGAACATAGGCGAGAGGACTGCCGACACTTCTCCTACCATCCCGAATATCCTGCTTACTTGTACACACCAGTCTGCCCTAGTAAGCCATGGCATCTACCACAAAAGCACACGGTCTGAAGGGAAGAGAATCCCTGGCCATCGGAGATGACCGTTCGCCAAGGCCTCTTGCTACATGCTATGTGACGCGAGGGCGCGTCAAGGAGGAATGGTACATTTGGAACACCTCGGCTGTAGCTCTCGTCTTGCACAAAGGCGACTCACTGCACATCCGCGTGGTTGCCTCTAGCTTTGAAACTACAACCTGTCTCCCCGCACAAGTACTTCAGAACTTCACTATCGACGGAAAGCGGAGCTCAGTCTTTATACTGGCGCGAGAGATAGAGTTCCAGGAGCAGATCGAAGACCTGCAACCGGTGGCTACACAGGCTGCTCTGGAGAACATGTGCATGTCTAAGGGAGTCAAGTGTGCAAGCTTTTTAGAGCATTACACACACAACCCCCAGGATGAGGAACTGCAGATCGGTTCGCGAGTGTGCTCACTTTTTATCGATACGGTAAGTGAGATGCTCGCCGCAAAGTACGACATCATGCACCACTATCCGTTGTTCAACCGAGCCTTAGGACTGCACTACTACGATCAGGGTAACTCAGAACTCCCAGACACGAGAGACATGATGGCTACAGGAGGGCTACTCGACAGGAGTGTCGACGCTCATCGGTCCCTCCATGGGATCTCGTTGACGGGAGACGATCACATTGTGTTTTCACAGTGGAACTATCCAGACAACAGAGAGGACCAATCTGAAATGGACCAAGAATATCAATGCTTGACCGGAGGAGAGGAACCGTCGTCGACACGCTTCAACACTGCACCAGATGGGCAGAGCATTGGGATGCGGGAAAGGGAGCAAGAACGCAAAGGGCAAGATGGAGGAGATGGACCATCGTCGAGTTGTCACAATGTGACAATAGACAACCCCGACGAAGTAGACGATGACGGTCAAACTGCATCGGCTGAGCTCAGTGTCGGGAAAATGAGATGTGTTGAAAGGGTAACAGTGAACACGTTCAACAACCTCGCGGGCACCCTGACGGACGGACCGAGGGCCTTCCCTTACATCTTTAGTGTGCACACGGGCCACGATCTGACCTTCGATGACTTGGTCAATTACTGTCTAACACGCACCCGTGAGCCGTTGCGCGCTCTACCGTCACGTGAAATGTGGGGCTCTGTCAACCCCGTGCTGCTCATGGAAGACCCCGTAGACCCTGTTACAGGTAAGACGGTGCACCGGTACGCTGTAACATCCAGGGGACACCTGAGTACTATTGTGGCAAACCGAGATGGTGAGCGTTCTCTGTGCTACAACGAGGTGTTTCTACCCGGAAGGCCTGTCAGCAGACTGAACCTGGACGTGGACCTCAAGTGTTGTCAGAAATGCAACAAAAAATTCGCTACCCACGCAGAGGGCTCTGTTAAGCGCAAGGTCTCTGAGGCCTTGACTGCGAGTCTGATCTCCGTGATAGTTGAGTCTCTGTGTAGATTTGCAAAAGTGAAAAGGGCCGAGTGGGAGCGTGACCCGTGTCTCACGAGGCTGGCGAGTGCCGTGGGTAAGATAGCTGTGTACATCAGACCCTCCGCAGCCAAGTCGAAACTAAGCCTGAGGATGCTCTGGTATCTTCCGGTAGAACTGTGCGCTTTCGAGGGCATAGAGGCATACAGACCTTTGCTTGACGAGATGGAGAAGGTCTCTCTCAACTACGTCCTGCTGTCCTACCCAGAGGATGCAGAATTGTGCGGACTCTGCGACCTGGGCAATGCTATGGTAAGAGGAGGTTGCAACTCCTCGGGGTCCAGGTATCTGAGACTCAACTCGAGTCATGTGTCAAACAGGCGCTCGTCTATCGACAAGGCCCCGTACTTGTTTAGAAAGTGTGTGCGGCTCCCCAACTGCTATAAGGAAGACTCTGGGTTCGAGTACGTGGACACATTCAACAAGCAAGACCTTGAAGACCCGGGCTCTGATGACCCGCTATCCCTGTCCGTGGGACTGTCCTCAAACTCTATATCGAACGATGTGACATCGCTGGGAAACCGTTTCCAAGGAATACTGAGAGCCGGGGGACGCGCTCAACCCTCGGTTGTCTCCAGGCTTGCCGAAGCGCCGGATCAGGCCCATGTGGAAAGTGAAGCCCGGAGACTGGCTTTGCTCTGGAGTGTCCCCGTGACTATTAGGAAGACTGGATCGGGACTCTTTTGTGTCCAGGCGAATGAAACGTCTGCAACCTACCCTTGTCCTATACACAATAGGGTACACTCCAGGTCCATGCTCGGCGCTGTGGTCTTTGCTACACTCACTAAGCCAAAATGTTTTGTACCATAACCTGTGTTGAACAATAAAATAAAAAACACACCTACAAAGAAGCCCAGAGTGAGTGAGTCTTTACTGTCAATGTCAGTGTCAATAAAGGTACTTGGTGTAGATCGTAAAAGACATTCTGCAACATGGTAACATAGACTGAGTCCTCGGAGGAGTTCATAGGGGCTCGGGGTGCTGTGGCCTTTAACACGCACACACACACACACACAAATGCCAAATGATTTGTACCCTGGTCTGTATTGGATAATAAAATAAAAACACACATACGAACAAGAGTGGGTGTCTTTATTGTCAATGTCAGTGTCATCAAAGGTTTTGGTTTACATTTTACAGACATTCAGCAGCACGGTAACATAGACTGAGTCCTCGGAGGAGTTGATACGGGCTCGGGGTTCTGTGGCCTTTAACACGCACACACACACACGCACACACACACACACGCACACACTCACTAATACCAAATGATTTGTACCCTGGTCTGTATTGAATTATAAAATTAAAACACGCATACGAACAAGCCCAGAGTGAGAGTCTTTATTGTCAATGTCAGTGTCTTCAAAGGTTTTCGTGTACATTTTACAGACATGCAGCAACACAGTAACAAATAGAATAATAGAGTATAGCCTCCATAGCTGCACAATCGGTCCTTGTGTCTCTGTGCGAGCTCCTTCTGACAAAATGTGTTAACCGGGCTACGATATCAGTGCGTCACGAGGATAATAATGAAGCTGCTAAACGTGCCATGTGTGTTGCTGGCAGCACTGATCATCGTGAGCCTTGCGAGTCTGAAAGCTGTGCCTTCATCATGGGACACTGTCAATCTGGACAAGTGTAGTCTCAAAGTAAACTACTGCCGCACAAAGTTTACGCCATATCTAATCGGATGCACGGCAAGCCGCCAAGCACGCTGTGTGCGCCGCTGTCCTCTGGGGCGACCCGTTAGACATCCCAGAGGCGGAGAAGGACTACGATGTGCAGCGGTGTGTCCCAGCGGGCAATTTGTGAATGTGGAGTCTGACAAGCATTGTGAGCCACACAGTCTGCCGTGTCCCGTGGGTCAGAGTGTGATACTACCCGGAACGTCCTGGCACGACACAATATGTGGCCACCGGAGGGATTACGTGGCACCGGCGACTTTCGCGCACAGGATAGAATCCCAGGTGTTTCTCGACACGCTCAACAGACTGACCATGGTGTGGCTCCAGGGTATGCCAGACGAGGATGTTGATGATCTATGCGTTGAATTCTCCAGGCTGGACCAAAAGACGTGCACGTGTGACTTTGAGCACCAGCCCATGTGCACGGGTATGCTGTTTGAGAAAATGTACTACACGTTGAACAAAATATCATCTTATGACTTGGCAAACGCCATGTATGAGACCGTGGCCAAGCCGCTACTCGGCGGGCAGCAGCACTCTGCAGCACCCAAGGTGTCCATCGAGTTCATGCAGTCCAATCCCTTGTGGCTGGCAGAACACGACACAGTCATCATACCCACTAAAATCACTATCCCCATGGGCATGTCCGACAGGTACACATTCAATGATCTCACTTGGTACACGGGTAGGTTGTGGACCAGGATAGTTCTCACGGCAAACAAGAAGACGGTCGAGAAATACAACTCTCGCTACGACATCACCAGAGGCCTCACATGGACCAAAAGGGACTCGTCAAGTGGCTTCTTGGTGGACACGCTGGACATCTCACTGGTTGTGGAACGGTTCCACTGTAGCCTGTTTGACACATTGCAAGCCCAGGTTGCCCTTACAGACAAACGGCGCAGGACCACGATGTGGATATCTGCACCGCTCAGTGTCAACTGCATGTGGAAACCCAAACTGAGCGCAGCCTGCAATTGCAGCCGGGCGCTACTGAATTACATCAACCCAGAAGGCCTGTGCTCGCCGACGTGTCTCTCGAGCCCATTCGCCCACCTGTTCAAAGGACTCGCGGGTAGCAATAATGACTGGACGCTGGAAATCACACGCATGCCGCCTGACACCTCATTAAGGAGCCGTGGTCGGGTCCTGCACGGGTCGGTGTATGCCACGACTGAAAGCTTTTGTCTAGTCAAGATGGACATTTTCACCCGCTCGCCTCAGGGACCAGAACAACACGCGACATCAGCGCCTCTGGATGTGCGGCGATGTGGCGTCGTATTGGTGGAGTTTGACATCGTGACACACGACCGGGCACCGGGTCCGTACGGTGAACAGCACTACTTGACCATAGCCGTACGGTCCTTGGCAAAGGAGGAGGACAACGACGCAACAACACCCAAGCTGCACATGCCACTTGCGGCCGTGGACACCTTGAAAACTGTCATCGACCAAGGTTGGGGAAAGAGGATCGGCGTGAAGCTCAGATTTCTACACTCGTCTAGTCGAGTTACGCCGCACCAGGAAGATATCGCCGCTGTACTTGACTGGATATTGACCACAAAGAGTGCCGAGCAAGGGCTGACGGTGGTAGTCGTTGACGTGGACCTGAGTGTTAAGTTGGCGGACTTTGCCATGATCAACAATCTATACGGGTCCAAGTTAGAGTTGATTCCCGGGCTGTCGGCAGATATGATCGCGGAAGTCATCAGGATCAGTGGGTACGACGTACAATCACATGAGTACAATCACTTTAAATGTGTTGGTAAGGAAAGCTGTTCCAGACTGGCAGCCATATACGACGCAGAGGAAACCCTCCTGTTCCGGAAAGATGTCACCGCTCCCATGCCTGATTGTCGTGAGGCTCCACAGTTTCCCAAGGACTGCAATGTGTGCCGACACAAAGACATGACCATCGGCATCATCTGTCCAAACGCCTATCAACCAGCCACCGTGGTGAATCATGCAGGAAGACGTCTGGGTTTTTATCACGTGAAGAACAGTGCAGAATCTGTGCTCAGTGGCACCCTGTTGCCTGAGCAGGTGAAAGCTGAGAACGTGTTACGCGAGTTAGGCCTGCTTGTGTCGCTACACGGGGCTTTCCTGAACCTGGACACCATATCTGTGTTTCCCACGAGTCTTTCCACGGGCTGCGAACAAGTGAAGCCTGCCCGCTGGACCGTGGGAGATGCGGTAGAGGAATATGCCATCAAGATACCGCGTAACGAACAGCACCCGGAGAGAATAGGACTCGTTGTGTTCGAGGAGCTATGCAAGAGATCAAACAACCGCGCAGGCATTGTGGTCTCGGTGCCCTCGGCCGACTATGTGCCCCAGAGCTGCGCTGAGATGAACTTGCTCAACAGACACAGTGGAAAGGGCCCCGGGGACTCTGCCAGGGTCCATTACTCAATGCATGACCTGACTGGCATCATCAAAGACATGGCCAAGTGGGGTGTGCGTAGATATTCACTGGGATACCTTGACTACACATTTGGCACCTCTTCTGCGGAACACGAGCCGACCTTCACTGAACTCTCGCGTGCAATCGACTCTGCTGCCGTAAAGCTCCAGACCTTACACTACCGGTATACGAGAGACCCGGCGTTTGGAGACGGCGGACAGTCTCACGCTCATGTGGATGGAGTGTATAAGCTAGAAGGCGGTATGTTCTTCCAGCATGTGACCCAGGGCATGTCTCCGACCAAAAGCTTTGTGTCAGTTCCCGACATGCCGAACTTACGACTGGGCTTGTCCTCAGACATGAATGTAGGCGCTCCGGTGCCCGTCGGCAACGAGCTCATTGCCCAGAACACTGTTGACCAGATCAAGGTCGTCCCGCAGGGCGTGCAGGTTGTCGACCTGAATTACAAAGACATGGTCGCCTTTGTTGATCACAACACAGGGACAATTTGCGTCCATTCACCAGACACATTTGTGAGGAGCAACGGTCTCAGGTTGCCCTCCTTTGGTGTCCACCGACAAGATGACAAGGAACTAGGTAAAGGTGAGAACCAGCGCCGCAGTTGCCACCACTACATTAGTGGGGCACAGCATCGCGCTAGGATCTCTGTGACAGTACCGGTCACCAGATCTATGCACTCTGCTGTTCACCAAAGCATATCAGAAGCGAGTCTCTGGCTCGGGTACACCGTGCTCACGGGAGAAGAAGACAAGTGGCTTTACAGTAAGCCCGTGCACAACGTCACCTCCACATTCCCATCGGTCAAATGTTCACTCTCGGGGCTGACATCGATCCTGGACAGTATGCACTTGATATCGAAGACAGTCGAGTGCATCAGGGGCTCTAGTTCGTGCATGGAGTTGGGAGACTATGCTCATAACGGGTGGCCCCGAGGAGGCACGGGGTACCCGATCGCCATTTCAAGCAGCGATGACACGCGCGACAACATGTTGGTTAAGATGATAGTTGCTGTCAACCACGGTGTGAGGCGCGTTGAGATCCCTTGTGACCTGGAGCCATTCTCTTTCGGATCCCAGCGGCCCTCAGTCCCTCAGCCTGCACCGGGTTACTACACACAAAGAGATGAGTTCCTGGTCCCTAGTATGGACAGCTACATCGCAGCCCTGGGTCCGCTCACCTCCAGGATTGTGGAAGCCATTGCATTCCTCTACTGCCCTGACTTCAACCAAGATCTTCCAGAAAAGGCCCATGCGTGTGTGACCACAATGAACAATTCCATTGGGACTCTAGGGGACATGTTCTCTCGACTGGCTACAGTGCTCATGCGGGAAGAGAGGGCCACAGAAGTGAGAGTACAACACGTGGCGTACATCTCGGCTCGCACCTCTGCGCTTTGTCTGAGTGCTACTGTGCTCGCTTTATTAATCAATATCGCGTTGCTGGCAATGCTGTGCTCGATGTGCAGCACATACCGACAACAACGGTTCAGAAAACTGAAATGATAATTGGACATGACTACTGCCTCGCAGCTCTCGGCCGTCTGTCTACTGCTAACTCTGTTTTGGGCTGGATACCCGGTTTTTTGTCAACGTTCGGCACCATTGAACGCGAGGTCTGGTGAGACCCCAGGCCACGCTTCTCTTGACTCCCAGGATCACAGGGTGATAATCCCCCCTGGTAAATGGAAGATCCGCATGCCTGGAAGAAACCCTTTCTTAGTGTACCATTTCTTTTTAGGATTGAACCTGACCCATCTGCAACTCGAGTACCCCGAGTGCTCCCAAGTGGCCTGCAAAGGCTTACCAGAGGACGACAAGTCAAGTCAACGTTGCGATCGACTGTGCTCCAGTGGCAGTTGGAATGAGGCTGAGCTCGCCTTGAAAACAGCCAAGCGTGAGTACACCAGGGCCACGTCCTCGCTAGAAGCAGCCTTTGGCGATGTAGCCGCTCTCGTGGACGTCGTTGGCCACTCGAGCGCTTTAGATCCGGGCGTTTTCAAACTCTTGGCAAACAGGGGCTCGGGTTCGCAAGTTGTGGACGTCATGCGACCCTACAGGACGTTGATTGAGGATGCGCTGAGCTCTGTAGCGGAACACCTGTCAAACGACGCAGTCAAGACTACTGAGTCCGTACACAGCCAGCCGGTCTTGGGATCCAATGATGTGAGTGTGTTCAACGCGTTGCTAGACACCTGGAAGAGCCGCGCATTAAAGTTGGCCATACAGCTCAATGCTGTCACATTTGCCTTACAGGGAGCTCACCGCCGGTTAGTCTCGTGTGCGCAGGGCGTCAAGAGGTCGGACATGACGGGTTGCGAGCCAAAATTCATTACCGAGTATTACACGGACATACCCGTGGCGAGCCGTTCGCTGTCATCCAGGCTCATCGTGGTTGCCGAGAGGGAGCACTGGAAGCCTGTGGTTCTCTCACGTTGGTACATGCCCTTCATCGATTCTTCCAACGGTAACAGGACTTGTTGGCTAAACAGGCCCATGGTGAGCGATGCAGACGCAAACTACAGGGTGCCCTTGTGCGACTCGAACGGGATATGCGAGCCTCTGGTTGTTGACAATACCACGGTCCCGGCGTGCCTAGTGAACCAGAGGGGCGAGATAAGTTCTGAGTGCCCGGTGGTGTGCGGACACTCGTGCTTCGGTCCTATCTGCTACCAGCCACAGTGGGACACGTATACGCTGAGGACCGCGCCCGAGGGAGCTCATGGTGTCTACGCAACCACACGTCAGGTCCAGGCGACCAAGAGCCCCAGGATAGTCACCAAGGTCTACTCTCTGTCTGAGGCCGAGATGCAAATGTCTCTTGCTAGCGTTCGGGACCGAGCTGACCGTTCGTCTCAATTGCTGGAGCGAGGGGAGACCGTGTCACAGACCGTGATCGCCATGGATCACGCAGCTCGAAAATACGCTGACAAAATACTTGCGCAGACACTCGCTCGATCTCAGGGTTGTGTAGACTGTGAGCGCACGATAGCCCGAATTCGGTTCACGGGCGCTGCTTCGGTTACCCTGTCCGCTCTAACCTGCACGTTATTGATTGTTATAATCACAACACTGAAGTGTAGCGGGAACCGACATGTCCCTGTGAGGATAGACAGGGGCCTAACTGAGCCTTTACTGTAGGTGTGCACATGGCACACACGTATCACTGTGCTGTCAGGACAAGTACTTACAGATGCACTATTCACACATTACTCTGCAGTCCTAAGACACAGCCATGGCCCACATACCTACGATCTATCTACTTGTCACACTTTTGGCATACAGTCTTTTGTATGCGAGCTACGGCTCTGTCACACCAGCACCCCATTCAACCAGTAGATCTGGTATCCAGGCAGCAACCACAGTGTCAGAAGTGAGTGTGAACCTAGAGCGTTCTCATTACATGTTTGCTCGCATGTTTCTTCACACGAAGTCTCTTCTAGAGCTTGGCACTGCACCTATTGAAAATGATGCGACGGTCACCGACAGTGGAGCAACGGCCGCCGCATCCACGGATGTGGACGTGACCACCGGTCTCAAGTCCATAACCACCGGGCTCACGTCCACAACCACTGGGCTCACGTACGCAACTGCCGCTGCGTCCACGGACGTGGATGTGACCACCGGGCTCACATCTGCAACCACCGGGCTCAGGTCCACAACCACCGGGCTCACGTCAGCAACTGCCACTGCATCCATGGATGTGGACGTGACCACCGTGCTCACTTCCCATCCTGTGATGGACCTTCCTAGTCTCAATTCCATGGAACTGGTTTGTCCAAGTGAAAACCCTGACAGATTCCACTCCACTACCTGGTATCTGATGACAGTGAAAGGGGAGACTCTAGGCCTGGACTTGGCTCACATTGACGACGGAGGCATTGTGACAATACACACGCTTACCAACAAGAGACTCTCTGAGTTCAACGTGACACACAACGTTACGACCAAGACGTTAGAGATCCATGATTACAATTGCAGCCACTCAGCAATCTACCAGTGTTCGAGGGCTGCTAAAGAGGGATACAAGAGTCGACAGCACACTTTCAGAGTGGCCAACTGCAACGTTGTCATTGAACCAAGCCTAGCATCCGATGAGGGGGCCGAGGCTCTTGGGAAATCAATGAGCCTGATATCTTCGAGTCTCGTGCTTGCAATTGGACCACTTCTTCACTTTGTCTCTGTCTACTAACATTGCCTGTAGCAGCCCCTTGTGAAACACAGCTTTCCCCTTCAATCCTCATAATACTGTCACCGATAGACTTGGGACATGGCATCCGCTAAACCTCGTACAAGCAGACCAAGCGCTTCCGCTAAGGACATGGCGAAGAAGGATCCTGGTACACAAGTGAAAATACAACCGCTGATCCCCGAACAGAAGCAATATCGCTACCTGCCAAAGTCGATTATGGAGTCCACGCGTGACATTGTAGTTGCATGCAATAGGGAAAAACTGAGGATTGTGCTCCCTGTGACCCGACACACTACTAGCAAACTGGTTCATGTCCTGTGCTCGGCTGCGGCCGCAAATATCTGGCCCGACGAATGCGAGGAAGCCTTGAGGACGTTTCTCCCTTTGAGGGAGCACCACAAGGCCCTCTTGTCACACACCATGTTTGTGACCATGATCGGGACCTTGGTTGCCAGAGCTCTGGAGCAAGACACCAGGAATGGTGGAAACACTGTGGACCTTCTTGCCGATAGGCACTACGTAAGAAGCATCTTGTGTCACGATTCCAGTAAGACCAGTAAGATGGAAGCAGCTGCGTATGCCGGTATCATGGCCGTGAACATGGAGATGAATGCCCTGGCTGACAATGCAAGAAAGAGACAGGCTCTCAACAAACAATGTGGATCTAAGCTGACCGAAGAGGACGCCAGAGCCTGCTCGTGGGATGATATCTACCGTGACCCCGATGCACTGATAACACCCATGGCCAACTTTGGCCTCAAGCACCATTACAAGGAAAACCCCCATCACCCCGAGCACTTCATACAGGGTGCTATGTATGACATGAACCTTGTGGAAGCTATTGTGGATGGACTGGCTTGCATATTCGAGAGAAGCAAGAGCCACAAAGATGTCCACTCTTGGCTGGACATGTACAACGCTGAGAGGTTTGGAGATGCCCGCAATGCAAACAGTGCAAGGCAGATCGTCGAGGCTCTCAAGACCCACATCACTGAGGATGACTATAAAGCCCTGTCAATATTCCGGTGGTCCATAGATGCTATTGTTGGTGAATCTCCTCTGTGGTCCCGTGTAAACATGGATGCTTGTTGCACTCACACTGTCAATAAAGGTGACCAGCGTGAGCTGCTCTCATGCTATCAACTCTGAGTTCAGCTGTGTAACTCGATCTCTGTTCTGCTATAATTATGCTGTTATAACTGTAACCATGTGTTACTATACAATGTACTTTTGAGTCAATAAAGTATACCTATGTTTGGATCACAGTGTGACGGCGTTGTTTGATTGTCTTCACTCTTATCTTCACACCGCGACTGCATCAAGGGTTAGAAAGTGAACGCCAATGCCTGTGTCACCCTGTGAGATATGTTTGCATGTGCAACCAAAAGTCAAAATAAACACGACATGGAGTTTGTTCACTTCAGTGCTGACATGTCTTTATTGATACAACACATACAGGTTCAACTCTGTAGAGTAAGGTTTGGACATTGGGCAGTGTGGTGCAGGCTGCACACACAGAGTGGAAATATCAGCCTAGACTTATTGAAATGTAGAGGAAAACTCTGTGAGACAGTAAAAGATAGTTTACGGGAGTTTATTGTACACCACACAACATATACATTACAACATACAACAATGTACACATCATCTTGCCTTGGTTATCGAGACGCAGCCAGTGTTACATTTTCGGGACAAGTTCAGAGTCCCGCGTGGAGTCCTCACATCTAAAGCAGACTACACCGTCACGCTCAGAGAACCCGTAATCGGGACCAGGTCTCGGTTTCATCAGGTTCCACAGTTCGTATACATATTTCATGCTCCTGACCATCAAGGCGCAATTAAACTCGGTCCAATATGCAGACCGGACTGACTTTGGTACTTGTGTCAATTCCGAGAGTTGCGCAGCCACCTTGTAGCAGTCCCGAAGAGAACATGTGTCGATTGAGTCCCATAGACTCCTCAGCGAATGACACCAAGAGGAAAACTCTGTGTACTTGGTCACCACTGCGGTCATCAATCTCTTAATCCCCAGTCCCGTTGGCACCTTGTTGTAATCGGTCCCACAGAGCGCCATGAACACCAGCTTTTCCATACGCTCCTTATCATCCCTGATTACGTCTCTTTTAATGCGCATGAAAAAATACCTGCCTGCCCGGTTCAATCTCAAAAAACGACCGTAGCTGCCCCTCTGTACCAGGCCTTTGATGTACGCATTGCTCAAGTGCCTGAGACCGCTCAAGAGCTGTTTATGCTCCTTGCTCAGGTCCGCCACGTCTACACGGTTGTCTAGCTCCACCTCAGGGGCATTGTCATGCTCCTGCAGACAGGAGAGCTTCCTCTTCTCACCGGTACACTTGGGCTGCTCCGATTCGGAGCTTGAGGTCACACCCTGGTCAGATGCGTGCCTTAGTGTTTCATATAGGTAACCGACTGTTTTTGCGTTGACACAGTCTGCGTCCACATTGCAACACAATTCACTTAGTCTTTCCACTTTGCTCAAGAAAGTAGGCAGAAACATAACGTACAGAGATCCCCTGATCCCGGCCAGGTACAGGTACCTAGCCACGTCTAGCTTTAGGTTGACTCTACCCTTGTCTTTCCCGTGCTCATCCAGACTGGCTTCAAAGTTCTTGTGTTGCGCTCGCGCCTCTGGTAGCAGGTGTTCGTCCCCGGGAGCGATGTCACACAGAACTCGGAACCTATCCTCGCTTGAAGAATGCTCCCCAAACGGCAGTTGCGGTGCACGTCTCTCGGGAATAGCAAACAACAGGTCTCCAAAGCAAGACATGTGCATTTCTCGACCCTCCCGGTAGCTCCTGTTGTCCATCCGCATAGTAATTCCTTCCCGTCCACGAGCCGTAAGCACGGCCACTAGATCGGAATCTCCGCTGCACACGGTCACATTGCCCGTGAGGACATTGGCCAACTCCACGAGCAGCATGTCAGCCTCTGTGCTTCTACACAGCAGACACGCGTCCCGCAACAAAGACACTTGTGAAATTGCGGGGTCCGCAAAGGTCGCCACAAAGACGCCCTCGAGACCATCGGGTCTTTCTATCTCTCCATCTGCGTAACTAGGATCTACGTCGCAGCGCTCATACAGCGCAGGTGTCGGAGCATCGAGCGTCTTCAGCGACACGCTATCATCCCGGTACTCTGTGTACTTCTTGTGGAACGACACAAGGTTTTCAACAGAGGTTCCCTCACCCTCTCCCTTGGCCCCGGTCACTAGAAACAACTTGTTTTTCATACCCATGTGGGCCAAAAGCTTCATCATTGTGTATTCTATGGCGCATAGATTACGTTTACAGAACTCCATGTGAGGCGCAGGAGTGCGGTTGAGTCTGAGCTCCCTCACGGCTGGCTTCTGAGCCCTAGTCCCATCCTTGATGAGCACCACACACCGACTGCCCTCATTCTCTGAGATGTAGCCGCACGCCAGCGTTCTGGCCATGTTCACTATGGATGCCTGTGAATCGTCCTCAATGTAGTCACTCTCCTTGACTTTGTGGATTACCATGAGATGGTCTATCAGAGTCCAATCCTGTTGTTGACACGGGCTGTCGATCAATTCGAACGGCGCTAGGTGAGGGTTTGCGAGCATTGCGTGGATAGCATTGTGTCTCAACCCCATGTTGGCAAAACCGGTGGACTAAAAGCCTATTGAAACACTTGGGTCAGAGACAGTACACGGCCTTGAGATCAATCTGACTCGGGGACAGTGTATTCAACCGAAGACCAGGTACGACTCACAATCTGACTATCAGCCACAGAGGAGAACTATACATGTGTAACCTCCCTGGAACCATTGCTCGGCAGTCTTATAAGACTAACGTCCAAGGCATCCGAGCAAAGGACCCGATCCAGCACACCTAAGTTGCCAGCCCTGAGCCCCACATGGGTGTCTCTGAACTGTTATATGGATATATGTTATATGTATATGTACCACCCTGTAGCCTTGACTGTGAACATCTCCATTCATAACGCGTCTGTGCTCAGGGAGGCGCGAGTCACGATACTCTTCTTCTCCTCATTGAAAAGCATGTTCCTGTAACTCAACTCGGTCTTGTCTAACCAGGAGGCCTCGCTCCGCTTTGCCGAGGCCAGCCGAGTCTCGACTCTCATGTTCACACATGTAGGAGTGAGACAATTAAGCACCTGTGGGCAGAAACTGTTCAGCCACGGAAACTTGGTGCGCAGGGAATTAGAAATTGTGGGTCGTGAGCAACTCCTTATGGTGACTTGGTTGGTCCCGGGTCTGACAATCACCAGGTACGCCACGGACCACTCCGCCATGCTCGGGTACGTGAGCGAGAACATCAACCACGTCAGCCACAGTTGCGTGTTGTATCGCCACAAGGTGACCGGATCCAGATCGTCGTTGTTTCTGGTCTTGAGCTCGAGCAGCACTATGTTGTCCCTTACCGTGTCGTGGGCCACTAGGTCCACTTCAGTGTAGAAGCCCCACGTTTCGTCTATCGACGTGCACCGTGTACAGCCGTTGTGGTACGTGTAGGCTCTGGGTAGGCTGCCATCGCTGCCGCTGCTGCTGCTGCTGCTGCTGCTGCTGCTGCTGCTGCTCAACCGATCGGGCCTGGGCACACCGGCGACCTTCAGGCCTGCGCATATCGGAGTCAGGCGCAGAGCTTTGAGTTGCGTGAGAATGAGGCGAGACACCGGACCCACTTCGAGTATTGTCTTCTGTTCGTTGAACACATCCTTGCACTGAGCGTCTACCACAGTGCCTATAATGGAGGACATGTGGCTCCTGTCCCACAGGAGCCTGCAGGCTTCAGGAGTGAGCGCTTTTGACCTCAACAGTTGCAACAGCGCTTCCTTGAGTGCCAACCCGTGGGACTCGTTTGGCACATTCAGGTTTCTCACGTACTCTAGCACCCACTCGAGTGAACTGTCAGGGTTGGTGTTCAGGTCCTTGACCACCCTGGTGAACATGTCCATGCTTATCATGTTGTGGCTGGGCGCTCGCTTCCTGTATAACTTGATAGACTCAAGAGTTTTGGTGATACCCTGAACCTTGTACCAACGGTGGTCTGCGGTAGATTTCGCGCACAGGGTGCCGTGTGAGCCACGGAACTCGATCGCAGGGTCTTGGAGCTTCATTGTATTAAAGTGCTGGGATTCGTCGGCTTACCGGTATGTGGAAGAAACGCATTACGAGTAAATAACAGCAAACTCACAAGAGGGGAAGGATTCCCCCTGAGAAATGCATCGGAATAGAAACCCAATGAGCATTGAGACTCTGGTAGCCAACACCAAGAAGGTGCCGTCCCTATTGAACGGAGCCGCTGTTCGCTTTAAGGGTAAGCTGGGAGCCGCGATAGCCGTCATCACCTCTCTCATCGTGGGTTTCCTCACCATCCCCAACAACATCCTCTACTTCATCGACAGCAAACATGACACCAGAGCCACGGGATGCCCATGGGCAGACTCTACCTTGGCCCAGGCTAAGCACGAATACAACTACGCCTACATTCACGCAGGGATAGCTTTAATCACACTGGGATGCCTGGCAATGGTCGTGAGCATGGTGCTCAGCTATTTCGCAGCCGAGAGCAAACTGAAAATGGACGACGTGTCAGATCCACACAGAGGTCCCGGGTCCAAGAGCACTAGGACCGTCATCATATGCCTCGTCATGATGAACATTGAGCTCATCATGGCTGTGATAGCGGGATGCATGGAGTTACTGTATCGACCTCTGATTAGCAACGATCAGAGGCTGCACAACATGGAGTGTGCCATCGCCGTGTTCAACATCGTAATCTACGCCATGTACGTGGTAACCATGGTCATGACCTCGACCATTCTCAAGGACAGACGCGAGACTGTCCAGGTTGATGGTCAGAGAGCGTTCCTGAACACCACAGCCTCTGCTCGAGACCACAGAAGCTACTACGAGCCGTACAATTCAGTGTCCAGCTTTATCTAAGACACTCAACAAAGTCTACGTCTACACAAGGATCGCCGCGGTCGCATGAGGAGCTCTATGAAAGATAGTACCGAGAGCGTGTCACCGAGGGCTACACAACCCGTAACAGCCCCGTATTTACATTAACCCATGTGTCAGGTCACCTGTGTCAATATCAGGAACAAATCCATGCTCAACCAAGACAGAAAGCTCAGCACCCAACACGATGTCCGTGTGGTATGACTGTCTGCGCCTAAACAACAGGACCCTGACAGATCACGAGAAGAAAAACTTGGGCCATGTCCATGTGAAATGTGTCACCCGAGGCGGATGTGATTTAATAGGTCCCCAAGAAAGTCACCTCGACAGACCCCTGTTCGTCGAGTTTACACACCAGCACAATGTCGGGGACCTATTGGCCTTATTGTGTTGCTACGTAGATCCCACAGTAAAAAGCCTATACGACTATCCCCAGAGACTCGTGTGTGATACGCAAGTGGACCTTGCATCGTCACCAGCATCAAGCGAGGCGAGGCCAAGCCAAGCCAAGCCAAGCCAAGCCAAGAGTAAAGAACTGCAGTCACCAAGTGGAGCCCCGGGATCCTGACACCGTGCCCCGAGGACCACTCTGACAGAGCATCGCAGCGCATGTACGACAATGAAACATGAAATGTTCCCATTGAAGTGAAAAAAAAAATAAACCCGATCATGATAATGAATGCATCTGAGTCTGTCATATCATTGTATCAGTGATGTGTTTAGATATGTCACTACGTTGTAGACCACATACATACATACATATATACATACATACATACATACATACATACATACATACATACATATATACATACATACATACAAACATACATGGATTTTTATTTATCTCAAAAGATGGGAATAACATCTCATCGAAATAAAAACATCCAACGGGTCGAAACGAATCTATCTCTGTTTCCTGTGGCGATAACTTTGGCTTTAGGGCAGGCAGTACCGCGTTCTGCCCGCAGATGCCGTAAAAACGCCATTTTCTGGTCCGTTAACCCTTGTGTTGTCCATCGGGTCCCTGGGACCCCGTTCAATTTATCAGACTTTTTGTATTGACCTGGTGTGGCGCTTCGGGTCCCCGGTGACCCGAGCGTACTACGCGATGGCATTTCACGTGAAATGGCGAGGGTCTTTCCCATCACCCTCATTTCATCCTCCGGGGTCCCGGAGACCCATGCTGCAGTCAAATAACACATTTCCCAGCACCCTCATCTCGTCCTCCGGGGTCCCAGAGACCCGCGCTGCAGTCAAATAACACATTTCCCAGCACCCTCATCTCGTCCTGTGGGGTCCCAGAGACCCACGCTGCAGTCAAAAAACACATTTCCCAGCACCCTCATCTCGTCCTCCGGGGTCCCAGAGACCCACGTTGCAGTCAAATAAAACCTTTCCCAGCACCCTCATCTCTTCCTGCGGGCTCCCAGAGACCCACGCTGCAGAAACACACACATTTCCCACCACCCTCATCTAGTCCTCCGGGGTCCCAGAGACCCACGCTGCAGTCAAATAACACATTTCCCAGCACCCTCATCTCGTCCTGCGGGGTCCCAGAGACCCACGCTGCAGTCAAATAAAACCTTTCCAACCACCATCGTTTCCCACCACCCTCATGTATTCCTTCTGGGTCCCGGAGACCCATGCTGCAGTCAAAACCATTTCCCACTACCTCAATCTCTTCCTCCGGGGTCCCAGAGACCCATGCTGCAGTCACCTCGTTTCAGGGGTCCCGGACACCCATCCTGGAGTCAAACACATTTCCCACCACCCTCATCTCGTCCTCCTGGGTCCCAGAGACCCATGCTGCAGTGACACACATTTCCCTCTACCCTCATCTCGTCTTCCTGGGATCCTGAGACGCGTGCTGGAGTCAAACACATTTCCCACCATCCTCCTCTCATCCTCAGGGGTCCCAGAGACCCAAACTGCATTCAAACACATTTCCAACCACCATCATTTCCCACCACCCTCATGTAGTCCTCAGGGGTCCCGGAGACCCAGGCTGCAGTGGTCTCATCTTCCTGGGTCCCAGAAACCCATCGTGCAGTCGATCACATTTCCCACCACCCGTATCTTGCACTGCGGGGTCCCTGAGACCCACACTGCAGTCGTCTCATCCTCAGGGGTGCCAGACACCCATCCTGCACTCTAGCGTATTTCCCACCACCCTCATCTCGTCCTGCGGGGGTCCCAAAGACCCATGCTGCAGTCAAACACATTTCCCTCCACCCTCGTCTCATCCTCCTGGATCCCACAGACCCGTGCTGCAGTCACACACATTTCCCACAATCATCATCTCTTCCTCCCGGGTTCCAGAGACCCATGCTGCAGTCAAACCCATTTCCCATCATCCTGATCTCATCCTCAGGGATCCCAGAGACCCAAACTGCAGTCAAACACATTTCCCACCATCCTCATCTCATCCTCAGGGTTCCCGGAGACCCATGCTGCAGTGGTCTCATCCTCCTGGGTCCCAGACACCCATCCTGCAGTCAAGCACATTTTCCACCACCCTCATGTCATCCTGCGTGGTCCCAGACACCCATCCTACACTCAAACACTTTCCCACCACCCGCATCTCGTTCTGCGGGGTCCCAGACACCCATCCTGTAATCAAACACATTTCACACAACCCTCATCTTGTCCTCCTGGGTCCCACAGACCCATGCTGCAGTCACACACATTTCCAACAATCATCATCTCTTCCGCCTGGGTTCCAGAGACCCATGCTGCAGTCAAACCCACTTTTCCCACCATCCTAATCTCATCCTCAGGCATCCCAGAGACCCAAACTGCAGTCAAACACATTTCCCACAATCATCATCTCTTCCTCCCGGGTTCCAGAGACCCATGCTGCAGTCAAACCCACTTTTCCCATCATCCTGATCTCATCCTCAGGGATCCCAGAGACCCAAACTGCAGTCAAACACATTTCCCAGCATCCACATCTCATCCTCAGGGGTCCCGGGGACCCATGCTGCAGTGGTCTCATCCTCAGGGGTCCCTGTCACCCGTCCTGCAGTCGAGCACATTTACCACCACCCTCATGTCATCCCGCGTGGTCCCAGACACCCATCCTGCACTCAAACACTTTTCCCACCACCCGCATCTCGTTCTGTGTGGTCCCAGACACCCGTTCTGCAGTCAAGCACATTTTCCAACACCCTCATGTCATCCCGCGTGGTCCCAGACACCCATCCTGCACTCAAACACTTTTCCCACCACCCGCATCTCGTTCTGCGGGGTCCCAGACACCCGTCCTGCAGTTGAGCACATTTCCCACCACCCTCATCTCGTTCTGCGGGGTCCCAGACACCCGTCCTGCAGTTGAGCACATTTCCCACCACCCTCATCTTGCCCTGCGGGGTCCCCGAGACCCATGATGCAGTGGTCTCAACCTCAGGGGTCTCCGACACACATCCTGCAGTCATAAACATTTACCACCATCCTCATGTCTTCCTCAGGGGACCCAAAGTCCCATGCTGCTGTCAAACACGTTTCCCACAATCATCATCACTTCCACCTGTGTCGCAGAGGCCCATGTTGCAGTCAAATACGTTTCCCACAATCATCATCCCCCACCCTGATCTAGTCCTCAGGAGTCCCCGCGACCCATGCTGCCGTCAAACACATTTTCCACCAATGTCTGCTGGGTCCCAGAAACCCAACCTGCAGTCAAACACATTTCCCAGCCACCCTCATCTCTCCGTCCGCTGTCCCCGAGACCCATGCTGCAGTCAAACACATTTCCCATCACCCTCATCTCGTCCTCAGGGGTCCCAGAGACCCATGCTGCTGTCAAATAAAACCTTTCCAACCACCATCGTTTCCCACCACCCTCATGTATTCCGTCTGGGTCCTTCCCATCATCCTGATCTCATCCTCAGGGATCCCAGAGACCCAAACTGCAGTCAAACACATTTCCCAGCATCCACATCTCATCCTCAGGGGTCCCGGGGACCCATGCTGCAGTGGTCTCATCCTCAGGGGTCCCTGTCACCCGTCCTGCAGTCAAACACATTTCCCAGCCACCCTCATCTCTCCGTCCGCTGTCCCCGAGACCCATGCTGCGGTCAGAACACATTTCCCATCACCCTCATCTCGTCCTCAGGGGTCCCAGAGACCCATGCTGCTGTCAATCACGTTTCCCACCACCATCATATCCCACCACCCTCATCTCGTTCTCAGGGGTCCCAGAGACCCATCCTGCAGTCGAGCACATTTTCCACCACACTCATGTCATCCTGCGTGGTCCCAGACACCCATCCTGCGGTCAAAACACAATTCCCACCACCCTCATCTCCGTCTCCGTGGTCCCAGACACCCATGCTGCGGTCAAAACACATTTCCCACCACCCTCATTTCCCACCACGCTCATCTCATCCTCAGGGGTCCCTGAGAACCATGCTGCGGTCAAAACTCAAGTCTCACCACCCTCATCTCAATCGCATGGGTCCCAGAGACCCATGCTGCGGTCAAAACTCAAGTCTCACCACCCTCATCTCAATCGCATGGGTCCCAGAGACCCATGCTGCTGTCAAACACGTTTCGCACCACCCTCATCTCATCCTGCAGGGTCCCACAAACCCCTGCTGCAGTCAAACGCTTTTCCCACCACCCTCATAGACTTAGACTTCTCTTTATTGATCCTATTGGGATGTTTCCCGCAAGGAAATTGGCTTTCCAGCAGCAAATTCCAGCATTTTACAAAAAAGACACTTAAATACAGTATTGAAAAAAAGAGTATAAGATACAAACAATAAACTCTTAGATACATATAGGAAGTAAACAAGAAACAGTAGACAGTAAATAGTCAAACACATTTCCAACCACCCTCATCTCCTCCGGCTGGGTCCCACAAACCCCTGCTGCAGTCAACGGTACATTTGCCACCACCCTCATCTCCTTCTCTGTGGTCCCAGACACCCATGCTGCAGTCAAACACATTTCCCGACACCGTCATCTCTCCCTCCTCTGTCCCAGAGACCCATGTTGCTGTCAAACACATTTCCCAGCACCCTCATCTCATCCAGCTGGGTCCCACACATTCCCTTGCTGCAGTCAAACACTTCTGCCACCACCCTCATCTCGTTCTCCGTGGTCCAAGACACCCATGCTGCTGTCAAACACATTTCCCGCCACGCTCATCTCATCCTGCTGGGTCCCCAAAACCCATGCTGCAGTCAAAACACTTTTCCCACCACCATGATCTCGACCTCAGGGGTCCCAGAGACCCATGCTACAGTCAAACACATTTCCCACCACCCTCATCTCATCCTCAGGGGTCCAAGAGACCCATGGTGCAGTCAAATACATATCCCACCACCTTCATCTCACCCTGCAGGGTTTCACAGACCCCTGCTGCTGCAGTCAAACACATTTTCCCACCACCCTCATCTTGTCCTCAGGGGGTCCCACGGACCCATGCTGCTGCAGTCAAACACATTTCCCACCACGATCATCTTGTCCCCAGCAGTCCCAGAGACCCATGCTGCGGTCAAACACATTTCCCACCACCCTCATCTCTCCGTCCTCTGTCCCAGAGACCCATGCTGCAGCTGTCTCGTCCTCACGGGTCCCAGAGACCCACGCAGCGGTCAAACACATTTCCCACCACCCTCGTCTCGTCCTCACGGGTCCCAGAGACCCGTGCTGCAGCTGTCTTGTCTTCAGGGTCCCAGAGACCACCTTCGTCTAGTCCTCAGGGGTCCCAGAGACCCATGCTGCGGTAAAACACATTTCCCACCACCCTCATCTTGCCCTCTGGGTCCCCGTGACCCTCCATGAACATACTAAACATTTTGGCCTATAGACACAGATGTACACTGTACACGTGCACTGTCTTGCTGCTTTCATTGTATTGTCTTCTTTTTTACTCTTGGTACTTTTAGCACCAGCATGGCCCGTCGTTTGACTCTAGAATTGAAGCTGCATCGGATTCTCGTCAGTGATTGCAATTACAATGTCCCTGAAAAAGAAGACAAAGTAGAAAAACAACAAGACGAAAAAGTAGAAGAAGACAAAGATGAAGAAGACGACGATGATGACAAAGACAAAGAAGAAGAAGAAGAAGAAGATGACGACGATGATGACAAAGGCCGAGACAATGGAGTAGAACAAGGAGGAGAAAAAGTAAATGTAGACGAAGAAGAAGAAGAAGAAGAAGAAGAAGAAGAAGACGAAGAAGAAGAATTTGATGAAGAAGAAGAAGACGAAGAAGAGGAACAAGGTATTGAAGGAGAAGCAGAAGAACATAGTAAAGGAGAGACTGAAGACGAGGACGATGAGGATGAGGATGAGGAAGAGGACGATGAGGATGAGGAGAATGAAACTTTCCTGTCAAAGAACGGCAAAATCGAATGGTCCTCAAAAACGTATCATCCCTGTCCTCGACCTCACGGCCGTGCAACCGAACAAGAGGAAGACGAACAAGAAGAACAAGAACAAGAAGGAGAACAAGAAGAAGAAGAAGAAGAAGAACAAGAACAAGAAGAAGAACAAGAAGCTACTGCTCCGCCAAGCCCGGGACCCACGGAGTACGCCGTGGCCCGCGTCCACGATATAGTCTCCGCGTTTGACCTGTTTGTCACGCGGCAAATACAAGACATCGTAGTGGCCGCGACGAACCTCGAGGGTCGACGGCGACACGGCGAAGCCAAGTGGAAAGCCATGGACGCCACGGACCTGCGCGCCTACCTGGGGCTGCTGATCCTCGCGGGCGTCTACAGGTCCCGCAACGAGGCCTTGGAGAGCCTGTGGCACGAGGAGAGCGGCCGGGCCATCTTCCGCGCCACTATGCCAATCAAACGGTTCCACGCGTACTCACGACTGCTGCGATTCGACGACCGCGAGTCGAGAGACGCCAGACGCGCCTCGGACAAACTGGCGGCCGTACGCGAGGTGTGGGACGCGTGGGCGCTGCAGCTGCCTCGCCTCTACAACCCGGGCACCGACGTGACCGTGGACGAGCAGCTGGTTCCCTTTCGAGGTGTTTGTCTATCCCGTTTGTCGTCATCTTCATCATCATCATCATCATCATCATCGCACAATTGTTTTTTTTTATGTGGGAGTGTGTGTGAGTGTCGTTTTCAACTTTTTCTTCTTGTCTTGTCTCATTGTTTGTCTTCTTTGTCGTCGCTCTTTGACGCATCCAAGGTCGATGCTCCTTCCGCCAGTACATGCCCAGCAAGCCCGCCAGGTACGGCATCAAGTTGTGGGTGGCCTGCGACGCCGCTTCCAGCTACGCGTGGAACATGCAAGTCTACACGGGCAAGTCGGTGAGCGGCGCCCCCGAGAGGAACCTGGGCGCCCGGGTGGTGCTCGACGTGACCGAGGGGCTGCGGGGGCCGCGCAACGTGACGTGCGACAACTTTTTCACCTCCTACGAACTGGCACAGCGGCTGCTAGTCGACAGGCGCCTGACCGTGGTGGGCACGATGCGCAAAAACAAGCCCGAGCTGCCGAGTGCGTTGCTCGCCACCAAGGGCCGTGCCGTCTTCTCGTCCGTGTTCGCCTTCACGCCCACCGCCGCTCTCGTGTCCTACGTGCCCAAGAAGAACAGGAACGTGCTGCTGCTGAGCACGCTGCATGCGGGGGACGCGCGCGTCAGCGACGGCCGACAGGCCAAGCCCGACATTATCCTCCACTACAACAGCACCAAGGGCGGCGTCGACAACCTGGACAAGCTGGTCGGCACGTACAGCTGCCGCAGGAAGACGACACGCTGGCCCCTCGCCGTGTTCCACAACATTCTCGACGTGTCCGCCTACAACGCCTTCGTGCTGTGGCGAGAGCTCAGACCCGAGTGGCTACGTGGCAAGCTCAACAAGAGGAGGGCGTTCCTCGAGCAGCTGGGAAGGGCGCTGGTGACTCCGCTCATCGAGAGACGCGAGCGTCTCCCTCGCACGGCAGCGTCGGCCGCGCTCGTCAAAGCCGTGACCATGAGGTCCGCCGCGGGCACCGGTGTCCGCCTCGGCACCGGCTGCGGCCTCGGGACCGGCTCCGCTGACGCAGCTGCTGGCGCTCGGCTCACGGAAGAGGACGAAGAGGATGACAACGACGACGGCGACGAGGGTGTGGAACCGAGCGCGCCGAGAGTGCCCAGCAAGCGAAAGAGGTGTCAGCTGTGTCCACAGAAGAAGGACCGCAAAACACAAACGGTGTGCGGCGGCTGCATGAGATACATCTGCGGGAGCTGCACGCGGGCCTACTGTCCGGACTGTGCGTGAGAACGCAGGCACCCGCGCACCGGCTTGAGCTTCGACTCTACCACTCCACTTGAATGCTATGCTGAATAAAAGCCTTTGGTATACGGCTGCTGTCTGACATAATTATGTGACGCACCACACCTTTGCACGCACACACACACGCCGGGGTCCCGGACACCCATCCGGCGGTCAAACGCATTTCCCACCACCCTCATCCCGTCCTCCGGGGTCCCAGAAACCCATCTGGTGGTCAAACGCATTTCCCACCACCCTCCATGTAGTCAAACGCATTTCCATGTAGTCAAACGCATTTCCCACCTCCCTCATCTCGTCCTCCGGGGTGCCAGAGACCCATCCATGTAGTCAAACGCATTTCCCACCTCCCTCATCTCGTCCTCCGGGGTCCCAGAGACCCATCCATGTAGTCAAACGCATTTCCCACCTCCCTCATCTCGTCCTCCGGGGTCCCAGAGACCCATCCATGTAGTCAAACACATTTCCCACCACCCTCATCTCGTCCTCCGGGGTCCCAGAGACCCATCCGGCGGTCAAACGCATTTCCCACCACCCTCCATGTAGTCAAACGCATTTCCATGTAGTCAAACACATCTCCATGTAGTCAAATGCATTTCCCACCACCCTCATCTTGTCCTCCGCGGTCCCGGAGACCCATCCTGCGGTCAAACGCATTTCCCACCACCCTCATGCCGTCCTCCAGGGTCCCGGAGACCCATCCTGCGGTCAAACGCATTTCCCACCACCCTCATCCCGTCCTCCCGGGTCCCAGAGACCCATCCCTGTAGTCAAACGCATTCACCACCACCCTCATTTCGTCCTCCGGGGTCCCAGAGACCCATCCCTGCAGTCAAACACATTTCCCACCACCCTCATCTCGTCCTCCGGGGTCCCCAGAGACCCATGCATGTAGTCAAACGCATTTCCCACCACCCTCATCTCGCACGCTCTGGTCTCGGGGACCCGTAGGACTAGGCCGCGAGGGTAGCAGAAAATAGAATCGTCTAAAACAAGGGTCCCGAGGACCCTGTAGGACGAGGCCGCGAGGGCGGTAGCGGGCAAGTGCAATCGAATGACCAAGGGGTCCCGGAGACTGCGACAGACCGTGACGTGTTGACGTGCACATGAATGCACTTAGTGAGCGAGGGTCCCCGGGACCCCGTAGGACGGGGCCGCGAGGGTGCCGGTGAGAAAATGAACTCAAACGAGGAAGGGTCTCGGAGACCCGAAAGACGACGCGGGAGTAGTAGGAAACGTAAGCGAATCGAGAAACAAAAACAAACCCGTTGACCCGAGGTACCGAGCACTGGTAGTTGACATGACATGAAATGAGTGAGGGTCCCCGTGACACGACGGACACTGCAGGGGCTAAACAAGTCTCCCTGACACGAAGGACAACACAAGGGTTAAAGCATTCAGATCTCCATCATCAGCAGTATCATCATTGTCATCATCATCACCCTGTCCATCTCCTGAACTATTCCTGCCACCACCTCCTTCTCCTCCGCCTCCATCTCTGTTGATTCGATCGATGCCACCATCACCCCTGCAATCCAACATGGATGTGGACCAGGAGTCTCCCCAAACATCTACTGCCGTACATGATAACTGTGATGCAGACAATATGGACGTGGACCTGATGGACGTGGATCAGATGGACGGTTTTGCGCTATCGCTGTTCATAGATAATGTTAAAATCGTGTCTCTACATCTGCTCAACATTGTACTACACAAGTATTTGGAAGAAATATGTTACGGGTGTCAGATTAATCACCCTAGTCAGTTACAACACGACTGTGTGTGGGGTGTCCCCGAAGCCTTCTATACTCAACACTTTGATCAGCTTATGAAAAGACTATTGACAGATAAGTTCATCGCAGTTGTTCAGCGCTTTCTGGCCTTGAAACATCTCAGTGCTAAGGAGTATAGAATCCGCGGAGTTGCTGAGACTATTTTGCATGAGTTGAAAACATCGGACAATGTCACAGATAAAATCAAAGAAATGTATGATGCGTTGATTGGCGACGACGTTGTCAAAGTAGGTGAAATTCGCGCGATTGGTGACTACTGGAGGGATACACATGAGAAAAACGACTAATTGTTTGAAATATGGGAAATTGTTTATGTGCATTGTATTCACATATCAATAAGCGATATGTAATATCGCGGTTATCTGGTATTCTAGATCAAACCATTGCCTACAATGTTAACGATGCTGCAAAGTACCAAAGTGACAGTATCGATAACTCTGATGTCTGTAAATTAGAAAAACTGATGATACTTGTAAGAAAGCAATATTCTACATCAGATTGGGAAGAAATTGTGCATATATTATTGTCAATGCTGAGTATTCGAGACAATGTATTGGAAACCTTCTGTGCTGTCATAAGTAACATAACAAATGATTTTAAGTCCATGTGTGGCCACCACATGTTGATTATGTACACTATGATTGTAGATACAATGAGTTTGTACGTGAAAGAAAAACAATGCAGCGACGTCTTAAATGATTTTCATAAACTACACATTTTCATAATCAGTAAAATAGGGGTAGCTAACTTAATTGAAACATTACATGTGATAGAAGATGTAACCCTGTCATAATTGATATGTATGCGTGATGTAAATAAATAATAGTTATACAAAACTAATGAGTCACAAGTGTTTTAAAAGCATCATGGAGAAGGTTATGCAAAAAATTTATTATGACCCAGCACATCCTGGAGGATTGGGCAGTGTGAACAAGCTCCGTGATGCCGTTAAGGATAGCACAGGGGTGTCTCCAACAACCACAGATGTTAAAAACTTTCTATTGAGACAGGACGCCTACACATTACACGCACCAGCTCTGAAGCATTTTGCTAGAAATAGGGTGTTGGTTAGCGGCATCGATAAACAGTTTCAGGCTGACTTAGTCGATATGTCTGAATATTCTGCGGAAAACGATAATGTGCGATACTTATTGACATGTATTGATGTATTTTCTAAATACGCCTGGGTTAGATGTCTTAAAAATAAATCTGGAGCAGTTGTGACAAATGCATTCAGAGATATATTGAGAGAAGGTCGTGTACCTCTGAAACTTCAAACAGACGAGGGTAAAGAGTTTTATAACAAGAATTTTCAGCTATTAGTAGCACAATATAATATCTGTCATTTCTCAACATCAAATGAGACAAAGGCCAGTGTTGTGGAGCGTTTCAACAGGACGTTAAAAACTCGTATGTGGAAATTCTTAACTGCTGTTAACTCACGGAGATATGTCGATGCTGTACAGGATTTGACGGAGGCCTACAACCGTTCACGCCATCGATCAATAAAAATGGCCCCAATCGCTGTAAATAAACACAATGAGAAAACGGTATTTGACAATCTGTACAAGCTGAAACCCTCTGGAGCGGTAACTTTTAAATTCCAAGAGGGAGATACGGTGAGAATATCAAAACACAGAGGAGTCTTTAGAAAAGGGTATGAGCAGACTTTTACAGATGAGTTTTTTACAATAATTCAACGTGTAGCCAGAAATCCGCCTGTTTACATACTGAAAGACTGTAGCGGTGAGACGCTGACAGGCACATTCTACGAGGCAGAGTTACAGAAAGTGATTGTCGATAAAAACAAAGAGTTTAAGATAGAAAAAATACTGACTAGAAAGAAAGAGGGTCATAGAAATATGGTCCTGGTGAAGTGGCTAGGATGGCCTGAGAAGTTCAATTCATGGATAAGTGAAAAAGACATAGTCGATTTGCCATAAAAGCCATGCTGAAAACGCTTAACCTATCCATTTTGATTTGGTTGTGAAAGGCTACGGAACGATGAATAAGAACGGATTTTTTGTTACGTTGCCTAGTAATGCATCATCAGATGTGTATCCAAATAATAAAATTTGGCAGTTTAGAACCAAACTGGCAAAGCCTATCATACTACAGCACCCGTATGAAGTAGGTCTTATCGAGGTACAATACCCCAGGATATGGAACAGTTTTACAGAAAGTGATTCAAAAGTGGAGTTCTTTGATACAAAAACTAGACAAATCAATAAGATGCGTCTAGCGGTAGGCTATTACGATACTGTAGCAGGCATTGTTAAAGAGTATAATATGAAATGTCTCGCTAACCCGGGCCTGGAAGACATTACTATGGTATATAACAATATCACCAATAAGGTGTTTTTTACCGGTGGGGACGGATATAATATAGTGTTTAAAGGACGCCTTGCCGAAATCCTAGGATTTCAACCAGACACTGTGTTTGAAATACGCGTAAATAACCATTTAAAATGTATAGCTCCATACCCTGCAGACATTCATGCGGGTCGATACAACATATTTATTTATAGCGATATAGTCGACTATCAGTTAGTAGGTGACAGTCATGTTCCGCTACTTAGATGCGTGAACGTAGCGGATGAGGTCAGACGCATGCCTACTCTGAGTTACGACACACCTCACTACACATCTCTGTCACGCTCAACTATCACAGATATACAAATAGAGCTACGAGACGATCAGAATCAGTATATACCCTTCTCATACGGAAAAGTAATTGTCAAATTACATTTTCGGCCTGTGAAACAATATTAAAAATGATGCGCAAGCAGTACACCAGAGATGATGGACGCTATATGACATATTATATGAACCAAGCTGGTGGCGAATTACCCGGTTTTATTGGTTCTAGTACTCAATACGGGAACGGATTAGGTGGTATATTCAGGAATTTATTCAGAATGGCAGTACCCCTACTAAAGAGAGGATTTAATCTGGCCAAACCCCATCTGAAAACAGCAGCCACAGGTATTATAGGTGATGTGGTATCTAATGTGAGAAATGCTGTAGTGGCCAAACAACAACAACAACAGGGAAACGGTATTATGGGGTACAGTAAAAAGCCTTTAAATAGACCCCCCTCAGGATGTGGGCGTAACCGCCCTGTGTATAAAAACACAGGTAAAAAACGTAGAGTCCTCAAAAAGAAGCCAGCAGTCAGAAGACGCAGAGCTCCGATCAGACGCTCTCAGCATTCGTCAAAAGACATTTTCTAGCACAAGTTCTTCAGAAATAATCATGGCATTAATTCATAACCAGTCTGAAGAGTGTGTAAAAACCGAGTTGGATCTGTTTACTGTTCCATACACTCAAACATCGATCGAAAAATCGTCATTTTTAGAAATACCGCCAGTGTCAGCATTAACTGACACTGGACCTATTGAGTTTTTCATATCTGCTAGCTCTGAGGATTACCTGGATTTAAATGATTCATATCTGTATACACGTGTACGGATTACAAACCCAGATGGTACAGTACTGGCCAATGCAGCGGATGTGGGTTTCATAAACTACCCAGGGTGTAGTCTATTTTCACAAGTAGATATAATGTTGGGTGATAGACTAATCACGCAATCGTCAAACACCTATTCATACAGAGGAATAATCGAATGTCTGCTCAACTATGGAAAGGACACCTTGGACACGCAGTTTAGCACAGGGCTATTTTGTAAAGACACAAGTGGGGAAATGGATGACACATCTATTACAGGCAGTAATGTTGGATTGACGCAACGTAGTGCATATACAGCTGAAAGCCGTATTGTGGAATTAATATCGCCAATACATGCTGATTTGTTTTTTCAAGAAAAACTAATGCTGAATGGAGTGGATATTTCTCTGAAATTCATCCGGTCAAAAGATGACTTTGTACTAATGACTCCAGGAAATGTTCAATTCACTGTGAAAATAATGTCTGCCAGCCTGTTTGTAAAGAAGATAACCGTTGCCCCTACTATTAGGTTGGCACACAGTCGGGCATTGCAGCAGACAAATGCAAAATATGCGATTGACAGAGTGACCCTAAAAACATTTTCAATACCGGCGGGTACCCGAGTGTGTTCCCAAGAAAATTTATTTATAGGACAGATACCAAAATTTGTTGTCATTTCTTTTGTTGATAATGAGGCTTATACCGGCAGCTATGCTAGGAATCCCTTCAATTTTCAACACTATAATACAGAGTTCATCTGTCTGTATGCAGACGGTAACCCATACCCCGCTCGACCGTTCCAACCACACTTCCAGAGAGGACAATATGCAAGAGAGTATTACCAGCTCATTGAATCAACGGGGCGTCACTTAAAAGACAGACCACTAGCCATAACCAGATCAGATTTCGGAGATGGTTACACAATGTTCTGTTTCAACTTGGAACCTGACGGTGGTTATTCGGGAAACGTGTCACTGGTGAAAACAGGCAATGTCAGATTGGAGGCACGATTCAGAAATCCGTTGCCCCGAACTGTAACACTGATCTGTTATTCCGTTTTCGACTCTGTAATAGAAATATCTAATCGTAGGCAAGTCCTACTAGATCACTACTAAAAGATGAACACCATAGAGATAACGAGTATTCTTAGAAAAAGAATAACTAGGGATACTAATTTTATCGGTGTGATGGCATGCGACCAACTACCAAAATACAGAGTCTGTAAACTGCCAGCTATGTTGATTGTAAATACAGACCCTAGTGAAATGCCTGGTCAACATTGGCTAGCTATTTATATTTCAAGAAACAGACAAGGTTATTTTTTTGACAGCTATGGAAACAGTCCTACCAGTTTTCCTATGGAGATAAACAATTTCCTTTTAACAAATTGTGTTGATATACAGCATTCTGGAAGACAGGTGCAAAATGATTACTCTACAACCTGCGGTCAACACTGTATATTCTTTTTATGTAATATTCAGAAAAGCTTGTCTTATAAAAAAGTGATGAACATGTATAGTCATAATCTTGTATGTAATGACATAATGGTGTGTCGTTTTGTCAACAACATTTACACACATGTAAACCATGAGCAGATGTTTAAATGTGTACAGTGTTCATGTGCTGCATACCGTTAAATGTATTGTGTAATGATGATGACATTTTAACTAATAAAAATTATGAATACAATGATGTTTCCAGGTTTTGGTCATTTTATTGTTCTTGTCAGTGTTTTACATTCAGCAATGTCTTTGATAGTACATAGAAATAGACATTAACAGAAAATACAAAATAAAAAGTATAAAATAGTAGTAGTAAGAAATAGTGTGACAATCCTTATCACAGTGTCTACAGACATTAATGTTTTTTCCCAACATAGCATTGTTGAGATAACATGCCTTCTTTTTCTCATGTCTTAATACACACATGTTGTATAAAACAATAACAACAAAATAGTAACGTAGTAAATAGTAAAAATGAAACAATCAGAAAATACAAAATAAAAAGTATAAAATAGTAGTAGTAAGAAATAGTGTGACAATCCTTATCACAGTGTCTACAGACATTAATGTTTTTCCCAACATAGCATTGTTGAGATAACATGCCTTCTTTTTCTCATGTCTTAATACACATGTTGTATAAAACAATAACAACAAAATAGTAATGTAGTAAATAGTAAAAAATGAAACAATCAGAAAATACAAAATAAAAAGTATAAAATAGTAGTAGTAAGAAATAGTGTGACAATCCTTATCACAGTGTCTACAGACATTAATGTTTTTCCCAACATTGCATTGTTGAGATAACATGCCTTCTTTTTCTCATGTCTTAATACACATGTTGTATAAAACAATAACAACAAAATAGTAATGTAGTAAATAGTAAAAATGAAACAATAACAAGTAATATGAAAAAATTTAGAACATTTTAGAAAAGAGGCTATCCCTACAACGTGACAATGAAAATAAATCAAAAACCATCCCATCTGGCTGTTGTAATAGGAGGGGTTAACATTACAGACCTTGGTGTGCGAGGGATCTGTGATGCAGACAATGTCCGTGTATTATCCTCAACTGAGACCCCTGTTTTAAATCCCGCAATAGTCTGACGCAACGCAGAGTTGGGAACTGCTGATAGCGGCACATTTAGGTCTGCTAGTGTTTTTAAAAATATATTCCACCCCGTGGGTCTAGAACGGTCTAAAACATTATTACGAGTTGTCACACTTCTCAACAAATCATAGAGATGAGACCCCCGCACAGTCTTATTTTCAACAATAATTTCACCCAGATCATTCCATGTAATCTGATCAGTATTACGGGCTAAGGCATCCAATATATATTCAGCGTTTCTCATGTTCCGTTTAGGCATGTATTTAGACACATCTGTCCTTACCACATTGCTTTTTACGGGTTCGTCTTTTAAATCGTTCTCTGGTAGGGATAATGTAATTATGTTTTTTTCACGCTCATCCTGTTTCACCATGGCAAGGTACCTTTGTAAAATACTTGAATATTTTTTTGCTTTCTCATACACATTAATGTCAGGTTGTTTCAATATGTCACTCATTTCCTGGTCCAAAGAAGTTAATGTTGATTGTCTCAAAGAAGCATTTGGTATGTGTGTGGGTTGTTCCTGGTGCTTTAGAGCCTCAAATTGATGGTGAGGTACCAGATACATTTTCTGAGTATGCTCCATTCAGTTCCTGTTAATAAGGCTGGCTATAAATGGTATAGCGGCCCCTAGTAATGGCAATAAAAAACCACCTGTTTGATTGATTGCCTTCTTCTTCTTTAACTGTTTGACTTTTCTATCTGATATTAGTCTAATAACTTTCTTCTTCTTCTTTAACAAGGCGTACTGTCTGTTAGACAGGGGGATGTTGCCTCGCAACACGTTAAGAGCTATTTCACAAAGGGCATCAATAAAGTCAGGAGTGGCATTGTTCACAATAACTCTGCGCGATTTTGGTGCTGCCTTGTGAAGACGTTGAAGCAATATGAGATTCCTCTGCATGCGTGACGACATTATCACCCCCTGTTTTTCCTCGGTATGTAAACAACCTGTCGATCTGAGATAATGGCTGTTCTGAGTCTTAAAATATCCGGAGTGGTGGCTTTATAATCGATGAGAAGGTATCCGTATGCCGAACTAGTAGCATCTGTAAAGGCCTCTAAAAAGTGTTTAATGTTACCCGGGTACATTTGGCGACCCAATACTCCAATCTGGTTCTTGTCCCGAGGATTTTTGAATAACACCATGTAATTCGTGTTCAGACTTATTGTCCGGCTAGTTTTACCTTGAATAAACAAATTCTGTACTATGTATATACAACTTAAGCGGCGATGGTGTACATATTTTGTGAAAACATTTTGAACTTCTATATTGTTAATAGCGGAGTTCATCTGATCATCAATAACGAGTAAATTATTCTTAGTGGGTGGCAGAAGTGTGTCGTCGCAAAGCGATTCCGGTATACCTTGCACAAAGTTAATATTCACAGTCTTAAGGAGGTTCTCGTATGTAGGTTGCCAGCATGAGTAAATATACACGATATTGTCTATTTTGTGTGAAATAACGGATGACAAATTCTCTATAATGGCTTTGACAAAATACGTCTTCCCGCAATTTGATGGACCACTGATAACGGCGCTAAAAGGATGTTGAAATCGGCCGTCAAATCCATCAACACCATGATTATTAGAATCCATATGGCAAGGTGTTATAGTCAGAGAGTACACGTCTTTTATTGTAAACAACTTTCACGTTCTTGTGAACTGTCACGTTTTTCAGGTGAAACCGCTTTTTATCGCGTCTGATTGTGTCTGTCACGGTAGTCAGATGGTCTGTGGTGTGCTGATCAGCTACAAAGGCTTTTACCAGACATATTAACGACTCGTGGGTAACCACTTGTGAATTTTTTGAATTGAGCGTAACGCCTTTGCACTTAACGGTGGTTCTGCCGTGAGCTGTCCTGTAACCATAACACTTTGGCCCTCCCGAGACAAATTCGGTGATGTGGTCTGGCCCTCCCGGTTGGCCTGTCTCCAGTTCGTCCGTCAAATCACCCAGATACGGTCCAAGTGGCGGAACCCACTCGCCCTCTTTGGTTGTGAAAATCACAGAGTCAGTATCACAGTACACAACGCGCTTTTGCAGTTTGTCAAGCAGATCGTAAAGCGCAAGGCGTGCATAAGAAGTGGTCATTGCTCCTATGAATACATTAACGTCTTTTACCTTATTGTCCTGTTTTTCCGTCTTACACCACTGGACCACAGCCACTTCATCTGTTATGAATGAAAACTGACGGACATCAAAAGATTCACTAAACATGAGCTGTGCGAATCTTTCGGGCTCTGTCACGAGTTCACAGGTCGGCATGTTAGTTCTCATTGAAAATCGTCCCCAGAGGGAGTTCAAAAGCAGTTTGTTAATGGACCTCACAGCCTTGTTAACACGTATCTTGCTAGGGTCTAGTTGTATGCCCTCCATAGCAAAATAATCATCAATGTACTGTTTCTGCTCATCAGGAGTTTTAACATTAGCAGGGTAGCCAGAGGCTTCTTGCTTGCATTTAAGGAATGTCCTGACATAATCCTTAAACAGGTTGTCTGTCTTTTCAGGAAAATGCCAGACCTCGTCGACACTGTCTATTACATAGCCCTTCTCAACAGCTTTTTGAAGCTCAAACGACACCCATTCACCTGACAACTGTCTCTCGCTATCGGTGTGTGAGCATGCCGTCGCTTGATTCATCTGTTCTGCACAAGTAGCACACAGCGGAAACATCAGTTTACCATTGCACCGATATGGCAAAACAGGATGAAACAAGGCTCGGGGAGGTGACACCTTGCATTTCACAAATCCAAAGTAGTTTTTTATATCACCAAAATCACTCGTTATGACAAGGGGGTGACCTACCGGATAGCACTTCTTGGCTTGAACTGTGGGATATAAGCTAGTAAAATCAAAGTAGCTCATTGTCTCATCCTGTTCGGCTTTGTGGTACAGCTTAATGGCGTTTGTCCGGCCGCCAAAAAGGGCATTTCTAGGATTGAGGCGTTCCGTTTTGACATATGTAGCCATAAACGCTTTAACTGTGTGATTATGGAGAACTTCACTCTGCCACTGACATTCCCACATCACAACGACTGTTAGTCCATGTACAGTTTCTAACACTCTTTTCCTTTCATGGAATGCCCTGTACAGCGCACCATAGGACTTGTTAAGCTTGACGTTTATTGCTGATTGTACTTTGCATTTTACACAGCCGTGAAAATAACAACCTGCAAACTCGTACGCTGTCTTAGTAGCTGCACAATAACCATCGACGGAGAGGGCACCAAACGTTTTTTCACCATTGGCACTGAGAGCGTGTTGGATTTCAATGTTTTCAGTGGCTGCTACGCATTGAAGCCACTGCATAGACACATCCGAGTACGTTTTATTGGGATGTATGTATGCACCATCATAGGTTAGAGCAACGGTATCTCTGGGTATGAACCGTGTTTTAAAAACACCCATACAGCTAGATGCCAGTGTAGTAAAAACAAATGGATCTAATCCTGTAGACTCCTTGAATGCATTGCGGTATGCTACACACGCCTTACGCAGGACCTCCACATCATTGATACAATAGCTGCTTAGCGCCTTTTGAAAATCAAATGTATCATGGCGAACGGTGTCGTACCATTCCATAAATTTTTTTTTGGCTGTGTCTGACATCCCATCAAATCCGTAGTATGACGGATGCGGATATTTTCCGATATATGAATCGTTCTGCGAAGCATTGAAAAAGTGAGGAAAATGACCCTTTTTCACATCATCAAAGCCCATGGCCTCTGGGGTTTTAGCTAAAGCCATAGGTAGAAAGCTGAATGAATCAATCCATCGCTGTCGTAAAGATGTATGGTACATCATAAGCACTCTGCTACCACGCATGGTCAGTTTTGGGCAAATACCTTGTTTAACATAATACTCCAGCAGTATGTAACTATCAAATCCGGATGCATTGTGTGCGATGAATGTGAAGCCTCTAAATTGCGGTTTATTGTAGTGGTTTACGAACGCAGCTACACAATTTGGACCCCTGAAACACATATATTTGCCATTAAGAACCATTGCACAAACATAATTAGCCTCATGTTTGCCATTATGAAATCGTGTTTCGAAGTCATAGAATATGTAACGATCACTGTCATTTACTTTTTCTAAAGGTTGTATGTAGCAAGAATGTACTGTGTCAGTCAAACGCTCACCACAGTGCTTGCATGCTGGGGGCGTACAGACATGCTCCTTATTTTTTAACGCATGGTAAACACGTTCACAATCATCACAATATTTGATTCTCTCGCATGGAATACAGTTGTGTTTCGTTTCCACTAACTTATGCATTTCAAAACAATGTCCGGACGCGCATATGCGTTTACAGTCGCCACACCTTACAGCATTACCAGGAAAAAGGTGACACGCAGTAAAACACACTCTACACAGTTGACTGCAGAGATGTGATAAAGGGGCTTCATAAGTCAAATAACAAGCATCACAAACGTATGCAGACCCAAAAAATCCTTTTGGATTCGTGATAAGACAGTAGTGGTTATCATGTAGGTATAACCATACCGTTTCGACATGAAGCGCGTCGTGTGTTTTGAAGATCTGTAGCTTTTTACGTCCTGTACCGTGATGAAATATCACTATCTTAACATTTAAATGTTTCTGAAATCTGTCTACATCCGAGAATGACACCCTGTGTGAAAATTCGTATCCCAGATCACTATGGAGTTTTTTAGCATATTTTATTTTCTCACTTAGATGCATGCTAGGATGCTTATAATGAGCCAGACATGTTGCAAAACACAGGCTGGCTCCTTCGTCATCTGGGTTCTTGGGGTTGTACAGGTGGTTACCTTTTTTGCATAATATGTCATCATAAGGGACATTGCCTAACTTCAGACGTGCTCCCCCACTCATGTTTCCCGCCACAGTCACAATGAATTCTAGTGAGTCATCGGTCATTGAAGTGTCGTTACTCTGTAAAACTTGGGAAATACGCTCTAAAAATGAGTCTGCATTATACTGATCATTAGCATTCAAAATGGTGTGTACATCAGCAGGTAACGATGACCCCCTTAAAGAGACATTTATGACACTGTCCTGACCGCCTGACGCTGTTGCCCTGTCAATGATACCGGTTAAAGCCTCGCGTACACGCATGGGGATGTTACCTATGTCATGCATGTCAATATTCCGTAAGTCTAGTCTCTGCCGTAATACTGATGCGTTAAAGGGGGGTATGTGTCGGGTAGTGATTTCACCTACAGTACTGGAAGAAGCCCCTGTCTGAGGATTTACTGGACCATTAGCATTACTGGTACTTGGCTGTTGTGGTAATATGCTGATAGGCGACAATGGTAACACAGTAGTACTCCTTACAGGTGCGTTAGCAATACCGGTACTAGGCTGTTCTGACGATACAGTGATGGTCATTGGAGGCTCTTCTTCTTCTTCCGCCATCATAGTGTTAAAGGCATGTAAAACAGCGTGCATTTCATCTGCACATTCAGCAAGGAATTTTTTTTTTTCCTGGTCACGTGTATGATTATTTTTTGATGACAACAGTAGTTTTTGATGTTCACGATTACATTTATCTATAGTATCATTTAGTCGAAGCATTACTGCTTCGAAACGATCTTGATCAAAGTCTGCATCACAGCTTGGTTCTAGCACATCGTCAGCTTGGTCATGTACATCCACATCAGCGTGGGTATGTTTAGATTTTTTCAGTTTTTTTCTTGGAGGCATTTTTCATTTATTTGTATTTTTATTTTTATTTTTATTTATTTATTTATTTCTTTTTTACACCTTCCGCTAGACTACTTTATTGCCTGTATTTCAGAGTTTTCTCAAGAAGATTTACTGTGGGTACAAAAACACTTCGTATCTCTAAAAATCTCTGATGCATGATCTCCTGATCAGACACCCTTGCTATTGCTTGAGACGTAGTTAGAGCTAACAGCTGCTTGTTAGAAGCTTCTAAAGCATCAACTCTAGACAGTAGTGTGGCACAAACACTGACTTGAGAAGTGATTAACGCCAACAGTTGCTTGTTAGAATCTTGTACTTCAGCAACTTTAGACACTAGTACATCAATGCTGTTATATAGAGCATCGGAATGTATGTTGGTACCCCAGTCAAACAGATCAGGTGTTTCAAACAGGTCACCTGTGATTGGCTGTAAATCTTGATGCTGGTGCATCTGTGGCTGCTGCTGCTGCAGCTGCTGCAGCTGCTGCTGCTCTTCTTCTTCTTCTTGCTGCTGGTGTAGTGCTGGCTGTTGTTGTGGGAATGTGTCTTGATTTGCATGGGTTTCCTATGAAGAAAAATCAAATACATTTTAATTCTTTAATAAGAATATGCTATATAATAATATCTATCTATCTATCTGTCTATCAGACACACACACACACACACACACACACACACACACACACACACACACACACACACACACACACACCGTATGCTAGTATACCTTACATGCAGGAACAATTCTAATTCCACAAACTCCCACATCAGTTTCCTCTCATTTCCATTGGCTATACAGTATGCACACCACAATCAGAATAGTTTGAATATAAAAGAATAGGGGGTTAAAGACAGAAAACTGAAGCTGTGTGGATACAGATGCAGCAGGCAAACTGACAGTACAAACAGTGTGTGGTTCAAAGAAGGAATTGTTAAACTCTTGCTCTGAGAGGGCAAACAATGATCAAAGAAAAAATCTAGGCTAACCACACACACACACACTCATGTGTACACAGTAAGAAAAACACACACACACACACACACACACACACACACACACACATGCGTGCACACACACACACACACACACACACACACACACACACACACGCACACACACACACACACACACACACATGCGTGCATACACACACACACACACACACACACACACACACACACACACACACACACACACACACACACACACACACCCACACACACACACACACACACACACACATCACCTCCAAATGCGTTGGTTCAGGTAGCCTTATCAGCGTATCACGTTCAATAGATCCATTTTGTAGAACTAACTCTTCAGCTGCATTATTCTCGGCTGTCTGCAGACCATCGAGGTACCGCTGTGATGAAGACCAAATGCAATTACTGTTAACAATAATAATAATAATAATAATAATAATAATGATAATAATAACCATATAACTATCACACCATATGATGAGATTACTTACTTCAAGAGGGGTTAATGCAATTGATTCATCATGCACGTTTCTTATCTCTTCATAGTACACAGGGGGCCACACAGTATCAGAATGGACCGGAGGAGGAGGAGGAGGGATATCGATCGCACGTAGGGCTTCTACAGCAGCACGTGTCTCCTAAAAAGTCAGAAAATAAGATGTTTTTTCAATATATGCAACGTAAATGACCATTTTTTTTTAAACCATATACTTATACACATAAAAGATGATATAAAATGTTACCTCTATATTGGCCGAGAGTGTCTCCATAAACTGCCTTGAAGTTGAGGATTCAGGATTCTCAGCAACGGTGTTATTTAATTTTCTCTTCCTTTTTAAGCGGTTAATAGCCTTCTTTATATCATCTACAAAAGAATGAAAAGCACATTAAAGGATATAACATAACGTAACAAATCAAGTTATAATGATACATGTATATATATTATTATTATTATTATTATTACCATGAATCACTGTAATAACTTCACCGGCTGCAGACCCCCCTATTAAGAGAAACTTATAAACAACAAGCCACAAAAAACAAAAGTTCTTACTCTTGATTGAAAGCAAAACAGTGAATAGCATTTTAAGCAAGATGTTTGAAATTTAAAATTAAATTAATATTACTCACCAGTGGAAGACATGACTGAAGATATCCTCAAGCCGTAGTGGATATTGTAGTAATGTAAATGTTGATGGGAATACAATAATAATGGTAACGCAAATCCTCAGCTTGCAAAAGCATACATGCGTTGCTATCAGAAAATGTCAGGGACCCATGTGCGTGTTGGTCACCCTGCAAAAGCATACATGTGTTGCTATCAGAGAAAAAAAATGACAGAGACCAAGTCACCCAGACCCTTGGCCTTTATATCAGAAGACCCATCCCACATAGCAGGTATGCTGTGGCCGGAAACGGAAACACTATAAAGGACATGACATCCCGTACTTTTTAACCTACATAGTTACACCCCTTCCGGTACGTGCCGTCCTGTTTTAATTTTTAATTTAATTTATTTTTTAATTTATTTAAATAATTTTTTTAATTAATTTTTTTTTTTTTTTTTTTTTTAATTTAATTTTTTTTTTAATTTATTTAAATAATTTTTTAAATTAATTTATTTTTTTTTATTTTATTATTTTTTTTTTGGACACACCCACTTCCGGTACAAAGGTCACTTCCGGTTAATAGGACACGCCCACTTCCGGCCGCCATCTTAAGCGCATTATAGATACTACTACAGTAGTAACAGACGTCAACAACCCCACCACACATCACAACGCCAATCAGACCCAGAATTCACTGTTGTGACTCGCACTATTCACAGGGTTATTATAGCTGCGCACCATCTGGCTAATGCCTCTGCACGTGACCCCCCAAGAGCCATTGCTAAGATCACCAAGTTGCTCACTGAGTCAATCAAACCGGCTCAACCTACATCTGAAACTGAGAAACATATCAAAGTGAATGCAAAGGTGTGGGAAGATTCCACCTTACAGACATTACAGAGACATTACGTTGAGTCAATAAAGACTAACTTACAGATCTTAACTCAACTGCATTTCAATGATTGGCAGAGGAATTATGACATTGCAGCCGCTTGGGCGAGGAGTCACTTTGGACGTAAACTGACACAGCTAACCCTTGATTCCGTTTATGCCAAGATTGTGGATACTCTGCAGGCACCTACTGGACCGGCTACACAGACCGCCACGCGTCCACGCACGCGGGATGTGCCTGAGATGCAAAACAGAGTGATAGAAACACAGGATGGTGATGACGGGACCGCACAGCCATCGTGTTCTGGGTTGCAACAAAATTGGCACGATGTGTTTCCAGGGAACCAAGTAGATTCCCACACCCCCACACTGCAGCTTCCCCGACGCCAACCAAGGGAGCGACGGACTGCCAGAGCACATGTTCCTGCACCTGAAACACTACAGGTGACGGCGATGATGCATCGTGCTCCTAGAGACCAGACACAGCGGACGGAGATGACAGGGCCGGAAGAGCCGAGCGGAGTGGGGGGGCCCCTCCCTCCACCACCTTTAACCCATTCTCCTCCTCCTCCTCCTCCCCCTCCCTCTCTCCCTCCCTCCACTTCCCCTATTCTTCATCCTCCTCTCCCCCACTCTTCTCCTCCTCCTGCCCCCACTTCCCCTCTTTCTCGGCTTCTCAAGGCTGCTGCCGACCTCGCTACACCCCAGAGGATCCTTAGATCTACATCTCCTGAAACGTCTCATCTACTAGAACGGGCTTCAGCTCGAGTCCAGGAGATACAAACGACTGATGATGCTAGGAGGACTTCTGAGTCCCCGGAAGAAGGTCCATCGTCTCCTGTATCACTCAGCATCACAGTCTCAGACGAAGAAGCACCGGAGACGGTGACCGTGCAACCACCCCGAGTTATGCCCACCACAGTAGGTACTTCAACATTCACTGACATAGGGCCACTCAAAGCACAACACAAACAAAGCAGACTGTCCTTTACTACACCTCCCACACAGACTATGTGCTCGCCTTTCAGACATGCACCCGTTGAGGACAAAATGAACGATTGGTCTTTGGAGACACACAAAAAGTGGTTGTTCATTGGAGATTCAAATCTAGCTAGATTCTCAGCCTATTCGGAAACACATATCCAAATTGAGAGCTATCCAGGTGCTAGATTCGAACACGCAGAAGCCCTATTGGCACGTTCATCTGTCTCACCAGATGTGGAAAGACTTATTCTTTCCTTTGGTATTAATGATAGATCTAAAGATGCAAAGAATGTTACCATTCCATGCATAAAAAGAACTCTTCTTGTGGCCGGAGTGGCTTTCCCAAAAGCTGTGGTGCTAATTCCTATTCTAAACTTCTCACGCTACCTAACACATAAGGAGCAGGAAAATTTAAGGTTGATCAATGAATTTATCGTAGGCAACTGCGACCACATACCGTGCCTGTCCAAAACGTATTTCGTTACAAGAAAAGACCACATACATTGGACTGACTCTACTGCAGACCACATGTTCTTACACTGGGTCACCCATTTAAACACAATGTCCCCTTAAAGACCTCAGAGGTCGTGGGGTTGAAAACGGTGATTAATCTTTCAAAATCGTTCATTTTGACGGCAGCACAGACACGCTTATTAGACAGAGGACTGACATTTATCCCATCCATCCAGAAACAATCCTATAAGGAAATTAGAGATACTTTGAGGGCAGATGTGCAAGACTATCATAGACATTTGAAATTGGCCGTTTACTATGAGGGTAAGCCTGAAACTACACAGATACCATTCACTCCAAAGTCCACTTGGTCACCTGCTTTGTCCCTTCTGCCACCTGAAGTCTCCCAGTTGATTAAACTGGACTTAAGTACTTTTCAACATCACTACAAAATTGAACAGATTGAACCAAATTTATCCCAATTTGAATTAGAAGCACTTAAACAACTCAGCTCCAATAATGAAATTGTTTTGAAACCGGCGGATAAGGGGAGCGCCGTTGTAATAATGGATAGGGCTGACTATCTTTATGAGGGATTTAGACAATTGAACGATACGTATTATTATACTAAATTGAGTAAACCTATTTATAAGGAGACGATTCCCATGGTTGAGAAAATTATAAACACACTATATACTAAAAAATTCATCAACATCAAACAGAAAAATTTCCTCCTGAGCGATAAGGAGCCTAGAGCTCGCCGTTTTTATCTGCTACCTAAGATCCATAAGTCAGGTGATAAATGGTCCGTCCCTTTTAAGATTCCTCCTGGGAGGCCAATCGTTTCTGATTGTAATAGTGAGACATATAATGTAGCGAGATTTATTGATTATTATCTAAATCCGCTTTCCAAGTTACATGACAGTTACGTCAAGGACACGTACCATTTCGTGGAAAGAATCAAAGCTTTGAGCATTCCTGCCACTGCTTTTCTTTTTTCTATGGACGTGGCGAGTCTTTATACTAACATTAGTACTCCGGACGGACTAGCAGCGGTCAAAAACACATTCTTAAAGCATCCGAATATCAGAAGACCTGATAGGGAACTCCTTCAATTATTGGAAATAAGCCTTATTAGAAATGATTTTGAGTTCAACGACCAGTATTTTTTGCAAGTCCGTGGGACCGCTATGGGCCGTGTTTACGCTCCCGCTTATGCTAATCTATTTATGGCACAGTGGGAGACGGGAGCTCTAGCTTCCTGCCCGCTACGACCCCTCCATTATTTTAGATTTCTTGACGACATATGGGGGGTCTGGACCCATACGGAGACAGAATTTTGGCAGTTTTTGGACAAATTGAACCAATATAGCGATTCTATTAAACTCACAGCTACACTGAACTTAAACTCCATTGATTTTCTGGACACTACAACCTTTAAAGGACCTCACTTCACAGACACACTTAAACTAGACATTAAGGTATTCTTCAAAGAAACTGATAGCCATTCACTCTTGTACAGATCTAGTTATCATCCAAGGCATACATTTGCAGGTTTAGTTAAGTCCCAGCTGTTGAGATTTAAGAGAATCTGCACAAGACAGGAAGACTTTAAAGCCACTGTTAAAGTCCTCTTCTCGTCTCTTCTGAATAGGGGCTACACTGCCACCATGCTCCGCAGAGCCCTCAGAACGTTTGAAGAGGTGAAACCCACCTGCGTTGATTCCATTTTGGCGATTATAGTAACATATTCAGAAGCAAATGTATCATTTGTCCATAAACTGAAAAGAAATTTTGTTCGCTCAGGGGGAAATGCTTGTCTGAAAGATTACAGACTTATTGCCGCCTACAGAAAGAATAAAAATTTAAAAGACCTTTTGGTCAAATCTAAATTGCGGCCCTTGAACCCGCCCAAATCTAGAAAATTGGACAGTTTCTACAGACATTGCAAGACAGTACAAAGTAGCACAACTAAGGAGGTATTTAGAACACAAACTAATACAAATGTACACACCAGAAATTGTGTTTATCTAATTAGATGTTTGAAATGCTCGTTACAATATGTTGGTGAGACGGGTAATACATTACTGACCCGTTTCACGCAACACAGGTATAATATTCTCAACCAGAAAAATCCGAATAATCCCTTAATTGGACATTTTTTGGAACACAAATGGTCAAACCTGAGTGCTACGGTTTTGGAGGCAAATTCTAATTGGACGGTTAAGGTGAGACGCAAAATTGAACGCAATTGGATTTCTAAATTAGGGACTTTAGTTCCCAGGGGCCTGAATGAGAGGTAGATAACCCTACCCCCTAACCCAGATACCTCTCCCTGACCTTAACCTTTCCCTTTTTCCTTGCCTAACCTTAACATTCTTCTCCCCTTTACCTAAACCCAACCTATCCTTTCCTTGCCCTAAGTCCCTCCCCCTCTTCCCTAACCTTAACCACGACCTTTACCCCTAACCTCAACCCCTATTGGATCACAAAAAGCACTTTAGTGCAGAAAGGCTTCTCTCTGTTGGTGGATGGGAACGGGTGGAGATCGGTTTCCACTAGTAGTTTGTGCATTGGAATCCCGCCGCCTTCGGCGACGGGATTCTCTTTTCTAACTCCTAACCCAGCCCGCACTCTAGTGGAGGCCGTTCCGCCCCTCCCTCCCTTCCTCTAGAGAGTGGCCTTTCTTGACCTTGGAAAAAGGTTTTTAGTACATACCATACTATGTTAATGTTCTTCTAATCCTATGATGGTCTCTTTTACTCTGGATGGATGGGATAACAACACTTACACTATGTACTCTATTTTTAGACTGACTTCTTGACCTTATACTTACATACATGACTATTCGTACATGACTATTCATACATGACTATTCATACATAACGTGGAACCACACACTTTATATCCATGGCATTGGAACCCACACAATAGCCAACTTGCTGGACACTGTCTGGATTTTCCACTACACGAACAAGGGAGCTTAGGACATTTAAAGCCCCTCAAATGGATTATATCTCCCCTATTGGACATGTGGAGAATAAATAACATTGAAAAGAACTATCTGAACATTCCTACTACCAGAGAGGACTGGTTTTTCTTCCACAGGAGGACACATTTATTTGTGTGTCTATTCTTTCCTTCCCACAGGAACGGACATATAAACACAGCAATGATTTTGCTTTGCATGTGATATATGAAACGTGATGGTTTTGTTTTATTTAGATACCCACAGTGTAGTAAAGTCTACTATGAGGTTCTCTTCCTTCCTTTGATACAGGTATACACTACTGTTTACATAATTGAGCTCCCTACACACTCTGATCTCTCCATACATTGAGATTTTTTTTGTGTATATACACATTACATTTCTTCCTCCTAAGACCATATTAACATATAGTAAAACTTCTATAGAAAAAACAACAATTTTTTATAAAAAATTAGAGATAAAAAGCTACTATGTAGCATAATTAAAAACAAGCAAGGTATCACCACATTTGTGGATCGTTACATGGTCTTATGAGTAAAAAATGCCATGTTTTTGCCCCTTAAAGTGCCTGGTGCATGATGTATGGGAAATTCTGATTTCATTTGTGTATTATGATCCCAGTAGGGTCTAAAATAATCTACGTTGAAGTTTTGTTATTACTATGGCCTTAAAATCAACATGTGTCTCATGTGAGAATAATATATTTTTTATAACATTTCATTTCTAAATATCTACAATTCATGGGAATTTAATACTGTTTATTACAGCTATTTTATACACTTTTTGTTATTCCAAAGCCTATTTGGATAGGTCTACATATGTGCTGATGTGTATACTTATACAACACCATACAGAAATATTGATATCTTTTACTTTTATTACATATATTATGCTTTTTTGAAGTATTTAGAGATCGAGTTTCTAGTCTCGGATTTCCCTGAAAGCACCACAAACGTAACGTAAGGTAACGTGGAGACGCTATTGTTTTATTCACTCTGTGTGGGCGTGTACAGGTAGTAGCTCCGTATCATAACAGTATCTGCCTGTGTGAACCTCAGACACTCGTGTGGAAGTAATTTCATATCTGTCTTACAAACTGATGAAGACTTATTGTCGAAACGCGTTTTTGTATTTGTTTTATAAATAAAACACATTGACAGTAATACCATCACGTTTTGAGAACCTTTTTGCTCGTTTTTTTTCACTGAGCATGCCTTTTCTTTACGTTTTTTTCTACCGTGTTGCTAACAGTTTACAGCAATATGGACGAGTTTGATGAAGAATTCTTTGAAAGTGACTACGAGGACCAGCCGAGATGGAAAACGGCACACTACCGGAGGGGCCGTCTCATCACCAAAGAACTCAACGAGCCCCCCCGGCTCCGCCGTAGACCCTCGTATGTCCGGTATGAACATGCTAACGACCCAGTTAGCAATAAGCCCGTGTATGATAACGTTAGGGGAGCTAACTACCCTGCTAACGCAACAACTAACAGCTATGAGCTAGCTAATGACTCTCAATATAGCTCTCATGATGATGAGCGTGCTAATGATTATATTAGCCATGCTAACGATGATTATCACCGGGTTAGCTATGCGGACAAAGTCAAATCTAGGAGCTATGCTAACGCTCGACAAGAGGGGCCCACTAGTGATTACATTAGCCGTGCTAACGATGATTATCACCGGGCTAGTTATGCAAACAAAGCTAGATCCAGAAGCTATGCTAACGCCCGACAGCACGGGCCTGCTATTGATTATACTAGCCGTGCTAACGGTGATTATCGCCGGGCTAATTATACAAACGAAGCTAGATCTAGGAGCTACGCTAACACCCAACGTCGAAACTTCAACAACCGTCAAGCTAACAGGCAGCACTCCAGCTACAACCAGCCTAACTATGGAGCTTCGAGGGAGAGACAGGGACGGTGGGACCGCCGCCGGCCGGGAAACAACAGAGGGACCCGCTGGCAGAGCGGCTCCCACTCCCGCAGCCGATCCGGACGGAGAAATCAGCAGCAACAGAGACGTCAAGGACCAGGTTACAACAACCAAAGGTGGGCACGTAACAGTTACTATAATAAGAACAGTAGTAACAGACGTCAACAACCCCACCACACATCACAACGCCAATCAGACCCAGAATTCACTGTTGTGACTCGCACTATTCACAGGGTTATTATAGCTGCGCACCATCTGGCTAATGCCTCTACACGTGACCCCCCAAGAGCCATTGCTAAGATCACCAAGTTGCTCACTGAGTCAATCAAACCGGCTCAACCTACATCTGAAACTGAGAAACATATCAAAGTGAATGCAAAGGTGTGGGAAGATTCCACCTTACAGACATTACAGAGACATTACGTTGAGTCAATAAAGACTAACTTACAGATCTTAACTCAACTGCATTTCAATGATTGGCAGAGGAATTATGACATTGCAGCCGCTTGGGCGAGGAGTCACTTTGGACGTAAACTGACACAGCTAACCCTTGATTCCGTTTATGCCAAGATTGTGGATACTCTGCAGGCACCTACTGGACCGGCTACACAGACCGCCACGCGTCCACGCACGCGGGATGTGCCTGAGATGCAAAACAGAGTGATAGAAACACAGGATGGTGATGACGGGACCGCACAGCCATCGTGTTCTGGGTTGCAACAAAATTGGCACGATGTGTTTCCAGGGAACCAAGTAGATTCCCACACCCCCACACTGCAGCTTCCCCGACGCCAACCAAGGGAGCGACGGACTGCCAGAGCACATGTTCCTGCACCTGAAACACTACAGGTGACGGCGATGATGCATCGTGCTCCTAGAGACCAGACACAGCGGACGGAGATGACAGGGCCGGAAGAGCCGAGCGGAGTGGGGGGGCCCCTCCCTCCACCACCTTTAACCCATTCTCCTCCTCCTCCTCCTCCCCCTCCCTCTCTCCCTCCCTCCACTTCCCCTATTCTTCATCCTCCTCTCCCCCACTCTTCTCCTCCTCCTGCCCCCACTTCCCCTCTTTCTCGGCTTCTCAAGGCTGCTGCCGACCTCGCTACACCCCAGAGGATCCTTAGATCTACATCTCCTGAAACGTCTCATCTACTAGAACGGGCTTCAGCTCGAGTCCAGGAGATACAAACGACTGATGATGCTAGGAGGACTTCTGAGTCCCCGGAAGAAGGTCCATCGTCTCCTGTATCACTCAGCATCACAGTCTCAGACGAAGAAGCACCGGAGACGGTGACCGTGCAACCACCCCGAGTTATGCCCACCACAGTAGGTACTTCAACATTCACTGACATAGGGCCACTCAAAGCACAACACAAACAAAGCAGACTGTCCTTTACTACACCTCCCACACAGACTATGTGCTCGCCTTTCAGACATGCACCCGTTGAGGACAAAATGAACGATTGGTCTTTGGAGACACACAAAAAGTGGTTGTTCATTGGAGATTCAAATCTAGCTAGATTCTCAGCCTATTCGGAAACACATATCCAAATTGAGAGCTATCCAGGTGCTAGATTCGAACACGCAGAAGCCCTATTGGCACGTTCATCTGTCTCACCAGATGTGGAAAGACTTATTCTTTCCTTTGGTATTAATGATAGATCTAAAGATGCAAAGAATGTTACCATTCCATGCATAAAAAGAACTCTTCTTGTGGCCGGAGTGGCTTTCCCAAAAGCTGTGGTGCTAATTCCTATTCTAAACTTCTCACGCTACCTAACACATAAGGAGCAGGAAAATTTAAGGTTGATCAATGAATTTATCGTAGGCAACTGCGACCACATACCGTGCCTGTCCAAAACGTATTTCGTTACAAGAAAAGACCACATACATTGGACTGACTCTACTGCAGACCACATGTTCTTACACTGGGTCACCCATTTAAACACAATGTCCCCTTAAAGACCTCAGAGGTCGTGGGGTTGAAAACGGTGATTAATCTTTCAAAATCGTTCATTTTGACGGCAGCACAGACACGCTTATTAGACAGAGGACTGACATTTATCCCATCCATCCAGAAACAATCCTATAAGGAAATTAGAGATACTTTGAGGGCAGATGTGCAAGACTATCATAGACATTTGAAATTGGCCGTTTACTATGAGGGTAAGCCTGAAACTACACAGATACCATTCACTCCAAAGTCCACTTGGTCACCTGCTTTGTCCCTTCTGCCACCTGAAGTCTCCCAGTTGATTAAACTGGACTTAAGTACTTTTCAACATCACTACAAAATTGAACAGATTGAACCAAATTTATCCCAATTTGAATTAGAAGCACTTAAACAACTCAGCTCCAATAATGAAATTGTTTTGAAACCGGCGGATAAGGGGAGCGCCGTTGTAATAATGGATAGGGCTGACTATCTTTATGAGGGATTTAGACAATTGAACGATACGTATTATTATACTAAATTGAGTAAACCTATTTATAAGGAGACGATTCCCATGGTTGAGAAAATTATAAACACACTATATACTAAAAAATTCATCAACATCAAACAGAAAAATTTCCTCCTGAGCGATAAGGAGCCTAGAGCTCGCCGTTTTTATCTGCTACCTAAGATCCATAAGTCAGGTGATAAATGGTCCGTCCCTTTTAAGATTCCTCCTGGGAGGCCAATCGTTTCTGATTGTAATAGTGAGACATATAATGTAGCGAGATTTATTGATTATTATCTAAATCCGCTTTCCAAGTTACATGACAGTTACGTCAAGGACACGTACCATTTCGTGGAAAGAATCAAAGCTTTGAGCATTCCTGCCACTGCTTTTCTTTTTTCTATGGACGTGGCGAGTCTTTATACTAACATTAGTACTCCGGACGGACTAGCAGCGGTCAAAAACACATTCTTAAAGCATCCGAATATCAGAAGACCTGATAGGGAACTCCTTCAATTATTGGAAATAAGCCTTATTAGAAATGATTTTGAGTTCAACGACCAGTATTTTTTGCAAGTCCGTGGGACCGCTATGGGCCGTGTTTACGCTCCCGCTTATGCTAATCTATTTATGGCACAGTGGGAGACGGGAGCTCTAGCTTCCTGCCCGCTACGACCCCTCCATTATTTTAGATTTCTTGACGACATATGGGGGGTCTGGACCCATACGGAGACAGAATTTTGGCAGTTTTTGGACAAATTGAACCAATATAGCGATTCTATTAAACTCACAGCTACACTGAACTTAAACTCCATTGATTTTCTGGACACTACAACCTTTAAAGGACCTCACTTCACAGACACACTTAAACTAGACATTAAGGTATTCTTCAAAGAAACTGATAGCCATTCACTCTTGTACAGATCTAGTTATCATCCAAGGCATACATTTGCAGGTTTAGTTAAGTCCCAGCTGTTGAGATTTAAGAGAATCTGCACAAGACAGGAAGACTTTAAAGCCACTGTTAAAGTCCTCTTCTCGTCTCTTCTGAATAGGGGCTACACTGCCACCATGCTCCGCAGAGCCCTCAGAACGTTTGAAGAGGTGAAACCCACCTGCGTTGATTCCATTTTGGCGATTATAGTAACATATTCAGAAGCAAATGTATCATTTGTCCATAAACTGAAAAGAAATTTTGTTCGCTCAGGGGGAAATGCTTGTCTGAAAGATTACAGACTTATTGCCGCCTACAGAAAGAATAAAAATTTAAAAGACCTTTTGGTCAAATCTAAATTGCGGCCCTTGAACCCGCCCAAATCTAGAAAATTGGACAGTTTCTACAGACATTGCAAGACAGTACAAAGTAGCACAACTAAGGAGGTATTTAGAACACAAACTAATACAAATGTACACACCAGAAATTGTGTTTATCTAATTAGATGTTTGAAATGCTCGTTACAATATGTTGGTGAGACGGGTAATACATTACTGACCCGTTTCACGCAACACAGGTATAATATTCTCAACCAGAAAAATCCGAATAATCCCTTAATTGGACATTTTTTGGAACACAAATGGTCAAACCTGAGTGCTACGGTTTTGGAGGCAAATTCTAATTGGACGGTTAAGGTGAGACGCAAAATTGAACGCAATTGGATTTCTAAATTAGGGACTTTAGTTCCCAGGGGCCTGAATGAGAGGTAGATAACCCTACCCCCTAACCCAGATACCTCTCCCTGACCTTAACCTTTCCCTTTTTCCTTGCCTAACCTTAACATTCTTCTCCCCTTTACCTAAACCCAACCTATCCTTTCCTTGCCCTAAGTCCCTCCCCCTCTTCCCTAACCTTAACCACGACCTTTACCCCTAACCTCAACCCCTATTGGATCACAAAAAGCACTTTAGTGCAGAAAGGCTTCTCTCTGTTGGTGGATGGGAACGGGTGGAGATCGGTTTCCACTAGTAGTTTGTGCATTGGAATCCCGCCGCCTTCGGCGACGGGATTCTCTTTTCTAACTCCTAACCCAGCCCGCACTCTAGTGGAGGCCGTTCCGCCCCTCCCTCCCTTCCTCTAGAGAGTGGCCTTTCTTGACCTTGGAAAAAGGTTTTTAGTACATACCATACTATGTTAATGTTCTTCTAATCCTATGATGGTCTCTTTTACTCTGGATGGATGGGATAACAACACTTACACTATGTACTCTATTTTTAGACTGACTTCTTGACCTTATACTTACATACATGACTATTCGTACATGACTATTCATACATGACTATTCATACATAACGTGGAACCACACACTTTATATCCATGGCATTGGAACCCACACAATAGCCAACTTGCTGGACACTGTCTGGATTTTCCACTACACGAACAAGGGAGCTTAGGACATTTAAAGCCCCTCAAATGGATTATATCTCCCCTATTGGACATGTGGAGAATAAATAACATTGAAAAGAACTATCTGAACATTCCTACTACCAGAGAGGACTGGTTTTTCTTCCACAGGAGGACACATTTATTTGTGTGTCTATTCTTTCCTTCCCACAGGAACGGACATATAAACACAGCAATGATTTTGCTTTGCATGTGATATATGAAACGTGATGGTTTTGTTTTATTTAGATACCCACAGTGTAGTAAAGTCTACTATGAGGTTCTCTTCCTTCCTTTGATACAGGTATACACTACTGTTTACATAATTGAGCTCCCTACACACTCTGATCTCTCCATACATTGAGATTTTTTTTGTGTATATACACATTACATTTCTTCCTCCTAAGACCATATTAACATATAGTAAAACTTCTATAGAAAAAACAACAATTTTTTATAAAAAATTAGAGATAAAAAGCTACTATGTAGCATAATTAAAAACAAGCAAGGTATCACCACATTTGTGGATCGTTACATGGTCTTATGAGTAAAAAATGCCATGTTTTTGCCCCTTAAAGTGCCTGGTGCATGATGTATGGGAAATTCTGATTTCATTTGTGTATTATGATCCCAGTAGGGTCTAAAATAATCTACGTTGAAGTTTTGTTATTACTATGGCCTTAAAATCAACATGTGTCTCATGTGAGAATAATATATTTTTTATAACATTTCATTTCTAAATATCTACAATTCATGGGAATTTAATACTGTTTATTACAGCTATTTTATACACTTTTTGTTATTCCAAAGCCTATTTGGATAGGTCTACATATGTGCTGATGTGTATACTTATACAACACCATACAGAAATATTGATATCTTTTACTTTTATTACATATATTATGCTTTTTTGAAGTATTTAGAGATCGAGTTTCTAGTCTCGGATTTCCCTGAAAGCACCACAAACGTAACGTAAGGTAACGTGGAGACGCTATTGTTTTATTCACTCTGTGTGGGCGTGTACAGGTAGTAGCTCCGTATCATAACAGTATCTGCCTGTGTGAACCTCAGACACTCGTGTGGAAGTAATTTCATATCTGTCTTACAAACTGATGAAGACTTATTGTCGAAACGCGTTTTTGTATTTGTTTTATAAATAAAACACATTGACAGTAATACCATCACGTTTTGAGAACCTTTTTGCTCGTTTTTTTTCACTGAGCATGCCTTTTCTTTACGTTTTTTTCTACCGTGTTGCTAACAGTTTACAGCAATATGGACGAGTTTGATGAAGAATTCTTTGAAAGTGACTACGAGGACCAGCCGAGATGGAAAACGGCACACTACCGGAGGGGCCGTCTCATCACCAAAGAACTCAACGAGCCCCCCCGGCTCCGCCGTAGACCCTCGTATGTCCGGTATGAACATGCTAACGACCCAGTTAGCAATAAGCCCGTGTATGATAACGTTAGGGGAGCTAACTACCCTGCTAACGCAACAACTAACAGCTATGAGCTAGCTAATGACTCTCAATATAGCTCTCATGATGATGAGCGTGCTAATGATTATATTAGCCATGCTAACGATGATTATCACCGGGTTAGCTATGCGGACAAAGTCAAATCTAGGAGCTATGCTAACGCTCGACAAGAGGGGCCCACTAGTGATTACATTAGCCGTGCTAACGATGATTATCACCGGGCTAGTTATGCAAACAAAGCTAGATCCAGAAGCTATGCTAACGCCCGACAGCACGGGCCTGCTATTGATTATACTAGCCGTGCTAACGGTGATTATCGCCGGGCTAATTATACAAACGAAGCTAGATCTAGGAGCTACGCTAACACCCAACGTCGAAACTTCAACAACCGTCAAGCTAACAGGCAGCACTCCAGCTACAACCAGCCTAACTATGGAGCTTCGAGGGAGAGACAGGGACGGTGGGACCGCCGCCGGCCGGGAAACAACAGAGGGACCCGCTGGCAGAGCGGCTCCCACTCCCGCAGCCGATCCGGACGGAGAAATCAGCAGCAACAGAGACGTCAAGGACCAGGTTACAACAACCAAAGGTGGGCACGTAACAGTTACTATAATAAGAACAGTAGTAACAGACGTCAACAACCCCACCACACATCACAACGCCAATCAGACCCAGAATTCACTGTTGTGACTCGCACTATTCACAGGGTTATTATAGCTGCGCACCATCTGGCTAATGCCTCTGCACGTGACCCCCCAAGAGCCATTGCTAAGATCACCAAGTTGCTCACTGAGTCAATCAAACCGGCTCAACCTACATCTGAAACTGAGAAACATATCAAAGTGAATGCAAAGGTGTGGGAAGATTCCACCTTACAGACATTACAGAGACATTACGTTGAGTCAATAAAGACTAACTTACAGATCTTAACTCAACTGCATTTCAATGATTGGCAGAGGAATTATGACATTGCAGCCGCTTGGGCGAGGAGTCACTTTGGACGTAAACTGACACAGCTAACCCTTGATTCCGTTTATGCCAAGATTGTGGATACTCTGCAGGCACCTACTGGACCGGCTACACAGACCGCCACGCGTCCACGCACGCGGGATGTGCCTGAGATGCAAAACAGAGTGATAGAAACACAGGATGGTGATGACGGGACCGCACAGCCATCGTGTTCTGGGTTGCAACAAAATTGGCACGATGTGTTTCCAGGGAACCAAGTAGATTCCCACACCCCCACACTGCAGCTTCCCCGACGCCAACCAAGGGAGCGACGGACTGCCAGAGCACATGTTCCTGCACCTGAAACACTACAGGTGACGGCGATGATGCATCGTGCTCCTAGAGACCAGACACAGCGGACGGAGATGACAGGGCCGGAAGAGCCGAGCGGAGTGGGGGGGCCCCTCCCTCCACCACCTTTAACCCATTCTCCTCCTCCTCCTCCTCCCCCTCCCTCTCTCCCTCCCTCCACTTCCCCTATTCTTCATCCTCCTCTCCCCCACTCTTCTCCTCCTCCTGCCCCCACTTCCCCTCTTTCTCGGCTTCTCAAGGCTGCTGCCGACCTCGCTACACCCCAGAGGATCCTTAGATCTACATCTCCTGAAACGTCTCATCTACTAGAACGGGCTTCAGCTCGAGTCCAGGAGATACAAACGACTGATGATGCTAGGAGGACTTCTGAGTCCCCGGAAGAAGGTCCATCGTCTCCTGTATCACTCAGCATCACAGTCTCAGACGAAGAAGCACCGGAGACGGTGACCGTGCAACCACCCCGAGTTATGCCCACCACAGTAGGTACTTCAACATTCACTGACATAGGGCCACTCAAAGCACAACACAAACAAAGCAGACTGTCCTTTACTACACCTCCCACACAGACTATGTGCTCGCCTTTCAGACATGCACCCGTTGAGGACAAAATGAACGATTGGTCTTTGGAGACACACAAAAAGTGGTTGTTCATTGGAGATTCAAATCTAGCTAGATTCTCAGCCTATTCGGAAACACATATCCAAATTGAGAGCTATCCAGGTGCTAGATTCGAACACGCAGAAGCCCTATTGGCACGTTCATCTGTCTCACCAGATGTGGAAAGACTTATTCTTTCCTTTGGTATTAATGATAGATCTAAAGATGCAAAGAATGTTACCATTCCATGCATAAAAAGAACTCTTCTTGTGGCCGGAGTGGCTTTCCCAAAAGCTGTGGTGCTAATTCCTATTCTAAACTTCTCACGCTACCTAACACATAAGGAGCAGGAAAATTTAAGGTTGATCAATGAATTTATCGTAGGCAACTGCGACCACATACCGTGCCTGTCCAAAACGTATTTCGTTACAAGAAAAGACCACATACATTGGACTGACTCTACTGCAGACCACATGTTCTTACACTGGGTCACCCATTTAAACACAATGTCCCCTTAAAGACCTCAGAGGTCGTGGGGTTGAAAACGGTGATTAATCTTTCAAAATCGTTCATTTTGACGGCAGCACAGACACGCTTATTAGACAGAGGACTGACATTTATCCCATCCATCCAGAAACAATCCTATAAGGAAATTAGAGATACTTTGAGGGCAGATGTGCAAGACTATCATAGACATTTGAAATTGGCCGTTTACTATGAGGGTAAGCCTGAAACTACACAGATACCATTCACTCCAAAGTCCACTTGGTCACCTGCTTTGTCCCTTCTGCCACCTGAAGTCTCCCAGTTGATTAAACTGGACTTAAGTACTTTTCAACATCACTACAAAATTGAACAGATTGAACCAAATTTATCCCAATTTGAATTAGAAGCACTTAAACAACTCAGCTCCAATAATGAAATTGTTTTGAAACCGGCGGATAAGGGGAGCGCCGTTGTAATAATGGATAGGGCTGACTATCTTTATGAGGGATTTAGACAATTGAACGATACGTATTATTATACTAAATTGAGTAAACCTATTTATAAGGAGACGATTCCCATGGTTGAGAAAATTATAAACACACTATATACTAAAAAATTCATCAACATCAAACAGAAAAATTTCCTCCTGAGCGATAAGGAGCCTAGAGCTCGCCGTTTTTATCTGCTACCTAAGATCCATAAGTCAGGTGATAAATGGTCCGTCCCTTTTAAGATTCCTCCTGGGAGGCCAATCGTTTCTGATTGTAATAGTGAGACATATAATGTAGCGAGATTTATTGATTATTATCTAAATCCGCTTTCCAAGTTACATGACAGTTACGTCAAGGACACGTACCATTTCGTGGAAAGAATCAAAGCTTTGAGCATTCCTGCCACTGCTTTTCTTTTTTCTATGGACGTGGCGAGTCTTTATACTAACATTAGTACTCCGGACGGACTAGCAGCGGTCAAAAACACATTCTTAAAGCATCCGAATATCAGAAGACCTGATAGGGAACTCCTTCAATTATTGGAAATAAGCCTTATTAGAAATGATTTTGAGTTCAACGACCAGTATTTTTTGCAAGTCCGTGGGACCGCTATGGGCCGTGTTTACGCTCCCGCTTATGCTAATCTATTTATGGCACAGTGGGAGACGGGAGCTCTAGCTTCCTGCCCGCTACGACCCCTCCATTATTTTAGATTTCTTGACGACATATGGGGGGTCTGGACCCATACGGAGACAGAATTTTGGCAGTTTTTGGACAAATTGAACCAATATAGCGATTCTATTAAACTCACAGCTACACTGAACTTAAACTCCATTGATTTTCTGGACACTACAACCTTTAAAGGACCTCACTTCACAGACACACTTAAACTAGACATTAAGGTATTCTTCAAAGAAACTGATAGCCATTCACTCTTGTACAGATCTAGTTATCATCCAAGGCATACATTTGCAGGTTTAGTTAAGTCCCAGCTGTTGAGATTTAAGAGAATCTGCACAAGACAGGAAGACTTTAAAGCCACTGTTAAAGTCCTCTTCTCGTCTCTTCTGAATAGGGGCTACACTGCCACCATGCTCCGCAGAGCCCTCAGAACGTTTGAAGAGGTGAAACCCACCTGCGTTGATTCCATTTTGGCGATTATAGTAACATATTCAGAAGCAAATGTATCATTTGTCCATAAACTGAAAAGAAATTTTGTTCGCTCAGGGGGAAATGCTTTTCTGAAAGATTACAGACTTATTGCCGCCTACAGAAAGAATAAAAATTTAAAAGACCTTTTGGTCAAATCTAAATTGCGGCCCTTGAACCCGCCCAAATCTAGAAAATTGGACAGTTTCTACAGACATTGCAAGACAGTACAAAGTAGCACAACTAAGGAGGTATTTAGAACACAAACTAATACAAATGTACACACCAGAAATTGTGTTTATCTAATTAGATGTTTGAAATGCTCGCTACAATATGTTGGTGAGACGGGAAATACATTACTGACCCGTTTCACGCAACACAGGTATAATATTCTCAACCAGAAGAACCCGAATAATCCCTTAATTGGACATTTTTTGGAACACAAATGGTCAAACCTGAGTGCTACGGTTTTGGAGGCAAATTCTAATTGGACGGTTAAGGTGAGACGCAAAATTGAACGCAATTGGATTTCTAAATTAGGGACTTTAGTTCCCAGGGGCCTGAATGAGAGGTAGATAACCCTACCCCCTAACCCAGATACCTCTCCCTGACCTTAACCTTTCCCTTTTTCCTTGCCTAACCTTAACATTCTTCTCCCCTTTACCTAAACCCAACCTATCCTTTCCTTGCCCTAAGTCCCTCCCCCTCTTCCCTAACCTTAACCACGACCTTTACCCCTAACCTCAACCCCTATTGGATCACAAAAAGCACTTTAGTGCAGAAAGGCTTCTCTCTGTTGGTGGATGGGAACGGGTGGAGATCGGTTTCCACTAGTAGTTTGTGCATTGGAATCCCGCCGCCTTCGGCGACGGGATTCTCTTTTCTAACTCCTAACCCTTCCACCAGCAGTGCCACAATCAGGTTTACTGCACCAATAGCCCTCTCTTGGCCTCTCTTCCACTACCAACGGGGAGAACCGGCAAACAACCAAACGTACCATTTTCACCACTGGACATCCACCAACAGCGACCTACTTCCACCAGGTAAGAGCCCTATATATTTCACAGGCAACTTTTTAACATGTCTTTTCCTACAGGGAGGGCCTTTCCTGCCAGCAGAAGAGCGAGTCTCCCACAGCCCTCACACATTACACACACTACACCAACACCACTCATGTCCCTACATATTCCCCATACACATTCACACAGAATTCAGATGAGACATGTACCACCCACCCCGGCTCTCACCCAACCACCGGATCCAGAAACCAGAGCCACCAGTAAAACCTATTTCAAACTTATACAAGCAATACACCACAAGCACATCATTGACAATGCAATAAACACAAACAATTTCCCAATAGGTATGATCCAACAAGTTCAAAGATTAACAGATTTCATTAAACCATCTACACCCTCAACCAACACCCGTGAAAAGGTACAAAATAACACAACAGTTTGGATGATGAACAATATGCATATACTTCAACAACACTACCAGACCACCATTTCCACCTTGAGCACCACTCCCTACAACCAACTGGCCCTGCAAATAGCCTTAGGCTGGGCAAAAAAGCGATATGGGGACCGCCTCAGAACGGAGACAGCGACAACAGTTCAACACCTTTTGGACCCACAGACACCACTCAACAACACCTCGAATTCCCAGACCAACAGGTCAACCACTCCAAAAGCTATCCTGGATTTGGCTGACGAGGAGGAATATCCCCCACTCCCCTTACCATCCCGCCCAACACTTCCTGCTCCAAACCGTCGCACACTTTCTTTAGGACCCAGACCCTCTCTTTTTGAACTAGTCACCTCCCAACAGCCCCAGGTTACTCGACGCCCACCTCTTCTCCCCACTCCAGCAGTAACCCCATTCCCTTCACTCAGACTTGATCCACCCCAACAATCTACATCCCTCTCATCAAGCCCCACCCGGGAGCTTGAACAAACAATGACATCCCTCCCCACTTCTGTACCCCAACCTACCAAGCACAATAAACCAAAACAGACCCTTGTCGACACTATCAACCCCCCTACCCCCCTCCAACAACGGACCAAGAAAGTCACCTGGGGACGCAACACCACACAGAAACTTCACAACTCACTCAAACCCTCCTCACCATCACCCCCACCTACCTCCCCATGCAACCAGATCTCTACAAAGCTGCAGCTGTCTCCTACCATACCCCTCACCCCGCAGCGTACAGGTCCCCCCCGTATATTTCCAATTCCTAGTACTCCCAGAAAGCCCACCCGGCCCAAGGATCCCATACAGCTGCTCATTGATCTGGAATCAATCCCCCAGCAGACATCCACTCTTCCCCTCAACCCCAAGATAGGGCATCCTCCATTTCATTGGCCAACACCAGATTCATCAGCGAAACCTGCAGACATCACTCCCACTGCACATGACCCTATCTTAAGGAAAAAAGAAACCCACCTGGTTGCAGAAATTCATATACCCTCAGCTCCACCAGACCATGGCCAACCAGCTCAGTCCCCCCCAACTCTTTTTTCGGCAATATCCCATGAATCCAATGTTTCCATTATTACCAATGATCTCATTTTCCCTCTTTTCCATACACCCTCAGGTGACGCTGGTGTCCAGACGGCCGGGTGCTTGGCGGGGCGGACCCCGGAAACCCAGTTATTGGTCTGTGATGGAGCGGGAACCCCTGTGATGAAAGACACTCAGAAGGCTAACACTGCCATTGAGATAATTCAATCTGAACCCTCATCACGACCCCTGGGTACCGCCTCGCCTTGCCCTGCCACTTTGGACACCGGCCACCCTTTGGTCCAGGCTCACATCCCTAACCTAGACACTAGGAAATACAAGCCCACCTACCACATAGCTCGTCCCACCCGTAAGATCATCGACTGGTCATTCAAAAGTAAGAAACCGGTTTTAATTCTGGGCGATTCCAATATCAATCGGATTCCACCCCACTCCAATCCCAACGTTCAACTTGACAGTTATCCAGGAGCCAAATTTTACCACTTCATTGAAATCTGCAAAAAAACAACCCCTAACCCACATCCCCAAATAGTAGTTCTCTCCGTTGGAACCAACAACAGGGACGAAGACCCCAGGCAAACCTCTTGCAAACAACTGAAGACTCTTTATAAACAGGCCACAGATACCTTCCCCAATGCAGACATCTACTTCCCCATCATGAACTTTTCACCCAACCTCAGCAGCACTCAACAGAGCAATCTCACACTCATCAACAATACCATAGCCACACACTTTCCATTTCTAATAGAAATTCCACATGACACATTCATCACACAAACTGACAACATCCATTGGACAACTGATACAGCTCAGAAAATATTTGGTTATTGGTGCAGACAATTAAATTTATAGACTCCTGGAAACCCAACCCGGCTGACAACACCACATACACATCCAACACTACCTCCGACCCTACACCTTCTCCCACAACCCGTTTGGACCTGGACTGGACCTCCTCATCAAATGTTTTAAACCTGTCCAAGCTTTTCACCCCATCACCCATACAGCTCTTACTTTTGGAGAGGGGGCTGTCTTTCATTCCACAACCCTCCCGATTTGACTGGGAGGAACTTCACAGGGACCTCCACCAATACCACAGACGCCTCAAACTTATCAGCCATTTTCACTCTCATGCCCAATCACGCCCAGCCCACCCATTCACCCAGCCATCCAATTGGGAACCACTCCATCACCAAATTGACCCTGTAGTTAACAGATTGATCTTACAGAATAAACAAGCCCTCCGCTCATATCAACCACCACAAAAGGCCCCAGACAATTTGTCTGTCGAGGAGCGGAGGGCTCTGTCACAACTCCGCCATAACCCAAATATCATTATCAAACCAGCCGACAAAGGATCCAAAATTGTTATCATGGACAGAAACCAATACCTCACCGAAGCCAATAGACAACTGTCCAACCTCAACCACTACCGACCCATTCCATCAGGCATTCAACAACAAACCCAAATAAAACTCCGGGACATCATCCTATCACTCTATCACAAGAAATTCATCACTGCCAAACAAAGGGATCACCTATTTGGACCTGAACACCCACGCCCCAGATATTTTTACCTCCTGCCAAAAATTCACAAAGAACCCTCCACCTGGACCATTCCCTGTGAGGTTCCTCCCGGACGACCCATAGTCTCTGATTGCAATAGCACATCCTACAATATTTCAACCTATATTGAACATTTCCTTGGTCCCCTCTCCGTCCAACACCCCAGTTACATCAAAGACACATACCACTTTCTGGAAATCATCCGACCCATGGTTGTCCCCCACCAATCACATCTCTTCACCATCGACATAGATAGTCTGTACACCAACATCAACACCGCAACAGGACTTCAGGCAGTCAAATCAGTTTTCATAAAATACCCCAACCCAGAGAGACCGGATACAGAAATTCTCCAACTTCTCCATCTGTGCCTTAATAACAATGATTTCCTTTTCAATAACAAAAATTACCTCCAGGTTCACGGGACAGCCATGGGCCAACGTTTTGCACCATCATACGCAAACATCTACATGAGCGAGTGGGAGCGAGAGGCACTGGCCAAATGCCCACACCAACCCCTCCTCTACCTCCGGTTCCTGGATGACATTTTCGGCATATGGACACACGATATCTCCCTCTTCCCAGATTTCCTCAACATCCTCAACCACCATCATCCCTCCATTAAAATTAAACACACAATAGATCCAGCACAGGTTAATTTTTTAGATACCACCATTTTTTTTAAGTCAATAAACTTCACACATAGCCGCCTCCTCACCAAGGTTTACTTTAAATCCACCGATACACATGCACTCCTTCACAAAAACAGTTACCATCCAAAGCACACTTTTAAAGGTATCATTAAATCCCAAATCATTAGATTCCACCGCCTTTCTTCCTGCCCATCAGACCTCCAAGCAGCCATCACCATTCTATTCACCAGCCTCAGGACCAGGGGATACAGCAAACGCTTTCTCCGCTCCATTAAAACCAGCACCTTGGCCGCCCTCGCCCCCACTCGCTCCACCCACCCTCTCACACCAGTCCAGGTCCTTAGCCTGGATGGGGTTCTGTCTCCTACTCCCCCACCTACCCTATTCCCCCACCCTAACCAGGGTCTGTATCCCATCCCCAACCATTTACCTAACCCTAACCTTAACCCCTCCTGTCTTTCCCCACACCCTAACCAGAGTCTACATACCATCCCCAACCCTTTACCTAACCCTAACCTTAATCCTTCCTGTCTGTCCCCCCACCCTAACCAGGGTCTGCATCCCATCCCCAACCCTTTACCCAACCCTAACCTTAACCCTCCTTGTCTCTCCCCCCACCCTAACCAGGGTCTGCATCCCACCCCCTACCCTTATTCCCATCCTCACCTCAACCCCCATCCCCCTCCTAAACCTAACATCCATCTTAACCCTTTCACCTTTCCCTCCCCTCAGGATAGCCTGCATCCTAACCCCACACCCCAGCTTTCCCTTGGAGACGGTTCCCCATCCGGGACCACAGACACACAACCCAGTACCTCACCAACTGCCTACTCTGCGATCCCTCTGAAGATTATTCCATTTGTCACCACCTACTCTCAACAGACTACCAGATTACATTACCACATCAAACACAACTACAGTAGTTTACATTCACACCATCAGGCCTTCCATACACACAAAACCATTTCTGCGTACCGTAAAAACAAGAACCTTCAGGACCTACTGGTACAATCACAATTCACAGACCACAGACCAGCCATCAACACACAACATAACATTTTTTACAGAAACAGAAAATTTGTATTTAATCCACATAGCCGGACATCACATCCCATTCATCAATCTTACTCCCTCCACACCACCAATACCATTTACATAATCACATGCACCATTTGCAATAAACATTACATAGGGGAAACCAAACACACCATACTAACACGTCTGAAACAGCACCTCTACAATATCAGAGAAGGCAAACTTACCACACCCCTAGTCGTGCACTTTCAACAACACTCTAGCAATAACCTCATCATTTCTGGATTGGAATCTAATGACCGCTGGACCGTAGGACAGAGGAAGAGAGCAGAAAAAATCTGGATCCATCGTCTTAAGACCACCACACCCACAGGCCTAAACGATACTTAACTCCCCCAAATATACCTTCTTTTCCCACCCTGCCCTCTCCATGACCTTTACTCCATTTCTGTAGACCCACTTATGATTTCGGCATAATTTCGATACCTCCCCCAACCCCTTTCTTCTATTTTTTTCCTCTGTTTTTTCTTTTAAACCCCAGGGGTTGCCCTAGGTGGGAGTTGAACTCCGCTCCCACCAGTATGGGGCGTTAGCACTTCCCCTACCCCATTATTCCTTTCTGCTGTTTTCTTTATTAAATTTTTCTTTTTCAACTTGTTTTTTTTCCCCTCTTCTTTTTTTCTCTCCCCCCTTTTTTTCAATTAGATGTGATTTTGCATGGTGTGTTATGTATTTTTTAATGTATTTACCAAAAGCACTTAACATTTTTGGTTTTTAATTCTGAATTATTTCTATATGTATATTACTTAGCACTTATTATTATTTGGTTTGAATTATGAATTTAACTTATTTGTCAGTTGTATTTATTATGTGCCTAAATGATTTTATTGGTTCCTTTTTTACCCTAGATGTTTTACCGTTTCTTCACATGTTTGCATGGCTGCATTTTAATATTGTTTGTTTTTCTTTTTTTCTTTTCTTCTCTCCTATATCCTTCCTCTATAAGCATCTTCTCCCTCTATTTACAGTCTAAATCACATTTAATTCCAAACATCCGCACACCCCGCTTCATATCATTATCACAATAACTGGACACACATTCCCCACTTCATCCACAGAGCTGGTTTTTCCTCGGTCCTACGGTCCAGTGCTAGTTCCGTGCCTGGGGTCTTGCCACAGGTCCCTGTTTATGGATGAACAGAACCACCTTCACACTGCCATCATATTACATTCCACCTCCTCAGCATTCCATCGAACTTGTTCATTCAGATCAATAGGCCAGTGCCACAGAATTTTAACCTCTAACCACTAACTCTAACCCTACCCCAAACCTAACCCTAACCCTAACCCTAACACTTGGTGCACTCGTCCTCAGGGTCTCATTGTCCCTTGGTACACTCGTCCTCAGGGTCCCACAGACCCTTGATGTACTGATCCTCATGGTCTCATAGACCATTGCTGCAGTTTTCCTCAGGGTCCCATAGACCCTTGGTGCTCTTTCTCAGGGTCTCATAGACCTTTGGTGCAGTTTTCGCCAGGGTCCCATAGACCCTTGGTGCACTCTTCCTCAGGGTCTCATAGACCTTTGGTGCAGTTTTCCTCAGAGTCCCATAGACCTATGGCACACTTGTTCCCAGGGTCCCATGGACCCATGTTGCACTCTTCCTCAGGGTCTCATAGACCTTTGGTGAAGTTTTCCCCATGGTCTCATGGACCCTTGGTGCACTCTTCCTCAGGGTCTCATAGATGTTTGGTGCACTCATCCTCAGGGTCTCATGGCCCCTTGGTACACTCATCCTCAGGGTTCAACAGACCATTGATGCACTGATCCTCATGGTCTCATAGACCGTTGCTGCAGTTTTCCTCAGGGTCCCATAGACTCTTGGTGCACTCTTCCCCAAGGTCCCATAGACATTTGGTGCGGTTTTCCTCATGGTCTCATGGACCCTTGGTGCACTCTTCCTCAGGGTCTCATAGATCTTTGGTGCAGTTTTCCACAGGGTGCCATAGACCCTTGGTGCACTCTTCCACAGGGTCTCATAGACCTTTGGTGCACTTTTCCCCAGGGTACCATAGACATTTGGTGCAGTTTTCCTCATGGTCTCATGGACCCTTGGTGCACTCATCCTCATGGTCTCATAGACCATTGCTGCAGTTTTCCTCAGGGTCCCATAGACCCTTGGTGCACTCTTCTTCAGGGTCTCAGAGACCTTTGGTGCAGTTTTCCCCAGGGTCCCAAAGACCCCTGGTGCACTCTTCGTCAGGGTCTCATAGACCTTTGATGCAACTTTACCCAGGGTCCCTTAGACATTTGGTGCAGTTTTCCTCATGGTCTCACGGACCCTTGGTGCACTCTTCCTCAGGGTCTCATAGACCTTTGGTGCAGTTTTCCCCAGGGTCCCATAGACATTTGGTGCAGTTTTCCTCATGGTCTCATGGACCCTTGGTGCACTCTTCCTCAGGGTCTCATGGCCCCTTGGTGCACTTGTCCACAGGGTCCCACAGACCCTTGATGCACTGATCCTCATGGTCTCATAGACCATTGCTGCAGTTTTCCTCAGGGTCCCATAGACCCTTGGTGCTCTCTTCCTCAGGGTCTCATAGACCTTTGGTGCAGTTTTCCCCAGGGTCCCAAAGACCCCTGGTGCACTCTTCCTCAGGGTCTCATAGACCTTTGATGCAACTTTACCCAGGGTCCCTTAGACATTTGGTGCAGTTTTCCTCATGGTCTCACGGACCCTTGGTGCACTCTTCCTCAGGGTCTCATAGACCTTTGGTGCAGTTTTCCCCAGGGTCCCATAGACCCTTGGTGCACTCTTCCACAGGGTCTCATAGACCTTTGGTGCCGCTTTCCCCAGGGTCCCTTAGACATTTGGTGCAGTTTTCCTCATGGTCTCATGGACCCTTGGTGCACTCATCCTCATGGTCTCATAGACCATTGCTGCAGTTTTCCCCAGGGTCTCATGGACCCTTGGTGCACTCTTCCTCTGGGTCTCATAGACGTTTGGTGCAGTTTTCCTCAGGGTCCCATAGACCTATGGCGCACTTGTTCACAGGGTCCCATGGACCCTTGTTGCACTCTTCCTCAGGGTCTCATAAACCTTTGGTGCAGTTTTCCCCAGGGTCCCATAGACATTTGGTGCAGTTTTCCTCATGGTATCATGGACCCTTGGTGCACTCGTCCTCAGGGTCTCATTGTCCCTTGGTACACTCTTCCTCAGGGTCCCACAGACCCTTGATGTACTGATCCTCATGGTCTCATAGACCATTGCTGCAGTTTTCCTCAGGGTCCCATAGACCCTTGGTGCTCTTTCTCAGGGTCTCAAAGACCTTTGGTGCAGTTTTCGCCAGGGTCCCATAGACCCTTGGTGCACTCTTCCTCAGGGTCTCATAGACCTTTGGTGCAGTTTTCCTCAGAGTCCCATAGACCTATGGCACACTTGTTCCCAGGGTCCCATGGACCCTTGTTGCACTCTTCCTCAGGGTCTCATAGACCTTTGGTGCAGTTTTCCCCATGGTCTCATGGACCCTTGGTGCACTCTTCCTCAGGGTCTCATAGATGTTTGGTGCACTCATACTCAGGGTCTCATGGCCCCTTGGTACACTCATCCTCAGGGTTCAACAGACCATTGATGCACTGATCCTCATGGTCTCATAGACCGTTGCTGCAGTTTTCCTCAGGGTCCCATAGACTCTTGGTGCACTCTTCCCCAGGGTCCCATAGACATTTGGTGCGGTTTTCCTCATGGTCTCATGGACCCTTGGTGCACTCTTCCTCAGGGTCTCATAGACCTTTGGTGCAGTTTTCCACAGGGTGCCATAGACCCTTGGTGCACTCTTCCTCAGGGTCTCATAGACCTTTGGTGCAGTTTTCCCCAGGGTCCCATAGACCCTTGGTGCACTCTTCCACAGGGTCTCATAGACCTTTGGTGCACTTTTCCCCAGGGTACCATAGACATTTGGTGCAGTTTTCCTCATGGTCTCATGGACCCTTGGTGCACTCGTCCTCAGGGTCTCATTGCCCCTTGGTACACTCGTCCTCAGGGTCCCACAGACCCTTGATGCACTGATCCTCATGGTCTCATAGACCATTGCTGCAGTTTTCCTCAGGGTGCCATAGACCCTTTGTGCTCTCTTCCTCAGAGTCTCATAGACCTTTGTTGCAGTTTTCGCCAGGGTCCCATAGACCCTTGGTGCACTCTTCCTCAGGGTCTCATAGACCTTTGGTTTAGTTTTCCCCAGGGTCCCATAGACATTTGGTGCAGTTTTCCTCATGGTCTCATAGACCCTTGGTGCACTCTTCCTCAGGGTCTCATAGACCTTTGTTGCAGTTTTCCCCAGGGTACCATAGACATTTGGTGCAGTTTTCCTCATGGTCTCATGAACCCTTGGTGCACTCGTCCTCAGGGTCTCATGGCCCCTTGGCACACTTGTCCTCAGGGTCCCACAGACCCTTGATGCACTGATCCTCATGGTCTCATAGACCATTGCTGCAGTTTTCCTCAGGGTCCCATAGACCCTTGGTGCTCTATTCCTCAGGGTCTCATAGACCTTTGCTGCAGTTTTCCCCAGGCTCCCATAGACATTTGGTGCAGTTTTCCTCAGGGTCTCATGGACCCTTGGTGCACTCTTCCTCAGGGTCTCATAGACCGTTGCTGCATTTTTCCTTAGGGTCCCATAGACCCTTGGTGCACTCTTCCTCAGGGTCTCATAGACCTTTGGTGCAGTTTTCCCAAGAGTCCCATAGACATTTGGTGCAGTTTTCCTCAGGCTCCCATAGCCCCTTCGTGCACTCTTCCTCAGGGACTCATAGACATTTGGTGCAGTTTTCCCCAGGGTCCCATAGACATTTGGTGCAGTTTTCCTCATGGTCTCATGGACCCGTGGTGCACTCGTACTCATGGCCCCTTGGTGCAGTTGTCCTCAGGTTCCCACAGACCCTTGATGCACTGATCCTCATGGTCCCAAAGACCGTTGCTGCAGTTTTCCTCATGGTCTCATGGACCCTTGGTGCACTTGTCCTAAGGGTTTCATAGACCTTTGGTGCAGTTTTCCCCAGGGTCCCATAGACCTTTGGTGCAGTTTTCCCCAGGGTCCCATAGACATTTGGTGCAGTTTTCCTCATGGTCTCATAGACCCTTGGTGCACTCTTCCTCAGGGTCTCATAGACCTTTGTTGAAGTTTTCCCCAGGGTACCATAGACATTTGGTGCAGTTTTCCTCATGGTCTCATGGACCCTTGGTGCACTCGTCCTCAGGGTCTCATGGCCCCTTGGTACACTTGTCCTCAGGGTCCCACAGACCCTTGATGCACTGATCCTCATGGTCTCATAGACCATTGCTGCAGTTTCCCTCAGGGTCCCATAGACCCTTGGTGCTCTATTCCTCAGGGTCTCATAGACCTTTGCTGCAGTTTTCCCCAGGCTCCCATAGACATTTGGTGCACTCTTCCTCAGGGTCTCATAGACCGTTGCTGCATTTTTCCTTAGGGTCCCATAGACCCTTGGTGCACTCTTCCTCAGGGTCTCATAGACCTTTGGTGCAGTTTTCCCAAGGGTCCCATAGACATTTGGTGCAGTTTTCCTCAGGCTCCCATAGCCCCTTGGTGCACTCTTCCTCAGGGACTCATAGACATTTGGTGCAGTTTTCCCCAGGGTCCCATAGACATTTGGTGCAGTTTTCCTCATGGTCTCATGGCCCCTTGGTGCAGTTGTCCTCAGGTTCCCACAGACCCTTGATGCACTGATCCCCAGGGTCCCATAGACCTTTGGTGCAGTTTTCCCTAGGGTCCCATAGACATTTGGTGCAGTTTCCTCATGGTCTCATTGGCCCTTGGTGCAGTCAGGGTCCCATAGACTCTTGGTGCACTCTTCCCCAGGGTCCCATAGACATTTGGTGCGGTTTTCCTCATGGTCTCATGGACCCTTGGTGCACTCTTCCTCAGGGTCTCATAGACATTTGGTGCAGTTTTCCTCAGGGTCCCATAGACCTATGGCGCACTTGTTCACAGGGTCCCATGGACCCTTGTTGCACTCTTCCTCAGGGTCTCATAAACCTTTGGTGCAGTTTTCCCCAGGGTCCCATAGACATTTGGTGCAGTTTTCCTCATGGTATCATGGACCCTTGGTGCACTCATCCTCAGGGTCTCATTGTCCCTTGGTACACTCGTCCTCAGGGTCCCACAGACCCTTGATGTACTGATCCTCATGGTCTCATAGACCATTGCTGCAGTTTTCCTCAGGGTCCCATAGACCCTTGGTGCTCTTTCTCAGGGTCTCATAGACCTTTGGTGCAGTTTTCGCCAGGGTCCCATAGACCCTTGGTGCACTCTTCCTCAGGGTCTCTTAGACCTTTGGTGCAGTTTTCCCCAGGGTCTCATGGAACCTTGGTGCACTCTTCCTCAGGGTCTCATAGATGTTTGGTGCACTCATCCTCAGGGTCTCATGGCCCCTTGGTACACTCATCCTCAGGGTTCAACAGACCATTGATACACTGATCCTCATAGTCTCATAGACCGTTGCTGCAGTTTTCCTCAGGGTCCCATAGACTCTTGGTGCACTCTTCCCCAGGGTCCCATAGACATTTGGTGCGGTTTTCCTCATGGTCTCATGGACCCTTGGTGCACTCTTCCTCAGGGTCTCATAGACGTTTGGTGCAGTTTTCCTCAGGGTCCCATAGACTCTTGTTGCACTCTTCCCCAGGGTCCCATAGACATTTGGTGCGGTTTTCCTCATGGTCTCATGGACCCTTGGTGCACTCTTCCTCAGGGTCTCATAAACCTTTGGTGCAGTTTTCCCCAGGGTCCCATAGACATTTGGTGCAGTTTTCCTCATGGTATCATGGACCCTTGGTGCACTCGTCCTCAGGGTCTCATTGTCCCTTGGTACACTCGTCCTCAGGGTCCCACAGACCCTTGATGTACTGATCCTCATGGTCTCATAGACCATTGCTGCAGTTTTCCTCAGGGTCCCATAGACCCTTGGTGCTCTTTCTCAGGGTCTCATAGACCTTTGGTGCAGTTTTCGCCAGGGTCCCATAGACCCTTGGTGCACTCTTCCTCAGGGTCTCATAGACCTTTGGTGCAGTTTTCCTCAGAGTCCCATAGACCTATGGCACACTTGTTCCCAGGGTCCCATGGACCCATGTTGCACTCTTCCTCAGGGTCTCATAGACCTTTGGTGAAGTTTTCCCCATGGTCTCATGGACCCTTGGTGCACTCTTCCTCAGGGTCTCATAGATGTTTGGTGCACTCATCCTCAGGGTCTCATGGCCCCTTGGTACACTCATCCTCAGGGTTCAACAGACCATTGATGCACTGATCCTCATGGTCTCATAGACCGTTGCTGCAGTTTTCCTCAGGGTCCCATAGACTCTTGGTGCACTCTTCCCCAAGGTCCCATAGACATTTGGTGCGGTTTTCCTCATGGTCTCATGGACCCTTGGTGCACTCTTCCTCAGGGTCTCATAGATCTTTGGTGCAGTTTTCCACAGGGTGCCATAGACCCTTGGTGCACTCTTCCACAGGGTCTCATAGACCTTTGGTGCACTTTTCCCCAGGGTACCATAGACATTTGGTGCAGTTTTCCTCATGGTCTCATGGACCCTTGGTGCACTCATCCTCATGGTCTCATAGACCATTGCTGCAGTTTTCCTCAGGGTCCCATAGACCCTTGGTGCACTCTTCTTCAGGGTCTCAGAGACCTTTGGTGCAGTTTTCCCCAGGGTCCCAAAGACCCCTGGTGCACTCTTCGTCAGGGTCTCATAGACCTTTGATGCAACTTTACCCAGGGTCCCTTAGACATTTGGTGCAGTTTTCCTCATGGTCTCACGGACCCTTGGTGCACTCTTCCTCAGGGTCTCATAGACCTTTGGTGCAGTTTTCCCCAGGGTCCCATAGACATTTGGTGCAGTTTTCCTCATGGTCTCATGGACCCTTGGTGCACTCTTCCTCAGGGTCTCATGGCCCCTTGGTGCACTTGTCCACAGGGTCCCACAGACCCTTGATGCACTGATCCTCATGGTCTCATAGACCATTGCTGCAGTTTTCCTCAGGGTCCCATAGACCCTTGGTGCTCTCTTCCTCAGGGTCTCATAGACCTTTGGTGCAGTTTTCCCCAGGGTCCCAAAGACCCCTGGTGCACTCTTCCTCAGGGTCTCATAGACCTTTGATGCAACTTTACCCAGGGTCCCTTAGACATTTGGTGCAGTTTTCCTCATGGTCTCACGGACCCTTGGTGCACTCTTCCTCAGGGTCTCATAGACCTTTGGTGCAGTTTTCCCCAGGGTCCCATAGACCCTTGGTGCACTCTTCCACAGGGTCTCATAGACCTTTGGTGCCGCTTTCCCCAGGGTCCCTTAGACATTTGGTGCAGTTTTCCTCATGGTCTCATGGACCCTTGGTGCACTCATCCTCATGGTCTCATAGACCATTGCTGCAGTTTTCCCCAGGGTCTCATGGACCCTTGGTGCACTCTTCCTCTGGGTCTCATAGACGTTTGGTGCAGTTTTCCTCAGGGTCCCATAGACCTATGGCGCACTTGTTCACAGGGTCCCATGGACCCTTGTTGCACTCTTCCTCAGGGTCTCATAAACCTTTGGTGCAGTTTTCCCCAGGGTCCCATAGACATTTGGTGCAGTTTTCCCCATGGTATCATGGACCCTTGGTGCACTCGTCCTCAGGGTCTCATTGTCCCTTGGTACACTCTTCCTCAGGGTCCCACAGACCCTTGATGTACTGATCCTCATGGTCTCATAGACCATTGCTGCAGTTTTCCTCAGGGTCCCATAGACCCTTGGTGCTCTTTCTCAGGGTCTCAAAGACCTTTGGTGCAGTTTTCGCCAGGGTCCCATAGACCCTTGGTGCACTCTTCCTCAGGGTCTCATAGACCTTTGGTGCAGTTTTCCTCAGAGTCCCATAGACCTATGGCACACTTGTTCCCAGGGTCCCATGGACCCTTGTTGCACTCTTCCCCAGGGTCCCATAGACATTTGGTGCGGTTTTCCTCATGGTCTCATGGACCCTTGGTGCACTCTTCCTCAGGGTCTCATAGACCTTTGGTGCAGTTTTCCACAGGGTGCCATAGACCCTTGGTGCACTCTTCCTCAGGGTCTCATAGACCTTTGGTGCAGTTTTCCCCAGGGTCCCATAGACCCTTGGTGCACTCTTCCACAGGGTCTCATAGACCTTTGGTGCACTTTTCCCCAGGGTACCATAGACATTTGGTGCAGTTTTCCTCATGGTCTCATGGACCCTTGGTGCACTCATCCTCATGGTCTCATAGACCATTGCTGCAGTTTTCTTCAGGGTCCCATAGACCCTTGGTGCACTCTTCTTCAGGGTCTCATAGACCTTTGGTGCAGTTTTCCCCAGGGTACCATAGACATTTGGTGCAGTTTTCCTCATGGTCTCATGGACCCTTGGTGCACTCATCCTCATGGTCTCATAGACCATTGCTGCAGTTTTCCCCAGGGTCTCATGGACCCTTGCTGCAGTTTTCCTCAGGGTGCCATAGACCCTTGGTGCTCTCTTCCTCAGGGTCTCATAGACCTTTGGTGCAGTTTTCGCCAGGGTCCCATAGACCCTCAGTGCACTCTTCCTCAGGGTCTCATAGACCTTTGGTTTAGTTTTCCCCAGGGTCCCATAGACATTTGGTGCAGTTTTCCTCATGGTCTCATAGACCCTTGGTGCACTCTTCCTCAGGGTCTCATAGACCTTTGTTGCAGTTTTCCCCAGGGTACCATAGACATTTGGTGCAGTTTTCCTCATGGTCTCATGGACCCTTGGTGCACTCGTCCTCAGGGTCTCATGGCCCCTTGGTACACTTGTCCTCAGGGTCCCACAGACCCTTGATGCACTGATCCTCATGGTCTCATAGACCATTGCTGCAGTTTTCCTCAGGGTCCCATAGACCCTTGGTGCTCTCTTCCACAGGGTCTCATAGAACTTTGGTGCAGTTTTCGCCAGTGTCCCATAGACCCTTGGTGCAATCTTCCTCAGGGTCTCATAGACCTTTGGTGCAGTTTCCCCCAGGGTCCCATAGACCCTTGGTGCTCTCTTCCACAGGGTCTCATAGAACTTTGGTGCAGTTTTCGCCAGTGTCCCATAGACCCTTGGTGCAATCTCCCTCAGGGTCCCATAGACCTTTGGTGCAGTTTTCCCTAGGGTCCCATAGACATTTGGTGCAGTTTTCCTCATGGTCTCATGGACCCTTGGTGCACTCGTCCTCAGGGTCTCATGGCCCCTTGGTACACTCGTCCTCAGGGTCCCACAGACCCTTGATACACTGATCCTCATGATCTCATAGACCATTGCTTCAGTTTTCCTCATGGTCCCATAGACTCTTGGTGCACTCTTCCTCAGGGTCTCATAGACCTTTGGTGCAGTTTTCCTCAGGGTCCCATAGACCCTTGGTGCACTCACCCTCAGGGTCTCATAGACCTTTGGTGCAGTTTTCCCCAAGGTCAGATAGACATTTGGTGTAGTTTTCCTCATGGTCTCATGGACTCTTGGTGCACTCATCCTCAGGGTCTCATGGCCCCTTGGTACACTCGTCCTCAGGGTCCCACAGACCCTTGATGCACTGATCCACATGGTCTCATAGACCGTTGCTGCAGTTTTCCTCAGGGTCCCATAGACTCTTGGTGCACTCTTCCTCAGGGTCTCATAGGCCTTTGGTGCAGTTTTCCCCAGGGTCCCATAGACATTTGGTGCAGTTTTCCTCATGGTCTCATGGACCCTTGATGCACTGATCCTCATGGTCTCATAGACCATTGCTGCAGTTTTCCTCAGGGTCCCATAGACCTTTTGTGCTCCCTTCCACAGGGTCTCATAGACCTTTGGTGCAGTTTCCCCCAAGGTCCCATAGACCCTTGGTGGACTCTCCCTCAGGGTCCCATAGACCTTTGGTGCAGTTTTCCCTAGGGTCTCATAGACATTTGGTGCAGTTTTCCTCATGGTCTCATGGACCCTTGGTGCACTCATCCTCAGGGTCTCATGGCCCCTTGGTACACTCGTCCTCAGGGTCCCACAGACCCTTGATACACTGATCCTCATGATCTCATAGACCATTACTGCAGTTTTCCTCAGGGTCCCATAGACCCTTTGTGCTCTCTTCCACAGGGTCTCATAGAACTTTGGTGCAGTTTTCACCAGGGTCCCATAGACCCTTGGTGCACTCTTCCTCAGGGTCTCATAGACCTTTGGTGCAGTTTCCCCCAGGGTCCCATAGACCCTTGGTGCACTCTCCCTCAGGGTCCCATAGACCTTTGGTGCAGTTTTCCTCATGGTATCATGGACTCTTGGTGCACTCGTCCTCAGGGTCTCATGGCCCCTTGGTACACTCGTCCTCAGGGTCCCACAGACCCTTGATACACTGATACTCATGATCTCATAGACCATTGCTGCAGTTTTCCTCATGGTCCCATAGACTCTTGGTGCACTCTTCCTCAGGGTCTCAAAGACCTTTGGTGCAGTTTTCCCCAGGGTCCCATAGACCCTTGGTGCACTCTCCCTCAGGGTCTCATAGACCTTTGGTGCAGTTTTCCCCAGGGTCAGATAGACATTTGGTGTAGTTTTCCTCATGGTCTCATGGACGCTTGGTGCACTCATCCTCAGGGTCTCATGGCCCCTTGGTACACTCGTCCTCAGGGTCCCACAGACCCTTGATGCACTGATCCTCATGGTCTCATAGACCGTTGCTGCAGTTTTCCTTAGGGTCCCATAGTAAGTAAAATTTATTTATAAAGCGCTTTTCACAGATAAAATCACAAAGTGCTGTACAACAGAATAGATAGAACAAACAGTATAAAATGCATATACATATATCAAAAGAAAGGGACGCTAGTGAGAACCCATCAACCAAAAGCTTTCCTAAATAAGCAAGTTTTCAGATCCTTTTTAAAAGAGACAACAGAGTCAGCCAGACGCACGGACAGGGGCAGGGCGTTCCAAAGTCTGGGAGCAACAGACTGAAAAGACCGGTCCGCTCGGGTCTTATAACGAGTCTTAGGGACTGCAAGCAAATTTTGGTCAGAGGACCGAAGAGTCCGGCTAGGGAAATATGGCTTCAAAATGTCTCGGATATACTGTGGGGCCTGACCGTTTAAGGCCATGAAAGTCAGCACTAAAATCTTAAAGTCGATCCTGAATTTTACAGGGAGCAAATGGAGAGCTGACAAGACTGGAGTGATATGAGACCTTCGAGGGGCACCATAGACTCTTGGCGCACTCTTCCCCAGGGTCCCATAGACATTTGGTGCAGTTTTCCTCATGGTCTCATGGACCCTTGGTGCACTAGTCCTCAGAGTCTCATTGCCCCTTGGTACACTCGTCCTCAGGGTCCCACAGACCCTTTATGCACTGATCCTCATGGTCTCATAGACCATTGCTGCAGTTTTCCTCAGGGTCCCATAGACCCTTTGTGCTCTCTTCCACAGGGTCTCATAGAACTTTGGTGCAGTTTTCACCAGGGTCCCATAGACCCTTGGTGCACTCTTCCTCAGGGTCTCATAGACCTTTGGTGCAGTTTCCCCCAGGGTCCCATAGACCCTTGGTGCACTCTCCCTCAGGGTCCCATAGACCTTTGGTGCATTTTTCCTCATGGTATCATGGACTCTTGGTGCACTCGTCCTCAGGGTCTCATGGCCCCTTGGTACACTCGTCCTCAGGGTCCCACAGACCCTTGATACACTGATCCTCATGATGTCATAGACCATTGCTGCAGTTTTCCCTTATGGTCCCATAGACTCTTGGTGCACTCTTCCTCAGGGTCTCATAGACCTTTGGTGCAGTTTTCCCCAGGGTCAGATAGACATTTGGTGTAGTTTTCCTCATGGTCTCATGGACGCTTGGTGCACTCATCCTCAGGGTCTCATGGCCCCTTGGTACACTCGTCCTCAGGGTCCCACAGACCCTTGATGCACTGATCCTCATGGTCTCATAGACCGTTGCTGCAGTTTTCCTCAGGGTCCCATAGTAAGTAAGTAAGTAAGTAAAATTTATTTATAAAGCGCTTTTCACAGATAAAATCACAAAGTGCTGTACAACAGAATAGATAGAACAAACAGTATAAAATGCATATACATATATCAAAAGAAAGGGACGCTAGTGAGAACCCATCAACCAAAAGCTTTCCTAAATAAGCAAGTTTTCAGATCCTTTTTAAAAGAGACAACAGAGTCAGCCAGACGCACGGACAGGGGCAGGGCGTTCCAAAGTCTGGGAGCAACAGACTGAAAAGACCGGTCCGCTCGGGTCTTATAACGAGTCTTAGGGACTGCAAGCAAATTTTGGTCAGAGGACCGAAGAGTCCGGCTAGGGAAATATGGCTTCAAAATGTCTCGGATATACTGTGGGGCCTGACCGTTTAAGGCCATGAAAGTCAGCACTAAAATCTTAAAGTCAATCCTGAATTTTACAGGGAGCAAATGGAGAGCTGACAAGACTGGAGTGATATGAGACCTTCGAGGGGCACCATAGACTCTTGGCGCACTCTTCCTCAGGGTCTCATAGGCCTTTGGTGCAGTTTTCCCCAGGGTCCCATAGACATTTGGTGCAGTTTTCCTCATGGTCTCATGGACCCTTGGTGCACTAGTCCTCAGAGTCTCATTGCCCCTAGGTACACTCGTCCTCAGGGTCCCACAGACCCTTGATGCACTGATCCTCATGGTCTCATAGACCATTGCTGCAGTTTTCCTCAGGGTCCCATAGACCCTTTGTGCACTCTTCCTCAGGGTCTCATAGACCTTTGGTGCAGTTTCCCCCAGGGTCCCATAGACCCTTGGTGCACTCTCCCTCAGGGTCCCATAGACCTTTGGTGCAGTTTTCCCTAGGGTCCCATAGACATTTGGTGCAGTTTTCCTCATGGTCTCCTGGACCCTTGGTGCAGTCATCCTCAGGGACTCATGGACCCTTGGTCCACTCTTCCTCAGGGTCTCATAGACGTTTGGTGCAGTTTTCCTCAGGGTCCCATAGACCTATGGCACACTTGTTCACAGGGTCCCATGGACCCTTGTTGCACTCTTCCTCAGGGTCTCATAAACCTTTGGTGCAGTTTTCCCCAGGGTCCCATAGACATTTGGTGCAGTTTTCCTCACGGTATCATGGACCCTTGGTGCACTCGTCCTCAGGGTCTCATTGCCCCTTGGTACACTCGTCCTCAGGGTCCCACAGACCCTTGATGTACTGATCCTCATGGTCTCATAGACCATTGCTGCAGTTTTCCTCAGGGTCCCATAGACCCTTGGTGCTCTCTTTCTCAGGGTCTCATAGACCTTTGGTGCAGTTTTCGCCAGGGTCCCATAGACATGGGGTGCACTCTTCCTCAGGGTCTCATAGACCTTTGGTGCAGTTTTCCTCAGAGTCCCATAGACCTATGGCACACTTGTTCCCAGGGTCCCATGGACTCTTGTTGCACTCTTCCTCAGGGTCTCATAGACCTTTGGTGCAGTTTTCCTCAGAGTCCCATAGACCTATGGCACACTTGTTCCCAGGGTCCCATGGACCCTTGTTGCACTCCTCCTCAGGGTCTCATAGATGTTTGGTGCACTCATCCTCAGGGTCTCATGGCCCCTTGGTACACTCATCCTCAGGGTTCAACAGACCATTGATGCACTGATCCTCATGGTCTCATAGACCGTTGCTGCAGTTTTCCTCAGGGTTCCATAGACTCTTGGTGCACTCTTCCCCAGGGTCCCATAGACATTTGGTGCGGTTTTCCTCATGGTCTCATGGACCCTTGGTGCACTCTTCCTCAGGGTCTCATAGATGTTTGGTGCAGTTTTCCTCAGGGTCCCATAGACCTATGGCGCACTTGTTCACAGGGTCCCATGGACCCTTGTTGCACTCTTCCTCAGGGTCTCATCCGACCTTTGGTGCAGTTTTCCCCAGGGTCCCATAGACATTTGGTGCAGTTACCCTCATGGTATCATGGACCCTTGGTGCACTCGTCCTCAGGGTCCCACAGACCCTTGATGTACTGATCCTCATGATCTCATAGACCATTACTGCAGTTTTCCTCAGGGTCCCATAGACCCTTTGTGCTCTCTTCCACAGGGTCTCATAGACCTTTGGTGCAGTTTTCCCCAGGGTCCCATAGACCCTTGGTGCACTCTTCCACAGGGTTTCATAGACCTTTGGTGCACTTTTCCCCAGGGTACCATAGACATTTGGTGCAGTTTTCCTCATGGTCTCATGGACCCTTGGTGCACTCATCCTCATGGTCTCATAGACCTTTCAGGCAGTTTTCCTCAGGGTCCCATAGACCCTTGGTGCACTCTTCTTCAGGGTCTCATAGACCTTTGGTGCAGTTTTCCCCAGGGTACCATAGACATTTGGTGCAGTTTTCCTCAGGGTCTCATGGACCCTTGGTGCACTCTTCCTCAGGGTCTCATGGCCCCTTGGTGCACTTGTCCTCAGGGTCCCACAGAACCTTGATGCACTGATCCTCATGGTCTCATAGACCATTGCTGCAGTTTTCCCCAGGGTCCCTTAGACATTTGATGCAGTTTTCCTCATGGTCTCATGGACCCTTGGTGCACTCTTCCTCAGGGTCTCATAGACCTTTGGTGCAGTTTTCCCCAGGGTCCCATAGACCCTTGGTGCACTCTTCCACAGGGTCTCATAGACCTTTGGTGCCGCTTTCCCCAGGGTCCCTTAGACATTTGGTGTAGTTTTCCTCATGGTCTCATGAACCCTTGGTGCACTCATCCTCATGGTCTCATAGACCATTGCTGCAGTTTTCCCCAGGGTCTCATGGACCCTTGGTGCACTCTTCCTCAGGGTCTCATAGACGTTTGGTGCAGTTTTCCTCACGGTCCCATAGACCTATGGCGCACTTGTTCCCAGGGTCCCATGGACCCTTGTTGCACTCTTCCTCAGGGTATCATAGACTTTTGGTGCAGTTTTCCCCAGGGTCCCATAGACATTTGGTGCAGTTTTCCTCATGGTCTCATGGACCCTTGGTGCAGTTTTCCTCAGGGTGCCATAGACCCTTTGTGCTCTCTTCCTCAGAGTCTCATAGACCTTTGTTGCAGTTTTCGCCAGGGTCCCATAGACCCTTGGTGCACTCTTCCTCATGGTCTCATAGACCATTGCTGCAGTTTTCCTCAGGGTGCCATAGACCCTTTGTGCTCTCTTCCTCAGAGTCTCATAGACCTTTGTTGCAGTTTTCGCCAGGGTCCCATAGACCCTTGGTGCACTCTTCCTCAGGGTCTCATAGACCTTTGGTTTAGTTTTCCCCAGGGTCCCATAGACATTTGGTGCAGTTTTCCTCATGGTCTCATAGACCCTTGGTGCACTCTTCCTCAGGGTCTCATAGACCTTTGTTGCAGTTTTCCCCAGGGTACCATAGACATTTGGTGCAGTTTTCCTCATGGTCTCATGAACCCTTGGTGCACTCGTCCTCAGGGTCTCATGGCCCCTTGGCACACTTGTCCTCAGGGTCCCACAGACCCTTGATGCACTGATCCTCATGGTCTCATAGACCATTGCTGCAGTTTTCCTCAGGGTCCCATAGACCCTTGGTGCTCTATTCCTCAGGGTCTCATAGACCTTTGCTGCAGTTTTCCCCAGGCTCCCATAGACATTTGGTGCAGTTTTCCTCAGGGTCTCATGGACCCTTGGTGCACTCTTCCTCAGGGTCTCATAGACCGTTGCTGCATTTTTCCTTAGGGTCCCATAGACCCTTGGTGCACTCTTCCTCAGGGTCTCATAGACCTTTGGTGCAGTTTTCCCAAGAGTCCCATAGACATTTGGTGCAGTTTTCCTCAGGCTCCCATAGCCCCTTCGTGCACTCTTCCTCAGGGACTCATAGACATTTGGTGCAGTTTTCCCCAGGGTCCCATAGACATTTGGTGCAGTTTTCCTCATGGTCTCATGGACCCGTGGTGCACTCGTACTCATGGCCCCTTGGTGCAGTTGTCCTCAGGTTCCCACAGACCCTTGATGCACTGATCCTCATGGTCCCAAAGACCGTTGCTGCAGTTTTCCTCATGGTCTCATGGACCCTTGGTGCACTTGTCCTAAGGGTTTCATAGACCTTTGGTGCAGTTTTCCCCAGGGTCCCATAGACCTTTGGTGCAGTTTTCCCCAGGGTCCCATAGACATTTGGTGCAGTTTTCCGCATGGTCTCATAGACCCTTGGTGCACTCTTCCTCAGGGTCTCATAGACCTTTGTTGAAGTTTTCCCCAGGGTACCATAGACATTTGGTGCAGTTTTCCTCATGGTCTCATGGACCCTTGGTGCACTCGTCCTCAGGGTCTCATGGCCCCTTGGTACACTTGTCCTCAGGGTCCCACAGACCCTTGATGCACTGATCCTCATGGTCTCATAGACCATTGCTGCAGTTTTCCTCAGGGTCCCATAGACCCTTGGTGCTCTATTCCTCAGGGTCTCATAGACCTTTGCTGCAGTTTTCCCCAGGCTCCCATAGACATTTGGTGCACTCTTCCTCAGGGTCTCATAGACCGTTGCTGCATTTTTCCTTAGGGTCCCATAGACCCTTGGTGCACTCTTCCTCAGGGTCTCATAGACCTTTGGTGCAGTTTTCCCAAGGGTCCCATAGACATTTGGTGCAGTTTTCCTCAGGCTCCCATAGCCCCTTGGTGCACTCTTCCTCAGGGACTCATAGACATTTGGTGCTGTTTTCCCCAGGGTCCCATAGACATTTGGTGCAGTTTTCCTCATGGTCTCATGGCCCCTTGGTGCAGTTGTCCTCAGGTTCCCACAGACCCTTGATGCACTGATCCCCAGGGTCCCATAGACCTTTGGTGCAGTTTTCCCTAGGGTCCCATAGACATTTGGTGCAGTTTCCTCATGGTCTCATGGGCCCTTGGTGCAGTCAGGGTCCCATAGACTCTTGGTGCACTCTTCCCCAGGGTCCCATAGACATTTGGTGCGGTTTTCCTCATGGTCTCATGGACCCTTGGTGCACTCTTCCTCAGGGTCTCATAGACATTTGGTGCAGTTTTCCTCAGGGTCCCATAGACCTATGGCGCACTTGTTCACAGGGTCCCATGGACCCTTGTTGCACTCTTCCTCAGGGTCTCATAAACCTTTGGTGCAGTTTTCCCCAGGGTCCCATAGACATTTGGTGCAGTTTTCCTCATGGTATCATGGACCCTTGGTGCACTCGTCCTCAGGGTCTCATTGTCCCTTGGTACACTCGTCCTCAGGGTCCCACAGACCCTTGATGTACTGATCCTCATGGTCTCATAGACCATTGCTGCAGTTTTCCTCAGGGTCCCATAGACCCTTGGTGCTCTTTCTCAGGGTCTCATAGACCTTTGGTGCAGTTTTCGCCAGGGTCCCATAGACCCTTGGTGCACTCTTCCTCAGGGTCTCTTAGACCTTTGGTGCAGTTTTCCCCAGGGTCTCATGGAACCTTGGTGCACTCTTCCTCAGGGTCTCATAGATGTTTGGTGCACTCATCCTCAGGGTCTCATGGCCCCTTGGTACACTCATCCTCAGGGTTCAACAGACCATTGATGCACTGATCCTCATAGTCTCATAGACCGTTGCTGCAGTTTTCCTCAGGGTCCCATAGACTCTTGGTGCACTCTTCCCCAGGGTCCCATAGACATTTGGTGCGGTTTTCCTCATGGTCTCATGGACCCTTGGTGCACTCTTCCTCAGGGTCTCATAGACGTTTGGTGCAGTTTTCCTCAGGGTCCCATAGACTCTTGTTGCACTCTTCCCCAGGGTCCCATAGACATTTGGTGCGGTTTTCCTCATGGTCTCATGGACCCTTGGTGCACTCTTCCTCAGGGTCTCATAGACGTTTGGTGCAGTTTTCCTCAGGGTCCCATAGACCTATGGCGCACTTGTTCACAGGGTCCCATGGACCCTTGTTGCACTCTTCCTCAGGGCCTCATAAACCTTTGGTGCAGTTTTCCCCAGGGTCCCATAGACATTTGGTGCAGTTTTCCTCATGGTATCATGGACCCTTGGTGCACTCGTCCTCAGGGTCTCATTGTCCCTTGGTACACTCGTCCTCAGGGTCCCACAGACCCTTGATGTACTGATCCTCATGGTCTCATAGACCATTGCTGCAGTTTTCCTCAGGGTCCCATAGACCCTTGGTGCTCTTTCTCAGGGTCTCATAGACCTTTGGTGCAGTTTTCGCCAGGGTCCCATAGACCCTTGGTGCACTCTTCCTCAGGGTCTCATAGACCTTTGGTGCAGTTTTCCTCAGAGTCCCATAGACCTATGGCACACTTGTTCCCAGGGTCCCATGGACCCATGTTGCACTCTTCCTCAGGGTCTCATAGACCTTTGGTGAAGTTTTCCCCATGGTCTCATGGACCCTTGGTGCACTCTTCCTCAGGGTCTCATAGATGTTTGGTGCACTCATCCTCAGGGTCTCATGGCCCCTTGGTACACTCATCCTCAGGGTTCAACAGACCATTGATGCACTGATCCTCATGGTCTCATAGACCGTTGCTGCAGTTTTCCTCAGGGTCCCATAGACTCTTGGTGCACTCTTCCCCAAGGTCCCATAGACATTTGGTGCGGTTTTCCTCATGGTCTCATGGACCCTTGGTGCACTCTTCCTCAGGGTCTCATAGATCTTTGGTGCAGTTTTCCACAGGGTGCCATAGACCCTTGGTGCACTCTTCCACAGGGTCTCATAGACCTTTGGTGCACTTTTCCCCAGGGTACCATAGATATTTGGTGCAGTTTTCCTCATGGTCTCATGGACCCTTGGTGCACTCATCCTCATGGTCTCATAGACCATTGCTGCAGTTTTCCTCAGGGTCCCATAGACCCTTGGTGCACTCTTCTTCAGGGTCTCAGAGACCTTTGGTGCAGTTTTCCCCAGGGTCCCAAAGACCCCTGGTGCACTCTTCGTCAGGGTCTCATAGACCTTTGATGCAACTTTACCCAGGGTCCCTTAGACATTTGGTGCAGTTTTCCTCATGGTCTCACGGACCCTTGGTGCACTCTTCCTCAGGGTCTCATAGACCTTTGGTGCAGTTTTCCCCAGGGTCCCATAGACATTTGGTGCAGTTTTCCTCATGGTCTCATGGACCCTTGGTGCACTCTTCCTCAGGGTCTCATGGCCCCTTGGTGCACTTGTCCACAGGGTCCCACAGACCCTTGATGCACTGATCCTCATGGTCTCATAGACCATTGCTGCAGTTTTCCTCAGGGTCCCATAGACCCTTGGTGCTCTCTTCCTCAGGGTCTCATAGACCTTTGGTGCAGTTTTCCCCAGGGTCCCATAGACCCCTGGTGCACTCTTCCTCAGGGTCTCATAGACCTTTGATGCAACTTTACCCAGGGTCCCTTAGACATTTGGTGCAGTTTTCCTCATGGTCTCACGGACCCTTGGTGCACTCTTCCTCAGGGTCTCATAGACCTTTGGTGCAGTTTTCCCCAGGGTCCCATAGACCCTTGGTGCACTCTTCTACAGGGTCTCATAGACCTTTGGTGCCGCTTTCCCCAGGGTCCCTTAGACATTTGGTGCAGTTTTCCTCATGGTCTCATGGACCCTTGGTGCACTCATCCTCATGGTCTCATAGACCATTGCTGCGGTTTTCCCCAGGGTCTCATGGACCCTTGGTGCACTCTTCCTCTGGGTCTCATAGACGTTTGGTGCAGTTTTCCTCAGGTCCCATAGACCTATGGCGCACTTGTTCACAGGGTCCCATGGACCCTTGTTGCACTCTTCCTCAGGGTCTCATAAACCTTTGGTGCAGTTTTCCCCAGGGTCCCATAGACATTTGGTGCAGTTTTCCTCATGGTATCATGGACCCTTGGTGCACTCGTCCTCAGGGTCTCATTGTCCCTTGGTACACTCTTCCTCAGGGTCCCACAGACCCTTGATGTACTGATCCTCATGGTCTCATAGACCATTGCTGCAGTTTTCCTCAGGGTCCCATAGACCCTTGGTGCTCTTTCTCAGGGTCTCAAAGACCTTTGGTGCAGTTTTCGCCAGGGTCCCATAGACCCTTGGTGCACTCTTCCTCAGGGTCTCATAGACCTTTGGTGCAGTTTTCCTCAGAGTCCCATAGACCTATGGCACACTTGTTCCCAGGGTCCCATGGACCCTTGTTGCACTCTTCCTCAGGGTCTCATAGACCTTTGGTGCAGTTTTCCCCATGGTCTCATGGACCCTTGGTGCACTCTTCCTCAGGGTCTCATAGATGTTTGGTGCACTCATACTCAGGGTCTCATGGCCCCTTGGTACACTCATCCTCAGGGTTCAACAGACCATTGATGCACTGATCCTCATGGTCTCATAGACCGTTGCTGCAGTTTTCCTCATGGTCTCATGGACCCTTGGTGCACTCTTCCTCAGGGTCTCATAGACCTTTGGTGCAGTTTTCCACAGGGTGCCATAGACCCTTGGTGCAATCTTCCTCAGGGTCTCATAGACCTTTGGTGCAGTTTTCCCCAGGGTCCCATAGACCCTTGGTGCACTCTTCCACAGGGTCTCATAGACCTTTGGTGCACTTTTCCCCAGGGTACCATAGACATTTGGTGCAGTTTTCCTCATGGTCTCATGGACCCTTGGTGCACTCATCCTCATGGTCTCATAGACCATTGCTGCCGTTTTCTTCAGGGTCCCATAGACCCTTGGTGCACTCTTCTTCAGGGTCTCATAGACCTTTGGTGCAGTTTTCCCCAGGGTACCATAGACATTTGGTGCAGTTTTCCTCATGGTCTCATGGACCCTTGGTGCACTCATCCTCATGGTCTCATAGACCATTGCTGCAGTTTTCCCCAGGGTCTCATGGACCCTTGCTGCAGTTTTCCTCAGGGTGCCATAGACCCTTGGTGCTCTCTTCCTCAGGGTCTCATAGACCTTTGTTGCAGTTTTCCCCAGGGTACCATAGACATTTGGTGCAGTTTTCCTCATGGTCTCATGGACCCTTGGTGCACTCGTCCTCAGGGTCTCATGGCCCCTTGGTACACTTGTCCTCAGGGTCCCACAGACCCTTGATGCACTGATCCTCATGGTCTCATAGACCATTGCTGCAGTTTTCCTCAGGGTCCCATAGACCCTTGGTGCTCTATTCCTCAGGGTCTCATAGACCTTTGCTGCAGTTTTTCCCAGGCTCCCATAGACATTTGGTGCAGTTTTCCTCAGGGTCTCATGGACCCTTGGTGCACTCTTCCTCAGGGTCTCATAGACCGTTGCTGCATTTTTCCTTAGGGTCCCATAGACCCTTGGTGCACTCTTCCTCAGGGTCTCATAGACCTTTGGTGCAGTTTTCCCAAGGGTCCCATAGACATTTGGTGCAGTTTTCCTCAGGCTCCCATAGCCCCTTGGTGCACTCTTCCTCAGGGTCTCATAGACATTTGGTGCAGTTTTCCCCAGGGTCCCATAGACATTTGGTGCAGTTTTCCTCATGGTCTCATGGACCCGTGGTGCACTCGTACTCAGGGTCTCATGGCCCCTTGGTGCAGTTGTCCTCAGGTTCCCACAGACCCTTGACGCACTGATCCTCATGGTCTCAAAGACCGTTGCTGCAGTTTTCCTCATGGTCTCATGGACCCTTGGTGCACTTGTCCTAAGGGTCTCATAGACCTTTGGTGCAGTTTTCCCCAGGGTCCCATAGACATTTGGTGCAGTTTTCCTCAGGCTCCCATAGACCCTTGGTGCACTCGTCCTCAGAGTCTCATAGACGCCTGGTGCACCCATCCACAGGGTCTCATAGACACATGGTGCAAACATCATTTGTCTACTTACCTCATCGCCTGCTTGACCTGAGGGTCTCAGAGGCCCTTGATGCACTCGTCCTCAGCGTCTCATGGCCCCTTGGTGCACTCATCCTCAGGGTTCCACAGACCCATGCTGCACTGATCCTCATGGTCTCATAGACCCTTGGTGCAGTTTTCCTCAGGGTCCCATAGACCTTTGGTGCAGTTTTCCTCAGGGTCCCATAGACATTTGGTGCACTCAACCTCGGGGTCCCATAGATGCCTGGTGCACTCATCCTCAGAGTCTCATAGACCCTTGCTGCACTCATCCTCATGGTCTTTTCCTCGGGGTCCTATAGACCTTTGGTGCGGTTTTCCTCAGCTTCCCATAGACCTTTGCTGCAGTTTTCCTCAGGGTCCCAAAGACCCCTGGTGCACCCGTCCTCAGGGTCTCATAGACGCTTAGTGCACTTGTCCTCAGAGTCTCATAGACCCCTGGTGCACTCGTGCTCAGGGTCTTACCACCCTCAACTCATCCTTTGAGGCCCCAGAGACGCACACTGTGGTCAAACGCATTTCTTACCACCCTCAACTCGTCCTTTGAGGGCCCAGAGACGCGCACTGTGGTCAAACGCATTTCTTATCACCCTCAACTCGTCCATTGAGGGCACAGAGACGCACACTGTAGTCAAACGCATTTCTTACCACCCTCAACTCGTCCTTTGAGGGCCCAAAGATGCGCACTGTGGTCAAACGCATGTCTTACCACCCTCAACCCGTCCTGTGAGGGCCCAGAGACACGCACTGCAGCCGAACGCAGTCAAACGCATTTCTTACCACCCTCAACTCGTCCTTTGAGGGCCCAGAGATGCGCACTGCAGCCAAACGCAGTCAAACGTATTTCTTACCACCCTCAACTCGTCCTTTGAGGGCCCATACACGCGCACTGTAGTCAAACGCATTTCTTACCACCCTCAACTCGTCCTTTGATGGCCCAGAGACGCGCACTGTAGTCAAACGCATTTCTTACCACCCTCAACTCGTCCTTTGAGGGCCCAGTGACGCGTACTGCACACACAGCAAGCTAAGTGTCCCCGGGGACCTGAAAGACAAGGTAGGAGTAGTCAAACATACGTTTAGTCACAGTAAAATATTTACTTACAAAATCACATTAGAAATACACAACCATTTCAGTTTTAATTAATCAAGGAACACACACACACATACACACACAGTCACTCACAGGACAGCAGCCATCTCTGTCTTGCCACTTTCTGATGCCTCAGATATTCAGCTGCATTTTCAGCTTTCTCTTTGTCCTGTCAGTTGAGACACAAGAACACAGAAGACGTGGAGTGTAACTGAGCACAGATACGCCAACAATTTCAGTGAACTGAGTAATAAGATGTAGTTCTACTTCCCGTCCACTAGGTGTTTGTTTATTATGATATTTCATATAATTCCATAATACATTCTTATGTATATTAACAAATACATGCATAGTATTAAATGCAATGTAATTCAAAAAGTGGGGTGATTTTGCAAGATACATGATATAAATCATAATATAATATACATTTACTGTTATTTCATATTACTTGTTGCAATATTATGTAATAGTTTATGTTGGTATAATGTATTACGGTATTTGAATGTATGATATGTTACATTAAATCTGTTGTTGGTGTGAGTGTGTAAAACATAAACATAGAAATGACACTAATACAATCTTTTAACATGGTTTTAATGTGTGAAAACGTTTGGTGGTGTTCTGCATGTAGTTATTATAAGTTCTCTTGTAATTAAACTATATGGCATATTACACAGTGCATGAGGGAGAATATGAATACAAGTCTCTAAATGAAGTCAATATCTCATAATCATCTGCTCTCTCCTACCTCTTCCTGTGTTCTTTTCTCTCTCCTCCTTTCTTCTCACCTCCTCTTTTGTCCACTCTCCTCTCCTTGATCCTCTCTTCTCCGTCCTCTTTCCTCCCTTCTTTGCTGTCTGCTCCTTTCTGTGTGCTACATGCACATCTGTATTATTCAGTGTTTCCAATACTGAGTGACAGGAAATAAAGTTCAGGAATCACTAGAGTTGTGCATAAGGTCCATAAGACCATGACCTCACCAGCACAGAGATGCTGTGTCTGAATGGGTTCAGTGGTTAAATGAGTTCTCATTCCTGTCCACTACGTGTTTGTTTATTATGGCATTTCCTATAATGCCATACTACATTCACATTTATATTTCCATATAATGTAATATACAACCCCTTAATCAGAAAGTTGGGACAGTATGGAAAACACAAATAAAAAAAGAAAGTAGTGATTTAAAAATGTACTTTGACTTGTATTTCATTGGAGACAATACAACAGCACATCATTTAATGTGTTCCTCATGATTTTTATTTTTTTTGTTTCAAAAAAACAAAATTCCTATTTTGGTTCTTGCAACAAATTTCAAAAAAAGTTGGAACAGTAAAGTATTTACCACTTTGTAATGTTGCCATTCCTTTTCACAACACTTAAAGGACGTTTAGGGGCTGAAGACACCAAGTGATGAAGTGTTTCAGGTGTAATTTTGTCCCATTCTTGCTGCAAACAAGTCTTAAGGTGGGCAACAGTACGGGGTCTTTGTTGTCGCATTTTGCGCTTAAAAATGCGTCACACATTCTCTATTGGATACAGGTCGGGACTGCAGGCAGGCCAGTCAAATACCCGTATCCTCTTCCTCCGCAGCCAGGACTTTGTAATGTGTGCAGAATGTGGTTTTGCATTATCTTGTTGAAATATGCATGGACGTCCCTGGAAAAGATGTCTTCTTGAAGGCAGCATATTGTGCTCCAAAATCTCTATGTACTTTTCAGCATTAATGGTGCCATCACAGAAGTGCAAGTTACCTTTGCCAAGGACACTGACACAACCCCATACCATGACAGACCCTGGCTTTTGGACTTGTTGCTGGTTACAGTCTGGATGATCCTTTTCTTCTTTGGTCCGGAGCACACGGCATCCATTTCTCCCAAAAAATACCTGAAATACTGATTCATCTGACCACAGTACACGTTTCCACTGTGTGATGGTCCATCCCAGATGCCTCCGAGCCCAGAGAAGTCGACGGCGCTTCTGGACACTGTTAACATAGGGCTTCCTTTTGGCACAGTACAGTTTTAACTGCCATTTGTGGCTGTAACTACGTATTGTGGTACTTGACAAAGGTTTGCCAAAGTAGTCCTGAGCCCATGTGGTGATATCGCTTATAGATGAATGACGATTCTTGATGCAGTGCCGCCTGAGGGATCGGAGATCACGGTTGTTCAGTTTAGGCTTGCGCCCTAGTCCTTTACGCACTGAAATTCCTCCTCATTCCTCCTCATTCCTTGAATCTTTTAATTATGTTATGCACTGTTGAAGGTGAAATAAGCAAATGTCTTCCCATCCTTCTTTGAGGAACATTGTTTTTAAACATTTCAATAATTTTCTCACGTATTTGTTGTAAAACTGGCGATCCTCGGCCCATCTTTGCTCCTAAAGGACTAGACCTTTCTTGGATGCTGCTTTTGTACCAAATCATAATTACAATCACCTGTTGACATCACCTGTTTCAAATCACATCATTATTTAACCAATTTACCTGATTACTAGCCCTAAATTGCTCCTGTCCCAACCTTTTTTGGAATGTGTTGCAGGTCTGAATGACAGGAAAGGATGTTTATTTACAAATGAAATTAAGTTGACCAGACAAAACATGAAATATTTTGTGTTCACATTGTCTGCAATGAAATACAAGTCAAAGTACATTTATAAATCACTACTTTCTTTTTTTATTTGTGTTTTTCATACTGTCCCAACTTTTTCTGATTTGGGGTTGTACATGTACTGCTATTTCATATTACCATCCATCCATCCATCGTTGTCCCCTTATCCGTGGTCGGGTCGCGGGGGGAGCAGCTCCAGCAGGGGACCCCAAACTTCCCTTTCCCGAGCCACATTAACCAGCTCTGACTGGGGGATCCCGAGGCGTTCCCAGGTCAGGTTGGAGATGTAATCCCTCCACCTAGTCCTGGGTATTCCCCGAGGCCTCCTCCCAGCTGGACGTGCCTGGAACACCTCCCTAGGGAGGCGCCCAGGGGGCATCCTTACCAGATGCCCGAACCACCTCAACTGGCTCCTTTCGATGTGAAGGAGCAGCGGCTCTACTCCGAGCTCCTCACGGATGACTGAGCTTCTCACCCTATCTCTAAGGGATACGCCAGCCACCCTCCTGAGGAAACCCATTTCGGCCGCTTGTACCCTGGATCTCGTTCTTTCGGTCATGACCCAACCTTCATGACCATAGGTGAGGGTAGGAACGAAAACTGACCGGTAGATCGAGAGCTTTGCCTTTCGGCTCAGCTCTCTTTTCGTCACAACGGTGCGATAAACTGAATGTAATACCGCCCACGCTGCGCCGATTCTCCGACCAATCTCCCGCTCCATTGTCCCCTCACTCCCGAACAAGACCCCAAGGTACTTAAACTCCTTCACTTGGGGTAAGGACTCATTCCCTACCTGGAGAAGGCACTCCATCGGTTTCCTGCTGAGAACCATGGCCTCAGATTTAGAGGTGCTGATCCTCATCCCAGCCGCTTCACACTCGGCTGCAAACCGATCCAGTGAGTGCTGAAGGTCACAGGCCGATGATGCCATCAGGACCACATCATCTGCAAAGAGCAGCGATGAGATCCCGAGCCCACCGCACTGCAACCCCTCCCTACCACGACTACGCCTCGATATCCTGTCCATAAATACTACGAACAGGATTGGTGACAAAGCGCAGCCCTGGCGGAGGCCAACCCTCACCTGAAACGTGTCCGACTTACTGCCGAGAACCCGGACACAGCTCTCGCTTTGGTCATACAGAGATTGGATGGCCCTGAGAAGGGACCCCCTCACCCCATACTCCCGCAGCACCTCCCACAAAGTCTCCCGGGGGACCCGATCATATGCCTTCTCCAGATCCACAAAACACATGTAGACTGGATGGGCATAATCCCAGGCTCCCTCCAGGATCCTTGCTAGAGTAAAGAGCTGATCCGTTGTTCCACGACCAGGACGGAATCCGAATTGTTCCTCTTCAACCTGAGGTTCGACTATCGGCCGAACCCTCCTTTCCAGCACCTTGGAGTAGACTTTACCAGGGAGGCTGAGAAGTGTGATACCCCTGTAATTGGTACACACCCTCTGGTCCCCCTTTTTGAAGAGGGGAACCACCACCCCGGTCTGCCACTCCTTTGGCACTGTCCCAGACTTCCACGCAATGTTGAGTAGGTGTGTCAACCAAGACAGCCCCTCCACACCCAAAGCTTTCAACATTTCTGGATGGATCTCATCAATCCTGGGGCTTTGCCACTGTGGAGTTGTTTGACTACCTCAGTGACCTCCACCAGGGAAATTGACGACAATCCCCCGTCATCCTCCAGCTCTGCCTCTAACAAAGAGCGCGCATCAGCTGGATTTAGGAGTTCCTCAAAGTGCTCCTTCCACCGCCCTATTACCTCCTCAGTTGAGGTCAACAACGTCCCATCCTTACTGTACACAGCTTGGATGGTTCCCCGCTTCCCCCTTCTGAGGTGGCGGACGGTTTTCCAGAAGCGCCTTGGTGCCGACCGAAAGTCCTTCTCCATGTCTTCTCCGAACTTCTCCCACACCCGCTGCTTTGCCTCTTTCACGGCAGAGGCTGCAGTCCTTCGGGCCCGTCGGTACCTTGCAACTGCCTCCGGAGTCCTCTGGGATAACATATCCCGGAAAGACTCCTTCTTCAGTCGGACGGCTTCCCTGACCACCGGTGTCCACCACGGTGTTCGAGGGTTACCGCCCCTTGAGGCACCTAAGACCCTAAGACCACAGCTGCCTGCCGCAGCTTCAGCAATGGAAACTTTGAACATTGTCCATTCAGGTTCAATGCTCCCAGCCTCCACAGGGATGCATGAAAAGCTCCGCCGGAGGTGTGAGTTGAAGGTTTGTCGGACAGGAGCTTCCTCCAGACGTTCCCAATTTACCCGCACCACCCGTTTGGGCTTACCAGGTCTGTCCAGAGTCTTCCCCCACCCCCTGACCCAACTCACCACCAGATGGTGATCAGTTGACAGCTCCGCCCCTCTCTTCACCCGAGTGTCCAAAACATACGGCCTCAAATCAGATGAAACGATTATAAAATCGATCATTGACCTTCGGCCTAGTGTGCTCTGGTACCAAGTACACTTATGAGCATCCCTATGTTCGAACATGGTGTTTGTTATAGACAATCCATGACTAGCACAGAAGTCCAATAACAGACAACCACTCTGGTTTAGATCAGGGAGGCCGTTCCTCCCAATCACGCCTCTCCATGTGTCTCCGTCATTGCCCACATGTGCGTTGAAGTCCCCCAGCAGAACTATGGAGTCCCCCTCCGGAGCCCCATACAGGACTCCATTCAAGGTCTCCAAGAAGGCCGAATACTCTGAACTCTTGTTTGGTGCATATGCACAAACAACAGTCAGAGTTTTCCCCCCAACAACCCGCAGGCGTAGGGAAGCGACTCTCTCGTCCACCGGGGTAAACTCCAACGTTGCGGCGCTCAGCCGGGGACTTGTGAGTATCCCCACACCCGCCTGGCGCCTCACACCCTGGGTAACTCCGGAGAAGAAAAGAGTCCAACCCCTCTCCAGGAGTATGGTTCCAGAACCGAGACTATGCGTAGAGGTAAGCCCCACCAGATCCAACTGGTAGCGCTCCACCTCACGCACAAGTTCCGGCTCCTTCCCCCACAGCAAGGTGACATTCCATGTCCCCAGAGCCAGCCTCTGCTGCCCGGGTCTGGTCCGTCGAGGCCCCTGACCTTCACCGCCACCCGTGCGGCAGCGCACCCAACCCCAGCGGTTCCTCCCACAGGTGGTGTGCCCATGGGCTGGAGAGATAGGTGCCACGTAGCTTTTTCGGGCTGTGCCCGGCCGGGCTCCGTGGCAAACCCGGCCACCAGACGCTCGCTGACGAGCCCTCCCTCTGGGCCTGGCTCCAGACGGGGGCCCCGGGCTTCCTCCGGGCAGGGTCTCTCTATCCCTTCCTCCTTTTTTCATAGGGTCTTTTGAACCATTCTTCGTCTGGCACCTCACCTGAGACCACTTTGCCATGGGAGACCCTACCAGGAGCACAAAGCTCCAGACAACACAGCCCTCAGGTTCATAGGGACACCCAAACCTCTCCACCACGATAAGGTGATGGTTCCCGGAGAGGTCATATTACATGTTGGAATATTATATAATAGTTTATGTTAGTATAATGTATTACGGTATTTAAATGTATGATATTTTACATTAAATCTGTTGTTGGTGTGAGTGTGTAAAATATAAACATAGAAATGGCACTAATAAAATCCGTTACCATGGTTTTAATGTGTGAAAACGTTTGGTGGTGTTCTGCATGTAGTTCCTGATGGTGTCAACCAGAGGGCGCCAAGACCACACTCACCAGCACAGATATGCCAACAATTTCAGTGAACTGAGTAATAAGATGGAGTTCTACTTCCCGTCCACTAGGTGTTTATTTATTATGGTATTTCATATAATTCCATAATACATTCTCATGTATATTACCAAAAATATACATAATATTTAATGAAATGTAATTAAAATGTGGGGTGATTTTGTAAGATAAACATAGAAATGACAATAATAAAATCTGTTTTCTTATTTTGCAGTGGACTCTTAGTTTACCACAAATCTAAAATCTTACTGAGACAGACAGTCTGTGCATCTGCAGAGCAAAGAGATGACAGGAGAGATGTTCATTCCCACAAAATGTCACTGTTTATCATGTTAAATATGATTTAATGTATTAGCATTTCAGAGTTGCTTCTTACTGTGGCTGTATACTTTTATTCCATACATGAAAATACTTTGTATGTGTCACATTTCAACTAAAAGAACCACCACTTGTTGAAATTATGCATAAACCATCTTTTGGAGTTGTTATAGAGCTACTGACAATGGTACAGGTAATTTTGGTTACACGATTCTGTAGTTTTAACGTATTATTTTGTCTTTGTGTTTTTGTCCTTAAGGCCAAAGCAACAACTTTCTACATTTGACACAGTGCCCTCTCAAGCCGCAACCAGAGCAAGCTGTCACAAGCAAAGCCATCTGACTATTCAAGTAAAGGAAATGTGTAGTGCTTTGCACTTTCATAAGTTGTAAGAGGTCTACCATCATCCCAGAATATATTTTGAATTGTGAAGTTGTGTTGTGAAAAAGATATTTTCATAGATGTAATTACACCATATGGCCTACTACATAGTGCATCAGGGAGAATATGAATACAAGTCTCTATGTTAAGTCAATCTCTCATAATAATTTCCTTTCTCCTACCTCTTCCTGTGTTCTTTTCTCTCTCCTTTCTTCTCACCTCCTTTTTTCCACTCTCCTCTTCTTGTTTCTCTCTTCTCATCCGTCCTGTTTCCTCCCCTCTTCACTGTCCGCTCCTGTCTGTGTGCTACATGCTCATCAGTATTATTCAGTTTTTCCAATACTGAGAGACAGGAAATAAAGTTTAGGAATCACTAGAGTTGTGCATAATGTCCATAAGACCATGACCTCACCAGCACAGAGATGCTGTGTCTGAATGGGTTCAGTGGTTAAATGAATAACTTCACTGTGAAATGAGTAATAAGATGGAGTTCTCCTTCCTGCCCACTAGGTGTTTGTTTATTATGGCATTTCCTATAATTCCATACTACATTCACATTTATATTTCCATATAATATAATATACATTTACTGCTATTTCATATTACATGTTTCAATATTACGTAATAGTTTATGTTAGTATAATGTATTACGGTATTTAAGTGTATGATATGTTACATTAAATCTGTTGTTGGTGTGAGTGTGTAAAATATAAACATAGAAATGACACTAATAAAATCTGTTACCATGGTTTTAATGTGTGAAAACGTTTGGTGTTCTGCATGTAGTTCCTGATGGTGTCAACCAGAGGGCGCCAAGACCACACTCACCAGCACAGATATGCCAACAATTTCAGTGAACTGAGTAATAAGATGGAGTTCTACTTCCCGTCCACTAGGTGTTTATTTATTATGGAATTTCATATAATTCCATAATACATTCTCATGTACCAAGTACATACATAATATTTAAAGGGGTGATAGAATGGTTCTATACGATATTTCACGCTATTCCTGAAGGTCTACTAATAGGGTATGTAACATTTGTTGGGCTGAAAATGTCAATTTTGCTCTTTTTTTGGCCATACTGATACCCTGTTAAATTGACCTGGATTGAAACGAGAGCTGTTCTGCCTTATATGGTCTGCTCGTGAATATTTAGATGAGCTGCGTGCTGATTGGTTGGTGTACAACAAGCTTTGCTGCGGCACACAGACCAGCTGCACCAACAGCACTCACTGAAACAGCCAAGGTGGAGATAGCATGGATGCGCTAGGTGTTCAACCGTATCTTTATGAGCCTGAATCAGAGGAAGGATCTGATGTGGAGGAGCAACCAGTCGCCCATAGATTGGAAATCCCTCCTTCAGAGTGGTAAGTTTTGTCATTTAGCATTTACTTGCATTTTCAACACGTAGCCTAACATTACCCGTTAGCTGTTATACTAGTGTAATACTCGCAATTCAGTGGTGTAGCCTAAGCGGAACTTTGTATTCGGTTTGTTTTTAGCATTGTAAGCAACATAACAGTTATTAATTTGCACACGGACAAATGTTTTACAAGTTGTACCCTCTTGCAATTTATTTCAAGACGTCCAGTTAGCTGAAAAGTTAGTGGGCAGTTTATAGTGCTGCTCTCAACTAAAGTAAACTGTCGTCTTAGTCAGTATTGTAATATTGTTACCGTATACTCGCCTGCTGAATAGGTTATTTGATTATGAGTTACCTACATTATTTGCCATGTAGTAGTAATATGTGATATTACAACAGGGCGTACATTTAGCTAGGCAGGAGCCTACTATTTCTGTAGTGTGTATGCTATGTCTGAACTAAAGTATTACTACTGTCGTCTGTGTCAGTAAGTCTAATGTTATCTTGTAACTGCTATCCTGCTGATTAGGTCATCTGATTATGTGATTTTTACCTTCTTACCTTGTAGTAATATGTGATATTACAACTACATCCATCTCTCCTTGGCAGGTGTACTTGTGGAAACTGTGCACACATGCCTCAGGAGAGAGAAAATATATGTTGCCGGGAAATATCTCAGGTGACTAAAACTGGAAATACATTTACTCAAGCTACTTTATGCTTTCTGCTCATTCAAAATTATGAAATAACAGCAGGGTCATTATGTTTGTCTTTACAGGTCATGAGAAGAATGACCCAGGTTCCAGAGGAGATAACATGTATGATTGACCATCCTGGCATTCATCCGGTGTGCCTCAATATATATTCTTTGCAAAATGCAATTAATATTTACAGAGTTGACCATGGCCGGTTGAGAATCAGAGGGAAGGAAAGGTGAGGCCAATTTGATTCAAGTGTTAGCAGTTAAAGTATATGTTATGGTTTTGGGGTTTTTGTCTTATTTTTGTAGTCTGTTTTGTATTTAGTTCTGTTTCCTGTTTTATTTTGAATTCTGTTTCCTTCATGGTCTTGTCTAGTTTTACTTCCTGTCTTGTGTTTTCCCGCCTGTCTGATTGTTCTGCCCCACCCTGATGTGTCTCACCTGTTGTATCACCTGTCCCTTGTTTGCTCGTTACCTCTTGTATTTAGTCTGTGTGTTCCCCTTGTTCTTTGTCAGATCATTGTTTTCTGTTTGTGGATGTGTGTGTTAGTCTACCTGTGTGTGTGCCTCGGTATCTCTGTTCCCTTGATTCCCTTTTTGGACTTCTCCTTCGTTTTGGATTTATTTTGCCTGCTGCATTCTGGACACCTTGTTTGTATGTATTTTTAGTTAATAAATCTTCGAGCACTACCTTCTCCTGTCCGCCTGTCTGTCTCTGCATTTGGGTCCACAATTCCCTGAAATCCCAGACAGAATGATCTGACCATTTTGGACCTAGCAGAGAGGCTTCATTTTCCGGTGGGTTCCCAGTTTTTGTCTTTTTTGTTTGTTTTTTTCTCTTTGGTTTACACCTCCAAGCTACCTGGACTATGGAGTATGCACAGACTTTATCAGAGGAACTTTGTGACCTAATTTGTGATTTAATCGAGCTCAAGGTCATTTGGAAGGAGACTGATGGAATTAGCCAGAAGGAGGCTATTCTGTCCTTTGCTCGTGATTTGGTCTCAAAAAAGCCCTGGCTTACTGACTCTATTCCTGACTGGGCTAAACACTTCATTTCCTCTCCAGATCATTCATCTGCTAAGGATTTGCGTCTTTCCAAATCTGTTAACTCCATCAACGCTCCTCTTCAAACTCCCGGCCTACCTCAGTGTCAACTAGTTTCCACCAGCCTGCCTGTTGCTCAGTCTGCAGGGATTTTGACTACTGGAATTATGTCTATTGCCCAGCCTGCCCCTTTGCCTGCTTCTCCCAGACCTGATGTAACTCCACCTGGAGGAGAGCCAGAGACGTTTTTGACTATTTTTCAATATATGGCTAAGTGTGCTGGACGGACTGAGGTAGCCGAAAAAGCCAGCCTCCAAGCTACAAGCCAAAGGGCCAGTACTTCAACTAGCAGCTCCTCCGATGCTCCCTGCTCAGCGTACGTCCTCGACCACCAGCAATCCTATGAGGGTACCCGTCTGGCCATTTTTCCTGGGACTTGTGGAGGCCGTAGACGGAGGAGGGGTCAACATGGCTCCCGACGCCATTCCCCGCTTCAACCTCTGTCCAGCGGTCCCGAGCCCGAGCTGTCCAGCAGACCAGAGCCCGAGCTGTCCAGCGGACCTGAGCCCGAGCTGTCCAGCGGACCTGAGCCCTTGTTGACCTGTGTACCTGTGCCTGAGCTGACCTGTGTTCCTGTGCCTGAGCTGACCTGTGTTCCTGTGCCTGAGCTGATGTCCAGCCGTCCTGAACCTCCGCTTACGTCTAGCTGTCCAGAGTTGACGCAGACCGTCCTCCCGGAGTTGACGCAGACCGTCCTCCCGGAGTTGACGCAGACCGTCCTCCCAGAGTCGACGCCGACCATCATCCCAGGGTCTACCCTTGGAGGCCGTAGGCGGAGGAGAAAACGGCATGGCCCCTGTCGTCAGACCCAGTCCGATCTCCCAGAGTCTACGCTGACGCATCTCCCAGAGTCTACGCTGACGCTTCTCCCAGAGTCTACGCTGACGCTTCTCCCAGAGTCTACGCTGACGCTTCTCCCAGAGTCTACGCTGACGCTTCTCCCAGAGTCTACGCTGACGCTTCTCCCAGAGTCTACGCTGACGCTTCTCCCAGAGTCTACGCTGACGCTTCTCCCAGAGTCTACGCCCCAGAGACTTTGTTGGTCAGCGACCCAGAGACTTTGTTGGTCAGCGACCCAGAGACTTTGTTGGTCAGCGCCCCAGAGACTTTGTTGGTCAGCGCCCCAGAGACTTTGCCCTTGGTCAGCGCCCCAGAGACTTTGCCCTTGGTCAGCGCCCCAGAGACTTTGTTGGTCAGCGCCCCAGAGACTTTGCCGTTGGTCAGCGCCCCAGAGACTTTGCCGTTGGTCAGCGCCCCAGAGACTTTGCCGTTGGTCAGCGCCCCAGAGACTTTGCCGTTGGTCAGCGCCCCAGAGACTTTGCCGTTGGTCAGCGCCCCAGAGACTTTGCCGTTGGTCAGCGCCCCAGAGACTTTGTTGGCCTCTGGTGCCCCAGTGACGTTGTGGGGTTTCCGCACCCCAGAGACTTGGTCACTGGTCAGCATCCCAGAGACTGCCCGAGAGACGTTGCTGGTCTCCAGCGCCCCTGAGATTTTGCTGACCTCCGGCTCCCCAGTGGCCTTGCTGGATTGCAGCTCTCCAGAGACCTTGCCATTGGTCAGCGCTTCTGAGACTGCCACAGAGACTTTGCCGTTGGTAAACGCCCCAGAGTTCCTAGCGTCCCGGCCGTGTAGCGGTCCCCCAGAGTTCCTAGAGTCCCGGCCGTATAGCGGCCCCCCAGAGTTCCTAGAGTCCCGGCCGTGTAGCGGCCCCCCAGAGTTCCTAGAGTCCCGGCCGTGTAGCGGCCCCCCAGAGTTCCTAGAGTCCCGGCCATGTAGCGGCCCCCCAGAGTTCCTAGAGTCCCGGCCGTGTAGCGGCCCCCCAGAGTTCCTAGAGTCCCGGCCGTGTAGCGGCCCCCCAGAGTTCCTAGAGTCCCGGCTGTGTAGCGGTCACCCAGAGTTCCCTGAGTCTCGGCCGTTTAGCGAGCCCCCAGAGTCCCTTGCTTCCCGGCCGGCTAGCAGCCTCCTTCAACCCCGGCCGGCTAGCGGCTTCCCTGAGATTCTGACCCCTCATGTTTTGTCGGCGGTCTGGCCGACTCCTGCCCCTCGTGTCCAGTCGGCGGTTCGGCCGACACCTGCCCCCCGTGTCCTGTCGGCGATCCAGTCGATTTCTGCGCCTATCATCGGTCAGACTGACCTGTCGCCCGTCTCCAGCCCAGCTGTCTCGTCGCCCGTCTCCAGCCCAGCTGTCTCGTCGCCCGTCTCCAGCCCAGCTGTCTCGTCGCCTGTCTCCAGCCCAGCTGACTCGTTGTCTGGCTCCCCAGCTGACCCTTTGCCTGCCTGGCCTCAGAAGGGAGATCTTCGCCGCCGCTGGCCTCCAGAGGGATATCGCCTTCGCCGCCGGCCTCCAGAGGGATATTGCCTTCGCCGCCGGCCCCCAGAGGGACATCGCCTTCGCCGCCGGCCCCCAGAGAGATGTTGCCTTCGCCGCAACATCTCTCTGGGGGCCGCCAGCTGCCTGGGAGTTCGCCTCTTGCCGAGGCCTCCCTCAGCTCCCTGTCCCTAGTGGCCCTGTGGTTTCCCTCAGGCCTCTCCGGCTCTTTGTTTCCCCTGGGTCTCTCCGGCTCTCTGTTCCCTGTGCCCCAGGGTCCTCTGTTCCCTGTGCCCCAGGACCCTCTGTTCCCTGTGCCCCAGGGCCCTCTGTTCCCTGTGCCCCCAGCGCTCTTCGTTCCCTGTGCCCCAGCGCTCTTCTGTTCCCTGTGCCCCAGGGCCCTCTGTTCCCTATGCCCCAGTGACTTTTTCCCTCCTCCGGACCCCCTCCGACCTCCCTGGGTTGGTTTTTTGTTGTCCCTCTTCCGGACCCCCTCCGCCCTCCCTGGATTGACTGTTTCTCTGCTCTGTTTTTGGACATCTGGGATCTGTCCCTTGGGGCGGGGTACTGTTATGGTTTTGGGGTTTTTGTCTTATTTTTGTAGTCTGTTTTGTATTTAGTTCTGTTTCCTGTTTTATTTTGAATTCTGTTTCCTTCATGGTCTTGTCTAGTTTTACTTCCTGTCTTGTGTTTTCCCGCCTGTCTGATTGTTCTGCCCCACCCTGATGTGTCTCACCTGTTGTATCACCTGTCCCTTGTTTGCTCGTTACCTCTTGTATTTAGGCCCCGTCCACATGAAGACGTCAGGATGAAAACGCATCTGTCTTCCCTGGATTCGGTTCAAGAAAATTCACATCCACATGAATCCATCTCTAAATGACTCAACACGGTACTTCATATGCCAGGCCTGTAGGCGGCGCTGTTACTGCTACAGAAATTAACGGAACGAAGAAGAAGAGCAGCCTTCAGTCACTTCCTTTCATAACCATAGACAGTATATAAATGTTCATAACATGACTGTTAGCTAGTTCTCTTAGCTTAAGACATCCATGGACTAGACTTTAATAACTTACACCACTGCTCGTTATATAAAGGCCACCTAGAAAAAGAATGTAAACTTTGTTTACATTCTATCGGACTAGCTCTGCTAGCTAACATTGGCAGTCAACAAACATCAATGATCCAATGTCTTTTTGATAATCTAGCTACACGTTTTTCTTGCGTTAGCCTTTCTACAATAAGCGGTGCTAAAAGTTACTATAATCCGTTCAAGGAGTTGATAAGCAGACAGATTAGCGAGCTAGCAGCGTTGCGTCCCTGCTAGCGCTGTCAGCTGGGTTGAAGGCGGAGCTGTTAGGTCGAGGTGTGTGGGGATGTCATCATCGATACGCACGTATGCGGTTTCGCCGTACATATGAAGCCAAACGTGAGCCGGCTTTTTTTTTATTCACCCTGGGACCAGGTTTCAAAAAAGTGCGTTTACGGGCAGTGCGTTTACAGGATTCGTGTGGACAGACGGCCCAAACGATGCAAAAGATGTGCGTTTGCATTGAAATACGTCTTCGTCTGGACGGCACCTCAGTCTGTGTGTTCCCCTTGTTCTTTGTCAGATCATTGTTTTCTGTTTGTGGATGTGTGTGTTAGTCTACCTGTGTGTGTGCCTCGGTATCTCTGTTCCCTTGATTCCCTTTTTGGACTTCTCCTTCGTTTTGGATTTATTTTGCCTGCTGCATTCTGGACATCTTGTTTGTATGTATTTTTAGTTAATAAATCTTCGAGCACTACCTTCTCCTGTCCGCCTGTCTGTCTCTGCATTTGGGTCCACAATTCCCTGAAATCCCCCAACAGTATATAATTAAAATGTTTACAAAACACACATGCATTATTGGTTCAGCATATTACAAAAACACACAGTTTGATTCAGATAACTAAATGAAAAACTTTATTTTGTTTTAACACAATCATCCAGTGATATACTCTAAAATCTAAATGATAAAAAGTGTGTGTTTTCCACTCCACCCTGTTCTCTTTGCAGGCAATGCAGACACTTGGCCTACAGGACGTTTGTGAGCTGGTGCTGGGGTTTTCTTATAGAAGAAGTGTTCGTGTCGTGATCCCCTCTTGTGTGGTGCTGCGCATACGGAGGGAGTTTATGGATGGTTCAGGGCAGTACGTCGGGTTCAGACCCCACCTTGACTGAACCGTGACACATGTTTGGCAACAGCATCGTCCATGGAAGGCCTGTCAAGCTGGGCACACAGGGTCTGGGGCACAGGAATCTGTCGGACCGCATCCAGATAAGGAAGGGGGTCATGGATGATCTCCTTGAACACTAGTTGCATCAGGTCCAAGACATAGCCTGTTGTGTGTGTGAAAAGTTATTTTTAGCGCCTATACGATGCACATTTTGATTTGTTTTTTGTAATTTAAAAATAAAAATGGAAACTTACAAATTGTTGGCTCTGTCTTGACTTGTTTGACGGTGTAACCTCCCCTTTTGGCCTTTGGGAACAGAAGTCTGTACACAGAGCCGATCCGTCCTATACGCTCACTACGCAAGCTGCGTAGGGCCCCGCAAATTACTCGAGGCCCCGCCTCCCCCTCATGTCATAGCGCGTCAATTAATGTTTACAACATCCATGACAAAACTAAGCGAAACTATCATTCTGGTCACAGAAAGAGGAAAAAAAACACCATGAGAGTCAATTGCGGGAACAACAATCAGGTAAACTTGTGTTCTCTCCTCTAAAGTTATGTTTATGTGCATTTCTATTGTTATTCTATTGTATCATTTCTATTGTGTGTTTTTTTCGGTCTTGCTAACCTAGCTGGGCAGGCAGGCAGTGCATCTCTTGGTCTGTGTCTAGCTGCTAACGCCAGTCACTTCCAGGGCTGTGTTTTGTGACTTTGTGCCTGACAAAAGTGAGAGTAAAATACAATTATTTATTACGTTTGATAAACGACAAAGTGCAACGGTGTTTGTTTACTGCGGCTCGGAAAAGATAACCGCGTCGGGTGTGTTATGATGCGTTAGGCGCGTGCATGAATTGAAACGCGCATTTTTCAAGCAGAAATATATGTGAAGACCAGACAGACTGTAGGCTACAATATATGGGCGTGAATGATGGCACTCCTCATCAAAGTACACATGATACATACTTTTAAGACACTGATTATCTAGTCTCAGACAATGTGTAGTTAAAAACTCTAAACAACTGCACTAATTATGCAAGATGGAAAGCAATGTTTTGACAATTTGATATTGATTTATAGGCTATATTGAATTTAAAATGTTGATTAGCTGGACATACTGGTCAATATGGATGCACATTCCTCAGTAAATAATAACCATAAATCAAGAATTGCATCAACATGCATAATACAAACTTTAACATGCTATGGCAAGCCATTTTAGCTTTCATTCATTCACAGTTTATGCATTTCAAGAATTCGATTTTTTTACTATTTGCAAAGTGAATTCTTGATTATTTTACTAGTAGGGCCCCTTAGTTAATTTTTACCTACCAATGTCTATTTTCGATATCAGGAATTACATGTTCACTTGTACAAAAAATAATTCTTGATATCACTCACAGGGATTATTGATATCTGCATCACTAGTTCACTATTTAAATATTACAAGAAAGTGCAGAAAAGGAATATTTTGATGGTAAGATTTTAATTCAAACATTCAAATGTTTACACATTTGTAACATGTAACGAGTAGTGTAAATGACTGCTTAACTAACTATGTGATATTCTTCTCAGTTTATTCTAGACAGTCCAAATAGTCTGGTGGTGCCCATACTGATGCCGAAAATGCCCAGGCTGTAGAGAGAACCAAAGTTAATCCCAAAAGCCAAAGTTCAGGGTTATAATTTATTATTATTATTTTCTTCTTATTTATGTTTACGTTAATATTCACTCATTTAATAATATTCACTTGTTATCTTAATATTATAGAAAATACTCTATTCAATAAATATTGTTGGTTTGAACCTCATTCTGTTCTATATTGTTGTACTTATTTTTTGTCTGTTTTGTTTAAAGGAGGGAGGATTGTATTGGGAGCACTGAAGTGTCAGGTGTGACTGTGTGGCAATGGCAAATGGTTTACATAGCTCACGGCATCACGGGTCAGGTAGAGGGCCCCTTAGCAGAATTTTGCTTAGGGCCCCAGGGAGGTCAGGATCGGCACTGTCTGTACATTAGTTTCCCCTTTGCTGTCTTCCGTTGTGGTCGCTCAGCATTCTCATTGAAGTGCATGGCTGCAAGGTACAACCTAAAACAAAAAACAGAAATTTTGTAACACAATTGTGATAGTAACTTTTGCACACACTAAGCTAAATACTCCAGTTAATTCACAACACAAGCAGTTGCTAAACCTGTAAGCTGTACTCTAACCAGTGTTGTTACAAGTGCCTTTCAGTTAGAGCAGCCTAACACTGAAACTATTTGCATTTGGATGGCCAGCAGTTAGGCATGTCTCCAGACCATTGTTCATGTCTCACACCTTCACCGAAAAAACATTTTCATAGTGAGTGTACATACCTGCATAGCATTCCAATGAAGGGGAAAACAACATTTTTGGGGGCAAACCGCTGGATGACACTATGGAATGACTCCACAGTTGATGTCTGGAAATGATGGCTAAGCTTTTCAACATCAGTAAGGCACCTCTTGTTTGTTAGGACCCTGTCAAGTCTGTTGTAAGCTGACGTACCTAAGAGAAAGTCAATTTAATTGATTTTAAAACCATGAGTATTGATGAAGATGTACACGTGAACACGTGTAATCACAGCTTTAAAATACAGACCTGGTTGAAACCACTTGCTTTTGTCCTTTGAGGCCTTCATTGGATGTACACACTTGGGAAATGCTGGGTCAGAATGACTGTGGACATCTTGAATGTGGTTCAACAAAGTGACTGTTGAATGCAGTTACAGCCTCAGACCAGTAGGGGGCTCCAGTGTATTTGTTATAAGGAGTTAGTGAGAGCAGTGAGGGCAGTAGACCATACAGTAAATACCCAGTTAGTCATGTTGTAACCTTACTAATGGTTGCCTGTAATAAAGGCATAAAGTATCTGCATATGTTAAAAGCCTTCCTGTAAACTGTTTTGAATCTGGTTTGACTCTGTAGCACTTTGGGATTTCTTTTTAACAATGAAAAGTGCTTTACAAGTAAAATGTCTTATTGTTATCATTTTAATTATTATTGTCATTATTATTATTATTATTAATATAATTTTAATTATTATATATTATTATCATATTATCATTATTATTAATATTATTATTATTAATATCATTTTAAATATGATATATTATTATTTTAATTATTATTATTATTATTATTTTTATTATTATTATTATTATTATTATTATTATTATTATTACTGACCCCCATCATTATGAAGTACTTTGAGCGGCTAGTCATGTCACACATCAAATCCACCCTTCCCCCCACACTGGAGCCCTTCCAGTTTGCATACCGACCCAAACGGTCCACAGAGGATGCAATCTGCTCTGCCCTACACCCAGCCCTCACTCACCTGGACACAAAGGGCTCTTATGTGAGAATGCTGTTCATAGACTTCAGTTCAGCATTCAACACCATAATCCCACAACAAACTAGACCAGCTGGAGCTCAACACCTCACTATGCAACTGGCTGCTGGACTTCCTCAGTGAGAGGCCACAAGCAGTAAGAGTCGGCAACAACACCTCAAGCAGCATCACACTGAGGACAGGGGCCCCCCAAGGCTGTGTGCTCAGTCCCCTGCTCTTCACCCTGCTGACACATGACTGCACACCAACCCACAGCACAAGTCACATGGTGAAGTTTGCGGACGACACAACTCTGGTGGGTCTCATCACCAACAACGACGAGACCAACTACAGGAAGGATACCCCCCCCCCCCCCCAAAAAATAAATAAATAAATAAAAAACTCTGGACTCTAAAGTTGCTGCTGCTGTTTATAGTCTACAGCATGTCACATTCTGGTGGTGTGTCTTGTCATCTTGTCTTGTGATAGTGTTGTCGTTTATTGTTTCAGTTTTAGGAGATATCCCTATCTGTTTGAGCACTTTTTTTAAAATATTGTGGTAATAATGTCTTGTTTTATCTGTTGCACATTTTATTTATTTAATCTTAATTTTTTTCCATTCTTTTTTTCTACTTCACCGTGGGATGGTGAGAAACATACTTTCGATTCCTCTGCATGTCTAGTATATGTGAAGAAATTGACAATAAAGCTGACTTGACTTAAAGGTTCATTTAAACACCTTTAGGTGACAAAACATTGGAATTTACCTGAATGAAGTGGATAATTCTTAATGTAATGGTTACAGTTTATTAAATATGACTCATTCACAGTTCAGTTTAATCCCACACATTAACAGTTTATTTAAATGAAGTAATAGTGGATTACTATATATACAATATAAATATTAGTGGTGGGCCGTTATCGGCATTAACGTGCTGCATTAACGTGAGACTCTTATCGGGCGATAAAAAAAATATCGCCGTTAATCTATTCTCAAAGTTGTGTTGGGAGCTGGTCTATAGGATACTACGCAGCTATGATGACTTTCACCTTTAGCGCGGATGTATACAGCCTACTGAACAGTTCAAAATGAATGTTTAACTGAATAAACAGTTAGTAACAGTGTTTCCCACACATAGACTAATGTGCGGCGGTGCGCCTCACAATCAACACCGCCCGCCGCACTTGCGTTTATTAATTTTTTTTAACGCTATTTAAAACATGCAGCGTATTTGTTCAGCAGCATATTTACTTCCCTGCTCTCCTCCGTCTCTCTGTCACTTGCGTCTGCCAGTGTGTTAATATCAGAGTCCCGACCCGACTCTTAGCAAACCAGCGATTTCTCCGCTTTAGAAAGTTAACTAGTGTAGTTAGTTTGTGATGCAGATGAGCCCCTGGTCTAATGCGCCACCTGGCTGGAGAAACCCGTTCTCAAAGACTTACTTTTAGTCATTATGTGGGTAGCACACATATTCTGAATGCCTTCGCAGAATTCAAATGAGCCATTTTAATCTAGATTAATTCCAAGATTACAGTGAGATTAATCTAGATTAAAAAAATGTATCTATGCCCACCACACATATATATATATATATATATATATATATATATATATATATATATATATATATATATATATATATATTATTTAGTAGTTTTAGATGTGAGGACGTGGCAGGACGCAGATGTCAGACTCTCTTCCTGCTGCCATTGGTCTACACGCGGCCAGCAGCCAATCAGAAGCGGGGACGGTGGCCGTGCCATAGATAGCTAGAAATATTCTGCGGCGGCCATCTTGGGACGGACATGCCGCTCCTCCTAATGCATGTGTGTCAGCAGGCAGGAGGTTTATCCACAACTAAAATCATCTTTTCTCGATTTTCCTCAAACGGCTTGGTTACATTACATTTGAATGTTTTAACTAACCACTGAAATGACAAATACTTTTCCTGACACAAGCTTTATATTATTTTAAAAGGAAGAATTAATGTTTCCTCTTGTGATATTACATTCCACACTTTCCTAAAAGTACAATATTGTAAAACTCCTCTTTCATCTTTAAAATGTTATTCCATGTTGCTTATTTGGCTTTTATTTCTCATGAACATCCAACAGCAACACGAAGTGTTTTTCTCTGAGTCTTTATGTGGAGAACGGTCACATGTCCGTACTAAGATGGCGGCGTACACATAAGCATCTCACAGGACGGAGGCCGTGTCCACGTGGAAAGCCGAGCCCTCTGAAGTCATCAAAGGAGTGCAAGCGCTTGCTGAAGTAGACCAATCAAACCAGAAGAACTGTTGCAGGCGGCAGTGGATTGGCTGAGGCGGGCGGTAACGGTTCAGCTGGGATGGGTGTGTGATGGTCGGAAAAGAGAAGAGAGAGAGACGGTGAAAACACGGTGCTCCGACACACAAAGGTGAGAAATCAGCTGTTTTTATTATTACTATTAACTTAACAGACAGACAGACAGAAGGACAGAGCAGTGAGCAAATGTGAAACAGGAACCAGTTAGCCAAACATTGCCAATCTGTATGTATGTATCTGTATGTATGTGTATGTCTATGTAGCCTATGTATGTGTATGTATTTGAATGTATGTGTATGCATCTGTATGTATGTTTACGTATCTGTATGTATGTGTATGCATCTGTATGTATGTGTATGTATCTGTATGTATAGTATCTCACAAAAGTGAGTAGGCTACACCCCTCACATTTTAGTAAATATTTAATTATATCTTTTAATGGGACAACACTGAAGAAATTACACTTTGCTACAATGTAAAGTATAGACAGTATAAATGAAAAAAATATATATAATAAATATATATACAGTGTAAATGTGCTGTCCCCTCAAAATAACTCAACACTAGGGATGGGAATTCGATTACATTTTCTTCGTCGAGAATTGACGATCAATTAATCATTAATATTTTATATTAAAATTCATTATTTATTTAACTTTTTATAAATTAAAAACACGATGAAAATACAAACATACAGCGTGTTTGATGAGATCTTAATTACAAGAAGAACAACTTGTGGCAGTTAAACTGGAGGTTAGGCTTAACTTGAAGATATATCCGCTGCGGTGCTCTGAAGCAGCGGAACCTGCTGCTGCGAGCCGGCATTCTTAAAGGAATACGCCATCGTTTGTTGAAATAGGGCTTATCACGGTCTCCTCTAGATGTATAGGAGGGCAAATGCATTTTTTGTCTCAGTGCATGCATTGTCTCAGTCCGGCGGAGCTTAGCTTAGCTTAGCGTAGTGAATGGAATCCTTTGTTGCCGTTAGCCTGTCGCGAGAAAAGTGAGCCAACAACAACAACAAAACAACCTAATTACTTCTTGTGGCCTGCGTATTCACAACAAGTACAACCCCAAATCAGAAAAAGTTGGCACAGTATGAAAAACACAAATAAAAAAAGAAAGTAGTGATTTCTAAATGTACTTTGACTTGTATTTCATCGCAGACAATGTGAACACAAAATATTTCACGTTTTGTCTGGTCAACTTAATTTTATTTGTAAATATACATCCTTTCCTGTCATTCAGACCTGCAACACATTTCAAAAAAGGTTGGGACAGGAGCAATTAAGGGCTAGTAATCCGGTACATTGGTTAAATAATGATGTGATTTGAAACAGGTGATGTCAACAGGTGATTGTAATTATGATTTGGTACAAAAGCAGCATCCAAGAAAGGTCTAGTCCTTTAGGAGCAAAGATGGGCCGAGGATCGGCAGTTTGCCAACAAATACGTGAGAACATTATTGAAATGTTTAAAAACAATGTTCCTCAAAGAAAGATAGGAAGACATTTGCTTATTTCACCTTCAACAGTGCATAACATAATTAAAAGATTCAAGGAATGAGGAGGAATTTCAGTGCGTAAAGGACAAGGGCACAAGCCTAAGCTGAACAACCGTGATCTCCGATCCCTCAGGCGGCACTGCATCAAGAATCGTCATTCATCTATAAGCGATATCACCACATGGGCTCAGGACTACTTTGGCAAACCTTTGTCAAGTACCACAATACGTAGTTACAGCCACAAATGCCAGTTAAAACTGTACTGTGCCAAAAGGAAGCGCTGTCGACTTCTCTGGGCTCGGTGGCATCTGGGATGGACCATCACACAGTGGAAACGTGTACTGTGGTCAGATGAATCAGTATTTCAGGTATTTTTTGGGAGAAATGGACGCCGTGTGCTCCGGACCAAAGAAGAAAAGGATCATCCAGACTGTTACCAGCAACAAGTCCAAAAGCCAGGGTCTTTCATGGTATGGGGTTGTGTCAGTGCCCTTAGCAAAGGTAACTTGCACTTCTGTGATGGCACCATTAATGCTGAAAAGTACATAGAGATTTTGGAGGACAATATGCTGCCTTCAAGAAGATATCTTTTCCAGGGACGTCCATGCATATTTCAACAAGATAGGCCTAATGCAAAACCACATTCTGCACACATTACAAAGTCCTGGCTGCGGAGGAAGAGGATACGGGTACTTGACTGGCCTACCTGCAGTCCCGACCTGTCTCCAATAGAGAATGTGTGTCACATCCTGAAGCGCAAAATGCAACAATGAAGACCCCGTACTGTTGCCCATCTGAAGACTTGTTTGCAGCAAGAATGGGACAAAATTACACCTGAAACACTTCATCACGTGGTGTCTTCAGTCCCTAAACGTCTTTTAAGTGTTGTGAAAAGGAATGGCAACATTAAAAAGTGGTAAATGCTTTACTGTTCCAACTTTTTTTGAAAAAAAAACCAATACAAATCATGAGGAACACATAAAATGATGTGCTGTTGTATTGTCTGCAATGAAATACAAGTCAAAGTACATTTAGAAATCACTACTTTCTTTTTTTATTTGTGTTTTCCATACTGTCCCAACTTTTTAGATTTGGGGTTGTAGTATTTTCCTGTAAAATATCCCATATTTGAATACTCTCATAAAATTAACGTTAGCCCTTCCATCGGACCTGTCAGTCTCTGTACTGTTGTCCTGTTGCTACCCCTTGCCCCTACGGCGAAACAGATGTTTTCTAAGCATCGTTTTGCTTACTTGAAAGCAACCTTAGCGTGATGTTGGCCTTTTTAAGATAACAGCGTCGTTGTTGTGAGAGCACGATTTCACGCCAATCTGTAGGCAAAGTCACGTTAGATCTAGCTTCACACAACTCGCTGAGTTAATGCAGCAGTTTTCTAGTACGAATTTTAGCTGTCAGCAGAGAGATAGCAACAGAAAGATGAATGTTACATGAATGTTGAATGTTGCTGTTATACCCCACAATACAGCAACAGTTTACCATGGTTGACTGAGAGGGATCTTACGTCTATAAACAGTGCGCAGTAGTCCGAGTAGCGGTAAAGGAGGCCATCAACATGGCGGCCATGCCAAGTAATGACGTCACAGCGCCCAAGCCCTATAGACACAGAGCGGAGCTCCGACAAACACACACACACGTGCAGAGGTGCAGACGGAGTAAGCTACGAAGGCTCTGCAGTTTTGTTGAAGTAACAGCGAGTCACGGCAATGCCGAGTATATAGATTCATGTGTGATTACAGTTTTTCAGAACTGCGTTTGCTGCGATATGATATTAATGGCGAGCCGAAAGTGGTCGCATGCTGTTGTTTTACACTTCCTCTGAGACGAACAGGCACCACAGTGGCTTCTGTGCCCTGGTGACTGACTGACAGGCTGAGATTGTAAAGCAAGGCAACTTTACTTCTACAGCAGCTTTCAGCAACAAGGCAATTCAATTAGATTCCTTTGCACTTCAGTTAGTTCTTCATTAGTTCAATGTTGACAACAGGGCAGTCACCAAGTGTATTGTTAAAGGTTTGTGTCATTATGCAGTTTGCACTAAAAAGTCTTTGTTCTTTACATTCCTTTGCATTTTAGTGGCAAAAAGGTTTCTCTTTTTTTGTTAATTTTGGATTGATACCAATTCCAAGTATCTAACTGGCGCACCCCTATCCAAAAAGCACAACCAGTTTTATTGATAATGTTACTCTGAGTGAGCAGTGTTACCAGAGTTTTGTAATTTTGATAACTTTTTAAGGTGAAAAATAAGTTTTGTGTTTAATGTATTTTTGTTGAGACAATATGGTATCGAAACAAGTATTGTTAGGAACCGGTATCGAAACTGAGGTATCGAAATTGGCACCGGATCGAAAAATTATGAACGATGCCCAGCCCTATATGTATGTATGTATGTCTGTGTATGTATGTATGTATCTGTATGTATGTATTTGTGGTGGGCCGTTATCGGCGTTAACGTGCTGCGTTAACGTGAGACTCTTATCGGGCGATAAAAAAAATATTGCTGTTAATCTATTCTCAAAGTTGGGTTGGGAGCTGGGTCTATACTACACAAGCTATGATGACTTTCACCTTGATATTTTAGCACGGATGTATACCTAGCCAAATTGCACTGTAGGGGGCGAGAACGAGTCTTCGAACCTGTGTGTATGCCTACTGTGAAATTACCACATCAAACGTGACGTGCTAACATGGATGCAGCTATGAAGCCGCCGGGTTTTTATTTTTAAGAAGCTTCCCAATGGAAACCTCAACAAGACTAAGGTTGTTTGCACCTTGTGCAATGCAGAATTAGTTTACTGTAGGAGTTCTTCCAGTCTCAAGTACCACCTAAATGCAAAGCATACCTTAGCTAATGCGGAAGATGCTGGGCCAAACACTGATGTAGCGCAGGGGAAGAGTCGTCGTCAAACTACTATGTTTGAGTGCAACCGAGGCAAGCCCGTCAGCACAGCTCTATCAGCCAAGCTAACTAATCTCCTCGCTCAGTGGATTGCCACCAGCTGCCGGCCCATCAGCGTGGTTGAAGATGATGTGCTCGAGCTTGTTCTCCAGGCGGCCACAGGTGACCCATCTTACAAACTACCTGCGAAGCGAACTATCATGAGGAGAATACATGCATCACCTGGTTTGAGAAACCCGTTCTCAAAGACTCACTTTTAGTCGTTATTTGGGTAGCCCACATATTCTGAATGCCTTTGGCAGAATTCAAATGAGCAATTTTAATCTAGATTAATCTAGATTGATTCCAAGATTACAATGAGATTAATCTAGATTAAAAAAAAATAATCTATGCCCATATGCCCACCACTAGTATGTATGTATGTATGTGTATGTATGTATTTGTATGTATGCGTATGTATGTACTATGAAAATATCGTTAATTGCGGTCCTGGGATCAAATACAGCAGCATGTTTCAGTTTGTTAGAAAGGTTTAGTCTGAATATCTCTCGTCTGTTATTAGTTCTCAGAAAGGTTTAGGCGACAAAAAGGCATCATAAAGGCGAAATGAAGGCGACATAAAGACGACATAAAGGCAACATAAAGGCAACATAAAGGCGACATAAAGGCGACATAAAGGCGACAAAAAGACGACATGAAGGTCACATAAAGGCGACGTAAAGGCGACAAAAGAGAGGGAAAAAAATAGATGTAATCTTCTCAGAAGGGTTTAGTCTGAATATCTCTTGTCTGTTTTCAGTTTGTTAGAAAGGGTTGGTTTGAATAATATATTTCTTTCTTTGGTGTTCAGGTTGTCAGGATGATCCGTGCCTTGCTGCTGATGTGTTTCGTCCTCTGCGTGGTCTATGGCAGCAGTAAACCCACAGAGAAGAAGAGTCGAGTCCATGAAGAAGAACCTCTCAGCCGCCTCCAACACGACGACAACAAAAACCAAGACTACGACCACGAAGCTTTCCTGGGCCAAGATGAGGCCAAAACCTTCGAGCATCTCCCGCCAGAGGAGAGCAAACGGAGGCTCGGGTGAGTTCCTGTAATATTACTAACCCGGATACAGAGACACAGATATACAGAGACATTGATATACAGATATACAGGGATACAGATATACAGATATACAGAGATACAGATATACAGCTATACAGAGACACAGATATACAGAGACAGAGATGTACAGAGATACAGATATACAGAGACACAGGTATATAGATATACATAGATACAGATATACAGGATATACTGTACAGAGATACAGATATACAGAGATACAGATATACAGAGACACAGATATAGAGATATACAGAGACACAGATATACAGATATACAGAGATACAGATATACACACAGATATACAGAGACACAGATACAGAGATACAGGATATACTGTACAGAGATACAGATATACAGACACAGATATACAGAGATACAGATATACAGAGACACAGATATACAGATATACAAATACACAGATATATATAGATACAGATATACATATATACAGATATACAGAGACACAGACATACAGAGATACAGGATATACTGTACAGAGATACAGATATACAGAGATACAGAGACACAGATATACAGAGATACAGGATATACTGTACAGATATATAGATACACAGATATATAGAGATATAGAGACACAGATATACAGGTACAGCTATACAGAGATACAGAGATACAGATATACAGAGATACAGATATACAGACACACAGATATACAGAGATACAGATATACAGAGACACATATATGCAGAGATACGGATATACAGAGATACAGATATATAGAGACACAGATATACAGAGATACAGATATACAGAGACACAGATATACAGCGATACAGATATATAGAGACACAGATATACAGAGATACAGGATATACTGTACAGACATGCAGATACACAGATATATAGAGATATAGAGACACAGATATACAGAGATACAGATATGCAGAGATACAGAGACACAGATATACAGAGACACAGATATACAGAGACACAGATATACAGAGACACAGATATACAGATATACAGAGATACAGATATACAGAGACACAGATATACAGCGATACAGATATATAGAGACACAGATATACAGAGATACAGGATATACTGTACAGACATGCAGATACACAGATATATAGAGATATAGAGACACAGATATACAGAGATACAGATATGCAGAGATACAGAGACACAGATATACAGAGACACAGATATACAGAGACACAGATATACAGAGACACAGATATACAGATATACAGAGATACAGATATACAGAGACACAGATATACAGAGACACAGATATACAGAGACACAGATATACAGACAGAGATACAGATATACAGAGACACAGATATACAGAGACACAGATATACAGAGACACAGATATACAGATATACAGATATACAGAGACACAGATATACAGAGACACAGATATACAGAGATACAGATATACAGACAGAGATACAGATATACAGAGACACAGATATACAGAGACACAGATATACAGAGACACAGATATACAGAGACACAGATATACAGAGATACAGATATACAGAGACACAGATATACAGAGACACAGATATACAGAGATACAGATATACACAGACACAGATATACAGAGATACAGATATACAGAGATACAGATATACAGAGACACAGATATAGAGATATACAGAGACACAGATATACAGAGACACAGATATACAGAGATACAGATATACACAGACACAGATATACAGAGATACAGATATACAGAGACACAGATATACAGTCACAGAGATACAGATATACAGAGATACAGATACAGAGACACAGATATACAGAGATACAGATATACAGATACACAGATATACAGAGATACAGAGATACAGGATATAATGTACTGAGATACAGATATACAGAGACAGATATACAGAGATACAGATATACAGAGATACAGATATATAGAGACACAGATATACAGAGATGCAGGATATACTGTACAGATATACAGATACACAGATATATAGAGATATAGAGACACAGAGATACAGAGATACAGATATACAGAGATGCAGGATATACTGTACAGATATACAGATACACAGATATATAGAGATATAGAGACACAGATATACAGAGACACAGACATACAGAGATACAGATATACAGAGACACAAATATACAGAGACACAGACATACAGAGATACAGATATACAGAGATATACAGAGACACAGATATACAGAGATACAGATATACAGAGACACAGATATACAGAGACACAGATATACAGATATACAGAGACACAGATATACAGAGACACAGATATACAGAGACACAGATATACAGAGATACAGATATACAGAGATACAGATATACAGAGACACAGATATACAGAGATACAGATATACAGAGATACAGAGACACAGATATACAGAGATACAGATATACAGAGACAGATATACAGAGATACAGATATACAGAGATACAGAGATACAGATATATAGAGACACAGATATACAGAGATGCAGGATATACTGTACAGATATACAGATACACAGATATATAGAGATATAGAGACACAGAGATACAGACATACAGAGATACAGATATACAGAGATATACAGAGACACAGATATACAGAGATACAGATATACAGAGACACAGATATACAGAGACACAGATATACAGATATACAGAGACACAGATATACAGAGACACAGATATACAGAGACACAGATATACAGAGATACAGATATACAGATATACAGAGATACAGATATACAGAGACACAGATATACAGAGATACAGATATACAGAGATACAGAGACACAGATATACAGAGATACAGATATACAGAGACACAGATATACAGAGACACAGATATACAGAGATACAGATATACACAGACACAGATATACAGATATACAGATATACAGATATACAGAGACACAGATATACAGAGACACAGATACACAGATATACAGAGACACAGATATACAGAGACACAGATATACAGAGATACAGATATACACAGACACAGATATACAGAGATACAGATATACAGAGATACAGATATACAGAGACACAGATATACAGTCACAGAGATACAGATATACAGAGATACAGATATACAGAGACACAGATATACAGAGATACAGATATACAGAGACACAGATATACAGAGATACAGAGATACAGGATATAATGTACAGAGATACAGAGATACAGATATACAGAGACACAGATATACAGATATACAGATATACAGAGACACAGATATACAGATATACAGAGATACAGATATACAGAGACACAGATATACAGATATACAGAGACACAGACATACAGAGATACAGATATACAGAGACACAAATATACAGAGACACAGATATACAGAGACACAGATATACAGAGATACATATCACAGATATAGAGAGATACAGATATACACATATACAGATAAACAGAGATACAGATATACAGAGACACTGATATACAGACATACAGATTCAAGACCTTTATTTGTCCCGGAGGGGCAATTAGTTTTGCTGCAGTAGCAAAGTACTTAACATACATTACATGACAACAAAACATCAACATCATTGAAATTTAAAATACAAGATCAGACAAATAGATACATTAGTACCACTAACATTAAAAAATTCAATTTAAGTTCAGTATACCTTATGTGCAGATGTTACCTCTTTTTTACAGAGTTAAGCAAAGAGATAGTAGAGGGTACAAAGGATAATTTATATCTATTTGTTTTGGCGGATGGCTGACTTAAGCATCAGCTTCCAAAAGTGCGTGCGGAAATCGTAACGTCACGGGACTGCCGTGAGTATTTATACTCGTGCATGGTGGTCGCGACACTATTTGCAGTCTTCTCCTGAACAGAGGTGGCGCTAAGGAGCAAAGGCTACCGATGTTTTTCGTTCTAAGGACTAGAAGAAGAAGAAAAAGATAAACAACGGCAGAACTGGCAGCAACAGTGCCGTCAATGCTTCGATTTGATTCAGTGACCTACTTTGTCAGATCAAGCCTTTCATTCACAAAAAAAGAAATCTTAACCCAGTAAGTTTACAGGAAAGACTTGCAGTCACTCGGCTCCTGGCATCCGGTGTCCCAGGAGCTAGTTCAGGCTTCCTGTTTCCGGTTTTGTCGGGCGTCGCTGAAAAAAATAGACTGGTGCGCGCCCTCAGCTCGCACGCTGAAAATCGGACGCGCCGGCCGGAAATTACGTCATTTTGATGTCACGAATGCCTGCGCCACCTCCAACAAGTCAGGCATAAATGAGCCTTAAGGCGGGAACCAAAAGGCAGCATCTTAAATTCAATATGCAGGAAGTGAGAACTATCAGACATGATGGATTCCGCCTTTTTCAGTACATGTCTATTGTACAGTTCAGTAGGGATGTTAACTGATGACTGTTTGACCAGTGGTTGACCGTTTCAACGTTAACCGGTAAAGTTATTGTTAGTCGGTTAAAAAAAAAAAGTGATTTCTAAATTAGGCAATTATAGATATTGGAATAAACGCTACTACAGTTAGCCATCTCATTCCAATATTTTTTTCTGTGAAGTGAAATAATCCCTCACGCAAAATTTTTCATAATCGCCTGTTTTGTAAACCAATAAAAACATTTGGCGCGAGGTCACACCGTTTGGGTTTGCGCACTTACATGGTTTGTACCCAAACTATTTCGAAACTAAGGAGCCGTTTGTCCTCCGATTACATACAAGCTCCTCTGCGCCGCATTTGCGGGACTTGTTTCGCGCTGTAGGGGATTTAAAAAACGTGACGTGAGTGGAAGGGTGGTGCCGGGGCTGTGTGTGTGTGTGTGTGTGTGTGTGTGTGTGTGTGTGTGTGTGTGTGTGTGTGTGTGTGTGTGTGTTAGTGTTAGTGTTCGTGTATTTGCATCGGCCGATACGCGGCTGCTGCGTTCGCCGATTTTCCCGGCATTATTTACAGTCAGGCATCCGCAAAGGCAGCCCTGTGTTTCTAGGGACGCCTCCCGTTCACGTGCGTCACACAACTCTCTGCCCTCCCCTCCCCCACTAGCAGAGCGCTGCTGGAACTCTTGTGGAACTCTGTAAGACAACGTGAGTTTTAAACTTTCAAAGTATCTTTGAACTGTTTGACTTAGCTGGAATATTGCCATACACCTAGCCGTTACAAACACTGGTCATAGGATTAAGTAATGGCGACGTGTTTCCGTGCTATTTTTTGGGAGTCTGATGCAGCAATCACCCGGCTGACACACACACACACACACACACACACACACACACACACACACACACACACACACACACACACACACACACACACACACACACACACACACACACACACAGCTAAAGAAACAGCACATACACACCAGTCAGCTGGGCGGAGCTGCATCGCAGTCAGAGCGCAGCCCCCCGCTCAAGGAGAGCACAATGATGACAGATATGTTTTATACGTAGTTGAATATTAATTTGTGTTAACGTTTATCATGTACCAGGGCGGTGATGGCGCAGTGGTTAGAACACATGCCTTTGGTGTGGGAGACCTGGGTTTGATTCCCACCATGATCCATCAACCAATGTGTCCCTGAGCAAGACACTTAACCCCTAGTTGCTCCAGACCTCTGACATATACAGCAATTGTAAGTCGCTTTGGATAAATAAATAAATGACATGTAATAAATATATATTAAGACAACATGGAGCTCGGATTTTCCGCACACTAGCAACAATTTGTTTGTGTTGTCTTAGCAACCGATAGCAAGATGCTCGTTCATGAGCTTCTCTCTCGTGTCTCTTACAAATGGCGAACTCATGAACTCGGCGTTTTTATTGTCTAAAACATTCACTAACGTTAAACATTGTGTTTTCGTTCCCGATCGTTTACATGCTTAGCTAAATAAACGATAGGTGTATTTAGCTAGACAACCAAGGAATTTTAATAATTACGTTGTGCTACTAGATAGCTAGCTAGCTACTAACTAGCGCTAGCAGTTAGCCTGCAGTTTAGTGAACAAAGCTCATCCATGGCTTCATCCTTCATCCACGTTAAAAGCTTTACAGCATACAGCCCTCGGGTGTATCATAAGAGAGAACCAAGGCAATGTAATCGCTATGTCTGTAGTAACGTTGTGTAGGCATATAGCTAGCACCCCTGATGTTAGTAACTAGCTAGCTAGCCGATAGCCCCGCCAGTTTGGGAAACGCTAATTACGTTACATCAACGTAAGAGGCTTTACAGCATACACACATCCCTCGGATGTATCATAACTTCATAAAATAATACTTCAGTATAAATTAAGGGTGCTCCGATCGATCGGCCACCAATCGGTATCGGCCGATAATGGCTTTAAATAATTTGATCGGTGGTCTCCATAAATGCCGATCAGATAGGCCGATCAGATGACGCACTACCATGGATGTATTAAGAGCACACTACTCCTGAGAACATTTTCTACAGGGAGCTAAAATGGCGGCATCCCTACATTCACCGGTCTGGCAGTTCTACAAGGTGTCTGAACGGCGGCAGAACGGCAGTTGGCCCGCGGCCGGCCGCGGAACGAAGGCGGTAGGAAGACGGCTACCGCTTTTAAAAAGCGTTTGCCACCGGTGGTGCTCCAGCAAACGTGTTTGCAATTACGCCAGTCCCATGTCGAAGTGTCCTTGGGCAAGACACTGAACCCCAAGTTGCCTGCTGATGAGCAAGTGGCGCCTTGTACGGCAGACGCGGCCTCAGCGTGTGAATGTGTGTGCGAATGGTAAATGGATCCTGTACTATGTAAAGCGCTTTGAGTAGTTGTTAAGACTGGAAAAGCGCTATATAAATACAATACATTTACATTTACATTTACATTTACGCAATTCTGACGCTTCTACTGCCTCTGGAGCACCGCCGGTGGTCGCCGACTCATTGCTATCTGGGAAAAAGACGATACATTAGCGATTAGCAACGTGTGTGCCGAGGAAATACCACGAGGCGGAAAGCTCCAAAGACATTTGAACACCACCAACCTCATCAGACATTTGAAGGTTAGTCACAAAAAGGAGTATGAGGAGTTTTCAAAGTTAGCTAACGCTAAGGCAGAGCGGAGTTGTGTAGCTAGCAGCTCCGGCGCCGCTCAAACAGCTGTTGACTGACTGTGTGTGTCTGTGTGTGCTGAAGAAATGTGCAGTGATTGAAAGGACATTTTTTAGATTTTGAGCTAGGACAGAAAGCCAAACAGTTACTGATACATTCTCTAAACATGTGTGACTGTTACGTAATGGCGTAATTTTCAGTTCATAAAAGTGATCGGTGATCGGTATTGGCCGATACGTCTTCCAGCAATCGGTGATCGATGATCGGCCCCAAAAATCCTGATCGGAGCACCCTTAGTATAAATAATTTGGATGTTTAACAATCTTTGTTGCACACTGCCCAGTGACTTTTCAGTTAGAGAAAAGGTTTGCCTTTGCAATTTTGTTTATGTTGATGCACTACAGTTTTTTACAATCAGTTTGCTACTAACTTCAGAACCTTGGCGTGATTTTTCAAAACTCTAGACAAAAACCTCACAACCAATGATCAAAATACACATTTTTCAAAACTCTAACACTTTTTTCAATTGCTTGGATACAATCCACATAAACCAAAGATCATGTGTTCATTTAACAAAGATCACCTGTTCAATATGACACAACTTAACATCAAAGTACTATTATTTCAAAAAGCAATTCACACATTACATTTCAGATGATTGTCTATTTATTTCATTCCAATGATCTAACTATAAATCAATACAACTACTCAAAATGATAAGTAACTGTTGCAGTACTCTTAATGCATTGTATGGAAACAGACAAACAATATTCCAGGTTTAGATCATGAAAGTTTCAAGATAATGAGATTCATTGTCACCAATTAGTGTGGAGCATGAACCAATTAGACCACATTATCTATGGATGTAATAGTTCATCATCATTCTTTACTGTAATGTACTACTGTTTATCAGACACTGTTTCTATGGTCCCATGTACCACCTTTGAGACTATTTACAGTATTGACAGTACTGCACTGTATGCATGCAGGTTCTTTTTCAAGATATTTGGCTAATTGCAATGTAGATGAGAACCTGCGGCCAAATCTACAAGACAGAGTTGATGAATATGTAGAAGTACAGTAATCACTTCTTTGTTTTGCTTTTTACAGTACAAGCAAGTTGATGAACACTGCATTTGAAGTTTTACAGTACTGTCTTTTCTTTTCTATTTCCTAGCTAATTATTTTGCTTTGATTCTAATAAACCTATGTTGTGATCGTACTGTATTCTTTTTCATCAATACATTTCAGGTTTTGTTCAATTATTCTACTGTCTAGTATTCTCTCTACTACTACAGTACTTTTACAAGGATGTATTTACATCTAGTACCATAATGAAACATGTATCACCTATTTTGTACTACAATATTTAATGATTGTACGAACGATGACCCAGTGAAACTATGGGTAGCTTGTGTGTGGCTGATCTAAAGAAACCTTTCAATGGTATTTCGCAATCAATTTGTTTTTTGAACCAATGATTGTGCAAGTGCAATATTTATTTAAAGATATGAATGCACAATACAATGTTCTGAACATTGGACAGTCTGTGTTACAAGTGATGATTGTTTTGAGTTTTGTGTATAGAGTTATGAAAAATTACGTCAAGATTCTGAAATTAGTAGCAAAGTGATTGTAAAAAACTGTAATTAAATACAATAAATATATATTTTTAAAATATATTTACAGTTCGCAGTTATTTTGTTTTAAATGGAAGGGGGGGAAAAATCAAATCGTAAATCGACTTTTTTATGAAAAAATCACAGATTTTTTTAGGGAAAAAAATCGCCCAGCTCTACCAGATATACAGAGACACTGATATACAGAGATACAGTGTGTGTGTGTGTGTGTGTGTGTGTGTGTGTGTGTGTGTGTGTGTGTGTGTGTGTGTGTGTGTGTGTGTGTGTGTGTGTGTGTGTGTGTGTCAGCAGCATCATCGTGAATAAAATGGACAAGAACAAAGACGGTTTTATCTCTGAAGAGGAGCTGAAGGATTGGATCAAATCTGCTCAGAAGAAACACATTTACGACAGCGTGGAGCATCAGTGGAAAGACTTCGATATTAACGGGGACGGTCTGATCAGCTGGGAGGAGTACAAGAACGTCACGTATGGGAGTTACCTGGGTACAGAAACATTTTAATAAGTCATGGTCATATCTAACAGCAGAGAGACTGATTGGTGTCCATCAGTTCTCTGATTCTCTGACTGATTGATTGATGTTCTGATTCCTCTGCTCTCTGATTGGTTCTCTCATTGATTCCTCTGCTCTCTGATTGGTGGGCTCTAACAGAAGACCCTCAGACAGGCACAGAATATAACTACGATCAGATGATGTCGAGGGACGAGAGACGCTTCCGAGTCGCAGACACAAACGGAGATCTGATGGCTGACAAGCACGAGTTCTCAGCTTTCCTTCATCCTGAAGATCACCAGCACATGAAGGACATTGTGGTGCAGGTGAGACAAATAGTGTGCCCCAAATTGCGCACTTCCCTTAGTGCACTCAGAGTACTTAGTACTATGTACTTAGTTGCATAGTGTATAAAACTTAACGGGGGAGTGTTGTCTCAAATTGCGCACTGCCTCATGTACTTACCGGAAATGACGATCACAACATCTCAGTCCTCCTCCTTCTGGGAAATTGTGAATTGTACCCAGGGCAGAGCATTCCCACCACCTATTGTCACTCGCGAAAAATACATTTCTGCTTTGTTCATCAAAATTAATGTGATTATTTTTATTGTTGCTTGTATTTGCCCTCTGTTTTACGCAACCGTAAACTTATCGGTATGATGATATTCATACTTTTGATCTTAATTCATTCAGAAAAATGGCCATTTTGAGTTATTTTAGCAAAATTGGATCAATTAAAATGGTGTCCAACTGACATATAACGTTAACATAGAAAATAGTCATATTATATGTTTATATAAGGGAGTTTATTGCAATAGCTATTAATTACAGTGACAATACAAGAGTGAAAGCAGAGGCAACCCAATAGACATTTCAATAGATCCTATTGTTCTATTCATTCATTTCATGTATGCTTGCTACAGTCATGCAACACCAAAGATAACACATACCATTTAAATACATTCAATAACATTTTATTTTAAAAGACGATGCCATTGCTGTCCCTGTACTTTGATGGGGAAAGTGATATGAGGGTGAACTTCAGACTCTCCTGAGGATCCTGTAACGGTACATCCTCGGCACGGCATGTGACCACGGCTGGGGACCCGTCATCGAGCCCCTTGTCTTCCTCTTTTGGCTAGCCAGCGGTACCTCTTATCGTGGTTTAGCCAGAGCCTTTGCTGTGCCCCGGGCCACTGTGCACCATGCTGTCCACAAGACCAGCAGGGAAATCCTCTCTCTCCTCCCCCAGGCCGTTCGCCTTCCAGCAGAGGAGGACTTCCCTCAAGTTGGCAGCATTGACGGCTGCCACGTCCGTGTCCCTAACGATTATATAAGTCAGATCAGGACAGAAACAGCACTGTTAATACCTGATAACATAGCATACATTAACGTACTGTAACATTACTGCTAACGCTCGCAGCTTAGCTAATGTATGTTTACAAGATCACACATCTAACGCTAAAATGTCTACAGTGAGGACGATAGTTTAACACAATAAACAGTATACCACACCACATGTAACGCTAGCTAGGTTATCACTTATTAGCCAGTGGTTAAACCAAATAATACCGGTAACTTCTATACTTTTTGGTTAAACTGTGCCGCTGTTAGTTAGCTAAGGCTAGCTAAAGCTAGCTTGATAGCACACCAAATTACGGTACAAATAAACGTCATAATTTGCGGTACAAAAATCGCTGCAAAATTAACCAAATATACATAAACAGGTGGCTTATATTTTATACAAGTACTGCAAAAAGATGAATGGTCAACTTAACATTTGTGTTGTTCGGTCGGTCTCGCTGTCACGTCCCCGGCCGCCATTATCCAAAGTTTTTCACTTTTTGTTAGCTCCGCCCATTCCGCTACGTAGCCAAGATGGTGACCGTTGAGTGTGGAAAGTGTGCATCGATCCACACTCAACTTTTTGACCGTTATGAGTGCACCATCCGTGTACTTGTAGTGCACTGCATTTACCACACTTCGACCTGTGACACTTTGAGTGCACTCAAATACAACCCCAAATCAGAAAAAGTTGGGACAGTATGGAAAACAAATAAAAAAAGAAAGTAGTGATTTCTAAATGTACTTTGACTTGTATTTCATTGCAGACAATGTGAACACAAAATATTTCATGTTTTGTCTGGTCAACTTAATTTAATTATGAGTATCAGTAACTAGAACTGCAAGCAGTTATGAACGGGGTCCAAGCCCCGTGCACCATTCCCCCCCCTCCGGCGCGAGTCGCCACCGGCGACGCCGAGAGCCTGTGAAAACGGAGCCCGCGAAAGGAGAACCCGAAGCGCCGCAACGGCGAGGCAAAAGTCGGGAAATTTGACCGAGCGCGAGCTCCAAAGTCCGTAGTGAAATGCAATTGCAAATTTCCTCTTCGTTGCGTAAAAGGCCCAAACGCTTCTACTTCGATTGTAGCGCCCCCTAAAGGGCGATCGTCGCCAAAAATGGTGAGGAGCCGCAGAGTGGCATGGCGAACAATACCCTCAAGTTTTGTAATGATAGCATTTACTGCTGCCGAGATATTTACATTGCAAATTATTCCCATTTAAATGCATTGACTTATTTACCGAAAGGCCTCTATGTTAATGATAGCGCCCCCTGACGGCCGATTTTGACCAAATTTGGTATGGATGCTAGGAATGACATGTCAAAGATCTCTACCAAGATTTGTTCTGATATCTAATAATTTGGGGATATGCCAAAGTTCGTGTTTGCTTGTAAAGTGAGAACGGTGTAACGTAGCAAAATTCTTTTGATAACTTTTGGTCAGCTCTATACACAGGTGGTATCGACCAAGTTTTGTGCACATCGGTCACATGGCCTAGGACGAGTATGAAAACTTTATTTTGCGCATTGTGCCATTTTACAAAATAACTTCTTCGTGGAAATGGGCTTCACCTGTATCATCAGATTCATATGGTTGCAAGGAGCAAGTAGACATAAGAAATTCTCATCTGCGATGTAGACTGTGGGAGTTATACGCAAAAACACGTTTAAATGCATTGACTTATTTTCCAAAAGGTCTCTACGTTAATTATAGCGCACCCTAACGGCCGATTTTCACCAAATTTGGTGGGAAGCCACAGAGTGGCATGCCAAACAAAATACTCCATGGGTTTGTGATGATAGCATTTAATGCTGCAGAAATATTTACATTGCAATTTATTCCCATTTAAATGCATTAACTTTAGAGCCCGACCGATATGGATTTTTGGGGGCCGATGCCGATATTAACTCGAAAAAAGCCGATTTATAAGCCGATATTTTGATTTTGAAAATAAACTGGATATTAGACCCATTTCCTATAAACTGCACTTACACAACATTCAATAGCAAAATATCTGCCTGTTCTATGTATGTGGGCTGTATAAACCATTTTCCAGAAGGGAGGTTAATAAAAAAAAGCCTTAGATTACAGTCTCAATGACTAAACAATTGCACATCAAAAGTATATATTTTTTAATGATCAAAAAACAGTCTGGTTTTAAACATTTAACACTTTTACTTACTTCCAGTTGAAGCTGGTTTTAACGGTCTGTGTACTGTAAATAAATTATAATACTAAAGTTAAAGTAAAAGAGCTATACCAAACAAATTCAATATTCTACAAAACCATGTCAATGAATTGAAAATAAAATTAAAATAAGTTAAATGTATAGCTACATATAAAATAAATAAATATAAAATAACACAGAACACTGCCTTAGAGGAATCTTTGCAGAAGTAGTCCCACACTTTGCTGCTACAGCGTTCACCTTTTTCAGCCATCTGTAGGGCAGAGAGACAGAGAAAGAATAAGCATGTGTATTAATAATATCACCATGTATCATTACTCATGTCATCATTGCAATTATAATAATAATAATAATAATAAACAGGGATCTCCTACATAGGCAAAAATGAGAAATATAGAGAAATATTTTTTTATTTTTATTTGTCAAGCAATAGGTATTACCTATTACCTATTTATATTTAACAATATTATTACAACATTTTCCTGTTATGTCTGTAAAGCTGCTTTGAGCTGTATTGTAAAAAAAGAAAGAAAAAAAAAGCGCTTGTTCAGCTCACATTTATTTACGTGTCCCCACTGGTTTAATCATTTCTGACGCACCTACTGTAGTTACTGTAACTATATTTGGTCTCACAGACACATTCACAACGGTCCCGTATATCTTCTCCTCTTCTCTTTGCGCAGTCTGAATCAAAACATCGTCATGCGCTGGCGAACGTAAAGTTAGCCTACTGTTACCGGTGTCGTGCCAATTTACTTACCCCCGCCAGGATTCGTATCCCCTGACTACGGGACCGGGCGTGCACTCAGAGCGGAGTTTCACTGATATCAGGTGAAAACAGCCTGCTATTTTGTGCATCCCCTATGTAACTTTTGTGTGCTCCCGCGGTCAGGGGATACGAATCCTGGCGGGGGTAAGTACCTTGGCACGCCACCGGCTTTCAGTTCAGAGAAGATTACGGAATCAATTCGAAGTTGAATGGTTAACATTAGTGTCATGAACACACCGCCGTCAATTTTGAGAAGAACCACCTTCAAACAAGTTAATAGCAAGCATTTAAGGGGCCTGCTAAAAAGGAAGCTACCGTATGTTAGCGTTAGAATAACGTAACTGTTGTTGTTTTTTCGAGGCAAGCTGTACATAACTTCTCAGTCCCTCCAGAAAAACGCGATTATGCGATCGCAGAATTCAATGCATAATCAGCCAAAGTCCGCATATTAATGCGGGGGCCGCATTTTTTCAAATACGCCTCACTTTCGCCGCATAAATTGCCGATTTCCGCGCAAAATATGCGGGGCTTGCATGATTTCATAATCCCCGCATTTTCGTTGCAAAAAAGTCACATATATCTCAGCAGAAAGTTGAAAAATGTTGCGTTTACTTCACACAAGAGCAGCCATTTTTCCCTGTTGCCATGGGAACGTTATGAAGTGACGTAATTTCACCTACTGAGAACACTGTGTTGGGGGAATCACTTCTTTTCTCTTTTTCATCAAACCGCAGTTTTTGCAAGTTCCCGCAATTTTTGCAAGTTCCCGCATTTTCATCGCATAAAATGACATAAATATCCCGCATATTCCATCGCATTTTTTAAGAAAACGTGCCGCATAATCAAGGATTTTTGCCCGCAACAATCACAAAAAAACTCTGCGTTTTTCTGGAGGGACTGACTTCTAGTCATTTACTACACGCCCCCCCCTGCCACAGTTACGCGGTCATTATGTGGGAAACACTGCAGATATATTTAGAATAAGTTAAACGCTAACGTTATAGTTTGACCTCTTATTAAGGTTCACGCTCTTCCACTGATAAACATGGTATTAGTTAGCTTTGTGGCTAATCTAATATAGCAATGCATTAGCGGATGTAAGTGATGTTACAGAATATTTAGAAGTGATAATGATAGGACCGTTAGCTAGAACTACCACACCGTTTTTATATACAGTGTATGAACTAAATCTACAATCATTTCACATGACGAACGACAGACTCACCGTCAAAACAGTACATCTCCATGCCGGGTGATAGCTTTCTTCTGTAGTGGATTTCTGGCGCTGTGTCAACTGGGGAGTTGCAGACCGCCCTCTGGTGGGCAAACTATGCAACACTCATAACATGAGTGAAGCATGAGACTCAGTTTATCATGTTTCATCGGCCGTTATAAACGCCGATGCCGATTTAAATGCAATTAGCTCATATCGGCCGATAATATCGGCCGGCCGATGTATCGGTCGGGCTCTAATTAACTTATTTGCTGAAAAATCTCTACGTTAATTATAGCGCCCCCTGACGGCCGATATTTACCAAATTTGATATGGATGTTTGGAATGGGATGTCAAAGAAGCTTACCAAGTTTCGTACTGATATCAAATAATTTGGCCGAGATATGCCAAAGTTCGTGTTTTGTGGCTAGCTACGAAAAATCAGTTTGCTTGTAAAGTGCAAACAGGGTAACGTAGCAAAATTCCTTTGATAACTTTTGGTCAGCTCTATATACAGATGGTATCTACCAAGTTTTGTGCACATCGGTTACATGCCCTAGGACGAGTTCGGAAATTTTTTTTTCGCATTGCGCGATTTTGCGAAAAATCTTTTTTGTCTAAATAGGCGAGGCCTATATTTTCCGATTCAGATGGATTGAATGAATAAGTGGTTGTAAGCACTTTTAATCTGCGATGTAGACTTTGGGAGTTATAGGCAAAAACACATTTTACGTCATTATAGCGCGACCTAATGGTCTATGTAAGTAATATTTGGTAAGTAAGATCTACAATACATTGTTCATCTACACTGTAAATTTTAAGTTGCTCACATTAGGGCAAGTGGTGAATCTAAACCTGGATTCCATAGGCCACGCCCACTTTGACGAATCAATACCCCACTGTAGGCGTGGCCTCAGGAATGGGTCTAGATGGAAAACTCCAAATTTCGTAAAAATTGGATGAGCCATTCATGAGATATAAACTTTTTGTACTTTTGGCGCCCCCTATTGACCAAATTTTGTGAAATTAGTTTTCTTGACTTAGAGGCTCATGCCAAACAAGGATCTAAAGATTTGCAATGATATTATTTATTTTGGCCGAGATATGGCAACGTTTGTGTCTTTGTAGCTAGCTACACAAATTTGTTCGTGCGTAATTTACGCAATTTTCATCCGAAAAACATTCTTTTGATACATTTTTGTCAGGTTGGTCTATAGATGCTACATACCAAGTTTTATGCAAATCGGTTGCACGGTCTATGAGGAGTATGAAAAAGCAGGTTTAGGATAAACCGTGATTTTTCACGCATAAAAGTTTTGGCAGAAATGGGCGTGGCCTACATTACGAGATTAAGCTGGATCCAGGGAACGCGTCAATGTGTTTAATTTTAATGTGCGATGTACGGTTTGGGAGTTATAAGGCCAAACACGTTTTTTCTGCTATAGCGCCACCTAGTGGTGAAAGTGGCTGAATTATTTCGTCCGAGGTCCCTGCAAGGATCTGGACCAGTCCTGAAAACAGCAACCTCCCAACATGTACGGTTTAGGCTGCAGCAGGACTTTTACACAGAGAAGAATAATGTATGAATGAATAATCAGTAGAAAAACTATAGGGTTCCACAGCCCTGCTGTGCGAACGGCGTAGCTTCGCTACCGCCGATTCTCGCAGCCTCGGGCTTGGACCCCTAAATATACATCCTTTCCTGTCATTCAGACCTGCAACACATTCCAAAAAAGGTTGGGAGAGGAGCAATTTAGGGCTAGTAATTAGGTAAATTGGTTAAATAATGATGCCGGTTTGCCAACAAAATTATTGAAATGTTTAAAAACAATGTTCCTCAAAGAAAGATAGGAATACATTGCTTATTTCACCTTCAATAGTGCATAACATAATTAAAAGATTCAAGGAATGAGGAGGAATGAGGAGGAATTTCAGTGCGTAAGGACAAGGGCGCAAGCCTAAGCTGAACAACCATGATCTCCGATCCCTCAGGCGGCACTGCATCAAGAATCGTCATTCATCTATAAGCGATATCACCACATGGGCTCAGGACTACTTTGGCAAACCTTTGTCAAGTACCACAATACATAGTTACAGCCACAAATGCCAATTAAAACTGTACTGTGCCAAAAGGAAGCCCTATATTAACCGTGTCCAGAAGTGGCATCGACTTCTCTGGGCTCGGAGGCATCTGGGATGGACCATCACACAGTGGAAACATGTACTGTTGTCAGATGAATCAGTATTTCAGGTATGTTTTGGGAGAAATAGACGGCATGTGCTCCGGTCCAAAGAAGAAAAGGATCATCCAGACTGTTACCAGCAACAAGTCCAAAAGCCAGGGTCTGTCATGGTATGGGGTTGTGTCAGTGCCCTTGGCAAAGGTAACTTGCACTTCTGTGATGGCACCATTAATGCTGAAAAGTACATAGAGATTTTGGAGCACAATATGCTGCCTTCAAGAAGACATCTTTTCCAGGGACGTCCATGCATATTTCAACAAGATAATGCAAAACCACATTCTGCACACATTACAAAGTCCTGGCTGCGGAGGAAGAGGATACGGGTACTTGACTGGCCTGCCTGCAGTCCCGACCTGTCTCCAATAGAGAATATGTGGCGCATTTTGAAGCGCAAAATGCAACAACGAAGACCCCGTACTGTTGCCCACCTTAAGACTTGTTTGCAGCAAGAATGGGACAAAATTACACCTGAAACACTTCATCACTTGGTGTCTTCAGTCCCTAAATATCTTTTAAGTGTTGTGAAAAGGAATGGCAACATTACAAAGTGGTAAATGCTTTACTGTCCCAACTTTTTTTGAAATGTGTTGCAAGAACCAAAATAGGAATTTTGGTTTTTTTGAAAAAAAAAAAACCAATTCAAATCATGAGGAACACATTAAATTATGTGCTGTTGTATTGTGTGCAATGAAATACAAGTCAAAGTACATTTAGAAATCACTACTTTCTTTTTTTAATTTGTGTTTTCCATACTGTCCCAACTTTTTCTGATTTGGGGTTGTAGTTAGTATAAGTACAGAAGTGCACAATTTGGGACATACCTAAAGACACACTTACAACCTAAAGGTTTAACATTTATTTACTAAATATACAAGGAAATCATACTGACGTAATGAGGAATGTTAGCAGTGTGAATGATGAATGCCAGTGTTAAAGGGGTGATAGAATGCAAAACCGATTTGACCTTGTCATAGTTGAATAACAACAGTTTGGTGGGTAAATAGGACATACATAGAACCTCAACATCCCATAGACACCTCTTTCCTCTGCTAATCTCACTATTTGAAACTGCCTCTGAAAACGGGCAAATCTCAATGCCACTGAGTCAACTTGGTGGCACCTCCTTAGTACTTGCATTATTTGGCTCAAGTCTCTAGTCTTTGTCACGCCCCAATATTTACCCATGCTACACAACTGACCTGAGGTCAGCTTAGGGGCCATCCACACGGAGACACGTTTTGATGCAAACGCACATTTTTTGCATCGTTTGGGCCGATCGTCCAAATAAAACCTGTAAAAGCGCTGCCTGTAAACACACTTTTTTTTAAACCTGGTCCCAAAATTCGAAAACGGCTCCCTTTGGCTTCGTTTGGACGGCGAAACCGCATATGTGCGTATCGATGATGTCATCACCACACCCCTCGACCTCATAGCCTGCTGCCTTCGACCGTACCCCGCACGGCCACTCACACAACTGCGGTCAAGCTACCCGTATCCCATCTCCATGGTCAAACCAGCTCACTTCATTAAATACTTAGTCTCTGCTCCCTGACACTTCCCTCTGCTCTGCTGGTCCTGGATTCTACACAAGATATATTGCTAACGTTATGTAGCTAACATTAAACATCGCTAAAGTAGCTGCTTGGATAACTGTTTGGAAGTAGATAGTGTTGTGGAAGTAGCTAGACAACAGCAACTAGCTAGCAAATCTGTCTGCTCATCAACTCCTTGAACGGATTATAGTAACTTTTAGCACTGCTTATTGTAGGAAGGCTACCGCAAGAAAAACGTGTCAGATCATCAAAAAGACACTGGATCACTGATGTTTGTTTGACTGCCGATGTTAGCTCTGCTAGCTAGCACGCTGCAATCATGTCTGATAGCAGAAATAATTGGAAAATATAAAGCAATCCAACAGCACATTATACAATGTAAACAAATACACGTTTTCTTGCAGCGGCCTTTATAAAATGAGCAGTGGTGAAAGTTATTATAGTTTAGCAAAGCCTGTTTACTGCTGTTTACTACTAGAAATTCTTTGAGTTAAGTCATGTTATGAACGGACGGATTGAAGACTCTTCTCCGTTTTTGGTTAGGCCTACTTTCTGTAGCAATAACAGCCTGGCATATGAAGTAGCGCGTTGAGTCATTGACAAATGGATTCGTTTGGACGCAACTATTCTTGAAACGAATCCAGGGAATACGGGTAAAAAAAGATTGTTTTGGTACGTGTGGACATGGCCTTAGTCTTCTGAATCTAGGTCACGCAGATCTCAGACATTTTATACATTGTTTGTGTGCTATTTAATTACTAAATTCGTTTCTGAGACTTTTTTATGTGAGAAATCAACTATGTAGAGGTCAACTATGTGCTGTTTTAGGAAAATTGATGGCTAATTGCAAATTTTGTCCGACTGTGTGTCGGAGTTCAGGAGCTCATGATCAGCAGGCTAACGTGACAGTGGCTGGGTTGCTGCCTCACTGCCCTGCGTGTGAGCTGTGAGTTAGATGGATCTCCATCATGGCCGGCAGCCCACGGCGCTCCATATCCGCGCAGAGTAAACGTTCCTGGGTTAGTGGACTACCAAATTCCAAGGCTTTGACGGAGCTCCAGGGCCTGCTCTCCCTCCACTCTCCTGCTACCTAGTTAAATGCCCTGTTTGTGAGAGCACGATCAGCAAGCTTGTTAAGCATGCAATCTCTTACCACAGATTCCAGTTAATCTTACAATGGATATGTGTGTTCAGTTATTTAAACAAACTATCGGGAAGATAAACTTGTCCGCGATTCTCATTGATTTAGCCCACGGTGAGCTGGATGTAGCTCAATCAATGAGAGCTCCGAAACGAGACTTGTGAAATTCACAAAAATGTCTTAAATTGAAATCGGACACAAGTGTTAGCTTTGTAAGACATTAGGGTAGCTGTAATGTAATGTAATAAGTGGCGTGACGAAAGTCAAAGTGTAAATATATTATAATTATGTCAAAAGTGTAGCTACCTAGCTGCGATGTTTACCCATATGATGCATGGGAGCAGTTGCTAACGGGACACTAGCAGATAAGGAAATTCATCAAATTCACAAAAATGCATTAAATTGAAATCGGACACAAGTGTTAGCATTGTAAGACCTTTGGGTAGCTGTAATATAAGTGGTGTGACGACATTCAAAGTGTAAATATACTATAGTTATGCTGGCAGCCGGCAGACGCCAGCTCCACAGAGCTCCGCGGAGCCCCGAGCCCCGGTAGTCCACTAACCCAGAAACTGTCACTTTGCCCTGGGTATGGAGCGCAGCGGGCTGCCGCTGTCTCGTCAGACTGTGTGGACCTTCTGAAGTCCGACACGTCTTACCAAATTTGCAATTAGCCATACATTTTTGTAAAAAAAAACATATTTGAGCTTTATATAGTTGATTTCTCACGTAAAAAGTCTCAGAAGTGAATTTAGTAAGAAATAGTCTGTGTCTGTCTCTTCTTCAATGTATTTGTATGTAGTTGCTCAACCATGTATGTGCATTGGGGTGCTCAACCAATCAGCATGCAGCTCATCTAAATATTCATGAGCATACCATATTTGGAAGAAAAGCTCTCGTTCCAAATAGAGCCATTCCACAGGGATGCAAAAGGGCCCACAGAAAATCACCCATGACGTTTTTAGCCCAACCAATGTTATATACCCTATTAGGAGACCTTAAAGGGATACTTCACCAATTTAGCATTCAGCTTTGTATTAGTAGAAACCCGGTAGTATTTCTGAATGACCGTGCTTCCCTCCCTCATGTCCCCCTGAGAGGGGAGATTTCTGCATTGGGGGTATGGAAAACATTCCTCCAATGACGTAAAATGACCATTTTTGCGTCATTGGAGGAATGTTTGGCCAGAGGCAAAGGACTACAGCCAGTAGTAGGAGCTACTTCCGCATGTTCAATACGCCCATCACCCGAAGCGAGTCGATCTCAGTCGGAAAAAAACGAAATGTCAGCCATCTTTAATCCTCGCTAAGCAGGGCTCTCTCTTCTCAGTAGCAAACTTTTACAAAATGATGTGCTTTCAAACTACCGCACACGTGTACCACCGGGATACATCGCTACAGATCGGAGAATATGCAAGGAACGTTATTACAGACGGAATAATCAGCACACTACGAGAGCTTTGCCTGCACGGAGACCAGCACGGAGACCAGCACGGAGACCAGCACGGAGACCAGCACGGAGACCAGCGGTCTCGCTCGATGCCCCGAGCCGGGTAGGGGACATCCTCATCGGATAGGTGGGAAGCTAACGCTAACCGGGGAAAAGGCACATCCAGAGCGAGCCAACGCTAGCCGGCCACCTGTCCCATCAATCCTGATTGCAAGTGTCCGTTCATTAAACAACAAATTGGAATATATCCAACTTCAACGAAACTCCCAACGCGAGTTCAGAGACTGTTTTTTGTTTTCGTGGAAACATGGCTGAACAACAGTGTACCGGACTGTCCAGCTACCAGGCCTGCTAGCCCTCCGACGATCCAAGCTAGAGATGCTCTGTATGAAGGTAAGCTGTGTTAACACGGACTGGTGCAGAAATGTGGTGATTTGTATCCAACTAACTGCTAACCGCTGGAGTTTGTGACATGGCGACCATTCGACATCCCACGCTAATTCATGGCTGTGTTTATACTCAGTGTTTACAGCCCACCAAGCGCTAATGCTAGTATGTAGGGCTGAAACGATTCATTGAGTTACTCGAGTAACTCGATTACAAAAATTCCTCGAGGAAAAAACTCTGCCTCAAAGCCTCGTTAAATTCCTATGGCACAGTGTACGCGCAGGGATCTGATTGTTCCACACGGTACGTTGTTCAGGAAGCACACCACTAGCGCGTGATACGTTTAGAATTTAGTTGGTGCGATGGCGGAGAGTAAAGATGTCCAGAAACGGCAGAAAATGTCTAAAGTTTGGGATCATTACATACTAAAAAAGGAAGAGAACAAGGTGCAACATTAAGTAGACCTGGCATACCACAGCAGTACGACTTCAATGATTCAGCATCTGAACCGAAAACATCCGCTCCACGCTGTTTCACCAAGCGTCGCTGAAACAAGGTAACGTAGCCTAAGCAGCCGCTGATTTTAATCGCATACTGTATTTGTAGCGATGTCGTGATGCGATTTGACTAGATATCATGTTTAGCTTTGATGTTTTTAAGTAGTAAACTTATACACGTTCAATTGCAAGAGAGTATAGCCTAAAGAAAAGAACCCCTTGACACACACACACACGCATGCACCCTCGTCTCTCTCACTCTTCCTCATACATGGCACGCGTGCACACACAAACACACACACAGGTTGCTAGGTTACCATAGCAAATAGGCTCTTGCCAGAAATTATATATTGTTTGTTAGTAGCCTAATGGTAAATGCTGCAGGTGTAGAAATCTACATAAAAAAGATATTTACTTTGATGTCAGGACTAGATTACAGCATGAAACTTAATTAAATGAAATTGCCAAATGTTGGAGTTGGAATAAATACCTCTGTTCTTTTGAGAAATGTTTTTTATATAATGTCCTTTTTATATATTTTAAATGTGTAACACCACTTGAGCCACGATGAAACGTTTCGTGTATATGGTTGAGATAACAATAAAACACGTTGAGTTGAATGCCTCGCTGTCTTGTCTGTCTCTCAAGCGGTAGGCGTGGCTTGGGAGTGGACTCAAAGCAGCGAAGTGCATTCTGGGATTTGGTGTCTTTCATCCATATGCTTTTCTTGGCTTAGAAGGCACCAATTTCAATTTTTTTTTCACATTTCTGCTACATAAGTGACCCAATTTAAAGATATATTCAGTTTTCCAGCGGTAAAATATCCCTTTAAGGAACAGTGTGAAATACCCCATATAATCATTCTATCACCGCTTTAAGGAGTAAAGCTAAACTATTAACCAGCCGAACCCAGTCAAACAGAAACATGGTGCCGGGTGGATGGAGAGAGACGCTGAGTGCTGACAGCCCGGAGAGACTGGCCTGACGTGATGTCACTGACATGATGTCACTGGCCTGATGTGATGTCACTGGCCTGATGTGATATCACTGGCCTGATGTGATGTCACTAGCCTGACGGGATGTCACTGGCCTGACCTGATGTCACTAACGTGATGTCACTGATGTGATGTCACTGGCCTGACGTGATGTCACTGACATGATGTCACTAATTTGACGTGATATCACTGACATGATGTCACTAATGTATGGCAAGCCTTTTTAACATTTAAAAGCTAAGCTTGACTATCCGGAATTAACATTGTAGATATCAACAACGTCTTTCCGACTAGTCATAATTACCTTTTGGATAGTTGGAATTGTCATTCAAGATATTTGTAACATAATTGTGACTAGTCGAAACGACAGTTAGAGATATCTGTAATTCAGGTTTGACTAGGCAAAACCGAATTACAGATATCTGCAACGACGTCATTGGAAACGACATTCAACTCGTCACACATCTTAAATGACAATTGCGGATATCTGTAATTCAGTTTTGACTAGACAGAATGAAAGTTAAAGATATCTCAAACGTCATTATGACTAGTGCAAATTATTGTGCATGACGTTGCTCTATTTTAGATATCCATAAATACGTAATTTCCCCTCCCCGCCATATGCAAAGTGAATGGAAGAAGGAGCAGTCATGGCATTGGCTGTAATCAGTGCTAATTACAAGTTAACAGGTGCTCCGCCTAGTGGGATGCGGGCCTAATTTGCTTACAGATATCTGCAACCTCATTTCGCCTAGTCAAAACTCTAATTCAAGATATCTGTAATTACATTTTGACTAGGCAGAATGAAAGTTACAGATATCTCAAATTTCAGATATCTCTAATCAAAATTAATTTCAAGCTATCTCTAACTTGATAATGGATATCTACAATTACATTATGACTATCCCTAACTGCAGTTTGAGATATCTACAACTCCATTTTGACTAGTCATAATTCCAGTTACAGATATCTACAATGTCATTTCGCCTAGTCAAAACTTAATTTAAGATATCTCAAAATGAACATGTAGATATCTTGAATTGAGGTGAATTAAAGACATCTTGAACTGGAGTTATGACTAGTCAGAATGAAATTGTAGATATCTCAAACTGGAATTACAGATATCTACAATTCAGTTGCAGATATCCGTAATTCACATAGTGGATATCTGCAACTGAATTATAGATATCTGTAATGATAAACCCCATACAAATGAATGTGAAAAGTGTTTGTCCTAGGAAGAATGTCTTTGTGGATATCTGAAATGTTCTTTTTGACTAGGCAAAACTGAATTACAGATATCTGCAACACATATCCATTCTAGCTTTTAAATGTTAAAAAGGCTTGCCATACTAATGTGACGTTATGTTACTGACATGATGTCACTGATGTGATGTCACTGGCCTGACCTGATGTCACTAATGTGACGTGATGTTACTAATGTGGTGTCACTGGCCTGACATGATGTCACTGACATGATGTCACTAATTTGACGTGATGTCACTGACATGATGTCACTAATGTGACGTTATGTTACTGACGTGATGTCACTGATGTGATGTCACTGGCGTGAAGCAATGTCACTGGCCTGACCTGATGTCACCAACGTAATGTCACTGATGTGATGGCACTGGCCTGACATGATGTCACTCACTAATGTGACATAATGTTATGGACGTGACATGACGTCACTGATGTGATGGGATGTCACCAGGGACGTTGCTAGGCCTATTTTAGGGGGGCTGAAGCTACCCCAAAATGTTCCTAAGCCCTCCTAAATGATAATAAGAACAACAATAACAATTCGATTTATCAATAATGTATCCTCATTCATATTTAGATGAACAGCACACTACGAGAGCAATCTCGTTGCATTGGCGTGAACTGGCAGCTTTCAGAGCGTTGCAGACCGGAGCGCTGCAAGTAACTGGAGGATTCATCTCGTCTTGTCGTTACTCTTTGGTCTGAACTCGCTATGCACCCTCCCACCCACACACACCGATACACACGCTAATGGTAAAAGATTGGTTACAAAGTGATACAGAGTGAAATTGTAAATTGTTTTTAATTACCTGCTTACCTTTAGCTACGTTTTCTTGAGGTAAAGGAAAGGGGATATTTTGGTTTGCTATGGAAAACTGTAGTCTACCTAGAGTGAACAAGCAAAATACAAGAAATGGTTAACTTAGCTAATCACAACTCTTTATTCTTTGCCAATAATATAAGCTATCTCTATAATAGGCATATTTTAAAACAATATCAATCCCCATAGAATGTTGTTGTCACTGAAAACTAAATGTCATAGGGTCCCTGTTAATGCTATTACCGTTGTATCCTTCAATTCATTGAGCAGATGAGATGGATATTCAAAGATATTTTAGCAGAGAGAAAGAGAAGCAGGAGATTGGCAGGCCAGTTGATTCTGAGGGAGCCGGTGTGATAGAGGTCAGTAACGGTCTATAGGTCTAAGGATTGTTTTGTTTTCTTCTAACAATAAGCATTTGTTGGCAGTTCTAGGCACTATGCATAGCCTAAACTAAATTACTTAATTATATGTATTATATATGCTAGCTATATTCTAACCAATTTAACTTTCTGCATTCATTGGCTGTGATAAATTAAATAAATAAATACGTAGATGTTACCCAAATGTAGGCTAAAGATGAGCAAATGCCCACAGATACACATGTGAAACTAAAATGAAAGCAATCCTACATACAGTACATGCAAATAAAGTAATCATCACTCCAAATCTTTTATTCCTTCTGCCATCAGGTTATTGTATTTAGACAGTAGCCACTTTAAATAGGATGCGTATCAATAACTTACATGATAAAGTATGCAGTGATGCCAATTTTTTTTCTTTTTTTTGTACTGCTATTTGTCATATTTGTTTAACTTACCAAATTTTTAGCTGTCTGGCCTCTGTCTGTTTTTGAACATTTTGGATGTTGTTTCATGTGACCAATTTGCATTTCGAAGTCATGCAATTAGCATCAGGGATTTTTTTTATCTTAAAGGATAAGACAGAAGGAGAGGCTGAGGAGGAAAAGGGTCAACAGGCAAGCTGCTTGAGGCAGGATGAGCAAGCGGGTCCAGAGACAGAGGAGCGTGAGCAAATGGAAATAGAGAGAGAGGAAGACCAAACTGATCCAGGGAGAGAGGAGCAAACAGACCTAGAGAAGGAAAATGAAGAAGCAACTGCAGCAACTTCTTCCAGTAATGTGCATGATTTAGGTAACAAAGATACAGGGCCCCGACAGGTGAAACTGAAGAGCTACCCACAAGATAGCTTTGGTACACAGAACAGGGCATTTCACCACAGCTGGTTTGAAAAGCACAACTGGTTGGAATGTTCAATCAACCGTAATGCAACTTTCTGCTTCCCATGTCGAGTGTTTGGCAAAAACATGATGCTTTGGTCAGTAGTGGTTGCAAGAACTGGAAGAAAGCCTTGTTTATATTTGGCAAGCATGATATGGCACACAAGCATAACGATAGTGTTGTTGCATGGAAAAGCTACCAGGCAACTACCCGACAGGGCGATGTTGCACAGATGATAGCATCTGCAAATGCAAGTGAGATAGCAGAGAGAAGAGAGTATCTAAGGCGAATTGTTGCAGTCACTTCCATGTTAGGGAGACAGGGAATCCCCTTTTGTGGCAATAAAGAAGGCGAGGACGAACCAAACAGAGGCAACTTTCTAGCTTTTATGGAGCTTTTAAAGGAGTTTGATCTGTTCCTTCAAAAATATAAACCTCCATCAAATGCTACCTATATCTCGCCAACATCTCAGAATGAGATTATTGATTGCTGTGCTCAAGAAGTGACCAATGTCATTGTATCTGAGATGACAAAATCCAAAATCTATGCCATTATGGCAAATGAGGCAAGAGATGCACAGTCAGAACAGCTGGCTGTTTGTGTTAGGTACGTGTCAGAGGGAGAAGTGAAGGAACGTTTCCTAGCACTTACAGAGATAAAATCATTTGATGCCCAGTCCACTGCTAACGAGCTGCAGCAGCAGATCCAGAAGAATGGTGTAGCAGAACTTAAGTGTGTAGCACAAACATATGATGGTGCAGCTGTTATGAGTGGGTCCACTGGAGGTGTGCAAGCATATTTTAGAAAGTTCCATCCTGAGGCTACCTATGTGCATTGTTATGCCCATGAGCTAAACCTAGTGTTATGCCATACTTGCATGGTTGTTTCAGAGGCTGTGGAGCTTTTCAGCTTGTTGGAGAGTGTGTATTCTTTTTTCAGCACCTCTCTAGTAAATCATCATAAGTTCATAGAGGCTCAGTCCAGGCTTGGATTGACAGCAGTTGAGCTCGTACAACTTTCAAACACTCGCTGGGCGTGCCAGCTGCGATCCATTAATGCTATTCTTGAGACATTATCTGCCATTTTTGAGTGTCTCTCTGTCATTGGATCCCCCATAGCTGTTGGTCTTAGAGCTCCACAAGTTCTCAACAGTCTATGCACTACTGACGTTTCAGGCACTTCTGTCTGTAACTCAAGGACTCCACAAGCTCCAACAGAAGGAGACTTTAGACCTGGCAGAAGCTTTTATGGGCAAAGAAGCTGTCTGTGACACTGAGGGGCAAACGCACAGATGCATATGCCACAGACCTGTATGAGAGAACCAAGGCCATGTGTCATACACACAGTATACCAGAACCACATGGTAAGAAAAGGCATAAACAGAAGAAAATGGAGGATTTTGTGTTGGAGACAACCTCGGGTTCAGGCACTGAGTTGATCAGCTCAGAGACGTTGAAAACCAGTTTGCTTTTCTCCTGTGTGGACAGGATGGTTAATGAGCTTGAACTAAGATTTTCAAGTGTACATTCAGGGCTCCTAAAAGGCATCCAGGCATGCAACCCTAAATCTGAGAACTTCTTGAGTGAATCCTACTTGGATGAGCTAGCCAGGCACTACAGCATTGACTTGGAAACAGAGGAGGTTCTCGTAGCAATAAACTTTCTTGGCCGCAAACCAGAGGCTGGATGTCCACCGCAAGACATGCTAACTAGACCCAGACATGTTCCCTCTCTGAGGGCAACCACCCAAGTTGCCCTTACAGTGCCTGTGAGCAGCTGCTCTTGTGAAAGGAGTTTCATGCACTGCTTCGGCTTCACTCCTGGCTGCGTCAAACAATGGGGCAGAAAAGGCTTCACAAGCTTGCAGCCATGTCGATTGGAAATGACATACTGAAGCACAACAGAGTGATAGACCGATTTGCCACCCTTAAAAACAGAAGGTTTTGAACATGATTTCATTCTTCATTTTCATTTATTTGAATACTGCCTTTTTGTTGATTTATATCATACATTGTATACATCATTTGGCAGAATAAATCATCTTTAATTGAGAAACGCTCAATGACACTATGACCTTAAAATTCTGGTTCTTTGGTTAAACTGTATGCAAGCCAAACTACACAGCGAAATTACACTCTGATTGAACCAATCCACAGCGCAGTTACAGTAATTAGTGTACAACCCCAAATCAGAAAAAGTTAGGACAGTATGGAAAACACAAATAAAAAAAGAAATTAGTGATTTCTAAATGTACTTTGACTTGTATTTCATTGCACACAATACAACAGCACATAATTTAATGTGTTCCTCATGATTTTTATTGTTTTCTTTTCAAAAAAACAAAATTCCTATTTTGGTTCTTGCAACACATTTCAAAAAAAGTTGGAACAGTAAAGCATTTATCACTTTGTAATGTTGCCATTCCTTTTCACAACACTTAAAAGACGTTTAGGGACTGAAGACACCAAGTGATGAAGTGTTTCAGGTGTAATTTTGTCCCATTCTTGCTGCAAACAAGTCTTACGGTGGGCAACAGTACGGGGTCTTCGTTGTCGCATTTTGTGCTTCAAAATGCGCCACACATTCTCTATTGGAGACAGGTCGGGACTGCAGGCAGGCCAGTCAAGTACCCGTATCCTCTTTCTCCGCAGCCAGGACTTTGTAATGTGTGCAGAATGTGGTTTTGCATTATCTTGTTGAAATATGCATGGACGTCCCTGGAAAAAATGTCTTCTTGAAGGCAGCATATTGTGCTCCAAAATCTCTATGTACTTTTCAGCATTAATGGTGCCATCACAGAAGTGCAAGTTACCTTTGCCAAGTGTACTGACACAACCCCATTCCATGACAGACTTGTTGCTGGTAACAGTCTGGATGATCCTTTTCTTCTTTGGTCTGGAGTACACGGCGCCCATTTCTCCTAAAAAATATCTGAAATACTGATTCATCTGACCACAGTACACGTTTCCACTGTGTGATGGTCCATCCCAGATGCCTCCGAGCCCAGAGAAGTCGACGGCGCTTCTAGACACTGTTAACATAGGGCTTCCTTTTGGCACAGTACAGTTTTAACTGGCATTTGTGGCTGTAACTACGTATTGTGGTACTTGACAAAGGTTTGCCAAAGTAGTCCTGAGCCCATGTGGTGATATCGCTTATAGATGAATGACGATTCTTGATGCAGTGCCGTCTGAGGGATCGGAGATCACAGTTGTTCAGTTTAGGCTTGCGCCCTTGTCCTTTACGCACTGAAATTCCTCCACATTTCTCAAATCTTTTAATTATGTTATGCACTGTTGAAGGTGAAATAAGCAAATGTCTTCCTATCTTTCTTTGAGGAACATTGTTTGAAATACAAGTCAAAGTACATTTAGAAATCACTACTTTCTTTTTTTATTTGTGTTTTCCATACTGTCCCAAATTTTTCTGATTTGGGGTTGTAAATGAATAGCATTCTGTGGACAACTTATCTTATTATAGAGAGGAATTAGATATACAACCCCAAATCAGAAAACGTTGGGACAGTATGAAAAACACAAATAAAAAAAGAAAGTAGTGATTTTTAAATGTACTTTGACTTGTATTTCATTGCAGACAATGTGAACACAAAATATTTCATGTTGTGTCCGGTCAACTTAATTTCATTTGTAAATATACATCCTTTCCTGTCATTCAGACCTGCAACATATTCCAAAAAAGGTTGGGACAGGAGCAATTTAGGGCTAGTAATCAGGTACATTGGTTAAATAATGATGTGATTTGAAACAGGTGATGTCAACAGGTGATTGTAATTATGATTTGGTACAAAAGCAGCATCCAAGAAAGGTCTAGTCCTTTAGGAGCAAAGATGGGCCGAGGATCACCAGTTTGCCAACAAATACGTGAGAAAATGTTTAAAAACAATGTTCCTCAAAGAAAGATAGGAAGACATTTGCTTATTTCACCTTCATCAGTGCATAACATAATTAAAAGATTCAAGGAATGTGGAGGAATTTCAGTGCGTAAAGGACAAGGGTGCAAGCCTAAGCTGAACAACTGTGATCTCCGATCCCTCAGGCGGCACTGCATCAAGAATCGTCATTCATCTATAAGCGATATCACCACATGGGCTCAGGACTACTTTGGCAAACCTTTTGTCAAGTACCACAATACGTAGTTACAGCCACAAATGCCAGTTAAAACTGCACTGTGCCAAAAGGAAGCCCTATGTTAACAGTGTCCAGAAGCGCCGTCGACTTCTCTGGGCTCGGAGGCATCTGGGATGGACCATCACACAGTGGAAACGTGTACTGTGGTCAGATGAATCAGTATTTCAGGTGTTTTTTGGGAGAAATGGATGCCGTGTGCTCCGGACCAAAGAAGAAAAGGATCATCCAGACTGTTACCAGCAACAAGTCCAAAAGCCAGGCTCTGTCATGGTATGGGGTTGTGTCAGTGCCCTTGGCAAAGGTAACTTGCACTTCTGTGATGGCACCATTAATGCTGAAAAGTACATAGAGATTTTGGAGCACAATATGCTGCCTTCAAGAAGACATCTTTTCCAGGGACGTCCATGCATATTTCAACAAGATAATGCAAAACCACATTCTGCACACATTACAAAGTCCTGGCTGCGGAGGAAGAGGATACGGGTACTTGACTGGCCTGCCTGCAGTCCCGACCTGTCTCCAATAGAGAATATGTGGCGCATTTTGAAGCGCAAAATGCAACAACGAAGACCCCGTACTGTTGCCCACCTTAAGACTTGTTTGCAGCAAAAATGGGACAAAATTACACCTGAAACACTTCATCACTTGGTGTTTTCAGTCCCTAAATGTCTTTTAAGTGTTGTGAAAAGGAATGGCAACATTACAAAGTGGTAAATGCTTTACTATTCCAACTTTTTTTGCAATGTGTTTGAAACAAAAACAATAAAAATCATGAGAAACACATTAAAGTATGTGGTGTTGTATTGTCTGCAATGAAATACAAGTCAAACTACATTTAGAAATCACTACTTTCTTTTTTATTTGTGTTTTCCATACTGTCCCAACTTTTTCTGATATGGGGTTGTAGTATGCTATTACTTTATCGTACTTTTACATGAGCAGACAGATAGCATTTGAGTCATTGCTTATAGAATAACTCATCAGGAGCAAAGTAAATCCCCCCATGCAGATTTGATGTGTCTAAAAGCTAACATTACAGTAACTCTTCTTTAACAGAGTAGAAATAGAAGAAGAGGATATGTCTGTCATGTTTTACTTGTTAACATCTTGGTTTCTTGACTGGTTGTTGACATAAGTGTAGCTCTAGATGTGAGTGCAAAGATTTTGCAAATGCAAGTTACAAATACCCTGGGGGGTAAGTCTTCCAATCCTAGTGACGTCCCTGGATGTCACTGATGTAATATCACTGATGTGATGTCATTAATGTGTTTTCTCCCTGTTGCAGGAAACGATGGAAGACATTGACAAGAATGGAGACGGTTTCATCGATCTGAAGGAGTACATCGGTAAGAAGATCTCTGTCGGGTGTTTGATGCTCTCTGACGTGAAGAGCAAACACGGAGGTTGCTGAGCCATATGGAGAGCTAACGTATGACGAGCTAACACGCTTGGCAAGCAAACACGTATGGCGAGCTAACACGTAAGACGAGCTAATACGTAAGACGAGCTAACACGTAAGGCGAGCTAACACGTAACGCGTAAGACGAGCTAACACGTACGACGATCTAACACGTACGGCGAGCTAACACATAACACGTAAGACGAGCTAACACATAAGACGAGCTAACACGTGCGGCGAGCTAACACGTAAGACGAGCTAACACGTACGGCGAACTAACACATAAGACGAGCTAACACGTAAGACGAGCTAACACATGCGGCGAGCTAACACGTAAGACGAACTAACACGTAAGACGAGCTAACACGTACGGCGAGCTAACACGTAAGACGAGCTAACACGTGCAGCGAGCTAACACGTAAGACGAACTAACACGTACGCCGAGCTAACACGTGACACGTAAGCCGAGCTAACACGTACGCCGAGCTAACACGTAAGACGAGCTAACACGTAAGACAAGCTAACACGTAACACGTAAGACGAGCTAACACGTAAGACAAGCTAACACGTACGCCGAGCTAACACGTAAGACGAGCTAACACGTGTGGCGAGCTAACACGTAAGACGAGCTAACACATAAGACGAGCTAACACGTAAGACGAGCTAACACGTAACACAAGCTAACATGTACGCCGAGCTAACACGTAAGATGAGCTAACACGTAAGACAAGCTAACACGTAACACGTAAGACAAGCTAACACGTAAGACGAGCTAACACGTACGCCGAGCTAACACGTAAGACGAGCTAACATGTGCGGCGAGCTAACACGTAACACGAGCTAACACAAAAGACGAGCTAACACGTAAGACGAGCTAACACGTACACCGAGCTAACACGTAACACGTAAGACGAGCTAACACGTACGCTGAACTAACACGTACAGCGAGCTATGAATAGGTCAGAGCTAAGGGTGCTCCGATTGATCAGTCACCGATCGGTATCGGCTGATAATGGCTTTAAAAAGTTTGATCGGTGGCTCCATAACGGCCGATCTGATAGACCAATCAGATGACGCACTACTCCTGAGAACATTTTCTACATGGAGCTAAAATGGCGGCCTCCCTACATTCACCGGTCTGGCAGTTCTACAAGGTGTCTGAATGGCAGCAGAACAGCGGTTGGCCCGCAGAACGAATGCGGTAGGAAGGCGGCTACCGCTTTTAAAAAGCGGCTGTACATACATTAGTGATTTGCAACGTGTGTACCAAGGAAATACCACGAGGCGGAAAGCTCCAAAGACATTTCAACACCACCAACCTCATCAGACATTTGAAGGTTAGTCACGGAAAGGAGTATGAGGAGTTTTCAAAGTTGGCTAACGCTAAGGAAGAGCGGAGTCGTGTAGCTAGGAGCTCTCAAACACTCAAACAGCTGTTTCCCAGTGTGTGTGTGTGTGTGCGTGTGTGTGTGTGTGTGTGTGTGTGTGTGTGTTTGTGTGTGTGTGTGTGTGTGTGTGTGTGTGTGTGTGTGTGTGTGTGTGTGTGTGTGTGTGTGTGTCGGTCTGTGTGTATGTGTCGGTCTGTGTGTGTGACTGTGTGTGTGTCTGTCGGTGTGTGTGTGTGTGTGTGTGTGTGTGTGTGTGTGTGTGTGTGTGTGTGTGTGTGTGTGTGTGTGTGTGTATATATATGTGTGTGTGTGTGTGTGTGTGTGTGTGTGTGTGTGTGTGTGTGCTGAAGAAATGTCTGCAGTGATTGAAAGGACATTTTTTTGATTTTGAGCTAGGACAGAAAGCCAAACAATTCCTGATACATTCTCTAAACATGTGTGACTGTTACGTAATGGTTGTTGATAAAAGTGATCAGTGATCGTATCGGCCGATACGTCTCCCAGCAATTGGTGATCGGCCCCATAAATCCTGATCGGAGCACCCTTAGTCAGAGCATGTGTGTTCTAACAGAGTGTAAATTGTAATTTACATGTAATTGTGTTTCTCAGATACACACAGACTTCCAGTTTGTTCTCCAGTGCTTCTCACATACACACAGACTTCCAGTTTGTTCCTCCAGTGTTTCTCAGATACTTTTTTCTTTCTGTCTGCAGGCGACATGTACACGTCAGACGGAGAGGAAGAAGAACCAGAGTGGGTCGCCACCGAGCGCCAGCAGTTCTCTGAGTTCAGAGACAAAAACAACGACGGAAAGATGGACAAAGAAGAAACTCTGGACTGGATTCTTCCCTCTGATTACGACCACGCTGAAGCCGAGGCCAAACACCTGATGCACGAGGCCGACGCCAACCAGGTGGGTCACCTGTCCTCTGTTAATGTCTACCTGTTAATCACTACTTCATATTTACCTGTTAATTACTACTTGATATATACCTGTTAATCACTGCTTCATATTTACCTGTTAATCACTACTTCATATATACCTGTTAATCACTACTTCATATATATCTGTTAATCACTGCTTCATATTTACCTATTAATCACTTCTTCATATATACCTGTTAATCACTACTTTGTGGAAGTTGTGGCAGTAACTGACAGAGACAACTTCTCACGTTGAGCACCCGAATGAGTGTCATGTTTATTCTTATAGGGAAAAAACAATTCATTCACAAAAAGGTGCTGCCCATTAACCCAACCCCCGGGTCCCACGTCATCACACGCTTAAAGGGACCGCAATTCCTGAACCAATGTATTTACAAGCATAACACATTATCATCATTACACTATAAAGGCGAATTATGTCTGTCACGTTCACTACACACGTCCCCCCAGAATTCACCACAACAGAAAAAACAAACAGTCAACGAGGCAAATAGTCAACGGGGAGGTGGGCATATCAACCGGCCACAACGGCTGCGCTGCACCAGAGGTCGAGGAACAGCAGCAGGCGCCCCGTCATCGCCCAGACGTGGGGAAAGGAGGGCACGAGGCACGGGAGGGAGGGAAACAGAGGGTGGGGGCATAGCTGGAGGCCGTCCACGCCGTGGGGGCTGAGCCAGGTCAATAGGCCCGGTCATGTCCAAGTGAGCCGGTTTGAGGCGGTCGATGGAGAGCAGCTCTGGCTTGCCGCCTCTGTCCACCACAAAATGTTAGTCGCCTGCCTTCAAAACCCGGAACGGGCCTTTGTATGGCGGGCGTAGCGGTCCCCTGTGGGCATCGTGGCGAATGAACACATAGTCCGCAGTCTGCAGCCCAGCTGGGACGTGCGACCGATGGAGACCGTGATAGGAAGTGGGGACAGGAGCGAAAAGCCTGGCATTGTCCAGTAGATCAGACCTCTGGAGCGGAGCAGACCAAGGAACTGTGGTGCTAGGGACAAAATCCCCTGGAACCCGCAGCGGCTGTCCATAAACAAGCTCTGCGGATGAGGACTGAAGGTCCTCCTTGGGCGCAGTCCTGATGCCCAGCATTACCCACGGGAGCTTGTCTACCCAGTTGCCGTCTGTGAGGCTGGCACGCAGGGCAGCCTTCATCGACCTATGAAAACGTTCACAGAGTCCGTTGGCCTGTGGGTGATATGCGGTTGTGCGGTGGAGCGCCACTCCGAGGCTCTGTGCCACAGCGTTCCACAGCTCAGACGTGAACTGCGCCCCCCGATCAGAGGATATGTCCGAAGGAGTGCCGAAACGGGCAACCCAGGTGCCGACAAATGCCCGTGACACCTCGACAGACGATGCAGACATCAGTGGCACAGCCTCAGGCCAGCGGGTGGTCCTATCAACCATCGTGAGCAGGTATGTGAAACCGTGAGAGGAAGGCAGAGGACCAACCAGATCTACGTTGACATGGTCAAAACGTCGCTCCGGAACCGGGAATAACTCCAATGGGGCCTTAGTGTGGCGGCTTACTTTGGCCCGTTGGCACTCAACACAGGTGTTAGCCCAGTCCCTAATGTCCTTCTTGAGACCACGCCAAACAAACTTAGCCGCAACAAGTCTCTGTGACGCTTTGGAACCTGGGTGGGAGAGTCCATGGACGGCACCAAACACATGTCGTCTCCATTTAGTGGGAAAGATTGGCCGGGGACAGCCTGTGGAAACGTCACACAGGAGCGTGGTGCCTGCCTCGCCAAAAGCAACGTCCTCAACCCGCAACCCCGTAGTAGAGGTCCGCAGGAGCTGCACGTCCGGGTCCGTGGCCTGATCCGCAGCCACACGATTGTAATCCAAACCTAGGTGGACAGCCCCCACCACAGCCCGTGACAGGCAGTCCGCCACATGATTTTCTTTACCAGCAATGTGCTGCAAGTCCGTCGTAAACTCCGAAATGAAGGACAGATGACGTTGCTGGCGGGCGGACCACGGCTCAGCCACCCTGGCTATGGCAAAAGTCAGTGGCTTGTGGTCCACAAAGGCAGTGAAGGGCCGACCCTCAAGCAGGTAACGAAAGTGTCTGATTGCGAGGTAGAGACCCAGCAGCTCCCGGTCGAAAGTGCTGTACTTCTGCTCACTGGGGCGAAACTGCCGGCTAAAGAAAGCCAGCGGCTGCCATGCCCCGCCCACCCACTGTTCGTAAACAGCGCCAACAGCGTAATCTGAGGCGTCGGAGGTGATGGCGACGGAGGCTGCAGGACAAGGATGCGCCAGCATACCGGCGTTCGCCAGGGCCGCCTTAGTGGCAGCAAAAGCCCTGTCTCTGCACACAGTCCAATCCACAATATGCTTCGGTTTACCTTGCAATGCCTCGTGCAAGGGCCGCATGAGCTGAGCGGCTCGAGGGATGAAGCGATGGTAAAAATTCACCATGCCGAGGAACACCTGCAGGGATTTGACAGTGAGCGGGCGCGGGAACTGAACAACCGCCTCCACCTTTGATGGAAGAGGAACTGCACCATCCTTGGTGACTCTGTGTCCCAGAAAGTCAACGGTGGAGAGACCGAACTGGCACTTGGCGGGGTTTACAATCAGCCCATGTTGGCTAAGCCGTTCAAAAAGAGTCCGAAGGTGTTCCAGGTGCTGAGATTTGGATGTGCTCGCCACCAGAATGTCGTCCAAATACACAAAAAGAAAAGGCAGGTCCCGCAAAACAAAGTCCATGAGCCGTTGAAAAGTTTGAGCGGCGTTTTTAAGGCCAAACGGCATGCGCAGGAACTCAAACAGCCCAAATGGCGTGATCACCGCCGTCTTGGGAATGTCCAGTGGGAGTACCGGCACCTGATGATATCCCCGGACAAGGTCCACCTTGGAAAAAATCACCTTGCCCGCCAGGTGCGCTGAAAAATCCTGTATGTTCGGTACCGGGTAACGGTCAGGTGTTGTTGCCTCATTAAGCCGCGGGTAGTCGCCACACGGGCGCCAGTTGCCGCCAGGTTTAGGGACGAGGTGAAGGGGCGACGCCCACGGGCTGTTGGACCGGCGGATTATACCCAGGCGCTCCATGTTTGTAAACTCAGCCTTTGCAACGGCAAGCTTAGCCGGGTCGAGGCGCCGAGCACGGGCGTAGATGGGTGGACCAGTAGTGGCGAGATGGTGCTCCACACCATGCTTCATGGCAGATGCAGAGAAAGTAGGCTGAGTGAGGGCTGGGAATCCAGCCAGCAGACGGCTGAAGTCATCAGAGGCCGAGAGCATGCTAGACAGCCGTACAGAGTCACAGTAGCTCAGGGTGCACATATAAGAACAAAACGTGACAGCGTCAACCAAACAGCGGTTCTTCACATCCACCAACAGTCCATGTGCACACAAAAAATCGGCTCCAAGGAGGGGCACGGCAACCTTAGCCGTCACAAAATCCCAGCCGAAACGCTGTCCTCCAAAACACAATCCAACGTACCTTGTTCCATACGTGCGAATGGGGCTACCATTGGCAGCTTCCATAGGGGGGCCATGGCTGCCAGTCACCATGTCCAAACGGGATGCAGGCAGGACGCTCCTCTGTGCCCCCGTGTCGCACAGAAAACGCCGTCCGGAGATGCTGTCACGGATGAAAAGCAGCCTGCCCACGCGGCCGACGCTCATGGCCATCACTGAGTGCCGGCCCCAGCGTTTCCCAACCTGCCGAAACTGCATGGCAAACGGCATTTGGTAGCTTTGGGCCCAAACTTTTCATGGTAAAAGCACAAGCCTGAAGACCGTTTTGGGCCAGAAAACAACTGCCGACGAGAACTGGTTTCGTTTCGTTTAACTTTATTGTCCCCCATGGGGCAATTTGGTTTACAGCAGCAGTTACATAAAACATACAGAACACATAATAATACAATATGTTTACTCAATCATTTAAAAAACTAATTGCTCTTGGGATCATAGACTTTTTAAATCTGTTAGTCTTACACCGTGGAACATTATAGCGGCGCCCAGAATTGAGCATTAAAAACTCTTGACACAAGGGGTGGGAAGGATCAGCGATAATAGCCTTAGCCTTCTTCACACATCTAACCTTGTACACCTCACTGAGGTCGTTTAAGGCAGTTCCAGCTATTTTCCTACACACTTTGACTACAGCAGTCAGGCTATTCTTTTGCTTCTCCAAGAGGGAACCATACCAACAAATAAATGAAAAAGTAAGAATTGATTCAATAAAACAAGAGTAGAACATTTTCATAAAAACAGTATCCAAGTTAAAATTTCTAAGTTTACGGAAAAAATACATACGTTGATGAGCCTTTTTGCAAACTGCATCTACTTGTGACTCAAAGCGCAGCTTGTTATCAATGACTATCCCCAGGTATTTGTAGGTCTCTACCTGCTCCACAACTTGACTGTTAATAAGAGCTGGAGTAAGAGGCACAGATGACCTACCAAAGTTAATAAGCATTTCTTTAGTTTTGTTTACGTTTATTTTGAGAAAGGAAGATTCACACCATTCAACAAAGTCTGATAAAACAGGGCCGTGCTCAAAGAACTGGTTGCAGCGATGAGTGTGGATTTGTCCGCTTCCACAGGATCAATGTGCGCAGGAAAAAGCGCGGCCACACCATATCCCTGACTCGCCAGGAAGAATTTATCAGCCTCCTCAGCCAGTCTCCGACAGTCAGTGATTGTGGTGTTGGCCAGTGCAGCCCTGAAGGGAGAAAAGCCTGCCGGCTCACTCAGCGTCCGACAGTTCAAATGTTTTCAACAGGTGAGTCTTGAGCGCCGTATACTTCTCAGCCGCCGGAGGATGCTTTAGAAGGCTCACCACTCTGGATGCCGTTGAATTTCCAAGCGCCGACACAACGTAGTAATACTTTGTTGTATCCGCGGTAATGTCACGCAATGCAAATTGCGCCTCAGCCTGGGCGAACCACGCCGACGCCGATGCTTCCCAGAATTCTGGGAGCTTGAGAGAAACAGCATTAACAGACATGGTCGTGTCGCGCCTCTGGATACGTCCAGCAGACTAACGTCAGGGTCACCAGTGTGGAAGTTGTGGCAGTAACTGACAGAGACAACTTCTCACGTTGAGCACCCGAATGAGTGTCATGTTTATTCTTATAGGAAAAACAATTCATTCACAAAAAGGTGCTGCCTATTAACCCAACCCGCGGGTCCCACGTCATCACACGCTTAAAGGGACCGCAATTCCTGAACCAATGTATTTACAAGCATAACATATTACATTACACTATAAAGGTGAATTATGTCTGTCACGTTCACTACAACTTCATATTTACCTGTTAATCACTACTTCATATATACATGTTAATCACTACTTCATATTTACCTGTTAATCACTACTTCATATTTACCTGTTAATCACTACTTCATATATATCTGTTAATCATATTTTTTATGTTTCTTTCAGGATGGAAAACTCACCAAAACTGAAATCCTGAACAAATACGAGACGTTTGTTGGGAGTCAAGTGACGGACTTCGGGGAGGCGTTACTACGACACGACGAGTTCTAAACATGAGATTTTACTGTTTTTAGAGAAAATTTATTTTGTAAGCCTACAGAAAATATTTTAATTACTTTGAGTTGAGGATTCCAAACGTTGAGACTTGTGTAACATCCAAAAATGTCTTCCAGCGCTCAGTTTGATCTTTTTATAATATTCAATTTTTAGGACTTTATGTTCCATCCAAGTTTGGTTTTTCTCTTGTTAAGGTTTTCTCTTGTTAAACCGTTTTTATCTTTCCATTTTCTGCTTTCTTTTCTGTTTCTGAGACAACCCACACATCCACATTTAGAAAAGACAGTTTAGAACTTTAATGAGAAAATCAAGTAGAGGAATCTGAAATACCTTGAAAAAAACAATCATCGTTTATCATTTATTATCACTGTTTCAGTTTGTCTTGAATTTGCACAGCAACAGGAAGTCAGTCCTTCATATTCTGGACTGTTACAGCCTGTTTATCATTAAACATTTCATATTGAGAAGTTGTTTCTGTATTTATAAAACTGTGTGTAGATTCTATTGTGAGAGATTTTGTGCGCCAAAAAGTCAGATTTTTCGTAGCTCACTAAAATGCAGTCTACAAAACCTTGGGAGCATAACACACGATCACACGGATGGTCAAAAGGTTGCGGAAAACTGGGCACATTTTTGGAGGAATGTTGCGACTGCAAATTTCACCCTGCTTCACACTACTTTTTGTTGCGTAACAGGTTTTATAAATGAGGCCCCAGAGCTAAATTATTACACAGACACTAATAGTGTGTCCCAAATCGCGCACTTCCCTTAATGCACTCAGAGAAGTGCACTTCGTGCACTATGTACTTACTTGCATAGTGCGTAAAATTTGACAGGGGAGTGTTGTCTCAAATCGCGCACTGCCTCATGTACTTACCGGAAGTAACGATCACAACATCTTAGTCCTCCTTCTTCTTCTTCTGTGAAATTGTGAATTGTACCCAGGGCAGAGCATTCCCACCACCTATTGTCACCAAAGACAGTATATAAAATGGACCCAGTGACTCCGCTGTTTTTGACGGAGACAAGTGAAGTCTATTAGAAGCACTTTTCCGGTGATGGTTGAGCGTTACTGAGCGTTACTGCGCAGCTGCAAACTGAGCTTTCCGCCGTAGATGTGACATGCGCAACGTGTCTGCAAGTTGTAAATCTTCTGGTAGCTGTGCCAAGAGAAATCTCAATCATTCCCAATCTTGCAGAGATGGAGAGCGTAGGTATATGTAAGGTGATAACATAGGCACAGGCTAATTATCGCTAACTAAAATGCTAGTTAACATTAGTAATTAAACCAAACAGCTAATGTACGTTGAAACTGCCTGTGAGCTTCTCCTGTACTGTACGGTAATTCCTCTACTATGAGACAGTAAGTCGCGTGGTTATGACACAATCGTTAGCCTATTTTTATAAAAACGTCTGCTACGGAACCATAACGTGAGGTACAAGGTAATGGAGCCTTTTATACATTGTCGTGCTTCTTCAGAAATAAACGATGGACAAATGAAGTATTTAAACGCTTCAGTTATTGGCTGTCAAAGTGACGCTAAAATGAATGGCTTACATTTGTATTGTTCGGTCGGTCTCGCGTGTATAATGCCGCCCCTTCCGCTACGTAGCCAAGATGGCGACCGTTAAAGGGATACTTCACCGATTTAGCATTCAGCTTTGTATCAGTAGAAACCCGGTAGTATTTCTGAATGACCGTGCGTCCCTCCCTCATATCCCCCTGAGACAGGAGATATCTGCATTGGGGGGTCCGGAAAAAATCTTCCGATGACGCAAAATGACGATTTTTGCGTCATCGGAAGATTTTTTGGCCAGAGCAAAAGACTACAACCAGTAGTAGGACCTACTTCCGCATGTTTTAAACCCGCCCATCGCCCGAAGCTAGCCGATCTCGGCCGGAAAAAAACGAAATGTCAGCCATCTTGAATCCTCGCTAAACAGGGCTCTGCTCTATCTTCTCAGCAGCAAACTTTTACAACAATTATGTGCATTCAAACTACCGCACGTGTACCACCGGGATACATCGCTACACAGCAGAGAATATGCAGGAAACGTTATTACAGACGGAATAATCGGCCCACTACGAGAGCTTCGCCTGCACCGAGACCAGCACGGGGACCGGCGGACTCGCTCGTAGCCGGGTAGGGGACATCTTCGTCGGCTAGGTGGGAAGCTAGCGCTAGCCGGGGAAAGGCACATCCAGAGCGAGCTAACGCTAGCCGGCTACCTGTCCCATCAATCCTGCTTGCAAGTGTCCGTTCATTTAACAACAAACTGGACTACATCCAACTTCAACGATGCTCCCAACGCGAGTTCAGAGACTGTGTTTTTTGCTCAACAGTGAACCGGACTGTCCAGCTACCAGGACTGCTAGCCCTCCGACAATCCGAGCTTCTTTTACTGTCTATGGCTCTCTCTCATGGATGTATTAAGAGAACTTCTCAGCAGCAAACTTTTACAACAATGATGTGCATTCAAACTACCGCACGTGTACCACCGGGATACATCGCTACACAGCAGAGAATATGCAGGAAACGTTATTACAGACGGAATAATCGGCCCACTACGAGAGCTTCGCCTGCACCGAGACCAGCACGGGGACCGGCGGACTCGCTCGTAGCCGGGTAGGGCACATCCTCGTCGGCTAGGTGGGAAGCTAACGCTAGCCGGCCACCTGTCCCATCAATCCTGCTTGCAAGTGTCCGTTCATTAAACAACAAACTGGACTACATCCAACTTCAACGATGCTCCCAACGCGAGTTCAGAGACTGCTGTGTTTTGTGCTTTCGTGGGAAACATGGCTGAACAACAGTGAACCGGACTGTCCAGCTACCAGGCCTGCTAGCCTTCCGACAATCCGAGCTAGAGATGCTCTGTATGAAGGTGAGCTGTGTTAACACGGACTGGTGCAGAAATGGGGTGATTTGTATCCAACTAACTGCTAACCGCTGGAGTTTGTGACTGTTACATGGCAACCATTCTACATTCCACGCTAATTCACGGCTGTGTTTATACTCGGTGTTTACAGCCCACCAAGCCTAATGCTGGTATGCTTAGCTGAACTTTACGGAGCCTATAATGTGTGTGTGCACGGTAAATGTAGCCTGTTTCGTATGTCGTTATTATATAATGTAGTTTTTATATATTTTAAATGTGTATTTATATATTTTAAATTGACTCGAGCCACGATGAAACGTTGTTTTGTGTATATGGTTGAAATAACAATAAAACACATTGAGTTGAGTCGAATGCCTCTGTCTGTCAAGCGGTAGGCGTGGCTTGGGAGTGGACTCAAAGCAGCGAAGCGAAGTGCATTCTGGGATTTGGTGTCTTTCATCCATATGAGCCAAAAACACATTTTCTGGCTTTTCTCGGCCTAGAAGGCACCAATTACATTTTTGTTTCACATTCCTGCTACATAGGTGACCCAATTTAAAGATATATTAGGCTTTCCAGCGGTGAAGTATCCCTTTAAGTGTGGAAAGTGCAAAGGCAGTTGTCAGTACCCAATCTGTTCCGCCTGCCCGATCCGTTCTGCGCATGCGCATAATTGCGTAGTAGAAAACCTTAGTTAAAAAACACTTGATGGCATTCCTGCTGAAACAATGTCCGATTGGGTAGTGTTTGGTTCAGAAGCCTTTATCTGAGATATCTGACGTTAGAAAGTGCTGCTTTGTTCCACTACAATCTAATGTTAGCATACTCCTAGCGGCTTACTATTATGTAGCATGCTAACGCGACATAGCTGTAATCTTGGCCAATGCTGGTAATTTCTCCCACAATTCCGGTCACTTTAGTGCTGGGACATGTCCGGTGTTTTAGTATATGGTTTAAAAGCCTTTATTGGTGATTGTTCGCGGTAGCAGTGGAGTATATAGCAGGACTTTACCGTGAAAGATCACCACCGTTGGCCAACCCTAACCCTGTTTTACCTTATATTTTTATAAAAGTACAAACACATAAAGTGAGGTGTATACACATGATTAGACTTTATTTAAAGCACGATTAACCCTTTATTTAAAGCATGATTAACCTGAAGCAGGACGGAGCAAGGCTCCTAGCTCAGGCTAGCTAGCGTTAGCAAATTAACTTCAAAGTTGCAAACAAATGAAGCAACGTAAGCCTTTGTTTAATTTGCTACGTGGTGTCGTACTGGATGCCCGGACAACCCTCCGTATATCATTAACAGATACTTTAGGCAACTCCAGCAAACAACTTGTACTGTCAATGTCTAATGTTTTCTTCTGGCAATCGCGCAAGCGTAGAACCGATCAGGTAGTGTCGTAAAAGCATGAGCTTCTGCGCATGCACAGACTTATGCACATGCGCAGAACGGATCGGGCAGGCGGAACGGAACGTCTGCGGAGTCAATCGGTTTCCATTCTAGTCAATGTGTGTATTTCCGCCAGTTGCGTAACGTCTGCATCCCGACTCCGGCAGTCCGCAGCCCTCCGGATCAGATTCGCAGATCTTCTATTTTTGCCGGACGCCGGAGAGCTCCGCAGCAATTCAGCACACGGCAGATAGTTAGGGACAGGAAGTCGAGCACATAAACAAAATAAAACTACACTTCACTACACCTTGAAAACACAGCACGGAGTTGTTTCCTCTCTAATCCTCGGAATAGAAACAAACTGTTGGTGGTTTTGTGGTTCTATTCTTCGTGAATTTGCGAGATCTGGTTTGTCCTCGAGACTACAGCTGTCAGTCCTGGACGCAGCTGTTCCGCAACAACTCCGGATCCGGTGGGTATTGACGGACGGCGGACCACGGAACCGTTCCGCAGCGGAGCCGTTCCGCAGACGTAACGTAACTAGTGGAAATCCAGGGTTAGCATTTGGAGAACTCGTACAATGGAACAGGCTACCAAGTGCACGTCATTGCATGCCTGCGTCATTTAAAATGTTTTGCCTTCACTTCCGCTCTGCATTTCAAACACTGGACGAAATGGATGTGGAACTGTGAACTGTGCTGTGCATTTGTTTTGTTGAGATGAAGAAGGTGATTCAGCGTCAGTCTGCTTGCAGGAGGAGAATATTCTGTCGGCAACTTTACCCGTAACATGCGAAGGTAGGTAACGTTACCAACACTGATAGGCTATTGAGAATGAGGACATACGTCAGGATTTGGGAGGGGTCTGAGCCCGTCAGCCATTTATGGGTGCCTACACTATCGGTTGCCAGGGGCAACATTGTACGAGCGAGCGACACAGAGACGGAGCGAGCGACACAGAGACGGAGCGAGCGACACAGAGACGGACCTGAAAATTATTATCACAGTGTTTAAACTTAAGAAAATTAAGAGGAATTGGAGAAAAAGGCAGCAAAAGAACAGGGACCTTACAGGGAGAAACTTACTACCAGCACCAAGCAGAGGTATTTAGAGAAGCTGGCTGATATCAACCACGTTGACCCATACGAGCTGCCGGCAGCACAATGGAACAGAGACCTGGACTCTTTACCACCTTTACCACAAACGAAGCAAGCAGGAAAGGTTAACACGTTGAACATTTGAACAGCTTATTTACGTGAGCTTATTGCCTTGTGTGCGCTGATGACCTCATCTGTTGACATTTCCGAATGCCTTCCTACAGTTGTTTAATAAAAGCTTTCCACACAAACAAACGTAGCCTACATGTGTCATTAGTATGAGAAAGAAATGAGATTTTAACGGTGTCTGGGTTCGGACAGAACAATTCGGCCCGATCCATGCTATAACCTACGTGGAGATTATTAATTACTTGGTTTTTGGCATCAGTTATCACACTATGCAAGAATTCAAAAGCATGAAATCCTTGGAAAGCTACGAGTCTTTCTGCTGCGGCTGGGTGCAAGACTTGGTCATCTACAAGCCCCAAAACACAGAAGATATTTGTGCTGATAGTTACATTAATGCACTGTTCATTCTAAAGCACCTTAAAGATGTATGGCATCTTATATATTTTACACTGTCACCCCCTGTCATGTAAATGTGTTAGATGAAGGACATGTTAGTCACGTAAACTAATTTGACATGTCAAAATTTGCACTATACGATAAAACTGTGACACGTGGTTCCTACGATGTCCACGAAAATCGTGTGAGGAACTGAATCAGTTGTTTACACAGCAGTGTGTTCCAGACATTCTAAAATAGTTAATTATCTTGAATCTAGACTATAGAAAAACAGAAGAACCTCCTCTGCTACCAACACAAACAATGAACATGAGCACCTAAAAATGGCGGAAGGGGGCGGGGCGTTGTGGCGTGACGACATCTCCTCATTCTCAATAATGTAAGCAATAGTCATTTCTCTTATTTATCCCATGTCAACATATTAAAAACTTGTGGGAGTTCATGTTTCTAGTTGTCATAGCTAACACTTACTGGTAAGGAGAATTGCATCAAGTAATTGTAATTGCATTAGCTAAGCTTACAGTTGCAGTTTATATTAGCTTGTAGTTTACTGCATACATGTAACATTTGCTAATTGTTTAGTAGCTTGTTTAGTAGCGTCTAGCTTTCAAACAAATGTGGTGCAAAATACAGGGCTCTCAAGTGTCACGCATTGAGCGTGACAGTCACTCATTTCGGTCTGTTGTCACGCACTCCCGCCACACATAGTATTTCTCACGCAGAAAAACTATTTATAATATATTTAATATACCGCAGCGCCCAAAATGTCTCTGGCCGCGCCGCTCTCACTATGGAACCGGCAGAAATCAAGAGGCTCCCCTGGAGATCTTGGTCAGTCAGTAGTCTTATCAGCCAATCAACAAAAAAAAGAAAGGGGCTACACCAGACGTGCCGTCAGCTGATTTTGCCGAGGCTTCGGCTCGAATGTTTTGAGTGTAGCCCTGAATGTATTTAGAAAAGTTGACTGACAAATATGAAAGTGGCTTAGTGTCCACTCTCACTGTAAAAAGCTGCAGCTTCAGGTTTATGGACGCGCTCTGCTGTCGACATGCTGCGGCAGATGTGACGCGTTTGAGCTCCGTTAATTCTGTTTTCCACCTCCGACGTAGAGCAGCTTTCAGCCACTTCACTAAACTTTGTCTCATTCAGAGACCCAGACGGGGATCTATGGTCAGTCAGAAGGTCTGAGGTCTACCGTATCAGCAGAGATATCACATAATGCATAGCAGACTATTGTGCAGGTGGATTATTTTCTGAAATATTGTGACTGTATTCTTGTAATATCCTATTATCACTTTATTTTTCACAAAATATCACGACTCCTCCAAATCTCAGAGAGCATGGAATGAGTCATATTTTGAATGTGCAAAAGTTTTGGACATGAGCAGAAATCTTGCTCAAACACATCTAAAAAATTAAAGGTTTATTAATCCATTAAAATTAATAATGTATAATTGAGGTGAATAATTGTCAAATGCACATTTAAGGAGGTTACTTCCCCAACAAAAGATGCAAAAGAGAAGGTCAGAGTAAATGATGCCTAAGCTACATGTGTGCTGACTCAGATATAATTAGAAAAGTTGATCCAAATGAGAATAAATAGTTGAAAGCAATGCAGAATACCCAAGAGCCTTACTGCAATATATTCCATTATGTTTTTATATTTGAATTGTAATTTGTGTCCCTTTACATAAAGATATTTCCAGCATATTGATTCAGAAATGGGTACTAATAGGTGCATATCAATTCACCACAATGCAGGAAATGAAGTGTTTAATGCTCAACATTTTCTGGGGGTGGACCCCAGGACTAACATCTACAAACTGGAAGCTATAATGAACATACACTGGCTATTAACAAGCTGGGCGGGGGGGGGATGTCACTCTTGCCTGTCTTCAAAACTTGAGAGCCCTGAAAATATAATCAGCAACTACAACATGGTAAACGCTACCATGTAGTGAGCTACCACAGGCAGTATGATATGCAATAAACTGCAAGTGACAAAGGTTAAATAGTACTGTAAACACCCAAGCTACAAGACTACAACCAACATATGAAAAGTAATAACAACACCATTGATAAACACCCACTAACAGTAAAGGTAGTTAACTACTGGACTAACCTGAAGCTTTCTAATGTTACCAGGACAGGTTAGATAACTACTGGACTAACCTGAAGCTTTCTAATGTTACTAGGACAGGTTAAATAACTACTGGACTAACCTAAGCTTTCTAATGTTACCAGGACAGGTTAGATAACTACTGGACTAACCTAAAGCTTTCTGATGTTACCAGGACAGGTTAGATAACTACCGGACTAACCTAAAGCTTTCTGATGTTACCAGGACAGGTTAGATAACTACCGGACTAGCCTAAAGCTTTCTGATGTTACCAGGACAGGTTAGATAACTATTGGACTAAACTAAAGCTTTCTGATGTTACCAGGACAGGTTAGATGACTACTGGACTTACCTAAAGCTTTCTGATGTTACCAGGACAGGTTAGATAACTACTGGACTAACCTAAAGCTGTCTAATGTTACCAGGACAGGTTAGATAACTACTGGACTAACCTAAAGCTTTCTGATGTTACCAGGACAGGTTAGATAACTACTGGACTAACCTAAAGCTTTCTGATGTTACCAGGACAGGTTAGATAACTACTGGACTAACCTAAAGCTTTCTGATGTTACCAGGACAGGTTAGATAACTACTGGACTAACCTAAAGCTGTCTAATGTTACCAGGACAGGTTAGATAACTACTGGCCTAGCCTAAAGCTTTCTGATGTTACCAGGACAGGTTAGATAACTACTGGACTAACCTAAAGTTTTCTGATGTTACCAGGACAGGTTAGATAACTACTGGACTAGCCTAAAGCTTTCTGATGTTACCAGGACAGGTTAGATAACTATTGGACTAAACTAAAGCTTTCTCCTTCTGTCTGCAGTCTGGAAGCAACACCAACATCAGCAGCTGAGTCTGATCACCGCTTCATGTTGAATATACTTGTGTACAGTATATAGTAATGTTTGAATAACTGTTATTATACAGATGCATGTTTAGTTTTTAGGGCTTGTATACCTAATTAGTTATATAATTATCCAGTCAGAAGTTTCCTGTGTCCACGTCAGAATTTGATGGAAAAATATACTGAAAAACAGTTTATATTATATACACACACCCAAAAACTTAGACAGACAAACCAGTTAATTTAAAGCATTTATTTGATGAATGCCAATCTCTACTAGGCTATAGCAAATCATCTATTCAGCATCTCTCTTTGGCTTCGGTCTCCCTGCTCTCTTGTCTTTTGCTTTCCCATCCTCAGTGACCGCCTCCGTTTGTTCCTTAGTACCTGTTAAAGACAGCACACACAAGAAACATATGTTTACCGTTATGAATGCTATAACGTAAATGTTACAGAACGTTATACTTGTGACATGGGAAACTACTCGTACATATTAGCTCTCATTTAACGTTGCTAGTGAAGTTAAAAAGGTGCAGAGTTACCTCCCATTCTGTAGTTACAACTGATAAACACACCATCTACATCTCTGCTAACGTTACACATATAGCTACAGTAATGGCATATAAAAAGAGATGAAAATGCCACCGCACATTAAACTTTACAAACACAAATGGCAAAAGACAACCTAGCTAGCTAGCTAACAGCCTAATGTTAAATGATAGGTTCAGTTAGCTAACGTTAGCTCAGGGTGTATCTACCTAATTACGATAGCAATTTGTACCAGCATTAAAGCGTTAATGTGTTAGCTACATTGATGTAGCTAACACATTAACAGTGATAACAAATGTATGGCAAACACTAAAGATACTTACATTTAAATGATTATTTCGCCGTCAGCAATGCCGCTCAATCTCTCGCTTAGGTCCGCCATTTAATTTTTTTTAATGAGCTGGCAAAGCCGCCAGAGGATTGTGGGTGATCTGGGAGCGCGAAGGATACACATATGCATCCTTCGCTGTCTATGGGAAATTCTCTGAATGAAGGACTCAGTCCTTGGTGGAATTCGGAGGATCCTCGACATTGGAACGGTCCTTCGACGGACGTCGATGACGTAGCATCCTCCAAATTCTGGCTTCGGAGGATCCTTCCTTGACATTGAGAAACAGCTAGTATATAAACGATCGATCCACACAAGTTTTTGACCATTATGAGTGCACCATCCGGGTACTTGTAGTGCACTGCATTTACCACACTTCGACGAGTGACACTTTGAGTGCACTCAAATAGTTAGTATACCGGTAAGTACAGAAGTGCGCGGTTTGGGACCGGTTTGGGACACCATAACGGTACGTTTCCACACAGCGAAATTTCGCTTCGCTCTCATTGAGGTTGAATGGAGACGAAATTTGGCCTGATTGGGCGAGATGAGAGCGAATCGCCGAGGGGAGCAAAACAGAGTTGACGAAAGTTTAACTTTATTCAAATGAGGACCACTTCAGAACCAATCAGGTCTGCGTGTTCGTGTTTGGAGGCGGGAGTTACAAGTATGACCAAGATAGCGGAGATTATCAGCGCTGTATCCGGCTGTATCATGAAAATTTCGATGTGATTAAAATGTTTCTACACAAACATGTGTACTTGTATCAACACAAATTGTGATTTAGCCTATATGACACACAAACTTAGTCAGGGCACATACACCACTAAATAGACCACTGTATATGTTAGTTTTGCTCCTTGGATGACGTATGGATGACGTAGGATGGTAGACAAGATGGCGCCTGTGTTTGGCTACGCATCGGTCACCTCTCTGCTCTCCCATATATTTGTAATTTTCCTCGGGATTTTCCTTGTGTCAACTCTATCAACCACCAGTTATGTCTCTGCAATGATACAGTACGATCGGGCCGCGTTGCTCAATATTAAGGCACATATGCAGGACTTTTGTATTACCTCGGACAGATTTTCTGAGTTTTTCCCTCCAAAACTGGAGTGCCACACATCATCGCCGGAATACCTGTTGCTTACCCGACGCCGTGGCAAGAGGAGGAAGCGGGGATTCAGGGCTGGGGTCCAAGTCTGGAGGAGAAAGTGGCGATCCCGTGGATTTTCATCTGGGCCGAACGGATCCAATGCTCCGGGGAGTGAGCGGTGCCTGAGGCTGGTTCCGGTCTGGGAGACCAATCGGGACGCGGTCCGTGCGTCATCGCCTGTGCGGAGCGCCGCCGACCTGATCTTCCCCTCTTGGCCTGCTTGCCATCGCACGCCCCGCCAGCGTGTCCTGTGCCCGGTTACCTGTCTGACGGATCATGCCACCCAGCATGTCCCAGGCCAGCCCCTGTCACGCACGCGCTCTACCAGGATGGCACTTCTCAATGCGCGCTCCATTGCGAGCAAGGCTTTTATCTTGAATGACCTTTTCACTAAGGAGAACTTGGATTTTCTGTTCATTACGGAGACATGGCAGCGAGAAAACGAGCACTTTCATCTTAAAGAACTATGCCCCCCGGACTGCTCCGTGTTTGGGACTCCTCGGCTGGCATGCCGTGGAGGCGGACTTGCGCTGGTCTTTCGGGATTCTTTCTGCTGCAGTTTGATGGTCACCGCTTCGTTCAACTCCTTTGAGCTGCAGATGTGTAAGGTTGGAAAAATACACCCTTTACTGTGTTTTAGTTTACCGACCTCCTGGTCCTGCACGTGCATTTTTTGACGATTTCTCTGAGTTTTTAACGACTATCATCAAACTAGATCGTGTTTTAGTCCTTGGGGACTTTAATCTGCATATTGACGATCCCTCTTGTTCGATTGCAGCTGATCTGTTGGCTATTATGGATTCTTTCAATTTTGTACAGCATGTTTCCGGCCCCACGCATAAAAAAGGCCACACGTTAGATCTGGTTTTCTCTTATGGCCTAAACATTGATAATCTGAGTGTTGACGATTTTCAAATTAGTGACCATTGCTGTATTTCTTTTAATTTGTCACTTACCACAATGCCTACTGTTTGTAACGTTCTAACAGAAAAACGCATCATTAGTGAGACAACACCTAGTGATTTCTCTGCCTCTTTTGACTCTCGCTCCTTTGTTGAATGTGATGATGTTGATTCATTTGTGGAAAGTTTCAACAACCACTGTCTGTCAGTTTTAGATATGGTAGCGCCTGTTAAAAAGATTTCTGGGTCACAGAAAAAGGTCCTCCCTTGGATAAATGATAACATCTGTAGTTTTAGGAGAAAATGTCGGAAGACAGAGCGCCTGTGGAAAGCCACTAAATTAGAGGTACATAGACTCCATTTAAAAGACATGATGCTGGATCTGAATGAATTGATGAAGCAGGCTTGCTCATCTTATTTTTCTAATCTTGTGTCAGGAAATAAGAAAAATCCAAAAGTCTTGTTTGACACCATTGAGAATCTTACTGCACCTTCAGCTCCTTTTGTGCCTGTGTACACACAAGAGGACTGTAACAACTTTTTGTCGTTCTTTGTGAACAAAGTACATGACATTAGGGCCAGTGTTAATTCTCCACTCATTAGTGTTTGTTCTACTGAGTTTTCACCTGTGTCATCTTGGTCGTCCTTCACTCCTGTCAGCCTACAGGATGTAAAGACTATAACAGGAAATATGAAACCGTCTTCGAGCCCCGCCGACATTGTCCCAACAACTCTATTGTTGAAAACGTTTGATATTGTCGGCCCCTGTGTGGAAAAAATAATTAATCTGTCACTTAGATCTGGCTCAGTTCCCAGCTACTTCAAACATGCTGTGATAAACCCGATCCTTAAAAAGCCCAATCTTGACCCTTCAGAACCTAAAAACTACAGGCCCATATCAAAACTTCCATTTATCTCCAAAATTTTGGAAAAAGTCGTGGCATGCCAGCTGACCTCCTTTATGGAGCAGCATGACTTGTTTGATACTTTTCAGTCTGGTTTCCGAAAATTACACTCCACTGAAACAGCCCTTATCAAAGTCTCTAGTGATGTGATGATGGCAGCAGACTCTGGCCGCTACACTGTACTTGTACTACTTGATTTGACTTCTGCTTTTGACACTGTGGATCACAGTATACTGATCAATTGGCTTCATAATGAGACGGGACTATCAGGAACTGTCCTTCAGTGGTTCTCGTCCTATATACATGACAGAACCTTTAACGTTGCTGTAAACAATGTACAGTCTGATGTAACAAATTTGTCCTGCGGAGTGGCACAAGGGTCAGTTTTGGGTCCTATTTTGTTTTTACTGTACATTTTGCCACTTGGTCAAATTATTGGTTGTTTCAAAGATGTATCATATCATTTCTATGCCAACGATGTCCAGTTGTATTGTTCCTTTAATGATGCTGAGTTTCATCGTTTGTCTCTGTTCCTAGAGTGTGTGTCCTCCATCAAAGACTGGCTTGCCAATAACTATCTGCAGATAAATTCAAACAAGACTGAAAGCCTCAGAAACCTGGGGGTTATGTTTGACCAGGCCATGTCTTTGGAGACACACCCAAAACAGCTCGTCCGAAATTGCTTTTATCATCTTAGGAATATCTCTAAAATTCGCAAATTGTTGTCAAAGAATGACCTGGAAATGATAATTCACGCTTTCATATCAACAAGGCTTGACTACTGTAACTCTGTGTTTACCTGTCTGAATATGTCTGCTTTGAACAAACTGCAAATTGTTCAAAATTCTGCTGCTAGACTTTTAACAGGTGCCCCTCGAAGGTCTCATATCACTCCAGTCTTGTCAGCTCTCCATTGGCTCCCTGTAAAATTCAGGATCGACTTTAAGATTTTAGTGCTGACTTTCAGGGCCTTAAACGGTCAGGCCCCACAGTATATCCGAGACCTTTGTGAAGCCGTATTTCCCTAGCCGGACTCTTCGGTCCTCTGACCAAAATTTGCTTGCAGTCCCTAAGACTCGTTATAAGACCCGAGGGGACCGGTCTTTTCAGTCTGTTGCTCCCTGACTGTGGAACGCCCTGCCCCTGTCCGTGCGTCTGGCTGACTCTGTTGTCTCTTTTAAAAAGGATCTGAAAACTTGCTTATTTAGGAAAGCTTTTGGTTGATGGGTTCCCACTAGCGTCCCTTTCTTTTGATATATGTATATGCATTTTATACTGTTCTACCTATTCTGTTGTACAGCACTTTGGGATTTTATCTGTGAAAAGCTCTTTATAAATACATTTTACTTACTTACTTACTTAATTACTAAACACTCAAACTTTTCAGCTAGCTGACAGGCTAATCGCTAGCAGCCACGGCCTTAAGCATCTGGGGGCCCGTTTCCATAACTAATATGGAGCCCTACCCACATAAAACATAAACATAATAGAGCAGAAAAAGAAAGGATTCCTGTTGGTTTGCATCAGTGGTAGCCTATATTATTTTATTAGTGCACTTTCATCTTCATGAACAGGCAGCTCAACATAGAAATAATCCAACCTGATTTGATTAAAACTATATACAATTATACAGCATTTTACGTTGGAATAATCCTCGCCCTTTCACACAGGGCAACTTCACTGCTTAATTGATTTGCACAGTGTAGGAACTTCATCGCCATGTTCTTGTTCTACTAACAATGTTTGGTCATCATTATTGCCAGCAGTTTGAGTTGAAGACGGATAATCTGTATTCGGGCTAGCATCCTGTGACGGGGGTCCGGTAGGGTTACAGATGCTGGACCAAAAGAAAAGGTCACTTTTGGTAGACTGAATAAAGCTTTTCTTTTGTTGTCCGATATCATCACTAGAGCGCTCTACAATTTTAGTGTCGGCTGATTTGACCACGGCACGGACGGAGATCCAAGTTTCGGCTGGCTTGACCGCAGTTGTGAGTGAAGAGGAAGAATGGAGAATGATGTGAGGAAGCTGGCGTTTTGTTACAGTAAAGTTCAGTAAAGTTTGACTGACAAAGTGGACAAACTCAGGACGGTTTATCACGAGCTAGCTAGCTGGCTAACAGTACGTTTCTACACAGCGAAACACCTCGCGATTTTCGGCCAGCGATATTTTGCCTCGAAGAGAGATGGGGGATGACACGCAGCAAAGGGCAGCAGGTCGGATTTCAACCTGCGCCGCTGCAGGACTCAGCCAACATGGGGTGAACGCTCTTACTGGGTGAACTAGAGGCCGCCCGTGTAGAAACATTTTAATCACATCGAAATTGTCATGATACAGCCGGATACAGCGCTGATAACGACCGCCATCTTGGTCATACTTTCAGGGCTCTCAAGTTTTGAAGACAGGCAAGAGTGACACCCCACACTGTGGCTCAGTGGTAGAGTGGTTGACTGCCTATCGGAAGGTTGGTGGTTCGATCCCCCGTCCCTGCAGTCCCACATCGAAGTATCCTTGGGCAAGACACTGAACCCCAAGTTTCCCCCGATGCTGTGCATTGGAGTGTGAATGTAATATCTGATGAGCAGGTGGCATCTTGTACGCCTGCGCTTTGAGCAGTCGTTGGCTTGACTGGAAAAGCGCTATATAAATACAGTCCATTTACATTTAGTCCTCAACACAGAATACAGAAAGGTGCATTCCCCACACAGTCCAGCAGAACAGTTGGAGTTGAACATCACAGAGTACAGACTGATGAGCTTCTCAAAGTTAAGGTATTAAAACTAAAAGGTTCAATGCTGTCCCTGGGTGCACAGGCTGTTAGGCTAGTTGACACACATATTTTGTCTTGAATCACGATAAGCATGTGAAAATGCCTGCCTTGAAGTGTTTGTGTTGTGTTTTACAGATGCACGATCTGCGTGGCTTGTGTGGGCAGTGTGGCGTGGACCCCCGGGGCTCACAAATGGACATTGACAACAGACTTCAGCAAGAAATGAAAAACAGAGATAGCTATGACAACGTCTTCTCTCAGATCTGGGGAGCTTCAGGTAACCAGACCTGTCTTGAAACCAAGTGTTTTGAAGTTGTACTTATTGTAAGTTGTAGAACTGGTCTGTGGACAGCATTAAAGGCAAATCCATCAGGTAATCTACCAATGTTATTTTCTCTCTCTCTCCCCCTCAATCTTTTTTGCTTGTTCTTATAGGTGGATGGGCAGTGGTAACCTGTCCATGTGCCGTGGTGTATGCTGTAAAGTTCAATATCAGAGCTGAAAGTCCACGAGATTATACAGACATTCTGCTTTCCCTTAAACAGTTTCCAAATGTCACACTCTACGATATCGCCCGTGGTTTGGCAACCCACGCCAACCACAGAGTACCAGAACCTTTCCGGCCACATGGTGGCAGGTTGCTTGAACCTACAGAGAGCAATATCTCATGGGCCAGATCAGGTGAACTCAAAGTTACCTTGTCATGGCTACGTAACAAAAAGAAGGTGCCAGACAGTGATGGACACCCTCTCACTGGGTCATCAGATCGCTATGCTCATTATGATCGTTTTCATGAAGATAACACAAAGGACGTGAGAGATGTCCTGCGAAAAGTAGAACTGGTTCCAGAGATCTGTGGCTATGTCAACAGCCAGTGTGCCGAACAGCTTTTCTCTGGGATGAGGCGGAATAACAATTTCCTGAACATGATGACCCCATCTTCACATGTTTGCTTAATGAGAAACATTTTGCACCATTATAACAACAAGAATGATGTAACATTGGAAAACATTAAGAAGACACTTGGCCAGGATGTAACTTTAAATTGTTATGGCCAAGCAGTGTTGGGTATGTATTACACAAATATTGACGTTAATATGTGAACAATATGGGGCATTCACCAAAAAGTCTAATGCGCAATATCCTTGAACATCAAAGCAGAAAGCTGAAAGAGATGCTGGTTTTGTTGATTTTCTATTATTTTGTAATATAAAAGATCTATTTTTATTTTAAGGTCCACAATCTACAGACTCCTCCACACCTCGGCAAAGTTTGACCGATGATGACACCCTTGGAGCAGGTACGTCTATGTGTTATTCTGATTGAAGCAGTGCATACTTGTTTCATGTATGAATCATTCATGTGTGTCGATAAATTAATAGCTGTCCAACGGTATAACATTGTACAGAAGTACTGGTTTTGTCCTTCATTAGTGTTCTCCCATTTTGTCTTTTGATAGGCATGCCGTGTGGATCTCACTGTGCGCGTCTCACGAGTGCAGGCTCAATAGAGGCCAAGAGGTCGTGCTTGTCTTTTGATTTGCACCGTGATCAAGAACAAGTGGTAATGTGATTGTTCATGGACATTTTATCACCAGTTCAGTCAGGTTTTAGGAAAAAACATAGTACCATCACAGCTGCAATGAAGGTGATAAATGATATCTCTGTTGCTCGTGACAAGAAGCAGCACTGTGCATCACTTTTTATTGATTTGTCAAAAGCCTTTGACACGGTTGATCATGATGTCTTAAAGATTAGGCTTTTTAATTCGGGGTTTTCAGAGAATACGGTCTCTTGGTTCTCAAACTATCTTAGTGACAGAACCCAGTGCATTAAGTATGATGGTGTTCAGTCTGGTATTTTACCAATCCTTAAAGGGGTTCCACAAGGTTCTGTGTTAGGCCCTTTTTTATTTACTATTTATATAAACAACCTTAATCGGCATGTGTCTGATGCAAACTTTCATTTTTATGCAGATGACACAGTAATTTACTGTTGTGCACCCTCTCTTAAACAAGCCATTGCACATTTACAGAATGCCTTCACTGTGGTCCAAAACACGTTGCTACAGCTGAAACTTGTGCTCAATGCAGAAAAAACCAAATGTATGCTTTTCACGGGCCCCCGGAATAGACCACCCTCAGTGACTACTCTTGACGGACGTGAAATACAGACTGTTTCAACTTATAAGTATCTTGGTATTGTGATTGATGATTGCCTATCATTTAAGCATCATGTTCACTGTCTAGTGAGAAAGTTGAGGCAAAAATTGGGTTTTTATTTTCGAAATAAGATGTGCTTTTCTTTTAATGTAAAAAAACGGCTAGTGGCATCCACTTTTTTATCTGTGCTGGACTATGGTGACATATTATATATGCATTCATCTGTTCAATGCCTTCATATGATTGACGCAGCCTATCATGCATCGCTGAGATTTATTACTAATTGTAAAGCTCGCACCCACCACTGTGAGCTGTACTCTCGTGTAGGGTGGCCTGCTCTGGCCACATGGAGGCTTTGTCATTGGTACACATTTATATATAAGGCTATTCTTGGTGTGCTTCCATCCTATTTATGTTCACTTCTTATGAAAAAAAGTGCTGGTCATTATTCTCTCTGTTCTCAGGCTGTTGTCTTGCTTTCTGTCCCACATGTAAATACTGAGCTGGGTAAAAAGGCCTTTGTTTATTCTGCTCACTTTACATGGAATTTGTTGCAGAATAACTTAAAACTCAGTAAGTTGATTCCTTTGAGTGCTTTTAAGATAAGAATGAGGTGTTTTGAGTTGAACTCCCTCACATGTCAATGTTTTTAATTGTGATTTCCTTGTAAGTGCATAATTGGCTTTCAAAGTGTTTCTATTAATTTATTTATCTTTATTTTTATGTTTTGTTGTGTCTTTGTATGTATGTAATGATGTGATGTAATTCAGCTGCTTATCTTGGCCAGGTCTCCCTTGAAAAAGAGATTTTTAATCTCAATGGGCTTCTCCTGGTTAAATAAAGGATAAATAAAAAAAAAATTAAATAAAAGAAGACTTAAGTGCTCCCTAAAGTTTGAACTAAAAAGTACTTTATGTTTTACAGTTACGTTACATCTTGGACCCCAAAAGGCCGTGCCATGAACTTATAGTGCGCAACAACAATATCTGCCTCACCCGTTTAGACTTCTGCACACTTGGCCTATATCAGCAGATGGAGTCAACTGTAAGTTGCTTGTGGCACATGGTGCTATGAAACTAATACCCAGGTGTCCAAATGTAATAATTAACTTTTTTTTCATAGATTTGGAATGCCTGCTTTGACATGATCAAGAGGATTGCGGTATCCAAGGTGCCATATGCTCTGCAGAACTGTTTGTATATCAAACTAAGTATCTGCTATGTGTTGAGTTACTTTGGCATTGCAGGTATATACACTTGAAATGAATTTAAGGTTGTGTGTTCAATGCTTGATCAGGGAAAGAATGTCCACATTGTGGATCTCTGTCGGCCCCACTTGGCTGCCACCTGTTAGCATGAACCCTGTGGCAAGTATACCTGTAAGTATGGGCCTTATATGTTGAATATACAATACTATGCTGAAGTTGAATATTGATATCAACATTGCCATTGTGATTCTCCTTTCTAAGAGCCAAGCCCATCAGATGGATGCCATTTTCATCCCTCTGTGGACACTTGGTCACTATCAGATCTGTGTTCGTATATTTCTTCAGTGTTTATTTTGCCATGTCATTTGTAAATTATTGTCTGTTGTATTGAAGGAAGTGTGTCACTGAAATCATGTCTTAATTGCACATTGTCATTTTCCTCACAATTACTTGAAGTTGCAGCCAGCCTCCATGGTCACATGTACCTCCACTAGAAAACAGTTATTAGATGCATTTCACCATGATACTGGTACTTGCTTTACTAAAAACAAAGTCGCTCCTCTTCAGGTCATCAAGCCAGCTCAGAAACGCAAAGAGCAAGTCAGGATTTAGCGGGCAACAGTTCATTTCACTATTGAGGTTTTATACATATATATATATATATATATATATATATATATATATATATATATATATATATATATATATATAGCAAAAAGTTGGACTTGGTCACGTTCAAATGACCTTTTTGTAAGTTTCATTTGGTCGTGTTATGACCGTTTCATTTTTATTTGGTCACGTTCAAATGACCTTTTTAACCTTTACAATACGGTGTTGCGTTCCTCCGACCCTTTTCATTTCAATTTAAACAATTGTCTGTTGTCTGTTTTTTGGTTTTCATCATTATCACAAATGTAATTGTCTCCCTGGGAAATTTGCAGGAATATTGCTCAAAACATTTATGCAGGTACTTGGGAGGAAATAACCGGCAAAGAGTTGCAGGTATTTCTATAGTTATTTGCATCACACTTCACATGTGTGAGTGTGTTCAATTCATTAATGATTGCCTGTCTTGATTCAGGGCTTCCCTAGCCAGCTATTCGGCCTTGACTGTGGCATCTTCATCTTAATGGTGGGTCCTCCTCTGTGATGCTAGTCAAAGCATGTTGATTATATTGAATTTACATTTTGCTGCATCAAGTTATATTTCATACACCATGGATACCTCTGATGTCATACTGATACAGTATGCTGCACACATGCCTATATCAAAACTTGAAGCTGTAAACCTTGTAATATTTTTGGGTACAGGCTGCCTTGTACATTGCCCTAGATGCTGAATTTGACTATGTTTGTTATGGCCTGGTTCTGTCATTTTGTGTTGTGTCCTGAAGCAAACATATTTTTTTTTTTATTTCAGCGAGACATGCCAGCCCTGCAGAGATGGTGGTGTCTGATACTACTGGAGAATTACTCCCTTGACAGGTATAACTAATTGTTGTAGATGACATGGATCCATGACCGTTGGTGGTTAGATTTTTCTTCTCTATATATGTCTAAATGAGTTCAATCAGTTTCACTGTTGCTTGCCTCTTACCCTATCAGGACACAGTGCAGATCAAATATGATAATTGCCCCTGATTCTGTAGGTAGTTGTAACTTTGTTCAATGTAGGTCTTTGTTTTAATTCTACATTTTCATTTGAAGCCATGGTCAAGTCTTTGCACATTGGACAGCGGAGTGCCAGGAGCTGTTGAGTGGAAACTATTCCCCAGTGTTGAGGCTGAAGAGAAGGCGCGAGCAGGACCCTGAGGTTAGTTGTGAGGAAGAACCTTGATACACACAGTCTTGACAAAACTCTTTTAAAGTGTCCCCCTTCTGCACCTACCACCATCTCACAGTCTCCATCTCACTGTCCGGCTTTTGCACCTGCCTGTATCTCACAGTGTCCACCCTCTGCTCCTGCTGAAACCTCACAGTCACGACAGTGTCTTGCTGAACAAAAGGGCTTCTGTGTTTTCCAGTCATCAGCAAACTCTGGACAGAGGTGTGTTTTTTTCAATTAACATCTGTTGTGTTTGTAGAGTCTTATACCCAGATGTCGAGCCAATGGAATGGCCGCAGTGCAAAACCTGCAATGAATGGCTACACAAAGACTATGTGGGTCCAGTGTAGCATCAGAGTTGGTCGTGCGGCTATTCGTGTAGCGCTGATGTCCAAAGGTGATACGCCACTTATTAATGAAATATATGCTTATACCGTTTTGTATTTTTTTTTAAATAGTACAAAATGTGAACTTCTTAAGTAAAGGATAACATTCAACAAATGTTTCTCATCATGAATTGTCAGCCAAGTTGTCATACTTACTGTTGTGTTAAGATTCTGATGATTGGAGAATTAGTTTTGAGAGTAAGTATAGAAAACATTTTTTTTTTGCAGTTGTTGTTATTGGTCCCCTTTACAAAAATATAAAATATTTCCTTCTTATCTACAGAATAATCGATACTGTTGAGAGAGAAGGGATTTTATCAATTTTCTCGAAGGACCAAATAAAGGTAATTATTAAGATATATATTAGCCATAACAAAATGAGAAGTGTTCTTATGTGTTCACACTTTCGTTTCAGAGCTTATATGATGAGCTAATCTGTGGGAGCAGAAGGTCCAACATGATGTTCCTATGGAATCATCCTGTATCCATTTCGCTGAAACAGCACCTGAAGCTGCTTTTTAGTGAGAAGCAGGTAAGCAAAAATGTGTGTGTATGTGTGTACCTGTGACTGCAGTGCCTTACAGAGAATGGTCACAGTACCTCTCCCTAATCTGCAGGATAGCTAAGAAATGAATATGTTAAAGGGCCCAAAATATTTTAATGGACTTTTCACATCCTGACCATGGATTTTTCAAACTACTGAGGTCAGACAGACGTCTCTGCTGCTACAAGACCAGAACAGAGAGACTGAGGAGGAGTTTCTTTCCTCAAGCTTTACATTAGTATTTCTATGTATGTGACAAATAAAAGTCATTGGCCCAATCCCAAAGTGAGCCCTGAGGACTAAGGACTAAAGACTCACAGACTTAAGATCTCAGGTGCTTAGTGAGTGTGTGTGTGAGGCCACATGGGCTCAGATAGGTAGAATGGGATTGGGACAGCACTTCACCAGATCACATGTTACCTGTGCGACGTTTAATAACAAACATGTTGCTGACATTTGCCGGGAATTTTCATTTTAAGTTTGTTGCTTTCCACGCGGCCATGCCACAGTAGACGGCTGCCTGATTCCACATTTTTTCAAACTCTTGTTTTACATCTGGACAACAGGTCTGTTCCGTTCCCGTGGTCGTGCTGTTGTTTACCTTTGTTATTTCCGGATTTTCCTATCGTCTCCGCGGTAAACGTCACAACGCTTTGAACTGTGGGTAATTCCCTTTGGTGAAGTCTGCATCGATGCAGACTCACGGAAAGGGCTCGGTAAGTGTGTACTCAAACCCTCACGCCCTTTGAAATTCAACATTGGGACAACCCTAAGCCCTTACGAATTTCGCGAGAACGCGCACCAAAGTCCGTGAGTCTGTGAGTCTGGACTTTGGGATTGGGCCACTGTATCCTTGTATTGCTTTTTCTCCATAGACTTATGAGATATGGAAAATAACAGAGGAGATGACTGGCTTGGGATCATCCAGTAGGAGCAGGGAAATGGGAGCATACATGAGCGCTGAGTTTGTGATGGATGTCATGTATCCAGAGGTAAGATGGTTACTTTTTCTAGGTAATGTGATGGACCCCAAGACCCTCACGCTGCCTCCACTGTGCTTGACAGGTGGCATTAAGCATCAGTGTAGCATATTATGTGGTAAAATGGGAGATTTGTATAGAGTGAAAAGGGGTCTTGAAGAAAGAAGTCCTGCATACCCACATTATGCAATACCTAGTGGACGGCACTTGAGTGGGGGATGGGAAATGGAGGAAACTTGATATACGAACCCTGCACTCATCGCATTATATGATTGTTTGACTGTTTTCCAGATAGTCATCAAAATCCTGGAAGGCGAAGGTCTGTCTAGACTTCAATCTGAAGTCCTGATGACCAGAGGAGGCATCACATTTTGAATATCATTGACATCACGCGCTCTGGTCGGTCAGCGTTTCCAGATCTTCTGCATCTGCACTCTCTGGGCCAGATGTACGTACATTTGCGAACGTAGCGTTATCAGCGCCATGGCTCACCCGCAGATAGCGAACGCAATGATACCATAGTTTACGCCATATTTACCAAACCTGCTGGTCATCCGTAATTAGCGCCTTTCTCCGCCCTCTGGGTGCAATGATACCGTAGCTTACGCCATATTTACCAAGCTGCTGTTCATCCGTAATTAGCGCCTTTCTCCACCCTCTATCGTTAATTGCGTGCATTAAAAACGCGCAATTGAATGGGCCTCCTTCTCTCCTTTTATCATGGATCAACCACCTCAGTAAAGGCAGCAAAAGCAAAAATTTGCAGACAACGAAGTTGATCTGCTTGTTTATTTCTACAGTTTTTCTAGACAGAATTCTACAGCAACACAAAAAAATGCCATCTGGACAGCAATTACAGCAAAAATTAACGCAATATCCTCAACCCGCAGAGAGGTGGAAGAAGTAAAAAAGAGGTGGCAAGATATTAAACGGCGTACCAAAGAAAAGGTTGCCTTTAACAGGGCACAGGCCAAGAAGACTGGTTCAGGTCCCCCAGAAGTACGAGAATTAAGTACAATTGAAGAGATTGTGCAGCAAACGCTGGTTGCTGAACAGGTGGAAGGCGTGGAAGGAGTTGATACTGCTGAGGCCACATTAGAAAATGAAGGTAAGTAATATAAGTAGTCGTGATTGTAAATGTACTTATGTTTTATATTTATTCATTTAGATTGGTATCCATACAAATATCCTATTCAACCCACCCAATGCCATTGGTGACGCTAAAAAAGTGACCGGGATTATTGCAGCACTTAAATAAGAGTCTCGTCCACATATGGTTAAAATGTCTGGTAACAACGCGTATAAAGCCTAACTATAATATATACCGTCTTTCATTTGGACATTTAGGCTACGTTTGGAGATTTGGTTAGGCTATTAGGCCATCTTTAAGTCTAAGCATGTTAATAAGTTGGTTAATAAGGATAATGGAAAAGGTATACATAAAGGTTCATGATCACCTATTGGCATTGTAGGGTCTGGACGCTACACCCGCAAAAACAGCGGTAGAAGTTTTGTATGTGTAACGAGTGCTAAGTATTACATTTCCTTTTTTCCCCTTTAGCAAGCACATCTTCAAATGCTGGTGCTACCGCACCGGCATTCTGTGAACCTTCCACCTCGTCTCGACCCTCTGCACCTGCACGTAGGATGGTGGATGACCTGGATGAAATGCTCTTGACTGAGCAAAGGGGGCAAACGAGGGCGCTACAAAAGATTTCGTCGGATTTGCAGCAGATGGGCATTTCCATCAGGGCTATGAGGCGCGACAGTCAGCAGGTAAAAGAGCTTGTGGTTGCAGTGAATGGGATGACGCGAGCTGTCACAAGATTATGTCGCCAACAGCAGGAGACCAACAACTGCCTCAAGACGATCACTGCAGGCATGACCGGGACCTCCAACCCTGCGCCACCCAGCCCTGTGCCATCCCGACCTGCGCCACCCAGGCCTGTCCCATCTCCAACTGTACCCACACGTGTTCTTAGAAAAAGAAAAATGAAGTCTGAGTCAGATAAACCAGCTAACAGAAGGAGATAGATGTAAAATAAATATGAAACATTCGAAACTCAATTGTTCCAGTCTGGGTTATTTGTGTAATATATTTTCATTTTTATTTTCACATGGTTCAGTGGGTTCAACAAGGCATTGTACATGGGCAAAATATCTCTGCACAATATTTTCTCGCAAACGTCTGCCTTCAGCTATCTCATGTTGTGGGTAGGGTAATGCCTCATCAATGCCTTCTGGCGGCTCCTCCATGTCCTCTGGTACGTCCAGGGGCATGCCGTGGCGAATTGCAATATTGTGCACAATGCAACACGCGACGGCGATTTTGCACACCTTTTCTGGTGTGTACAGAAGCGCTCCACCTGTACGGTCCAAGCAGCGCATCCGGCTTTTCAACACGCCAAATGTGCGCTCAATCACCCCCCTCGTATCAATGTGTGCCTGGTTGTAATTTTGGTGAGCTGCTGTTGTTGGGTTGTTGAATGGGGTCATTAGCCATGGTTGTTGGGCATACCCACCATCACCTGCAGCAAAGTATAAGAATTAAAATATATTGAAGAGAAATTAGCATGTGGTTAATGCAGGCAGATTGATGGCTAGATAAATAGATTACATATTCACAGTAAATGTTAGGTTTACTGTGAAACGTCCCCATACAAATCCCCAATAAAATAAACAATGCTTACCAAGTAGCCACGACTCCCCAAAAGCCCGGTTGCTCAATCGTTGGTAGATGGCACTATTGCGGAATATGAAGCTGTCATGGACAGACCCAGGGAATTTGGCCACAACGTTTGTGATCATCATGTTTGCGTCGCATACAACTTGTACATTCATGGAATATGTATGTTTTCTGTTTCTGTAAATGTGTTCCTGGAGTGACGGGGGTACAGTTGGTATGTGGGTGCAATCAATGGTTCCTATGACGTTTGGAAAGTTGGCGATGTCAAAGAAATCCTGCTTGATGCGTGTTATTTCGGCATTAGTGGTAGGGAAATGTATGTATTGACTAGTGCGCTGTAACAACGCGTTAAGTACTTGTGTTATGATACGGCTGAGTGCAGACTGCGATATTCCCACTGCTGATGCTATGACTGTTTGGAATGATCCTGATGCCAATACTTGTAGTGTAGCGAGAAGTTTAACAACTGCTGGAATCGAATGTGAACGCTGAGTCGGAGAGTCGATGTCATCTCTGATTTCTTCCAGTAACTGTAATATTGCATGACTGCCTAATCTGTAACGTTTGATGATTTTGTGTTCACTCAACTGAAAAAGTGTGATCCTTGTGGCAAAAATCTTTTCAGCTCGTCTCCTTAGCCTATGTCTTCGTCTTGCTCGGATTACTGCTGCCATTTCACCAGGAGGAATTTGCGAGGAAACCCGCTTCCAGGTTTACACCTGCTTTTAAGAGGCGGAGAATTTTCAACGCAAAGTAGAGAAGCGCTATCACTGGCGGTTTTTGTACATACATGGTCTTTATCGTTAACTGTGCGAGTAGCTTTAGTGAAGTTTTCTAGCTAGCTGTTATGTTAGCTGGGGGGGGGGGGGGGCAAGGCGCGTTGTCGAGTATGACCGCTCAACGCCTTTTGTGTCTCTGATTCATGTCTTCATGTCACTTCATGTCGCAAATTATTTATGTCACAATAAATTGTGTTGTAAAGTTAAATTGTATATAAAGTTATATAAACCAATAAAAAAATCAAGGTGGAAATTGGAATTAAAAAAATCTATTTGTATATGTATGTATGTATATCCTAATGTATCTTTTTATATTTCTTCTCTGCCTTTCTCTCTCATGCTCTCTCCTGTCGTTCTCTGGGTCTAGCTAGATGAGGAGACAAAAAGACAGGTGTGGAAGTAAGTAGCAGCAAAATCAATATAAAGTGTACTCAACTTGTGCAAAATACACACCAGACCCCCACACAGTGTACCCATGTGTGAACAGAACTGGTCAACAACTCCACAGGGTAACTTTTACAACACTAATAATGCCTGGATAATTTCACAGTTATTATTGTAAACATTGTACATCTGACTTTTGGCCTTTGCCCACTCTTTGTTTTTCAGACACACCATCCCAGCAGGTCAAGTTTATTTTAGGTACAGATGACACTGTAGTCACCGAGTTGGACAAGCTCTCCTCCAGAGTGGGTGCTTTTCAAGGTTTGAAAAGTTCTTGAATTTTGGATAACATGCTTGAACATGCTTGAAATTGTAACTATTGCTTTCACAACAAATAACTACCTATCTGACTGAATAGTTTGTTAGTTAAATAGAGAAATAAAATGTTGGAGAGCCTAAATTAAACCTGCTCAGTTTTGCATGCGTCACTGCGATCTGTCACCACGCCAAGACCTGCCCTAGGAAACGGCTAGATTGGTTGAGGTAAGGCATTTCACCTCGAGTGGTTAAGGTTAGGATAGCCGATTGGTCAGGATTACGTTACCTTGCATAAGATTCATGGACACCTGGCCAATAAATGCTATTGAAGGGCGTGTCTTCGCTGCCAGCAGGTTGTCATTTCAATGAATGTGGCTGGAAGATGAAAAATACAAATTATGGATTAAACGGGGACAAACCCCACGAGTTGCCTCTTGTAAAGTCTGCAAAGAATTTGTGCAGCTTTTCACAATGGGCGAGTCTGCGCTCTCGAGTCCCATGAAGTAAGTTTCAAGTAGCTAGGTAAGCCAACTGAAGTAGCCGACTGTACACGTTAGCGCCAGTCAGCGGCTGTTTGTTTACGCTAGTAACTTCTAGCTAGGAATTCGCAGGCTAAGTTACTTAGAGTACTTGGTGTGAAAATGTAATGTTAGTGTAACCGAGGGTTTCTTATACTGTCACAAATGAACGTGCCATAACGGACATATTGCATGCCCGTTATGGCACGTTCATTTGTGGAATATACAGTGAACATAGCCAAAGTTACATCACAGTAACTGTAACGTTAACTACCCGCAAATTAAATCGTTGATTGCTGAACAGAAATCGTGTCAGATGGAGTGTTATAAAAGTAGCCTACTGTAAGGTTGAGGATGGCCTTATGCAATATTTACACTGCTCTATTCCAGTAGATAGCTAAATGTATATTTCTTGGCAATTAAGTACTTTTTTTCAATTGATATAGTCTATTTATCAGGTAGGTGTCTGTGCACTGTCAGAGTCTTCTGGGTTAAAATGGAATTACAGGTTGTTGTTGCTGTTGTCTCAGATTTTGTTCAAACCTTGTCTATATCAAGAATGTGTCCCAATACAAAGGCCTATAAAATCTGTTCAAATCCTATGTCTTCATATTTTTAGCCCCCACTGTGGCGAGACATCACAGTGTCGCATCACAGCCCTGTACCAAACACATCTAGTAATGGTTGTAGTGAAAGAAATCCTTTCACTTGCAGCCACAAATGTGAAATGTTGAACTGCAAATTTAAATGCTACTGTTTCAATTTGTTAAAACATGTTTTAGCTACCAATTATGTGTATTATAAGCTTGATCTTGTTCATCTTGTATTTCAGTTAGCCATTGATCATTATAGGACAGCGGATCACAACTCTACTGGCTTCACTAGTTCATTTTTCTGTTAAAAGTGCCAAAACAAAATGCAAATATCACACAAACAGTTTTATGTGCCCTGTAGCATTGCATCATGAACCTGTGTGGGCAGCAATGTGACTTCAGGATTTTGTATTTTGTTTGATCAAAAATGAGTTTGCCTCTTGTTTGATGAGCCCATGCCATAAAGTAGTGGTCTGTCACAGATTTTTAAAAAATACCTTGAACATTCTTTTTTTCTCCAGTTCATTAAAATTACAAACCGAGTAGAGAGAAAAATGTAAGACAAATGGCATTTAATAAATAGCAATTAATAATGAAATCAGAAATGGCATTTCATGGCGAAATCACTCGTACATTTTGACCAGTCTTTGCCTTTAAAGTATGACACACTGTCCATCACCGCTTTATCTCTCCTGCCCTTCTTCTCCCCCTGTCCCTCCTAGATTCACTGGTGTCTCTGAACTCTGTCCTAAGCAAAGCAGTGGAGAGGAGATCATCTAAAGTAGTGGTCAGTAGAGAAAGCAGCAAGGTAACCTAACCACAGTACTGAGCACAGAAACCGTCCATCTTGGTGGAAGGGCCCAGGAGTTCATCAGTGTCTTTCTTTAGTTTCTGGACTTCCACAGACATTTAAATGGCCTGTGTGGAAAACTGCCTGCATGAGAGCCACCATAACATACACATCAGCCATTTTCTCCTGGGATCAGAGGCATTTTCAGTCATTGCTTCACCTGTAATGGGCTAAGAATTGGTCAACAAAGTAAAAGTCTTACATAGTTATGTAACCTCGTTTGGTTTGGAAAAAATCCACCCTCGCATGGCCTCCATTTATCCTACCATGTTGTACGTCATCCATTAAATGAAGTGGCAGGCCATCATAAGTAGCCATCATTATAAAAAAGAATCCATTATGACTGCCAAAAAAATAAGGTGCAGTGTTTATATGACTCAGAGGATACAAAAGAGTAGGGATGCACCGAATATTCGGCCACCGAAAATCTTCGGAAATACTTTTATCACCGAAACAATACGGCCGAAATTTTGTGACTGACAGAATGCTTGTCTGAAGCATATAGGTAAGCAATGTGCTAAATAAATATTAGCATAATTTGTAATTCATTTATTCTTTGAAACTTTAATATTACAATTGCAATGCCTTGATTTTAGTAAAGTTAGTACACAGTCATAGCTAGGGCTGTAGTGATACACAAACCTCACGATGCAATACGATCTTTTCAGCTCACGATACGATATATATCACGATATTCAGCCAACAATACGATTCAATATACACTTACATCATTGTCTGACAGATTTAAAGGGGACAGAGTGGTTTTGGTGACATCTTGTGAGTGTTCAATTTACTTGGATTTAATTAATTGAACTGAAAACTAAAAACATCAATTACACAATACATGTCTCTGACTGGACCGAGTCTACAGCTTGCAAATGCTGGACAAAATGAATAAAAGATGTGTTGATAAAATTAGTTCCATTTATTGAAACAGTGCAAACTGTTGCTTACAAGCCTTTGAAAAGTAGATAAAGTGCAGTGTTACAATTAACAATGGAGAGTTAAAAAGGGCAGCAAGTGGCCTGTTCTGAACAGTTTCTTTGACAGCTTTTTTAGCTTGACACTGAACATATGAGGTAGCCAGTCTAGCCACCAGGTAAGTAAACATAGTACCATGGCTTCTCCAAAACATCCAATAATTCAAGTCACTAAGAAGAACATTTAAACATTTAACTTAAAATGTACCCGTCTTAGCCGAGTAGTTTAAGGTCTGTAGGCCTACAAGTATGTGAGGTAGCCAGTCTAGTCAGCCGAAAATAAAAATAAACCATGGCCGTGAAATAGCGTGGAATGTACAATGGTCAGCATTTAACAAACTACCAGCAGTTAGTTGGATATAAATCACCTCATTTCTGCAACAGTCCGCGTTAACACCATGGATGTATTAAGAGAACGTTAACACAGCCCACCGGCGACAGAGCATCTCTAGCTTAGAGGGCTAGCAGGCCTGGTAGCTGGACAGTCCGGTACACTGATGTTCAGCCATGTTTCCACAAAGACAAAACACAGAAGTCTCTGAACTCGCGTTGGGACTTCCGTTTAAGTTGGATGTAGCTAGTCCAGTTTGTTGTCGGACACTTAGAAGCAGGATTGGTGGGACAGGTGGCCGGCTAGCGTTAGCTTCCCCTAGCCGGCTAGCAGCGTCGAGCGACACCGCTGGTTGAGATTCTGGTCTCCGTGCGGTGTCGCTTGACGCTGCTAGCAAACTGGACTAGCTACATCCAACTTAAACGAAAGTCCCAAGACTGAGCCACCTCCTCTCTCAGACCGGTGACCAAGGAAGGCAGCGGGCATCCTTAAGAAGGCCGAGACCCATGGGCGTCAGTTTGGTTTGAAATGTGGTGGGGACAGAGACGCATTCGGAAGTGTATTTCCGGAAGTGGTGGGGACAATGACGCATTCATATTTTTTTCTCTTTTGCGCAGGTCATGTTTTGAAAGACGTTGTCCAGGGGCCTGTAGGCTACTACAAATCAAGTTAACATGCCCTGGATTCCTTTCAGTTCCCCAGCTACACTAACCCTAACAACCACGGTTAAACTGTCACGTTTATCAACTAGTTGAATCAACCCAGGGTTTACCAATCGAGACGCGCGTTCACATAAAAGAGGTGTTGTTTGCAATCACTCTACCAGAGCCACATATTTTACATAAGAGCAATTCTACATAAATATGAAGAACACAGACACGGTTTACAAGCAAAAGGCAATCCAGTCTCTGCTTCCTAGAACAGGAAGAAAAACTGGCAAAAATGCCGACGCTGTAAATGTGTAAGTCACAACGCTTATCAGTCCCTCCAGACAAATTCAGAGTTTTGTGATTGTTGCGGGCAGAAATCCTTGATTATGCGGCACGTTTTCTTATAAAATGCGATGGAATATGTGGGATATTTGTGCAATTTTATGCGATGAAATTGCAGTAACTTGCAAAAACTGTGGTTTGATGAAAAAGAGATTCCCCCAACCATGTTGTCAGTAGGCGAAATTACGTCACTACATAACGTTCCCATGGCAACAGGGGAAAATGGCTGCTCTTGTGTGAAGTAAACGCAACATTTTTCAACTTTCTGCTGAGATATATGTGACTTTTTTGCAACGAAAATGAGGGGATTATGAAATCATGCAAGCCCCGCATATTTTGCGAGGAAATTGGCAATTTATGCGGCGAAAGTGCGGCGTAGCCTATTTGAAAAAATGCGGCCCCCACATATATGCGGACTTTGGCTGATTATGCATTGAATTCTGCAATCGCATAATCACGTTTGTCTGGAGGGACTGGCTTATCAATCAGTCAGGCACAAGATGTGACCATAATTACCCTTGTTCTTTCCATAAACTGTCGTTAGTCTATTCAGTTGCAACCCTGGCAGTGGGAAGCGATCGTGGGAGCAAATAAAAAATATAAAAACATAATTCAAACCGATGCGCGCATTGGCAACACACGGCTCAAGAAGTTCACAATAGGCCTACATTATTCCCTCCACTGAGAATCTATAGGCCCTACCTTTCATAAATACCCATCAGGGAATGTTAACGGGGTTGTCAGTCTCTAAATGTTTTAACTTTTAAGAGCGCACCTCTCTCTCTCTCTCTGTCTCTCTCTGTCTCTCTCTCTCTCTCTCTCTCTCTCTCTCTCTGTCTCCGTCTCTCTCTCTCTCTCTCTCTCTCTCTCTCTCTCGAACTTTTTCTTCTTTTTTTCTCACTGAACTCCACCCATTCAGTCAATGGATCTTCTAAGAACGGTGATGCCGTTATCAATAGAGTAGGCCTATTGATTGGTCAGTAGGCGGTGCTTTACACCAGTTGATCTCTAATCTCCGAAACCTGCTCCCGACCAGGTTAGGTGTTCAGCATAAATTATCACGGCGATTGAACCCGGTAACAACTAATCCACCGTCGTGGTACAGAAAACCCTGGGTTCAGTACAGGCCCCTGTAGCTTACTAATGTAAATAAATAAAAATGTATTCAAAAATGTGATGTCCAACTCGTTTTATGAAGAAGACAGCCTTAAGTTTTCAAAAAGCATTAGACACGACATATGTTCTGCTTCGTAGCCTACCATGTTGACAATATGACATGACGTGGTTTAATGTACCTAAACAATAATCATTTCTCTCTCATATTGCTCCGTATAACCACCGAAAACTCTGAAAAAATTGAACCAAAAGTCCAATTATTATGGACGTTATCTGACATTAAGCTTGTTTCTGCTTCACATCTTCAGCAGCAGCGGCTGTGGGTTGACTCCCCACGGTTCTCATGGGCTTAATATAACGTGAAAAAGCTTAACGTGGTTTAATGTTCCTAAACAGAGATCAATGATCACATTTCTCTCTCATATTGCTCCTCATGTACAGTAAGTGATCTTATGTGTTATGAACTTTATTTTTTAACTAAATTGAGCTTGAGGTTTAAAAAAAAGTGGTGGGTACAAAATGACTCATGACAAAATCTGGTGGGGACACGTCCCCACCGTCCCCCCCTAAAACGACGCCTATGCCGAGACCGTGAGTAGGCCTAATTAATAAAAATCATTTGGTTGTAAAGTTTCCCGCAGGCAGTGCTTTTCATATACAGGGGGATAAAAGCCTGTGAGTTGGGAATGTCTGGGGTAGTGCGTCTAGCCTCTTGCCTCGCCTCCGGTTTCCCTGATCTGGGCAAGGGTCTCTGTCTCTCTCTCTCTCTAGAGGAGGGGAGGCAGGACGTGTGTGTCTCTCTAAAATAAAAAAATAAATAATTTTATGATCAGGGAAGCATCAAAAGCAACTCCTTTTTTAGTATAGGCCAAAACATCCGCCCCGCTGACGGGCAACTGGTGTTCGTCCGTACGGCAAAAGAGGGCACAGTAGGGCCGGGGGTTGTTGAGGGGAAGATAAAAAAAAGGGAGGGAGTTGGCTCGACCAAGCGAGCGACGCGACGCCTCAGCAACTGCCACACCGGTCGTCACTAGACAACTGCTTAGAAGAAGCCGTGGTGCTGATTGTTGGGGTCAGATGAGTCTGGGTATTTAAGACCTTTGAGATTGACATCACCAGGGGCCTCATGTATAAAAGATTGTGCAGTTTTCAGATGGCGTACGACCAAAACTTGAAAAGTACCTACGCACAGAAATATTTACATGTATAAAACTGGGCGTATGCCAGGTCCAGCGCATCTTTCCTTTATACATCACAATCAACGTGAAATTCAGCGCACATGAACGAGCCACCGACCCCGCCTTGCCTCCTCCCATAAATTAATATGGAAACTACTATAAATGCGCCCCCAACGTCATTCTTCGTCCAATCACAACGGATTATCCCGCTGCAGACGGAAAAAAACTTCACCGACTGTGAGGTTGAGGTGCTGAGTTGGAGCCGAGAAATGTTTTTCTGTTTGGAGGTTTGTCATCTCGGATAAGCAATACGATACACAATACATTAATGCCCAGAGTGGCAAATGTTGACCAGGCGGTGAATGGCAGAAATTTTAATAAACAAGGTCTAATGTTGAAGTGGAAATCAAGAGAATAGAGGCAGCGCCATACCACTTACAGAACAACATGCATCTCAGTGTCAGTCCAAATGACGCACAATAAGCAGTTTGAACCCACCGATGTAATGCCATTTATTTTAAGTTTTAGTAGGCTAGACTCTGTGAAACTGAGTCCAGCGCAAGAGATCCGAATCAGAGGAGGAGAGGTTAGCGAAGCCAACGTCTCCACGGCAGGTGACCGTGCGCATGGATCCGCTGTGCCACGCATGGATGAAATAATGAAATAGTAAATAGGACTAAAGTAACAGAAATATGTGCAGAATTAAGACAGTCAAGATGGCCCAGTGTCTGGTGGACCGGGTACACCTTGTTCACTTAATAGCCTACAAAACATCCACAGGATCAATTACGCATCACATGAATTTGCCCACCCGACACAGCGTTTGTCCCTTGGGAGATGGATTCGTGCGTCCCGCCTCCCGTGCGCCATGGATGTCTGAGCCTCAACAACTACAGGCTACACGGAAAAATGTAATATAGGCTATTACATATTTCCGTGCCGATCTTTTTGTTGCATAGTGAGTATATATCTCATCTATGGGAAATACAGAGGATGACTGAAAATATTTTCTAAGTGGATTTATCATTCATTTCCCGTCCTCATGTTTAACAGAGGTTAAGTAGCCTGCACATTAAACAGTTAATAGTGCGAAAGATGTGAAACATTAGCCATATAAATGATCAGACTTTTATGGAATATCAGCGGATATAAATATATTTCTTCATAGATGTCACAGACGTACGCCAGTAAGTGAAGTGGAAACTTTATTTTGTGATGTTTTGTGATTTTCAGCACTTTTAACTTAGAATTCGGCACATTACAGAGCCAGACAAGACTTTGCAGACGGCCCGCACATTCTCACGTCAAGTTTTTTTTTTATACATCACAAAGTGCCCGTGACAACCAGCGTACGCAAGCTTTTCATGCGTACGCAACGTTTATACATGAGGCCCCTGGTCTTTCCAGACGATGATTGAGAACAATCCATGACACTGTCAGGTCTCAGCTTTCCAAAGGGGGCGGTGCATGCTATAAACTCTGCAGGGTGCCCAAACCTTTGCAGATGCCATTTTTTGTTTTCTGTTATTTTGAAAGTGTAAATGATGGAAATAAAATATAACTTTTTTGACATATTATAAGAATGTCTAATCTGTCATTTGATGCCTTTTGGAGATTTTTCCATCTTTTCTTCTTTATGCACATTAATACACATTTTTACCTGGTGTGCCCAAACTTTCGAACCCCACTGTATGTCAGGATGCTATTTGTCGATTATAGCAGTGCCTTTAATACTATCAGAACTTCCATTTTAATATCTAAGCTGTTAGACCTGGGCCTCTGCAAATGTATTTGCAGGTGGATACAGGACTTTCTAACAGGCCGCCCCCAGACAGTTAGAGTTGGCACTACATACTCAGCCTCTATAGTGCTAAACACTGGAGCACCTCAAGGCTGCTGTCTCAGCCCTCTATTATACAGTCTGTATACCTACGATTGTATTGCTAAACATCCCACCAATAGTATCGTGAAATTCGCAGACGATGCTACTGTGATAGGACTCAGTCACAGCAATAATGAAACTGCCTACAGAGATGAGGTGAGCAAATTGATCATGTGGTGCCAAAGAAATCATTTTTTTATCAATGTGGGGAAAACTAAGGAGGTCATCATATATTTTAGGAAGAAACCCACACATACACCTGTCTTTATTAACAACTCTCCAGTGGAAATTGTTAACACCTTTAGATTCCTAGGCATCCACATGTCAGACTCCCTCACATGGTCTTTCTATATCAGCTGTGCCATTAAGAAGGCACAGCAGAGGCTTTACTTTTTGCAGTGTCTTAAGAAATATGGTAAGTCTCTTAACATTCTACTGACCTTCTACCGCTGTACAATTGAGAGTATATTGACAGGTAATATTGTAGTGTGGTTTGGCAGGGCTACTTCACATGACCTTAATCTACTGACAAAAGTGGTCAGGACTGCATCTAAAATCATCGGGGTTCCCCTTGAATCGCTCCAACACATCTACTGGAAACGCAGCACTAAAAAGGCACAAGGTATTCTACAGGATTCCAGTCATCCTGCACACAATCTCGTCTCCCATCTTCCATCAGGGAGACGTTTGCAGAGCATCCAAACATGCACAACACGTTTTAGGGATAGTTTTACCCCCAGGTAATAAGGCTATTGAATGATAGCACAACAGGAAGGAGAGCTGTGGTTTGAACGTAGTCACTTATGTGTATTAGGTTGGATATTTTAAAATGTTTTTAATGCTATTTTTTTTTTAAATTGTTATTGACTGGTGCTGAAAGAGTGCTAAGGCACATTGTATTTCATTGCTGTGGTACTTTGTACTACTATGCATATGACAATAAACTTGAACTACAGAGAGATATGATTTTTAGTCCTGGACTAGTGGAAGATCTGATAAGAATCAGTGTGTGGGGGGCAGTTTGGAGGATTGTTTGATTACAGGTGTTGGCCATCTGAGGGGCATGCGACAGCAATATTTTGAAATGTTTTACTTAAAATGTATTAGTTTGGCAGCTCAGTGAAGCACTAAAACATTTTGTTTGTTAATATTTTTATTTTTATATGCTGTATTGTGCTTCAACTAAAACGTATTTTATCTACACCTTATTCTTGTTTAAAATAATTTACATAATATAAATTAATGTACAAACACAACTCGGAAAAAGTTGGGACAGTATAAAAAACACAAATAAAAAAAGAAAGTAATGATTTCTAAATGTACTTTAACTTGTATTTAATTGCAGACAATACAACAGCACATAATTTAATGTGTTCCTCATGATTTTTATTTTTTTCAAAAAAACAAAATTCCTATTTTGGTTCTTAGACTTAGACTTCTCTTTATTGATCCTATTGGGATGACTCCCGCAAGGAAATTGGCTTTCCAGCAGCAAATTCCAGCATTTTACAAAAAAAGACACTTAAGTACAGTATTGAAAAAAAGAGTATAAGATACAAACAATAAACTCTTAGATACATATAGTAAGTAAACAAGAAACAGTATATAGTAAATAATAGTAATAATATTAATAATAATAATACAAACTCTTAGCCCAAGAAATAGAAGATATACAATAAAACAGTACACAATGGGCTCTTAGCTATTAACAAATGAGTGCAAATTCGCGCGAATGAAATCCCTTCAATTTTCTTCTTTTTGTTATTTTTTGTTCTGCCGTCTTTTCCTTTTATTTCCTACTCCCCCCGAGTGAGGAGTTGTAGAGGGTGATGGCATGAGGGACAGAGGAGTTCTTGAGTCTGTTGGTCCTACACTTGGGAAGTAGCAGCCTTCCACTAAACAGGCTCCTCTGGTTGCTGATGACGGTGTGCAGGGGGGTGGCTGGCATTGTCAATAATGTCCAGCAGTTTGTCCAGTGTCCTACTCTGCCACCGTCACCAGCGAGTCCATCTTCATGCCGACCACAGAGCCGGCCTGCCTGATCAGTTTATCCAGCCTGGAGGTGTTCTTCTTGGATATGCTGCCCCCCCCCCCCCAGCACACCACAGTGTAGAAAAGAACACTGGTAACCACAGTAACTGGTAACTTTTTTTGTAACACATTTCAAAAAAAGTTGGAACAGTAAAGCATTTACCACTTTGTAATGTTGCCATTCCTTTTCACAACACTTAAAAGACGTTTAGGGACTGAAGACACCAAGTGATGAAGTGTTTCAGGTGGAATTTTTTCCCATTCTTGCTGCAAACAAGTCTTAAGGTGGGCAACAGTACGGGGTCTTCGTTGTCGCATTTTGTGCCTCAAAATGCGCCACACATTCTCTATTGGAGACAGGTCGGGACTGCAGGCAGGCCAGTCAAGTACCCGTATCCTCTTCCTCTGCAGTCAGGACTTTGTAATGTCTACAGAATGTGGTTTTGCATTATCTTGTTGAAATATGCATGGACGTCCCTGGAAAAGATGTCTTCTTGAAGGCAACATATTGTGCTCCAAAATCTCTATGTACTTTTCAGCATTAATGGTGCCATCACAGAAGTGCAAGTTACTTTTGCCAAGGGCACTGACACAACCCCATACCATGACAGACTCTGGCTTTTGGACTTGTTGCTGGTAACAGTGTGAATGGTCCTTTTTTTCTTTAGTCCGGAGCACACGGCGTCCATTTCTCCCCACAGTACACGTTTCCACTGTGTGATGGTCCATCCCAGATGCCTCCGAGCCCAGAGAAGTCGATGGCGCTTCTGGACACTGTAAACATGGGGCTTCCTTTTGGCACAGTACAGTTTTAACTGGCATTTGTGGCTGTAACTACGTATTGTGGTACTTGACAAAGGTTTGCCAAAGTAGTCCTGAGCCCATGTGGTGATATCTCTTATAGATGAATGACGATTCATCTATAAGCGAGCCTGAGGGCTCGGAGATCACGGTTGTTCAGCTTAGGCTTGCGCCCTTGTCCTTTATGCACTGAAATTCCTCCACATTCCTTGAATCTTTTAATTATGTTATGCACTGTTGAAGGTGAAATTAGCAAATGTCTTCCTATCTTTCTTTGAGGAACATTGTTTTTAAACATTTCAATAATTTTCTCACGTATTTGTTGGCAAACTGGCGATCCTCGGCCCATCTTTTCTCCTAAAGGACTAGACCTTTCTTGGATGCTGCTTTTGTACCAAATCATAATTACAATCACCTGTTGACATCACCTGTTTCAAATCACATCATTATTTAACCAATTTACCTAATTACTAGCCCTAAATTGCTCCTGTCACAACCTTTTTTGGAATGTGTTGCAGGTCTGAATGACAGGAAAGGATGTATATTTACAAATGAAATTAAGTTGACCCAGACAAAACTTGAAATATTTTGTGTTCACATTGTCTGCAATGAAATATAAGTCAAAGTACATTTAGAAATCACTACTTTCTTTTTTTATTTGTGTTTTTCATACTGTCCCAACTTTTTCTGATTTGAGGTTGTATATGGAGCGTGATAAAAAGGTGACCTTGAAATTGTGGAATTAATGGCGACGCAAGGAAAAATGTGGGTGCACCTAAATTTTGTGGTGGTGCACCTAAATAAAAACGTTAGGCACACCAGTGCAAACGAGGCAAAAAATTAGTGTGGAGCCCTGATCATTCTAACGTATGCCATACATCGTAGAGATGCAGGCTTATATACATTGTATATAGAGGGTAATTGTGTTTTATTTTTTCCTTGTGAAGAACTCATGGTTTGCCAAGGGCAGGAAGGCCATGCCATCAATTGGCTTCCTGGAGGAAAGGCTACGCAACATACGGAAAAGGTTAAGGGCAACGAATCACCCTCAACAAGTAGGAGAGGACTCAGACTCACAATTACAATTTACCAGGTGTAAATTAAGAACCCAGGCAAATCAATTGCAGAGGTTCTCCAAGAGTACCCCCGACTTCTGTGTCCAGGCCCATCAAATCTTTCTCTCAGTTTTGCAATTTGTATGGGTTAGAATCTATCACTTGATCTTTCTCACTCTCTTTCAATCTGTCATTGTTTTTTCTCTCTCACACACACATTCTTTGTCTTCCGCACACACTGATCTTATTATTTTGGTTTTGATGATATATGATGTAATGAATTATTCTACAGCACCCCCTCTCAGATTGCGCAGGACTTCAAAGTCCTTCATAAAGAGGCATCAGACAAAATGTTTGTGACCTGGAGGAGGTTCAGCGAGAAGCTTCTTCATGTGGCACAGCGGGAGGGGAAGCTCCACGTGCAGACAGTATCTTTGTCACAAGGTATAAACTATAACATCAACATAACCCTTACCCCCAATTTATACTGCCTGCGTAACGGCTGCATCCCGACTCCGGCACAGCTCCGGCGGTCCACAGCCCTCCGGATCAGATACGCAGAGCTTCTATTTTTGCCGGACGCCGGAGAGCTCCGCAGCAATTTAGCATATGGCAGATAGTGCGGGAAAGGAAGTCAAGCACAGAAACAAAATAAAACATCCGGCTAATTTTCAAAATAAAATACACCGTGCTCACGGCGGATCTTGTTTCCTTCACTACACCCTGAAAACACAGCACGGAGTTGTTTCCTCTCTACTCCTCGGAATTGAAACAAACTGTTGGTGGTTTTGTGGTTCTATTCTACGTGAATTTGCGAGATCTCGTGGGTCCTTGACTACAGCTGTCAGTCCTGGCCGCAGCCGTTCCGCAACAAATCCGGACCTATTGACGGACGGCGGAGCATGGAGCCGACACGCAGCAGAGCCGTTCCGCAGCTGTTACGCAACCAGTATAAATCAGCAGTTAGATTTGTATGTTTGGATTTGTGCGTTTTTCGAGCCATAAGCTACTCATCCAATAAACTATGCTAATACTTATGTCAAACAATTTTCTTTCTTTACAGGCTCCAAAGACTACATTGCCCTGAGGGTTCTGCCAAGCCTGATGCCACCTGCAGTCTTCAGGATGGGGCGAAAGACAGAGAGGACTACAGCGTCTGACGCCATGAAGGCCTTCATTGATCTTAAGCCTGTGAGTATTCCTAGACTCACACAGCTCCTTAACACACACCCTTAGATCTAGTGATGCAGGTCTTGTTATTGTAAAATCTGTTAGAAAACATCAGCTGTCAGCTGGTCAGAGTCTTTGTCATTCAAGTACTTTATTTATGGAATATTATTATTTCCAGGTCAGAACAAACATGGTGGAATACCTTAAGGCAGCAGAGCAGACCAGGGCATACCCCTACACCTTGTGTTGGGAGGTGAGTAGCGCTGCTCACAGGCATTCACCATTCTCAGTGGGCGGGCCCTGGAGCAGGCCATGATATCAATTTGATATGATATCAATTTCCCAAAGCAGTGCTCCTCTGCTTAGCAGTACCTCCAGGAGGTTGTCTATGGAATTCAATTTCAATTCAATTTTATTTATAGTATCAAATCATAACAAGTTATCTCAAGACACTTTACAGATAGAGTAGGTCTAGACCACACTCTATAATTTACACAAAAAAAAACAAATCCCCCAAGAGCAAGCACTCAGTGCAACAGTGGTGAGGAAAAACTCCCTTTTAGGAAGAAACCTCAGACAGACCCAGGCTCTTGGTAGGTGGTGTCTGACGTGCCGTTGGGGTGCATCACAGTATAGATAATGAAACAGTGACTAGAAATAGTGGTTGTAGTAGCGCAGGGAGCAGCACGGCATAGCAGGGTATTTCAGCAGAACCACGGCAACAGCTGGAACCATGATTTTGGTGCCATCCTAATCCCGGGATTTCATCCTGGGTGAAAAGAAACAGAAAGACTCCGGGGAGCAAGCTCCCAGAGCTAGGTTAGTAACAAGCATTTCTGGGACAGAGAAGCAGATGGGCCTCTCTGTAAGTAACTCTGCATTCTGGGAGCGCAGTGCTCTAGTGGGACAGTAAGGTACTATGAGCTCTTCAAGATATGATGGTGCTTGACCGTTTAGAGCTTTGTAGGTCAGAAGAAGGATTTTAAATTCAATCCTGAATTTTACAGGGAGCCAATGCAGAGAAGCTAATACGGGAGTGATATGATCTCTTTTCTTAGTTCTTGTCAGTACACGAGCTGCAGCGTTCTGGATCAGCTGTTGAGTCTTAATGGTTTTATTTGAGCATCCTGATAGTAAGGAATTACAATAGTCCAGCCTGGAAGTAACAAATGCATGGACTAGTTTTTCAGCATCGTTCTGAGACAGGATGTTCCTTATTTTGGCAATGTTACGAAGATGAAAAAAAGCTGTTCTTGAGGTTTGTTTTAAATGGGCATTAAAGGATATATCCTGGTCAAAAATAACTCCTAGATTTCTGACAGTAGTGCTGGAGCCCAGGGCAATACCATCCAAGGTAGCTATATCTTTAGATAGTAAGTTTCGAAGTTGTTTAGATCCCAGCACAATTACCTCAGTTTTGCTTGAGTTTAGCATCAGAAAGTTGTAGGTCATCCATGATTTTATATCTTTGATGCATGCTTGAAGTTTAGTTAACTGACTGATTTCATCTGGTTTGATTGATAAGTATAATTGGGTGTCATCTGCATAACAGTGAAAGTTAATTGAATGTTTCCTAATAATATTGCCTAGAGGAAGCATATATAAGGAATGAGGGGGGTAATGTCCCATGCGTTTATTTTCTCTCTCTCTCTCTCTCTCTCTCTCTCTCTCTCTCTGTCTCCCTCTCTCTCTGACTCCCTCTCTCTCTGACTCTCTCACTCTCTGACTCTCTCTCTCCCTTTCTGTCTCAGTAAACAACATAACAACATAACAACATAAATAATGCAGTTTTATTGTATGCAGGGTGGGAAATTAACTTTTTTGCCCACCAGCCACAGTGGCTGGTGGATGCCCAATTTTACCAGCCACTTATATATTTTACCAGCCACTTATATATTTTACCAGCCACTTTTTCCGGAATTCAAATTTATAAAAGAAAGTGCACTAGCATATTTTGAATTGCTTCAATGCATTATTTATTTATTTATAGTAATACATATTTTATTAATATAGTCAAATAAATAGTGATGTGAAAAAAAAGCCTGCGAGACCATGGTAAAATTGTGTTTTGGTCAGTTTGGTCACATTCTGATCGTAACATAACATGAAGAGAAATCGGTTGAACCAAAGTTCTACACTGACTATCTTGTGTGATTATCTTTGAAGCAGCAGTTTACGAGGATGCCCTGAACGCAGCACGAGTCCCTGTAGACCATGGGTCATCAACTACATTTTTCCAAGGGCCAGAATATTTCTAAGCAGACACTCTGGGGGCGGACTTCCAATTAAATAAAATTAAATTTATTTATACCTAATACGCCTATTCTTGTTCGATATTTTCACTTTCTAACTGAAGTAATGCTATATATTTTTACACGTATTATTGTGCACAAACTCCTAAAAAAACATGTAAACTGCATAATGATAACTGTCTTTTTAACTAGAAAAAGATCTCAGACTAGGAGGCAGGTCACTGAGGAGTGATGGTTAATGTCTGTGATTACTGAAACGTTGTTGTAGTATGCAGCATCCTGATTGGTGGAAAAAGCTTGTAAAAAGAAAGGCTGTTGTCAGGTAAAAATTGGAATTGGAGATAAAGGCAGAAAAGGAACAGGGACCTTACAGGGAGAAACTTACTACCAGCGCCAAGCAGAGGTATTTAGGAAGCTGCTGATATCAACCACGTCGACCCATACGAGCTGCCGGCAGCACAATGGAACAGAGACCTGGACTCTTTACCACCTTTACCACAAACGAAGCAAGTAGGAAAGGTTAACACGTTGAACATTTGAACAGCTTATTTACGTGAGCTTATTGCCTCAGGTGCACTGATGACCTCATCTGTTGACATTTCTGAATGCCTTCCTACAGTTGTTTAATAAAAGTGGGCTTTCCACACAAACAAACGTAGCCTACATGTGTCATTAGTATGAGAAAGAAATGAGATTTTAACGGTGTCTGGGTTCGGACAGAAAAATTCAGCCCGATCCATGCTCTAACCTACGTGGAGATTGTTAATTACTTGGTTTTTGGCAAGAATTCAAAAGCATGAAATCCTTGGAAAGCTACAAGTCTTTCTGCTGCGGCTGGGTGCAAGACTTGGTCATCTACAAGCCCCAAAACACAGAAGATATTTGTGCTGATAGTTACATTAATGCACTGTTCATTCTAAAGCACCTTAAAGATGTATGGCATCTTATATATTTTACACTGTGTCACCCCCTGCCATGTAAATATGTTAGATGAAGGACATGTTAGTCACGTAAACTAATTTGACATGTCAAAATTTGCACTGTACAAAAAAACTGTGACACGTGGTTCCTATGATTTCCACAAAAATCGTGTGAGGAACTGAATCAGTTTTTTACACAGCAGTGTGTTCCAGACATTCTAAAATAGTTAATTATCTTGAATCTAGACTATAGAAAAACAGAAGAACCTCCTCTGCTACCAACACAAACAATGAACATGATCAGCCAAAAATGGCGGAAGGGGGCGGGGCGTTGTGGCGTGACGACATCTCCTCATTCTCAATAGGATCTATTTAAATGTCTATTGGGTTGCCTCTACTTTCACTCTTGTATTGTCACTGCAATTAAGGGCAAATACAAGCAACCAAAAAAAACAATCACATTAATTTTGATGAACAAAGCAGAAATGTATTTTTCGTGAGTGACAATCGGTGTTAGGAATGCTCTGCCCTGTGTACAATTCGCAACAGAAGAAGAACTGGGACCTGTTTGATTACATAGATGACTCATGCATTAGACACGGTTAAACGTCATTTATGCTTGAAACGTCATTTATGCTTGACGCACCAGTCTATTTTTTTCAGTGGCGCACTACAAACCGGAAACAGGAAGCATGAACGAGCTCCTGGGAAACCGGATGCCAGGACTCGCTGAGTAAACTTGTAAACTTACTGGGTTAAGATGAGTTCTTTTATGGTGCACGTTGGTGCATGTTGGTAGAGCTGATGCCGAGGAGAAGTGAGTTGCAGTAGTCCAGTTGGGAGGAGATGAAGGCATGAATGAGTCTTTCAGCAGCGGGGGGTGTGAGAGAGGGTCTAATTTTGGCGATGTTGCGGTGGTGAAAGAAGGAGGTTTTGATGACATGGCAGATGTGGGGCTCAAGGGAGAGGGTGGAATCAAAGATCACGCCAAGGTTGCGGGCCTGGGGAGATGGGGAGACAATGGTGCCGTCAATGGTGAGAGTGGGGTTATTGGTTTTGCTGAGTGTGGATTTGGAGCCAATGAGGAGGAATTCTGTTTTATCACTGTTGAGTTTGAGGAAGTTGTGTTGCATCCAGATTTTAATAGCTGACAGGCAGGAGTTTATGAGGGAGAGGGGAGGATTGAGGGGGGATTTGGTGCTAAGGTAGATCTGGGTGTCATCGGCGTAACAGTGGAAGTCCAGGTTGAAGTGGCGGAGTATCTGACCAAGGGGGGGGATGTAGATGATGAAGAGGAGGGGGCCGAGTACGGAGCCTTGGGGAACGCCTTGAGTGACTGTGGCGGAGGTGTGGTTATGAAGAGAGATGAAGTGTGATCTGTTAGAGAGGTAGGAGTGGAGCCAGCTGAGTGCAGTACCTTCGATACTAAGGTCTTTGAATCTGGTGAGCAGGATGTTATGGCTCACGGTATCGAAGGCTGCACTCAGGTCGAGGAGGATGAGGATGTTGAGGGAACCGGTGTCAGCAGAGGTGAGGTCATTGAGGACTTTCAGTAGAGCGGTTTCTATGCTATGGAGAGGGTGAAAACCAGATTGGAGGGGTTCAAATAGGTTATTTGTATGAAGATGGGTTTTTAGCTGTGAGGCGACTATACGTTCCAGGGTTTTAGACAGAAAGGGGAGGTTGGATATTGGGTGGTAGTTGTTGAGGGAGAAGGGATCCAGACCAGGTTTTTTGAGGATTGGGGTGACAGCAGCAGTTTTGAAGGCAGAGGGGACAGTTCCAAGGGACAGTGAGGAGTTGAAGAGGTTTGTAATGTAGGGGCATAGAGCAGGTAGTGGGTTTGGAAGAGCTGATGAGTTTGGAGATTTCAGGAGCGGTGACCAAGTCAAACTCGGAGAGGAGGCAGTGTGGAGGAGGGGTCAGGAGGTCAGGAGAGATGGGGATAGGGGGGGGCCGTGGTGGGTGCTGGAGTAGATGGTGGGAGGTCGGATACAGGGGATAGAGATTTGTAAATTATGTTGATTTTGTCGGTGAAAAAGTGGAGAAATGAGTTGCAGAGATCCGGAGTAGAGGTAGGGAGGGTGTTGGTCCAAAGCTTGAGGAGGTTGTTCAATGCGGAGAAGAGGGTTCTAGGATTTTGGCAGGGGTCAGTGAGGATGGTGGCGAGGTAGGCAGATTTGGCAGCAGTGAGGGCATCTTTGTAGGCATTGAGGTGGAGTTTATAGCCTTCATGATGGACTGTGAGTGATGATTTTTTTGTCAGACGTTCAAGTTGGCGGCCAGTTTGTTTCAGTTTCCGGAGTGCGGGTGTGTACCAGGGTGAAGAGGTGTTAAAAGTGACGTTTTTTGTTTTGAGGGGGGCCAGAGTGTCGAGGGAGGTAGACAAGGTGGAGTTGAGGTGGTTGGTGAGATCATCAGGAGAGGTGACAGTTGAGTCCAGCTGGAGAGTGGTGGAGAGCAGGTCGGAGAGATGGTGGGGATTAATTGATTTGAGGTTGCGGAAGGGGATTTCTCTGATGAGGCGAGGGCGTGGGGTTGGAGAAGGGATGGTGAACCGTACCAGTTTATGATCAGACAGGGGGAAGAGGCATGGATGGAGGTCGAGCACTGGTTGGTTTGTGGAGCAGACCAGGTCGAGGATGTGTCCTTTTTCATGGGTGGGGAATGTGACATGTTGGATGGAGTGAAGTTGTCCAGTAAAATGGTGAACTCTGATGAGACCTTGCAGGTGGGGAGTCCATGTGGATGTTTAAGTCACCGAGTAGCAGCAGACGTGGAGAGAGAGATGAGGCTAGTGTGAGGAGTTCAGTAAAATCAGAGAGGAAGGAGGGATTTGGTTTAGGTGGCCGGTAGATGAGGATGACTGTCATGGAGGAAAGAGCTTTGAAGGTGAGAAATTCAAACGATGACACTGAGGGGAGGGTGAGTTCTGTGATCTGGAAGTTCTGGTTGAAAATAACGGCGAGGTCACCTCCACGGCGGGAGGGGCGGGGTTTGCAGATGTAGTTGTAGCCAGGGGGGGTGCTTGGTTGAGGGAGAAGAAGTCATTGGGTTGTTGCCAGGTTTCAGTGAGCAGGAGGAAGTCCAGAGTGTTGTCGAGGATGAGTTCATGGAGGGCAGGGGCTTTATTGTTGAGCGATCGGGTGTAAATAAAGGTTTCTAGGATCGGTTGATCAAACTTGCAGAGAACGGAGACACCCGTTTGAGTACATAGACTCGAGCGTTTGCACGGTTACATTCGGTCTCGTTCAGTAGCCTGGTGCCCGGTCTCCTTGTGACAGCCTGCAACATTCACATCTCTAACATTTAACTTAACATAACTACCAAGACAACATGACGTGTATTTGTAGGTGATGTACTTCCCCATCAATAATGTGTGAATCGCCGAACACAATCATCTAAGATGCACCAGAAACAAGGCTTGGTTAATAACTCAAACTTGCCGAGACAACCGTTATTATTATAGACTCGAGCGGTTGTTAACGGTTACGTTCGGTCTTGTTCAGTAGCTGATGCACACGGTCTCCAATGTACAACTCTTTAACAACTCTTTCGGTCCAATGAATCGTGCTGCTTGAGGTATCCCATTTCCTGATTGATTCTACCACCACTCCAGTGGAGGCGCTAATGAGGTAAAAAACAGGAGTGAGTCGGTTCATTGACGTATGGCACTCGATTCTCCCGGCTCAGTGACACGAATCAGGTTAATAACCGGCTCTTCGGTCAGTTCGTCGTCACTATTCTCTATCACTCTGGGTCCAGTGAGTCCACACGAAGCAAGCTAGTCCCTTCCATATACAACCAAACACGGACGTAGCTGGATCCCTTCTTGCCTCGGCCACAAATGGCCTCCAGGCCCATTTGCTTCGCCGTTAGCTAGTTGTTAGCTCCGCTGTTTGCTCCGTTGTTAGCTGTTAGCTGCGCTGTTAGCTCCGCCGTTAGCTGTAGCGTGTGAAGCCAAACGCCAAACCTTGTCACCTGCTCTGTGTAACCAAAGCTGCTCTTTTAACATCCCTGCTCTGTGCATTCACATATGAGAGCAGCGCTTGTCTCCCATAATCACACTACTAGCTGATTGTCTTATTTTGTTTACAAGTTCCAGATGGAGTCTGGAGATGATGTGGGGTAGCCTACTTATTGTTTACTGTTTACATCTTACTGTATACACTTTAGGCTGTTGCAGCTAGCTCAGGGGAAAGACTGGGTGACACTAGGTGGTCCAGCCTGAGACTACTAGCTCAGGGGAGAGACTGGGTGACACTAGGTGGTCCAGCCTGAGACAAATAGCTCAGGGGAGAGCCTGGATGACACTAGGTGGTACGACCTGAGACTACTAACTCAGGGGAGAGATTGGATGACACTAGGTGGTACAGCCTGAGACTGGATGACACTAGAGACTACTAGCTCAGGGGAGAGACTGGATGTCACTAGGTGGTACAGCCTGAGACTACTAGCTTAGGGGAGAGACTGGATGACACTAGGTGGTACAGCCTGATGCTACTAGCTTAGGGGAGAGACTGGATGACACTAGGTGGTACAGCCTGATACTACTAGCTCAGGGAAGAGACTGGGTGGCACTAGGTGGTACAGCATGAGACTACTAGCTTAGGGGAGAGACTGGGTGACACAAGGTGGTCCAGCCTGAGACAACTAGCTCAGGGGAGAGACTGGATGACACTAGGTGGTACAGCCTGATACTACTAGCTCAGGGAAGAGACTGGGTGGCACTAGGTGGTACAGCCTGAGACTACTAGCTTAGGGGAGAGACTGGATTACACTAGGTGGTACAGCCTGATACTACTAGCTCAGGGAAGAGACTGGGTGGCACTAGGTGGTACAGCATGAGACTACTATCTTAGGGGAGAGACCGGGTGACACTAGGTGGTCCAGCCTGAGACAACTAGCTCAGGGGAGAGACTGGATGACACTAGGTGGTACAGCCTGAGACTACTAGCTCATGGAAGAGACTGGGTGGCACTAGGTGGTACAGCATGAGACTACTAGCTCAGGGGAGAGACTGGATGACACTAGGTGGTCCAGCCTGAGACTACTAGCTCAGGGGAGAGACTGGATGACACTAGGTGGTACAGCCTGAGACTACTAGCTCAGGTGAGAGACTCAATGTCACTAGGTGGTACAGCCTGATACTACTAGCTCAGGGGAGAGACTGGATGTCACTAGGTGGTACAGCCTGACACTACTAGTTAATGGGTGAGACTGGATGACACTAGGTGGTACAGCCTGAGACTACTAGCTCAGGGGAGAGACTGGATGTCACTAGGTGGTACAGCCTGATACAACCTGTTAATGATGGTGCTGCAGCCTCAGAATGAGATTAATTCAATTCAATTTTATTTAAAGTATCAAATCATAACAGGAGTTATCTCAAGACACTTTACAGATAGAGTAGGTCTAGACCACACTCTATAATTTACAAAAAAAAAAACAAATCCCCTAAGAGCAAGCACTCAGTGCAACAGTGGCAAGGAAAAACTCCCTTTTAGGAAAAAACCTCAGACAGACCCAGGCTCTTGGTAGGTGGTGTATGACGTGCCGTTAGGGTGCATCACAGTATAGATAATGAAACAGTGACTAGAAATAGTGGTTGTAGTAGCGCAGGGAGCAGCACGGCATAGCAGGGAATTTCAGCAGAACCACGGCAACAGCTGGAACCATGATTTTGGTGCCATCTTAATCCCGGGATTTCATCCTGGGTGAAAAGAAACAGAAAGACTCCGGGGAGCAAGCTCCCCAGAGCTAGGTTAGTAACAAGCATTTCTGGGACAGAGAAGCAGTTGGGCCGGGCTAGGCAGATGCTGCAACTCCTCACTCCCTAACTATAAGCTTTATCAAAGAGGAGAGTCTTAAGTTTACTCTTAAATGTGGTGACAGTATCTGCCTCCCGGACCCAGACTGGGAGCTGGTTCCATAGGAGAGGAGCCTGATAGCTAAAGGCTCTGGCTCCCATTCTACTTTTAGACTCTAGGAACCACAAGTAACTCTGCATTCTGGGAGCGCAGTGCTCTAGTGGGACAGTAAGGTACTATGAGCTCTTCAAGATATAATGATGCTTGACCGTTTAGAGCTTTGTAGGTCAGAAGGAGGATTTTAACTTCAATCCTGAATTTTACAGGAAGCCAATGCAGAGAAGCTAATACAGGAGAGATATGATCTCTTTTCTTAGTTCTTGTCAGAACACGTGCTGCAGCGTTCTGGATCAGCTGAAGAGTCTTAAGGGACTTGTTTGAGCATCCTCATAGTAAGGAATTACAATAGTCCAGCCTGGAAGTAACGAATGCATGGACTAGTTTTTCAGCATCGTTCTGAGATAGGATGTTCCTAATGTTGGCAATGTTATGTTAATGTTAAGATGAAAAAAGGCTGTTCTTGAGGTTTGTTTTAAGTGGGCGTTAAAGGATATATCCTGATCAAAAATAACTCCTAGATTTCTGACAGTAGTGCTGGAGGCCAGGGCAATACCATCCAAGGTAGCTATATATTTAGTAAGTTTCGAAGTTGTTTAGATCCCAGCACAATCTCCTTAGTTTTGCTTGAGTGTAGCATCAGAACGTTGTGGGTCATCCATGCTTTTATATCTTTGATGCATGCTTGAAGTTTAGCTAACTGACTGATTTCATCTGGTTTGATAGATAAGTATAATTGGGTGTCATCTGCATAGCAGTGAAAGTTAATGGAGTGTTTCCTAATAATATTGCCTAGAGGAAGCATATATAAGGAGAATAGAATTGGTCCAAGCACTGAGCCTTGTGGAACGCCATGGTTAACTTTAGAGTACCTGGAGGATTTATCGTTAACATTAACAAATTGAGATTTATCAGAGAAATAGGACTTAAACCAGCTCAGTGAGATTCCTTTAATGCCAACTAAGTGTTCCAGTCTCTGTAACAGGATGGTATGGTCAATAGTGTCAAAGCCAGCACTAAGATCTAGTAAGACAAATACGGAGACAAGTCCTTTGTCTGAGGCAGTTAGAAAGTCGTTAGTAATTTTCACCAGTGCCGTCTCTGTGCTATGATGCTTTCTAAATCCTGACTGAAAGTCCTCAAATAAACTATTGCTATGTAAGAAATCACATAACTGATTAGCGACTACCTTTTCAAGGGTTTTGGAGAGGAAGGGAAGATTAGATATAGGTCTATAGTTGGCATTTATAGATACATAGATGAATATATATAAATAAATAGATAAATAGGCTACAGGCTATAGATAAATGAATAAATAGATAAGCTACAGGACAAGTTCATAAAGTTAATTAATACATTTTCTAAACCCTTCAGGTACGGAAGTTACCTTTTGAAATTGCAGCGAGGTACAGCCGCAACTTCCCTCCATCCTGGAGGGAGAAAAAGATGGCAGGGAAGGATTGGTTCACCTCCTTCACGGAGCGGAGTGGGAGCGGAGTGGAAGCCTCTCCATCTGCTCCTCCTTGACAAGCACGCTTCCCATCTTTCGCTCGCAGCCATCGACTACTGCAGGAACAATTTAATAGTTTTATTGTCTTTCCCTTAAGGGTGCTCCGATCAGGATTTTTGGGGCCGATCACCGATCACCGATTGCTGGCAGACGTATCGGCCGATACCGATCACCGATCACTTTTATTAACTGAAAATTACGCCATTACATAACAGTCACACATGTTTAGAGAATGTATCAGTAACTGTTTGGCTTTCTGTCCTAGCTCAAAATCTAAAAAATGTCCTTTCAATCACTGCACATTTCTTCAGCACACACAGACACACACAGTCAGTCACACACACACACACACAGTCAGTCACACACACACACACACCGACACACACACGGGGAAACAGCTGTTTGAGCGGCGCCGGAGCTGCTAGCTACACGACTCACACACACGGACCGACACACACACACACGGACCAACACACACGGACCGACACACACACACACGGACCAACACACACGGACCGACACACACACACACGGACCGACAGACACACACACACGGACCGACACACACACGGGGAAACAGCTGTTTGAGCGGCGCCAGAGCTCCTAGCTACACGACTCCGCTCTGCCTTAGCGTTAGCTAACTTTGAAAACTCCTCATCCTCCTTTCTGTGACTAACCTTCAAATGTCTGATGAGGTTGGTGGTGTTGAAATGTCTTTGGAGCTTTCCGCCTCGTGGTATTTCCTCGGTACACACGTTGCTAATTGCTAGTGTATTGTCTTTTTCCCAGATAGCAATGAGTCGGCGGACCACCAGCGGTGCTCCAGAGGCAGTAGAAGAGTCAGATTGGTGTAATCACAAACACGTTTGCCGGAGCACCACCGGTGGCAGACGCTTTTTAAAAGCAGTAGCCGTCTTCCTAGCGTCTTCGTTCCACGGCCTGCCGCGGGCCAACTGCTGTTCTGCCACCGTTCAGACACCTTGTAGAACTGCCAGACCGCTGAATGTAGGGACGCCGCCATTTTGAAAATGTTCTCAGGAGTAGTGCGCTCTTAATACATCCATGGTAGTGCGTCATCTGATCGGCCTATCTGATCGGCCTTTATGGAGACCACCGATCAAACTATTTAAAGCCATTATCGGCCGATACCGATCGGTGGCCGATCAATCGGAGCACCCTGAAGGCCCGTTCACATAGGACGCGGCATGTGCTGCGCTCGCCGCTAGGTTGTCCTTTTCCCAAAATAGGCTAACTTTCGTTGTGCTTGCCGCGGGGCTCAGCGCAGAAGAGGCAGTTACGAAATTTACGTCATACATGCGACAATATTTAAATCACGTCACGTCTGCGTCCGGTGTTGACATCAGATGTGCGTTACATGCGACATTGTGTATACACCTGTGATTTGGTGGCGAAGATGTTTCTTTCTGTCAACCAAAAGAAAGCCTTGGCAGTTGCCCTGATTGAGAGGAGGAGAAGAGGGAGGAAGGCAGCCGCAGCAACAAGGGTGTGGGTGCACGAGACCCTCAGGTCCAGACAGCAGTTGGGGGAATTCCGGCTGGTGAAGGAGCTCCGCACTTTGACCGGTTCCAGGGCTACTTTTGGCTCAACAGGGAGCAATTTGACAGTCTGCTGACGAGAGTCGGTTCTACGATTTCCCAGATACGAACAACATTCCGATAGTCCAGTTCTACAATGTGTCTCTCCCTGACGTGTGGCTCCAGAAAAGACAGTATGGAAAAGTACTTCCAAGTACTTTGTTGGTCTGCCCCATGCACCACTTTTTTGTCTCTCTGTTGCCTCCTCTCCTTTATGTACCTGTCCCTTAGGTTCTTCCACCTTTTCTTACACTCCTCTAAATAGAAAAAAATAAATAAATGTCTTCTTTTAAAACAAACATGTTGACATAATGTATAGTAACTGATGTGTATGTGGGAGCATATCTGTAAATGAATGAAGGGTAGGGGAGAGCCGGGACAGTTGAAACACTTTTTAATTAAACGTAATTTACAAAGCGATCGTATTGCACTGAAAGCTAATATTTTGTCACTAGCAACCTCCACCTGTCATCTGTCAAATACAGATGCATCTTCAGCTTTGAACAAAACCGTTCAGGAATTATTACAGCAACAGTGGGGCGTGCGTCATGTTTCATAGATTGTTGCTGGGCTTTACGTCTTTGTGAATGTCTGTTAACAACTCATCGCCGTCATCATGAAGCGTGTATGAAGCGGTTATTGAAATATCATGCACTGTGGATGATTCTGCCATTTTTTTATAGCTAGAACAGTAGGTGTTCCCATTGATATGTTTATTATGTATGTCTATTGTGGAAAATGTCGTTTTTTACGTGGGTTATGGACACTGCACTCACTCCAAATAATTATTTGGAGTGCAGTGCCCATAACCCACATAACCCGCATGTAGTCAAACCTTTAAATGAAAAACACTCATTAATAATCGAAAAAATGTAACCGCTAATGAAGTTTACTTTCGACCATCAAAACTGGTTTATCGCCTGTAACTCCGTGATAAAAGGAAATAACAGGAAGATATTTGGCCGATAGAAGGAGGTTAACATGCTCTGTGTGTTGACCTGAGGAAGTCTGTCTATCATCACTGCACTCGGAGAAAACTGGAATGTTTCATCTGTCCCGCGTTTCAACCGTCCCGGCTCTCCCATCATGTTAATGTTGGTTTTGGGGTAAAAGTGTTAGTAAATGTATTTGTTGACATCAGCCTGCCCAGGGACTACACTGGAAACCTGGTCAAATGCATCTCTCCTGTCTAAGGTTAATGTATATTGTACATTGTCTCTGTTTAAAAATAAATAAATGAAGAAAATGAAGATGAAGACGTGTGGATTATTTTAATTTCTAAATAAGATGGTGAATTTTAAAACTACGTGTCATTGCATTTTACATACATAAGAGGTCTGCAGTCATTGCAGTCGGGTATAATAAAGCTAAGATATGAGCCTAAATTCATACATTCATCATCATCATCATCATCCATTCATACTCTGGAAAACACTTTGTTTAATAGCCTACATATGTAGTACAATTAATTCCTCCAAAACTGGAGTTTACGTACACTTGTTAATGGGTAATTATTCTGTGTGAAGGCATATTACCTACTTCAATGAAAACGAACATGACGTGTCAATCAGTCCAAACATATTTTACATAATGTAAACATACAAATACAAATATATCTTACAAGTACCTGTATGGAGCCATATATAGGCTAATCAACTTGGTATTTGGTTTTTGCAGCTCACAACAGTAGGCTACAGTTCTTCTCCATTGCTTTGGCACATTTCTCAGATCAGTAATGCTTATACTTAACATATATGGAATAGTGCTCACGTGCATTGTTCATTAGACTATACTTACAGTGAACTGTTAAATATGGACAACAACACAAAGCAGTTTCACTATCTTGGAATAAACAATGGCAAATATATGGACTTGTCAGCTTGATTATGTCATTGGTATAAATAGGCTACTTGCTGTTCCGTTTGTGGATCCACGTGCATTCTGTGTTGTTTTTGATTTTTGAAAGCATAGGGTGCTTGTGACTTATGTCACAGCGCACCGCGGCTGCTCTTGCGCTTGCCGCGGTCAAAGTTGAACCATGTTGAACTTTGACCGCGGCACGCGCAAGAGCAGCCGCTGTGCGCTGTGACGTGCTGTCACGTGTCTGAAAAAAACTAAATCAACATGTTTAACCTTGGCCGCGGCACGCGCAAGAACGGCAAGCCGGAAAATGCCGCTTGCGCTGCGCTTTGCTCAGCGCAGCGGCAGATCAGCTGTTGTGCGCGCAAGCCATACACAATAATGGGTTTCATAGCGCAGCGCAGCGCATGCCGCGTCCTATGTGAACGGGCCTTTACTTTCCCTCCCTACTGCACCCACCGTCTGCAGCCGATGGAACGTAGCGTCTCTCCATTTATGATGTGCCATCCATTGAAGCAGCAGCCTTACCTCTCGCGGCGCAGGTATCAAATGTCATCTCAGGGTTTTCTGGAACCGGGATCTGACCATTTTACCTTGAGGAATTTAACGACGATGACTTTGCGCCTTCTTATGTTACCAACCATCCTACTCCCCAGGCTGACCAGGTCCACGAGGCTAGAAATGCCAGTGCTACTCCAGGTAGGTAACATTAAGTTCATGAATGAATGAACGAACAAATAAATAAATAAATAAAACGCATAATAAATACATCCACAAAGTTCATAAAAAGTTAATTTATCCTTTCTCTTCTTATCTCACTGAAGTCTCTGACGAAGAATTCAGCCCGGAGATTGTCCGTCCTTTCCCCAAGGCTGGCCCTAGGAAAAATACAACAAGAAAAGGGAGAAAGAGGCAAGTAGAGTTCAGTTTTTGCCTTTCTTGCATTTTGTATTTTAATAATTATAACCACACTTAATATCCAATTTAATTTTGCAGGACAACTGCAATACTAACCGACTCTCTGGTGAGGGCAGCTTTGAAGGAGGCGGAACAGCATTGCCGACCACGATCACCTCCAAGGCACCGAGAAAAAGGCTCTTCTTGCCCCCCCACCACGACAGTTGCTCATTGCACTGCACAATCCTGTCCTGCAGTTGCCCCTCCTGGAGCCAGGTCCTCTCCTGTAGTTGTCCCTCCAGGAGCCGCCTCTACCACCACCTCTGCTGCAGTTGCCCCTGCCATCCTCTGCACCACTGTCGCTGACACCTGCCCGTCTGCTGAGGAAAGACAGAATAACGAGGAGTGCCTTGTGTGCTGCGAGCCCTTCACTGCCTCCATGCCTGGAGAAGTGTGGGTAGGGCTGGGAAAAAAATCGATTTGATTTTAAAATCGAGTTGGTAGGTCAACTCAATTCATATTTTCAAAAATCGATTTTTTTGATTTTTTTTAGGTTTTATTAGCTCAATCCAAATACAGTATAAATAATTTGGTTGTTTAACAATCTTTGTTGCACACTGCACAGTGACTTTTCAGTTAGAGAAAGGGTTTGCCTTTGCAATTTTGTTGATGTTGATGCATTTTAATTAAATACAATCAATATATATTTTTAAAATATATTTACAGTTCGCAGTTATTTTGTTTTAAATGGAGGAGGGGAAATTGAATCAAATCGTAAATCAAGTTTTTTACAAAAAACACACAATCCTACAAGCTTCTAGCACGTTTAGCACATTTTTTTAATCATGATTATGACTATTACCCCATCTTATCAAAACGCAGCCATTGAACTTTTAAAATGTTCACTTTATTTCATGTTTTAGTGTATCTTCTGTTAGCTACGCTAGTTAGAAACAAGTCTTCATTCAATATTGCACTCACAACCAGGGGCGTAGGCAGAAATAGTATTTTGGGCGGGCCAGTACAAAAGTGAGTGGGCCATTTTCAAAAAGACTAGAAGTAGCAAAAAGGACAAACTGAAAAAATAGCAAGACTTTTACCTTCCAACATACTGCATTACAACGGCAATAACAGTACTGTCTACACAACATGCTCAACCAACAAAGCTCAGTCTTAAAAGTTTGTACACAACAATATAGACAAAAACCTGTCAGTTTTAACCTATTCAGGCTAAATATATATTTGCACCAGCAGAACCAGCAGCATTGGCTAGTAGTCCTTTTTTACACTCTATTCCATCCAAGAACACTGTCCATTCCACTTAAAAGAGAAGCCATTGTTGTCGCGGTAACTTTTAACAGTAGCCTACATTCCTTAACACATCCATGGTGCATTGTCTAAAAAGCCAGCTAGCTAACGTTAGCTGCTGAAGGCGACGTTAGTTAGCTGCTGAAGGCAGCCCGGACGCAAAATTATGAATCCCACTATGGCAACGCCAAGACCCGCCCTTCAATCACTACTATTGGCCAGGCGTCCAAGGTAACGTAACCCCATTGGTTCAGGTCCTATCCCCTGACCAATCCGCTATCCTAACCTTAACCACTCAAGGTCACATGCCTAACCCCAACCAATCGAGCTGCTTCGTAGGGCGGGTCTTGGCGTGGCCATAGTGGGTGTCACTGCACGATCTGAGTCTCAACACGATCTGAGTCGCGTCGAGTTGCGCATGCTCAGTTTTAAACAATTTACGGCATAACGACAATAACAGAAGATGGGAACAGCAATAATTGAAGATATAGAAGGTGGAAATCATTTCAAAAACGTTTTAGTTATCAAACGCTATCTATGATTATTTGATTGCTAACGTTAGCTCAAAACGCCATTCAAATAACAGCCGTTGTTGTGTTTGATTGCCAACTTGTAGCCAGCAGTGAACAAACTTGGTCATGTAGCTCCATTTTTACTGATTTTTTAAATTTTTTTATTAACTGACGTGAGGGATCATGCCGTGAACATGTGATGTGTTAGGCTAAATAATACATTACTGCCATTTCCATCTTCCATATCTTCGATTATTGCTGTTCCCATCTTCCGTTATTGTCGTTATGCCGTAAATTGTTTAAATCTGAGCATGCGCAACTCGACGCGACTCAGATCGTGTTGAGACTCACATCGTGCAGTGACAGTGGGATTCATAATTTTGGACAGTGCGCCTGTTGTTACCATAGAAACAACTACGTTCCAAAGGCGTTTTATGTAATTGTTTGATTGTATGGTTTAAACAGTTTTGTTCTAATCAGAAGAAAATAATAATAATAATAATAATAATAATAATAATAATAATAATAATAATACTACTACATTTTATTTGTAAAGCACTTTTCATAAAAGAATCTCAAAGTGCTAGAATACGCATTAAACACACACAACTAGTTCTATTATTTCTTTTTTTTTTTTTACATACATTTGAATATTTTTCATAACAAAACACATTTTGATCAAACTTGGCTGGACGGGCCAGTGAGTAAAGTGGGCGGGCCAGTGTCACCCTGGCCCATTACTGCCTACGCACCTGCTCACAACAAGACCGATTCCCACAGCACACCACAGCAGTCATACGGACGCAGTAAGGTATCGCAGTAATACTGACTGACTAAATCATCATTTAAAACAACATGTTGTATGTCTATGTCTGTACACTTACAAAGTTCTCAATGCTTGTGTTTACATGTAGGGACCCTCATTATGCTACCATGGAAGTGTGCTGCTATTTTGAGCCTTTTTAGTGGTGTAGAAAGAGAGATTTATTTTTACTTTAGACAAGGGCTTGTGTGCAAATTTTGTAAGGGTGCACCTAACGTCCTCTCCACATGACCCATTTCTTCTGTAAAGCCGTGCCCGTGTCTCTCTCTCTCTCTCTCTTCTCTGACCCCTCCCCCCCACCTATTTTGAAATGTTTTACTTAAAATGTTTTAGTTTGGCAGCTCAGTGAAGCACTTTAAAAAAATTTTTATATATGCAGTATGATTGTGCTTCAACTAAAAAGTATTTACGTACCCCTTACTCTTGTTTAAAATCATTTACATAATATAAATGAATGTACATGGAGCGTGATAAAAAGGTGACCTTGGAATTGTGGCGTTAACGGTGACGCAAGGAAAAATGTGGGTGCACCTAAATATTGTGCTGGTGCACCTAAATAAAAAAGTTAGTGTGGAGCCCTGTCAACGGTCGACTTGGTACACACGTGTTAGCTGTAGCTGTAGCCACCCAGCACCGTGGGGCCGTCTACACAGGACAAACTTACATTAATTACACAAAATACATTTAAAAAATGTACCTGCATGAGGAGGACATTGTCTTTTCTATCTCCCTGTCTCGTACTCCTCATGTCGCCGTTTCTCTCTCGTCAACTCGGCCATTGTCTCAGTTTCTTTCTGTGTCTCTGTCTGTAGGCCTCTCTTTTGCTTTCTCACCCTCTCTTGTATCTCCCTCTCTAGCGCTCTCGCTTTCAGCTTGTCTCCCTCCATCACCAGGTCTCTCCGTCCTCTTCAGTCTCTCTCTCTCCGTCTGTATGTATGTCTCTCTCTCTCTCTTTCGCCCTCTGTTTCTCTCCTGCTCTCTCTCTCTCTCCCTCCCTTCATCAAATATTCTCTCCTCCTCTCTGTCTCTGTGTCTGTTCCAGTTGCACAAGCTCTTCATCTCTCTCTATTTCTCTTCCTCTCTCATGGCCTCCCTGGCGGCCTCCTCTGCCACCCTGGCAGCTCTCGCTCTCCTCCTTCTGCTTACTTCGAGGCATGTTGAAAGAAAGCATTGACCAGAGTTTGGATTAAATACACGCCCACTTGGGGGCTGGCTCTGGGGGGGGCACAGCTGAAATTGATAACCTTAATGATGTTGTCAGTGTCATGTGTACTTCCGTACATACAAGTAAATTAAATATTGTTCCCACAGCCAGTGTCAGTATAAAACAAGTAAATAAATAGGATAAAAACACATAAAATACAGCATAGAGACATATAGGAGGAGCTTGGCCACAGGTAAGCTGACTGTAATCAGCACCCGGGTAATAGACATCAGTAGTTTATTTGATTAGAGCTTTAGTTAACAACTGTGGCATTAAGAGACATTGAATTTGACCGTGTTACGAGTGTGTACGTGTGAATAGAAAAGTAATTTGCGTCGGGTTTTGCGCTGCGGTGGGTGCAAGATAGAACATGTGAGTATCCGACCACATATAGGCAGGACAAGCAGCTTCATCTCCTAGTCACATCCTTATTAGTGGCTAATTAGCAACAAACAAGAACAGAACTGTAGGCCTACTGTCAATTAAAGTAGGAGATCAGTCTAATTTCCTCTTATTAGATCTTATTAGAAGGTCATTAGTAAACATTGCAACTGTTAGATCAGAATTAGGTCATTTCTACACCTTATAATGAAATTGACGAAATGATGCAAATATTTTAATATTAGTATGGAAGTATTAATACAAATATAATAAAAAATATAGGCCTATTAAATATAAATATTAATAAACGCGATATTTCAAAATGCATTTATTAATTGATTGATTGTGTAGTCTTCGCAGTTGGCTTGTGTCTGATCCTTTAACGTTTCAGCTGCTTGCCGCTTTCCTGACCTTTGCCTCCCCACCTTCCACTTTCAGTTCTGCTTTTGCGTGCTCCCCGGGTCATCGGGGGGTAACTCGCTCCGAGGAGGCTTGGACCCGTCAAAACTGCTTGCAGTTCTAGTTCCTTTTGTATTCTCCTTCACACTTTTCCTTGACCTCATGACATTTACCATCGGGGTTAAGGAAAAGTGGTTAGGAAAAGGACTAAGGAGGTCATTTTGACTTTTCGACCGCAGCCATTTACTTGTAATGTAGCGCATTAAGTTAAAACGGTAAACAGTCGTACCAGACCATGGTATAACTTAAATTATTATCACATTGGGCCTCATGTTAAGTCCACTCGTATGAACAGAATTGTTCTTAAGTGGCTTGTAGCCCTACGAGTGATTTAGGTGAACTTGCTGCATTCATAATTACTTCTCTTAGAAAAAAAAACAATTTAGTATCAAAGGTCCCGTGTGTAACGTGTTCAGTTGTTTATTATCAAAATCTGTTTTGCCCGTTCACTAACGTGTCCTTTTTCATGAATATTTACCACCACCATCAATTCCAAGTATTCCTATTGGCTTGAAATGTTACATTTGCGTTTGCATGAACTGGTGTAGACGCTCCATATTCATACATGAACTGGGGTAGACGCTCCATATTCATACATGAACTGGTGTAGACGCTCCATATTCATACATGAACTGGTGTAGACGCTCCATATTCATACATGAACTGGGGTAGACACTCCATATTCATACATGAACTGGGGTAGACGCTCCATATTCATACATGAACTGGTGTAGACGCTCCATATTCATACATGAACTGGGGTAGACTCTCCATATTCATACATGAACTGGTGTAGACGCTCCATATTCATACATGAACTGGTGCAGACGCTCCATATTCATACATGAACTGGTGTAGACGCTCCATATTCATACATGAACTGGTGTAGACGCTCCATATTCATACATGAACTGGGGTAGACGCTCCATATTCATACATGAACTGGTGTAGACGCTCCATATTCATACATGAACTGGTGTAGACGCTCCATATTCATACATGAACTGCGGTAGACGCTCCATATTCATACATGAACTGGGGTAGACACTCCATATTCATACATGAACTGGTGTAGACGCTCCATATTCATACATGAACTGGGGTAGACTCTCCATATTCATACATGAACTGGGGTAGACGCTCCATATTCATACATGAACTGGTGTAGACGCTCCATATTCATACATGAACTGGTGTAGACGCTCCATATTCATACATGAACTGCGGTAGACGCTCCATATTCATACATGAACTGGGGTAGACGCTCCATATTCATACATGAACTGGGGTAGACGCTCCATATTCATACATGAACTGGGGTAGACGCTCCATATTCATGCTCCATCTTGAAATACATTAGCCGGCAAGGATCATACAGGACATACTGCTCCACCTTTCACGTTTTCTTTGTCACATGATAAACTCACAGTACAGGTACAGTACAGGTGCTGCTAATGCTGCTAACGGGTATCGTAGCTTCCCGGCCCCGGCAAATTTGAAGAAGGAAACATGGAGGACCACACGTATTCAAAATCCAAATTTCAGGAACAGGAGTCTTCTACTTTGCACAGAAAAAGAAAAAGGAGATTGAAAAGAGCAAGAGACGGCTTTTTGAAGCTCTGATAGTTGTGACGCAGAGAAAAGATGGAGGAAAACTACGTATGTGTGTTGACCTCAGGGAACCTAACAAAGCTATCGTCAGTGACTGTCACCCGTTACCACACATGGACGAGCTATTCTCTGAACTGAGAGAAGCCACAGTCTTCTCCATCATCAACCTGGCCTGTGCTTACCATCAATTGTTACTGCATCCAGACAGCTGTGATATAACTGCATTTATGACACATGATGGACTTTTCCGTTTCTGCTGGGTCCCATTTGGCCTTGCTTCAGCTCCATAAGCCTTTCTAGGGGTGCCCAACATGTCCATATCTAGTGTGGCATTATGGAGAAAAGCCAGCTCAAACAAATCAAGATTTTGACGATTCTATTGCTAAACTTCCTGACTTTGCACTGCCCCCAAACGGCCAAATATGCGTTCCCGTTGAATTGAACCCTGATTCACATACTACAGCTCCTCGCCTTTCTAGGGATGCCCAACATGTCCATATCTACTGTGGCATTCACTCAGCTCAGGCTTCACTAAATGAACCAAAGGCTCACATATTATCAACATATTAGCAGTCTGACAAGTTCAGAACCCAGAAAAGGTTAAAAGGCTTTTAAACCTCATCACACCTACATTTAAATGTGACGCTGCTCCTCTGTCAGAGAAATGTCGGAGGGGAAAGTAGTCCCAAACCAGAAGACTTCTCTCTTTTATTCATCAAATAAAGAAAATATTGTGATCCACATCTGTGGCTCTCTATCACACTCTACTACCCTTTGCTCTAAATCTAGGCCTGCCCCTTATATGTCCCATCCTGGCCCGAGCCGTAGTTCTGGCTCCCAGCTACTGTGGGGATGCCCATCCCAAGTCTGTATGCCCGAGGAGAACCCGCTTCCTGAAAGCGGAACGAAAGAAATAAAGCCATCAACTCCCATCAACGTCCCGAGCTGGGACTGGCATTGAAGAAGCATCCGAACCGCTGCTTCGTGGATTATTTATTGACTAGTCTTGTTCATGGTTTCTTTGCTGGTCTGCTGCATTTGCCTGCTGTGTCTTTCTGCTGTAAAAACCTGTTGTCCGCGTCCCAGGAGCCAGAAATTGTGGATGCCTTGCTGGAGAAGGAAGTTCAAAAGGGTTTTATGATAGGTCCGTTCGATAGGTCTCCTTTTCCTGTTTTTCGGTTAAGTCCTATAGGGATCGCCACTCGAAAGTATTCGGGTAAGAAACGTTTAATCATCGACCTTTCTGCTCCCCACAATGGCTTGGCTGACAGCATCAATAGCCTTATTTCTTTAGCCCCTTTTTCCCTGTTTTAGCACTGTCGATGATGCTATCAATTTCATTAATAGGCCGGACGTGGAGCTTGGCTTGCAAAAGTGGATATTTCCGACGCTTTTAAAGTCATGCCCTTACATCCTTCCCAGTGGCATTTGTTTGGCGTTCGATGGCGGGAAAAAACTGTATTTCTCGGTTAGACTCGCTTTTGGCTGTCGCAGTAGTCCAAAAATATTTGATACCTTGTCGGAGGCCTTGTGCTGGATTCTCCTTAATAACGACAGATTACCTTTCGTCCTACATCTTTTTGATGATTTTCTCCTGGTGGACCTTCCATCCGCAAAATCGGATTCTTCTATCTCGGCTCTTAAGCGCACCTTTTTTGATTTAGGCGTTCCTCTCTCGGAGGAAAAGACCGTGGGTCCCGTTAAGGTTATCGAATTTTTGGGCATTACTCTCGATTCCGTCTGTATGCAGGCTTCGCTGCCCCTTGAGAAATTATCCCGCATTCGGCAAATTATGACCGTCGCTCAAAATTCTAAATCCTTTTCCAAACGGGACTTGCTCTCTCTTTTAGGCCACCTTAATTTCGCGATGAGGGTAATTCCTCAAGGCAGGTCGTTTATTTCCAGGCTTCTTGATCTCTCCAAATCTGCAAAGGCTCTCTCTGAACTCGTTACCTTGGATGCTGGCTAGATCTGAGCTGCGGTTTTGGTCTCTGCTCCTGGATAAATGGAATGGCGTTTCCTTTTTTCTTAATGATTTTATGGAATCGTCTGTGGCTCTTGAATTGTATACGGATGCTGCGCCTTCCGTGTGGTTTGGGGGGGTTTTCAAAAATGAATGGTTTGCCTGTGCCTGGCCGGTTGAATTGCTCTCCTTACCTGCTGGTGATTCCTCAACAGCCCTACTAGAGCTGTATCCAATTGTAGTGGCATGCACTCTCTGGGGTGAACATTGGGCTAGGAAGAAAATTCTGTTTTTCTGCGACAACGAAGCTACTGTTAATATAATGAATAAGCGGCACTCATCTGTCCCTTTCATAAATAGGTTCCTGAGACGTCTCACATGGCTGTCAATTTTGGGGAATTATCATTTTCACGCTGAGCATATTCCTGGTTTGAATAATGAAGTGGCCGATTCTTTGTCTCGATTTAATTTTCAGAAATTCCATCCAGCTGCAGCCCAATCGAGCCTGAAATGCCCTCCTTTCAGCCAGACCATTCTAGATTAAATAACCCTCTCCAATCTTATGTGCGCTCTGCTGCGCAGTAAATACAGTAAGATCATACTCCACGTAGGTGGTAATGATACCCGATTATGTAAATCGGAGATCACTAAAATTAATGTTGAGTCACTTTGTGCATATGCAAAGACAATGTCGGACTCAGTAGTTTTCTCTGGACCCCTGCCAAATCTGATCAGCGATGAAAAATACAGCCGCATGTCATCCTTCCACCGCTGGTTGAAGGAATGGTGCCCAGCTAATGATGTGGGCTACATAGATAACTGGGGGGCGTTCTGGGGAAAGCCTAGTCTGATTAAGAGGGACGGCATTCATCCCACTTGGGACGGAGCCGCTCTCCTATCTAAAAATCTGACCGAATTTATTATCGGCCATAAACCATGACAATCCAAGGTAGATATTAGTAATCAGAGGTGCAGTGCAACGCGTTCCTCTGTGCCTCCGTTAGAGCAGCCGCCCTCTCATAGTCTAATAACCACGGTGTCTGTCCCCCGACTCAGATCGGTTAAATCAAAGGTTAACAAAAGAGGAGCTACACTTAACAACCTAATTGGAATTAAAACAACATCTGCAATGATGGAACAGAATAGGAAAATCAGATGTGGACTATTAAATATTAGATCTTTGTCTTCTAAAGCAGTATTAATAAATTAATTGATATCAGATAATCAAATTGATCTATTCTGTCTTACCGAAACCTGGCTGTGCCATGAAGAATATGTTAGTTTAAATGAAGCCACTCCTCCCAGTCATAATAATACTCAAATTCCTAGAGGATCAGGCCGAGGAGGGGGAGTTGCAGCCATATTTGATTCAAGCCTGTTAATTAATCCTAAACCTAAACTAAATTATAACTCGTTTGAAAGCCTTGTTCTTAATCTTCAACATCCAACATGGAAAACAGTACAGCCAATTATATTTGTTGTTGTTTACCGAGCTCCAGGTCCGTATTCTGAATTTTTATCTGAATTCTCAGAGTTTTTATCATGTTTAGTCCTAAAATCAGACAAAGTACTTATTGTAGGTGACTTTAATATTCACATGGACGTTGACAACGACAGCCTTAGTATTGCTTTCAACTCACTATTAGATTCAATTGGTTTCAGTCAGAGTGTGCATAAGGCCACTCACTGTTTTAACCACACCCTCGACCTTGTGCTGGCATACGGCATCGAAATTGAAGATTTAATAGTATTTCCGCAGAATCGTTTATCAGACCATTTTTTAATAACTTTCGAATTCTTACTACCCGACTATATGAAATCAGATAAAAGCTTCTACACTAGATGCCTATCTGACAGTGCTATAGCTAAATCCAAGGAAGATATTCCAACAGCATTTAACTCAATGCTGTGCTTTAATATAACAGAGGACCTTTTTGTTAACTTCAGTCCCTCCCAAATTGATAATTTTGTAGACAGTGCTACGGCCTGCCTACGGACGACTTTAGACTCTGTTGCTCCCCTCAAAAAGAAGACGAGGAAGCAAAGGAAACTAGCACCTTGGTATAACTCGCAAACTCACAAACTAAAACAAATATTGCGAAAACTGGAAAGTAAATGGCGTTCCACCAAACTGGAAGAATCTCGTTGAGATTGGCAAGACAGTCTGAAAACCTATAGGAAGGCCCTCAGAAATGCCAGATCAGACTATTACTCATCAATAATAGAAGAAAATAAGAACAACCCAAGGTTTCTTTTCAGCACTGTAGCCAGGCTGACAGACAGTCACAGCTCTACTGAGCCATCCTATTCTCATCTTCTAACAGTTCACCTTCAAACACAGGACTGTTAGAAAGACTGACAAGACCTGACATATACTTAGACTGCTTTTACCCTATAAACCTTCAACAATTAATGTTAAAGGTCTCTTCAGCTAAGCCATCCCAACAAGGCTACTTAAAGAAGCGCTACCTGGTTAAAATTTCATTATTAGATATGATTAATATGTCTTTATTAACAGGTTATGTACCACAGTCATTTAAAGTAGCTGTGATAAAACCTATTCTGAAAAAACCCACCCTCGATCCTGAGGTCTGTGGAATATAATACATCTACTTCAGCCTTATTGATTGTTGCTCTCACACAAGTTGCATGCACACTATCTCTTTTCTTTATTTGTAACAGGATGTAGCAACAGGGCCTGCGCTTAATGAGTTACCAGGGAGTAAGCCGGGCTGTATAGATAGGAGAATCAAACTGCCTGCTATAGAGAAGCAGAACAATAGGCATTGTCTATACATCAGGGGACTGGTTTGAGCTAGGTTAGTGAACATATTGAACTTATAGACACAAGCTCATCATGAGAATGTTATGCAACATGGGTGTAACCTTTAGTGTGTGTGTGTGTGTTTGAATCTCAATAAAAGAGGCTGAATGAGGGAGCGAAAGCAGGACACACATGGTCAATGCAGGCTGCGGAGTCTGTAGTGTGTCCTCCTTTAGCTGAAGCCTATTGTTTGATCAAACTTACTGTGTCTGTGAAGTTATTACTATGTATTACGGAGAAGAAGTCCTCACCTGGGAGTGCACCTTGGAAGCACAACAATTGGGGGCTCGTCCGGGATTTCGGGATTTGGAGGAAAAGAGGATTCTTCAAATTGATTGATAAAAAGTTCGGTCCAGGGGTGAAAAGTCACGTTGAACATCTGGCGCCATAAAATAAGGTAAGCAGACCATTCTTATGCATTGAATACTTCTAAAATTAACGGTGTTGTTCAACGTCCTAGTAACCCACAGACCGCTAAAAAAATAAATTAATACATAGTAATAACATTTTTCTATTGTTAATAAAAAGTGTTTGAAACTAAAATGAAGAGGTCAGGGACCTCAGGAGGTCAGGGACCTTGAGATCTGGGACCTCAACTAGTCTGAGCTTTGGCAGGCTCCCCCTGTTATCTGACGAGGTGCAGGTTGCGCTGGGTTGGAAAACCCTAAGAAATAGGGCTACTTTAAAATAGAGGTCTGGGACCTCAAAGAAAGGTTAGCTTTCTGGCTAAGGGTTAAAATCCCCAAAGGTTGAAAGTCCTTTGAAAGAGGTCTGGGACCTCAGGAGGTCAGGGACCTCAGAGATCAGGGATCTCTAGTGAATATGATTGTGTTTGGTGAAGCGGGGGATTATTGAAACATTCTGCAATTTTTAGGTGGAATGTGCAGATAATCCAACCTTCACGTGTGTATATTTTATGAAAATTTTGATACTTGATTGCTGAACCGCGGGACAATCAAGGTGAAAAACAGAACAAAGTTTGGGGTAATGAATGTATGATCAATGTGTATGAGTGTGTGGCAGTTTTGAATTAAACGATTCTTGGCAGTATAACCTAGAAGAAAATGGACAGAGAATTCGATAGAGAATTAGATGACGGAGGATGGGGATTAAAGGGGACATGTGGGCCTTACAAATCCTTAGAAGAACAATTAAAAACAATGGAGAGTGCTGTAATAAGAGCTAACGGTAGTGGAAAGGAAGCCGCTGCAATAACTACACAGATGAGAGAGGAGGTTGTACAAATCCTAATTGACCAAGACAAAACAACTAAGTGCCAGGATCCTCTGTCTGAGATATTCTGGGCACAGGAGAAAAAAAGCAAGCCAGGAACAGCACAAGGCCAGTGAGATAGAAGAGAAAGGTAACCTTTTCCAGAGAGGTAAAGCTAAAAAGACAAAGGAAAAAGCAAGTCAGGATAGAAAGAAATGGGCTCAATGGGCCCTAATGTGGCAGGGAGTAAAGCATTTAATGATGGAAAGACGAAGGGAGAAAGAATGAGAAACAGAGAGAAGAGTGAAGGAGTAACCAGAAGGAAAGCCTAGAGAGAGAAGATAATGTGTGGGTGTACTCACGTCTGTGTGACCAAAGTACAGTTAGAGAAGAGAGAGAGGAGAAATCTCAGGGGCAAGACAGGAGAGAAAGAGATTTGAGGAAAAAAGCTGAAGAAAGTGATGAAAAGAAAGAGAGAAGAAGGTGAAAGGTGAATGATGAACAGTTGATGACGTGTGATTTCCTCGGGAGCCCAAAAAGACAGTGACTGATCATCCTGAAAATAAAAAGATTTTCAGCCTTATACCTCAATTGAAAGAGAGAGAGAGGGCTGTTGACTGGTCTCTGGGGTAACATCACATGTGCCATTCTATAAAGTTGAACTATTAATTTGGTTGTTGGGGAATTTATAATGATTGGAGGCTATAAGAAAAAAAAAAAATTAAAAATATGATGATTATATGGAGTTTGCTGAGGTTCTTTATAGTTATATAGGTTCACGTCATATAGGTTCACGTCATTGTGAGAGAAAAAGAAGAGATATTTGTGAAAATAGAATAAGAAGGAAATTAAGAATTCTGAGGGAAAATCAGACTGATCTGGTTTGAATGTTATTTTAGAAACTATTAAGAAGAAGAAGCAAATGATGGTTAATTAATGAATAAGGTTATAAATTCAGTTGAAATGAGTAGCTATTTAAATACATAGTTGATAGAACTGCTGTGATTGTCAGTTCCAAAAGAAGGTGAAGACTTTCTATGAGGTTATGATGGGGTGTTGAAAGGAGGAAAATATTAGTTGATGATGATCTAGTGCATTGACAGATTAATACAGAGGGATTAGTGGTATAGATTATACTAAATTACTATATGAGGTTAATATTATAGCAGGATGGCTGAGTAATACATTTTTGATTACTTTGAAGTTGAGGAGTTTCCTCATCTGAGGTGGTAAGAGTACCACTTAACGATAAATTGGGGGAAAAAAGAGAGAGAAATGTGGTTTAATAATAACATTGAAGCTAATAATAATAAAGAGAAGCTACATAGCTTAGTTAAAAGAAAAAAAAAACAGTTTAAGCTGACAATAATAATAATTCATAACTAGAAATGGCTGAAGCTAAATAGGATGAATAGCTTAAATCCTTTAGAAGAAGCTGAAGTAGTGAATATAGGGGAAGCATGAATGGACAGGAGTGTCATTAAAAAGTTGAATAGCACTACTGAAGTATAAAAGATGGGGAATGTTTAGAGGTTTTTGGAAAGCTGAAGCTAAATTGGATTGTTGGCTAGGGAAGTTCAATGATGTCAAATGAGTTAGAACATTGTGAGATCTGAATTATTGTTCTAAAATGAGATTATGAATAAGTATGAGAGACTTACAAATGATCTGAGAAACATACGTAAATGAAAATGTAAAGAGGTGAAAGCAATAGGAAAACTATATTTTACACATAGGGATTCAGAGAAAAAGACAGTTATATGAGGAGGACATGTATTCTCAGCTTCTAGTGATCGACCAGTAGGACAATTACTTCATCAAAGATGGAAGATGATTAATCAGTAGGGAGAGAATCAAGTGAACTAAAATAAGTATGATTTAAAGTGAAAATAATGCTTCTTGCGAGAGTGTGTTTTGTGTTTATTTAAGTGCCTCGATGGATGTCAGAGCAAAGGGATCATCCCACTTCCAACAAGCTGGTGACAAACTGCAGGACAGACAAGCTGCAGAAAAGATGCAGGACCGGTGATAAGCTGAATCACAATCCAGATTGTTGTCAGGATATGATAAGAGCCAAGAAGTGCTTTGGGGACACAGTTACAGAATTGAAGGAGGAGAAGTTCAGCCTGACGATGTCTGAACTCAGAAGATACTGACATTAAGAAAAGCAGTGGATGAACGACCAGCAGAAGGATCATGGAAGAAGAAGAGAAGTGAAAAGACGGCTCTGAACTCATCGACGCAGACCGGATGAGGAGGAAGGACAAGGAGGTACTGCGCGGTCAGGGTACTAAAGTATAATCCGTTTTTCGTGTTAAACCAAAAACGAAAAAACGAAAAAACGGGTCGATATTTCGTTTTTTTGTTTCAAACCAAAAACGAAAAAACGGAAATATGAGCTCCGTTTTTCCGTTTTTTCAATGTCCATGCAATTTGAAAATTAAGTGGAAAATTGCTCGTTTTTCAACTGTTGTTTTCTTGTTTTTCATGTTTCCGTTTCAACCCAACAACGAGAATACGGGCTCATTTTTTGTAATGTGCATAGTCACTGAAAATCCGACGGATCACAAGTCTCGTTCTTGTTTTGTATGGTCTTATGTGTTGAAGATCGAAAGTCGCTCATATCAATGCAGCGCTGGACCGGAAGTAACATTAACGTGTCAAAATAAAAGTACAAGAACTGTAATAACTGCCAGAGGACCGAGATACTTTAGCTTTTGCCTGTAGCTTGTCAGATTAGGCTAAAATTAATTATTTAGGGTTATATAAAGTATTTAATAATTGAATAATAATATTAAAATTACATTTTAAATAAAATGTACATTCCTCTGTTATTAGCCTATGTGTGACGTTATTGACTACTTACTCTAATCTTACACCAGCCAGTAAAAAGACATCTAACCCTTGTTGTTGTCTTCGGGTTAAATGTGTCGTGTTTTCAAAGTTTCTTATAAGAAATATGGGTTTCTTTCAACCAAATTAACCAAAAATAACATGCATTGTTCCGTTCCATGCTCTTCGCAAGTAAAATTCATATTCACAACTTTCATAGAATTTTGGGTGTTTTATTCAATTTTATAGCATGTATGGTCTTCCCAGGTGCATTTTGACCACAGGTAGTGCAATAGGGCACTATTGTGCTTTACAGAAGATAAACACACACACATGCACACACATGCATGCACATGCCCAGACACACAAACACCCGCATACACACATTCACCCTGCCACACACACGGACACACGTGCATTTGTACAAGTATGTGCATACACACACACACACACGCACACACACACACACACACGCACACACACACACACACACACACACGTGAGCGCACACACATCTTCAAAGCTACAGCTTTGTAAACTTGTCCTTATAACACCTTCAATGTGTCTTTTCCTAAAATTAGACAATACATTTCTTCATGAAATAGTTTTGTCCTTTTTGTTGGCTCTCTGTTGTTGGTGAATAAAATTGCATCAGTTAATTTTGATCTGGGTATATCCTGGCTAATATTTTCCATATACCAGTCTGTTATAATCCAAAACAACTAATCATATATCCTCACTTTACTCAGAAATTAGGTATAATTCATGTAAATGAGGTCTGTTGACCATTAATGCAAAAATAAGTGTAAAACTAATGAGTGGAATAAAGTTGGATAAAAGGCTTAACACAGAATTGAGTAATAAATTACTTCATGCTTTATGAACTGGTCAATTTTGTTATGCTTGCAACATCTATGACCCGGGAGGTCAAGTGCATGGTCGACAGGAAGACAACACAAGGGCTAAACCACTAAACCACTTACAGTTTTTATGATGCATGCCTTTGGTGTGGGATATCTGGGTTCAATTCCTACTGCGATACATCAACCAATGTGTCCCTGAGCAAGACACTTAACTCCTAGTTGCTCCAGAGGCGTGTGACCTCTGACATATGTAGCAATTGTAAGTCGCTTTGGATAAAAGCGTCAGCTAAATGACATGTAATGTAATGAAAAAAAGAAGACAGAGACAGAATTGTCCTGGTACTCGTCTTCCTCTCCCTCGTGTAGGCATTTTTCTTACTTTCTTTGTGTTCATCTTTATTGTTCCTTTTCCACACAAAATCAGCCCAAATAGGTCCTCTTTTACTGTATGTAGCCTACTACAGTAACATGTGGTCATGTGATTGAAAGAACTTCAACACCTGAATGTATTTCCTAGAGGGGAATCAGCTGTGATTGATCTATTTGCATCGCTTCAATCAGCTGTTTCTCAGTAGCAATGGAATAAAATGCAGGGGATATATTTGTGTTTCAATTTACAATATGAACAGCTGTTCACTGTGACTTTACCCTATACGTTAACATGAAGTTATCTGTTCTGACTTACAGTGTGAAAGCATTTGCAAATTGGTCAGTAAAAATCCATTGTTTTGGTCTTGGTTGAGCTTGTGTGTAAAAGAAGTTCAATCATTTTAAATGTGTACAATTGTATGGCGTTATTTTTTAGTCAAAAGTTATGAGCGTGTAACACACGCTCACGAGCACATTATGTTATTTCACACGCGCAAAAATGAACCTTCAGCTGGCATGATAAAAGTACTCGCGCACAAATTCAACAACCGAGAGGTGTAGGTAGCTGCGAGCGAGCGCCTGGCTACTCTTACTCTGCTTGTACAGTGGAATCCTGCTCGCGCGCAGCGGCCTTCTGCTCGCGGAGTGGATTTCTGCTCGCTCAGCTGATTTCTGCTCGCTCGAGTACATGACTTTTGACAATTTGGGGCGGAAACCAACGAGGGCACTGACCCTCTTACGATTGGTCACTTTCACACAGGGACATCCTTGATTGACAGCTCTCATTACAGGAAGCACGGAGTCAAAGTATCTGACGGAGTTCAGTCATTCAGTTAACACTGCACAGTGGACGGAATGGCGGCGACACCTGAAGATGTAGGCGTAAGTGATATTGATGATATGATGGGGGGGCTGTGTGTTTGACAGTGTTATAGCAATTTAATCTGAAATTTGTTGAGAATAAACTCATTAAATATTGAGAATAAAGTCGTTGTGTTTCGAGAAAAAACTCATTAAATATTGAGAAAAAAACTTGAAATACAACGACTTTATTCTCAATATTTAATGAGTTTATTCTCAACAAATTTCAGATTAAATTGCTATAACACTGTCAAACACACAGCCCCCCCATCATATCATCAATATCACTTACGCCTAGATCTTCAGGTGTCGCCGCCATTCCGTCCACTGTGCAGTGTTAACTGAATGACTGAACTCCGTCAGATACTTTGACTCCGTGCTTCCTGTAATGAGAGCTGTCAATCAAGGATGTCCCTGTGTGAAAGTGACCAATCGTAAGAGGGTCAGTGCCCTCCTTGGTTTCCGCCCCCAAATTGTCAAAAGTCATGTACTCGAGCGAGCAGAAATCCACTCTGCGAGCAAAACAGCACTCCGCGAGCAGAAGGCCGCTGCGCGCGAGCAGGATTCCACTGTACAAGCAGAGTAAGAGTAGCCAGGCGCTCGCTCGCAGCTACCTACACCTTTCGGTTGTTGAATTTGTGCGCGAGTACTTTTATCATGCCAGCTGAAGGTTCATTTTTGCGCGTGTGAAATAACATAATGTGCTCGTGAGCATGTCTTACACGCTCATAACTTTTGACTAAAAAATAACGCCATACAATTGGGCCACATTGCAAAACTCTCATCATATTAGTGAGGGAGCTGCCATGTTGCTTCTCATCCTGGTCTCGTTCTGTAACCAAAACTGAGAAAGATATATACATATATATATATATATATATATATATATATATATATATATATATATATATATATATATATATATATGCCATCTGCTGCTGCTCCAACAATACAATGGCAGTGAATATTTATATTGCTTACCAGGAGATGTCAGTTATCTTGATCATAAAAATAATACATTGCAAAGTCAGGACTGGTACCAATTATATTATTTACAACACACACATGCACACAAGCACACAGCAGCACATTGTTATTAGTTATTTAGTTCTTTGAGTTTTATGTTGTTTTGGTGTTATGTTCTAAGCTGTATGTGCTTTAGTTCACTTGTTCATTCCATTCCATTTAATGACATGTCATTTAGCTGCCGCTTTTATCTAAAGCGACTTACAATTAAGTGAAAGGCAGGTCAACATGTTTTCTTTTAGTGGAGAGGGAAACCAGAGCACCTGGAGAAAACCCTGTGCAGACACGGGAAGAACATGCAGAAAGGCCCCGGGCCAGCAGGGTCCAACCCAGTACCTTTTTGCTGTGAGGCCTCAGTGCTTACCATTGACCATTCCTTATTGTAATTCAACCACACAATATCCATTATGTATTATATTGTATTATCCAATATTGGTCAACTAGTGTTTCAAGGGCTTAGTATGAGCAGTGAACATGTAACAAGCTGGCTGATCCAGGCCCAGGCCCTGCAGTGAGGAGGTCTACCATGCTCACCATGAACTCTGGTCCAGTCTGCAGGGCCTGAGGAGACCAGACCAGAATGGCAGAGTCTCCAGTACACTTTACATTGTTAATTTATGTTCTTCATCACATTGACATGTTCAATGGCAGCTGATGTGGTCAACCATGTCACATACAATATTCTGCAGAGCAATTTAAAAAAGCCCTTATATTATTTGCCTTTTTTTTACTGGCTGGTGTAAGATTAGAGTAAAAGTAGTCAATACTGCCACACATAATGCTAGGGGAATGCAGATATTATTTAAAATGTGATTTAAAAATTATTATAATCCTATTTCTATTTTAAAACAATATCCATTCTTACTCCCTTTGTGTCTATTAATTAATGTCACTCATTAAATACTTTATATAACCCTAAATAATTAATTTTAGCCTAACCTGACAAGCTACAGGCAACAGCTAAAGTATTTTGTTCTTCTGGCTATTATAGTTCTCGTACTTTTATTTTGACACGCTAATGTTACTTCCGGTCCAGCGCTGCATTGATATGAGCGACTTTCGATCTTCAACATGTAAGCCCATACAAAACAAGAACGCGACCTGTGTTCCGTCGGATTTTCAGTGATTATGCACATTACAAAAAATGAGCCCGTATTCTCGTTGTTGGGTTAAAACGGAAAGATGAAAAACAAAATAACAACATTTGAAAAACGAGCAATTTTCCACTTAATTTTCAAATTGCATGGACATTGGAAAAACGGGAAAACGGAGCTCATATTTCCGTTTTTTCGTTTTTGGTTTGAAACGAAAAACGAAATATCGACCCGTTTTTTCGTTTTTTCGTTTTTGGTTTAAAACAAAAAACGGATTATACTTTAGTACCCTGACCCTGCGCTTGAACAGTACTCATTTTTGAAAATATACATACTCTAAAGAAGTGATTACTTTTACTTTAAGAATAAGAACACGCCTGTGTGATGACAACTATATAAGATTAGGGCGAATAGATGCTTTAGATTGGAGGAAAATTACAGTTAAAGTTCATTTTATTGTTCTATTAGTACACCAACAACGTAGATAACTTGAATATTTAGTGCTGATCAGATAATTTAGGAAGTGATTTCCTATGCACATTGAGATTTGATAAATATGGAGTTCTGATGAGTAAATAAATTGAGGGTGACTATTAAAGGACATAGCTTGACATTAACATCAGTAAACTAAGTTGGATGAAGCTTATAAATTTGACTTTAGGGAAAAAAGGATAGGGTGTATCATAGAGTTCCAAGCTATTAGAGAAATGAAGAAATCCACAATAATGATATCAAGATTTCAAACTAAAGCAAGAACAGTGGGAGACAATTTTACTCTTTGATATAATGCTGCTTTGGTTTTCGAGACTTTATGAAGTCTCGTAGGGGAGGAGTTTGGAATAGAAATATTACTTTTAGGAATATGGAGGAATAGGAAAATAGAAAGATTATTTTTCCTTCTTTTTGGTTTATATGATTTTGTTGATTTGTTTTACAAAAGATACTGGTAGGTGTTTCCCTCTCTTCCAGTGTATAAGGGGGGTAGGAGCAGAGAGATGCTCGATTAAGGACAATAAAGACAGGACTGGAGGATTCTGAACGAGGACACATTGAGATGTTCAGAACCAGACATCATCAAATGCTGCTGAGAAGCTACAGAGGAACCGACAACTGACTTGTCTTATGTTTGGATATATGTTGGCATTGAAAAAGATTTCATATTGTGTTTATGTTAATTGTATGAAGAATGAAGTCTTCTGTTATGTGAGGAATGTATAAAGATAACCTCAGGTTTTCTTTTGTTTTTGACGTTTTAGGGACAGAAGGTCTAGGAAGGGTAAGGTCCTTTTCAGAGTCCGATGGGTCGACCAGCTTCTGAATTGGACATTTTTGATTTATTTATGTCCTGGGGTTTTTTACATGTATTCATTCTCTAATTAGTTTTCACAGTAATTTGTTCAAATCATAGCTTCAAACAAAATGATAAAGATTTACTTTAACTGAGCTGAAGTACCATGAGTGGTGACCGCTTGGGCAGAGGGTCGTGAAGTTCTTTTCCCGTCTTGAGGGTTTGAAGGTCATTTAGAAAGATTAGCTGCTTGATGGGTGAAAGTTGTTAGAAACACACTTTATGTTGCAATCATTTTCAAAGAAGAGTCAGGAATAGAGTTACGATGTAGATAAGGTTAATGTTGTTGACTCACTTAGGTGAGTCAAAAAGGGGGTGTGTAAACTTTTTCTCTCAGGTTTTTATATGTTTTATTGAAACAGGTGTTTTAATATGTTGACCTTACTCTCACTAGAAGTGATGTGTGAAACCTTATTTTCTATCTTGTTTTTTTGATCTCCTTCCTCTTGGTATGTTGAACTCTAGTAGAGTTCAAAAGGGGGAATTGTGGAATATAATACATCTACTTCAGCCTTATTGATTGTTGCTCTCACACAAGTTGCATGCACACTATCTCTTTTCTTTATTTGTAACAGGATGTAGCAACAGGGCCTGCGCTTAATGAGTTACCAGGGAGTAAGCCGGGCTGTATAGATAGGAGAATCTAACTGCCTGCTATAGAGAAGCAGAACAATAGGCATTGTCTATACATCAGGGGACTGGTTTGAGCTAGGTTAGTGAACATATTGAACTTATAGACACAAGCTCATCATGAGAATGTTATGCAACATGGGTGTAACCTTTAGTGTGTGTGTGTGTGTTTGAATCTCAATAAAAGAGGCTGAATGAGGGAGCGAAAGCAAGACACACATGGTCAGTGCAGGCTGCGGAGTCTGTAGTGTGTCCTCCTTCAGCTGAAGCCTATTGTTTGATCAAACTTACTGTGTCTGTGAAGTTATTACTATGTATTACAGAGAAGAAGTCCTCACCTGGGAGTGCACCTTGGAAGCACAACAGGTCTTAGCCAACTATAGACCTGTATCTAATCTTCCCTTCCTCTCCAAAATCCTTGAGAAGGTAGCTGCTAATCAGTTATGTGATTTCCTACATAGCAATAGTTTATTTGAGGACTTTCAGTCAGGATTTAGAAAGCATCATAGCACAGAGACGGCACTGGTGAAAATTACTAACAACCTTCTAACTGCTTCAGACAAAGGACTTGTCTCCATACTTGTCTTACTAGATCTTAGTGCTGCCTTTGACACTATTGACCATACCATCCTGTTACAGAGACTGGAACACTTAGTTGGTATTAAAGGAATCGCACTGAGCTGGTTTAAGTCTTATTTCTCTGATCGATCTCAATTTGTTAATTTTAATGACAAATCCTCCAAGTACGCTAAAGTTAACCATGGCGTTCCACAAGGCTCAGTGCTTGGACCAATTCTATTCTCCTTATATATGCTTCCTCTAGGCAATATTATTAGGAAACACTCAATTAACTTTCACTGTTATGCAGATGACACCCAATTATACTTATCAATCAAACCAGATGAAATCAGTCAATTAGCTAAACTTCAAGCATGTATTAAAGATATAAAAGCATGGATGACCTACAACTTTCTGATGCTAAACTCAAGCAAAACTGAGGTGATTGTGCTGGGTCCTAAACACTTCCAAACCTCATTATCCAAAGATATAGCTACCTTGGATAGTATTGCCTTGTGCTCCAGCACTACTGTCAGAAATCTAGGAGTTATTTTTGACCAGGATATATCCTTTAATGCCCACTTAAAACAAACCTCAAGAACAGCCTATTTTCATCTTCGTAACATTGCCAAAATAAGGAACATCCTGTCTCAGAACGATGCTGAAAAACTAATCCATGCATTCGTTTCTTCCAGGCTGGACTATTGTAATTCCTTACTATCAGGAAGCTCAAACAAGTCACTTAAGACTCTCCAGCTGATCCAGAACGCTGCAGCACGTGTTCTGACAAGAACTAAGAAAAGAGATCATATCACTCCCGTATTAGCTTCTCTGCATTGGCTCCCTGTAAAATCCTGGATTGAATTTAAAATCCTCCTCCAGACCTACAAAGCTCTAAATGGTCAAGCACCATCATATCTTGAAGAGCTCATAGTACCTTACTGTCCCACTAGAGCACTGCGCTCCCAGAATGCCGAGTTACTTGTGGTTCCTAGAATCTCTAAAAGTAGAATGGGAGCCAGAGCCTTTAGCTATCAGGCTCCTCTCCTGTGGAACCAGCTCCCAGTCTGGGTCCGGGAGGCAGATACTGTCACCACATTTAAGAGTAAACTTAAGACTCTCCTCTTTGATAAAGCTTATAGTTAGGGAGTGAGGAGTTGCAGCATCTGCCTAGCCCGGCCCACCTGCTTCTCTGTCCCAGAAATGCTTGTTACTAACCTAGCTCTGGGAGCTTGCTCCCCGGAGTCTTTCTGTTTCTTTTCACCCAGGATGAAATCCTGGGATTAGGATGGCACCAAAATCATGGTTCCAGCTGTTGCCGTGGTTCTGCTGAAATTCCCTGCTATGCCGTGCTGCTCCCTGCACTACTGCAACCACTATTTCTAGCCACTGTTTATTATCTATACTGTGATGCACCCCAACGGCACGTCAGACACCACCTACCAAGAGCCTGGGTCTGTCCGAGGTTTCTTCCTAAAAGGGAGTTTTTCCTCGCCACTGTTGCACTAGTGCTTGCTCTTGGGGGGATTTGTTGGTTTTTTGTAAATAATAGAGTGTGGTCTAGACCTACTCTATCTGTAAAGTGTCTTGAGATAACTCCTGTTATGATTTGATACTATAAATAAAATTGAATTGAATTGAATTGAATTGAATTACTCACCATCGATGGACTGTTAGCTTCAGCTGGCTAACGTTAGCTGTCATCCTCCCAACTAACGGTTACCGCTAGCTAGTGATGTAGTGAGGATTATTCCTTCAGACCACCGTGGACTCTCCATCCAAACTCCCGACTGGACCTTCGTCTGTCACGACTGCCGGTGTTACGGTTTAACTGGTTTTGGAATTAACTGGTGATAGAGGCAGATGTGGTGTAGGCGTGGCCTTTCAGGACCCATTCTGTCCGTGCCAACTAACCAGGAAATAAACATACTGATCGCTTCGTCTCTATTTTACCAATATTTCACATTCATTTGTCGGTGTGAAAATTGAAGACAAACGAGTTGCTGAACATCTTCATCCTGACAGACATGCATGCAAGCAAGCATTAGCCGTTGTCGTTACGAAATATCATCCGCTGTCTGCGAGTGTGTCACTCACTGCAAGCCACGGAGACACCCAGATCGACTTCTGACATTGACATTAGTAAACACTTCACCGTTAAAACAACACTGTATGTAAAATGTAAGCAAACTGGAGTATTATATATTGTAGCAAAAATATATGTCTTAATGTAAGTAATTAGCTGGGGAAGTTTTATGTTGATATCTGTTGTTTATTTTTACCCTATCACCTGTAATGTAGTGTGAGATATAGTCAGAGCCAATCCGCCCTATACGCTCACTACGCAAGCTGCGTAGGGCCCCGCAAATTACTCGAGGCCCCGCCTCCCCCTCGTGTCATAGCACGTCAATTAATGTTTACAACATCCATGACAAAATGAAGCGACACTATCCTTCTGGTCACGAAAAGAGGAAAAAAAAAACACCATGAGAGTGAATTGCGGGAACAACGATCAGGTAAACTCTTCTCTCCTCTCCAAGTTTGATGTCAGCAAAGTAAAGTTATGTTTATGTGCATTTCTATTGTGTTTTTTTTTCGGTCTTGCTAACCTAGCTGGGCAGGCAGGCAGTGCATCTCTTGTCTAGCTGCTAACGCCAGTCACTTCCAGGGCTGTGTTTTGTGACTTTGTGCCTGACAAAAGTGAGAGTAAAATACAATTATTACGTTTGATAAACGGCAACGGTGTTTGTTTACTGCAGTTCGGAAAAGATAACCGCGTCGGGTGTGTTATCATGCGTTAGGCGCGTACATGCAATGAAACGCGCATTTTTCAAGCAGAAATATATGTGAAGACCAGACAGACTGTAGGCTACAATATATGGGCGTGAATGATTGCACGCCTCATCAAGTACACATTATACATACTTTTAAGACACTGATTATCTAGTCTCAGACAATGTGTAGTTAAAAACTCTAAACAACTGCACTAATTATGCAAGATGGAAAGCAATGTATTGACAATTTGACATTGATTTATAAGCTATATTAAATTTAAAATGTTGATTAGCTGGACATACTGGTCAATATGGATGCACATCCCTGAGTAAATAATAACCATAAATCAAGAATTGCTTCAACATGCATAATAATAAATAAATACAAACTTTAACATGCTATGGCAAGCCATTTTAGCTTTTATTCATTCACAGTTTATGCATTTTTGATATCAAGAATTCAATTTTTTTACTATTTGCAAAGTGAATTCTTGATTATTTTTACTAGTAGGGCCTCTTAGTTAATTTTTACCTATCAATGTCTATTTTTGATATCAGGAATGACATGTTCACTTGTACAAAAGTTAATTCTTGATATCACTCACAGGGATATTATTGATATCTGCATCACTAGTTCACTATTTAAATGTTACAAGAAAATGCAGAAAAGGAATATTTTGATGGTAAGATTTTAATTCAAACATTCAAATGTTTACACATTTGTAACATGTAACGAGTAGTGTAAATGACTGCTTAACTAACTATGTGATATTCTTCTCAGTTTATTGTAGACAGTCCAAATAGTCTGGTGGTGCCCATACTGATGCCGAAAATGCCCAGGCTGTAGAGAGAACCAAAGTTAATCCCAAAAGCCAAAGTTCAGGGTTATAATTTATTATTTTCTTCTTATTTATGTTTACGTTAATATTCACTTATTTAATAATATTCACTTGTTATCTTAATATAATAGAACATACTCTATTCAATAAATATTGTTGGTTTGAACCTCATTCTGTTCTATATTGTTGTACTTATTCTTTGACTGTTTTGTTTAAAGGAGGGAGGATTGTATTGGGAGCACTGAAGTGTCAGGTGTGACTGTGTGGCAATGGCAAATGGTTTACATAGCTCACTGCATCACGGGTCAGGTAGAGGGCCCCTTAGCAGAATTTTGCTTAGGGCCCCAGGGAGGTCAGGATCGGCACTGGATATAGTAATCTATTTAAAGGCCGTTTTCTCGAAATGTTTTTTTTTCTGATACTCTGAGTCGGAAACTCAACTTCAGCAGCACCTGGATACACCAAACTTTCCAGTTTTCTATTTCTGAAGGCATTTACAGAGGGGTTTGTTCAGATGTCATTCATAGCCTAATTTATGTAACATTTTATACCTAAACGTGGCGAGAATGGATTTTTATATGGCTGTAGACACCATATTCTGATTTATGCAGTGATAAAAGGATATCTAAAAGTATCTCTGTAAAAAAAAACTTTGACTCTAATATGTCAACAAAATAAAAAGAAGAAGAACTTGGCTTCCACTTTGTTTATCTTTTTTCTATAGGCATAGTGAAGTTTTGAATATTTAAAATTACACTATATCAGGAATGTTTTTTTCATGTCATTTTCAACTATTGGATTATAATGGAGATAATAATTATATTGCAGATATTCAAACATTCAATGACATAAGATAGACTTCATTGAACCCACACTGGATCGAACTCCTGCCACTTCAAGTCAAGTCAACTTTATTTTTCAATTCTGCAATATAGACATACAGAGCAATTTAAAAATATGTTTTCCACGGTGATATGCATGCACTTGTTGCAATATGAGAGAGATGCTGTCTTATCTGGATGAAAGTAGGCATCATGAATATTAAAGAATGTGGTTGTGATGAGCCTGGAGCTTTTAACGTATCACATCTACGTAGCCTACAGAAATATAATTACATTTCTATTTTAAAAGCCTACAGATGTACAAGTTAATCTGAGCGGATCACATTTAGTCTCCACGCTGCGTTCAGCTGGGTGTAAAAACTACGGTGGCCGGGAAGTGCAAAGCAACATTACAAAGAATGAAACACTTTTACAAAGCTCGAGACAAATTTACATTTTGGAAAACAAATTTACATTTTATAAAACAAATTTACATTTTATAAAACAAATTTACATTTTATAAAACAAATTTACATTTTAGAAAACAAATTAACATTTTAGAAGACAAATTTACATTTTAGAAAACAAATTAACAAGACGCAAAACACTTTTACCAGTCCCGAAACAAATTTACAAATGACAGATACTTCACGGAAAGGGAATGTACCACATACCGGAAGTGACACGGAAGTGATGAGCGTGGTCTTTTCGTGTTGTTGTTGTGGAGTTTGTGGCGTCAAAGAAGTTTATGGTGACCGCCTGAACATGGACTGCGGCCGAGGGATGTTTTGCCCGTTTTGTGGCAAACACATGAACAGCTTAACGCGGTTTTGCATTACGTGTGGTCGGTGTTTGGAGTTTTTAAAGGACGCGGACAAGACGGAAACACCACACATACTGCATCATTGCGTTCAATATTTTAACGAGGGTCACTCGTACGCTGTAATCGTGGACATGATGTCAAGTCTACACGGTGTAAACATCAGCTTGAGGACTCTTAAAAGTAAACTGAACGAAGCCGGGTTGTACCGCAGAAAGGATTATTCCTCGCAAAACGCCGTGAGTAACGCCATCAGATTTGAACTTCGTGGACCTGGACAACTATTTGGTTACCGCACGATGTGGCAGGTACTTAAACAAAAGTACAATCTTCGAGTGAAGAGAGATGATGTGATGAATTTGCTTCGGGAGCTTAATCCTCGAGGGTGTGAGTGCAGAGCACGCAGAAGGTTTACAAGAAGAACCTACCACTCAATGGGACCTAACTATATGTGGCACGCAGATGGTTATGACAAACTTAAGCCATTCGGTTTGGCCATTTCGGGATGCATAGATGGATTTTCACGTAAAGTATTGTGGCTTCAATGTGGACCAACAAATAATAACCCAACAGTGATTGCTCACTATTTCATGTCATGTGTGCGAAACCTCGGTGTCATCCCCATGAGACTGAGGACTGATTGCGGCACTGAGAACGGCATAATGGCTGCAATTCAATGTACCCTACGCCACCATCACAGTGACTACTACTCTGGAGCATCCAGCCACATGTACGGCTCATCTATAAATAACCAGCGTATTGAGTCCTGGTGGTCTATATTTAGAAAGGGAAGGTGAGTTGTCTTCATAAAGGGTCATTGCATCTTTTGGTCATTCGATTTTCTTCTCAGGAACGATTAATGAAAAACGAGCACAATAATTATCAATTCAAATTTGTAAAACAAATCCTGCCCGTCAGGAAAAGTAGCTGTTCCTGAAAAGAAAATCGAATGACCAAAAGATGCACAGACCATACATTTCATTATAACTAACCTTTGATTTTATTATTTATAGTATAACTAAACATTTGTATCCATTTCTATAGGTCTCAGTTCTGGATGGAGTTATTTGCCGACCTTAGAGATGCCGGATACTTCAACGGGAGTCATGAGCATCAATGCCTGAGATATTGCCTTGAGATATTGCTTTGGTGATGTTATTCAGAAGGACTTGGATGAGTGTGTTAGACTATGGAACAGCCACAGGATTCGCCCTTCCAGAACAGCAGCATGTCCAGGAGGAGTGCCCAATGAGCTCTACTACCACACAGGTGATACATTGGTGATAATAAACAGATAAAAGCATTAATGTAACGTGTTAGCTTAAATGAAAATAAATGCAATTATGTCTTCTATTTAACGTAGGTTTGGCTCCAGAGACTGCGGATTTCAAAGTGAACAAGCTGAACTGGATGCCCTTCCTGAGGCTAGTCTGTCAGTGACTCCTTGTGGAGACCCAAACATGCAGGAGTACTTGGACTTTGCCATGGAACACAATCAGTTACAGAAGCCAGGCAACTGGGAGTCTGCATCCGAACTGTATATGAAACTAAAAGAAATGGCTCAGCTATGAAATGATCAAAAAGGGAGGGTTTTTTGTAGTGGTGGAATACTGTCTGTCTGAACACAATATTTATGAATCTGTCACCCAAAGCTTAATTGTTTTTAAGTGTGAAGTAAATTAATCAAAAATAGTAATCAGTATGTATTACACTTTTGTAGTATAGAAAACAAAACTTCTTAAAGTCCTTGTTTCTTTATTAAAACAGTGATTCACAAACGGATCCCAGTTTGAGAGTAATGGATCTAAAACATTTTCAAAATGTTTACTTTGAGAAAAGAACATGCTCACATACAGTAACATTATAAAAAACAACTTTGGCAACTGCACTTTAAAAGTGCACCTTTAATAGGGTTGGGCATCAAGAACCAATTCCTACTTGGAATAGTTTAAAAAAAAATTACGATTCCATCGGAATTTTCTTTATTGGAATCGTTTTGGAGGATTGGGTTTCAAATCTGATCAAGGGTTCCAAATTTAACATGCGCAAGTTTTGGTTTCTGTAGCAGCCAGGCGCTTGTTGTGTTGCAGCCATGGAGCACAGTAAGCGGTGCTCTAGTGTGGCTTTATTTTACATTGAAAAAGCCCCGTCAAACTGCAACCAACCTTTGAATCAAAATAAAACTTTCCTCTTATTTGTGAAATAAGCATGTGACCCGTTTCAACTCCACCACTCGATAAGAACCGGAATCGATAAGAACGGGAATCAAAAGGAAGAATTGGAATTGGAATCAGAATCGTAAAAAATCTAAATGATGCCCAACCCTAACCTTTAACAACTTTTTCAGAGTCTTAACTCTAGGGGTCATCCATCATATAGCTTAGAAACAGCCGAATCCTGGACTATTTTGAATTCCAAAGTCCATTTGTGACTTAAACAAAGTGTATGAGTCTAGGAGTGGTAATCTCAAGGAGTTTGAACATGTATTTGCCATTGGGAACGCAGAGTCATTCAGGAACTCTATTTGTGGCAGTGGTTCCAAGCCAGATGGGGGAAGTGAAGACAGCCCAGTAGCAAACATCAAAACATCTTCCACAGACACAGCAGCCTGGCCTTCTGCAAAGAAAAACAATTCAGATAAATCACTGCCATGTGTTTTCTTAACTAGTTATAAAAAACAAACTAACAAACCTTCACAATCGAGGAGATAGTCTGCCCAGTAGGCCATGGTTTAACTTTCTTTAAGTCTTTGATTACTCCCCGAAGGACTGAGGTCAGGTTTGAAGAGTCTCTCAAGTTCAAAGGCAGTGAGTCGCCTTTCAGAGTGGCACATGACAGGGACCAGCAAAGTAGGGTGTTGCTGTAGTGCAGTCAAGAACTCCAGGGTTGAAAGACCATCTCTGAATCTACAGAGTGAACACAAACATTGTTTCACTGCTGTGTAGTGCCAATTTAATTTAAAATTATCTAAAGAAAACTATTAAATATTCTCTTCTCTACAATTACTATCCACCTTAACATTGTTGAAAATTGATTTTAAAAACCCTATTTTTGCATTGCCCATTAAACTTTAATTGTTACAAACTGTAAGTATAACACAGAAACAAAAGACTGGAATGACACAGACGGATGGGTGGCTTGAGCACTCACACGATGCCTTCAGAAAGTCTACACACCCATTGCACTTTCACACAACTTTGTTTCGTTATAGATTCAATTTAAAATAGTAATATTAATATTTTTCCTCATCAGCCTACACACAATACATCAAAATGACAAAGCAAAAACAAGTTTTTAGAAATTGTAGCAAATTTAATAAAAATTAAAAACTGGAATATCACATTCGCACAAGTTAATTAACCATTTTCTCAGTACACTGTTGAAGCACCTTTGGAAGTAATTCCAGCCTGGATTCCTTAGCTGTTTCTCAATGTCAAGGAAGGATCCTCCGAAGCCAGAATTTGGAGGATGCTACGTCATCGACGTCCGTCGAAGGACCGTTCCAATGTCGAGGATCCTCCGAATTCCACCAAGGACTGAGTCCTTCGTTCAGAGAATTTCCCATAGACAGCGAAGGATGCATATGTGTATCCTTCGCGGTCCCAGATCACCCACAATCCTATGCGCGGCTTTGCCGGCTCGTTTAAAAAAATTAAATGGCGGACCTAAGCGAGAGATTGAGCGGCATCGCTGACGGCGAAATAATCATTTAAATGTAAGTATCTTTAGTGTTTGCCGTACATTTGTTATCACCGTTAATGTGTTACATCAATGTAAAGCTTAACGCTTTAATGCTGGTACAAATTGCTATCGTAATTAGGTAGATACACCCCGAGCTAACTTTAGCTAACAGACCTATCATTTAACATTAGGCTGTTAGCTAGCTAGCTAGGTTGTCTTTTTGCCATTTGTGTTCGTAAAGTTTAATGTCCGGTGGCATTTTCATCTCTTTATATGCCGTTACTGTAGCTATATGCGTAACGTTAGCAGAGATGTAGATGGTGTGTTTATCAGTTGTAACTACAGGATGGGAGGCAACTCTGCACCTTTCTAACTTCACTAGCAACGTTAAATGAGAGCTAATATGTACGAGTAGTTTCCCATGTCACAAGTATAACGTTCCGTAACATTACGTTATAGCATTCATAACGATAAACATATTTTTGTTGTGTTTACTGTCTTTAACAGGTACTAAGGAACAAACTGAGGCGGTCACTGAGGATGGGAAAGCCAGAAGGGAGAGATGAGGAGGAGAGGGAAAGCAAAAGACAAGAGAGCAGGGAGACAGACGCCAAAGAGATGCTGAATAGATCTGCTATAGCCTAGTAGAGATTGGCATTCATAAAATAAATGCTTTAAATTAACTGGTTTGTCTGTCTTTAAGTTTCTGGGTGTGTGTATATAATTTAAACTGTTTTTCAGTGTCTATTTTTCCATCAAATTCTGAGCTGGACACAGGAAACTTCTGACTGGATAATTATATAACTAGTTAGGTATACAAGCCCTAAAAAGACATGAACGAAACGTGCATCTGTATTATAACATTTATTCAAACATTACTATATACTGTACACAAGTATATTCAACATGAAGCGGCGATCAGACTCAGCTGCAGACAATGGTGTTGCTTCCAAACTGCAGACAGAAGGAGAAAGCTTTAGATTAGTCCTGTAGTTATCTAACCTGTTCTGGTAACATTAGAAAGCTTTAGATTAGTCCAGTAGTTAACTACCTTTACTGTTAGTGGGTGTTTATCAATGGTGTTGTTATGACTTTTCATATGTTGGTTGTAGCCTTGTAGCTTGTGTGTTTATGTTATTTCTCACTTGCAGTTTACTGCACATCATACTGCCTGTGGTAGCTCACTACCTGGTAGCGTTTACCTTGTTGTAGTGGCTGATTATATTTTGCACCGCATTTGTTTGAAAGCTAGAAGCTACTAAACAATGAGCTAATGTTACATGTATGCAGTAAACTACAAGCTAATATAAACTGAAACTGCAAACGTAATGGAATTAAGATTACTTGATGCAATTCTCCTTACCGGTAAGTGTTAGCTATGACAACTAGAAACATGAACTCCCACGAGTTTTTAATTTGTTGACATGGGATAAATAAGAGAAATTACTATTGCTTACATTATAGCCTGTCAGTGTTGGTAACGTTACCTACCTTCACACGTTGCGAGTAAAGTTGCCGACAGAATATTCTCCTCCTGCAAGCAGACTGACGCTGAATCCCCTTCTTCATCTCAACAAAACAAATGCACAGTTCCACATCCATTTCGTCCAGTGTTTTGAAATGCAGCGCGGAAGTGAAGGCGAAACATTTTACATGACGCAGGCACGCAATGACGTGCACTTGGTAGCCTGTTCCAATGTACGTGTTCTCCGAATGCTACGGAGGACTCTGGCCTAGCCTCTGAAGGATCCTTCCTTGGAAGGACTAGTCCTACCAAGGAAGGATCCTTGACATTGAGAAACGGCTCCTGTGTATGAAGCTACAGGCTTTACACACAACATCACCACACTCTTCATATCTGATTTTCAGGGACATTTACAAGAGATACTAAAACCTCTCTGCATGTCAGGATCTCTATGAGAACTGAGAGCAGAAATAGATCCATATGTAAATGACTGCTACAGTATGAAGCAGGTGGTTGGATAAACAGCAGCAAGTCATCAAGGGTTTGATGGGTAAAGTGAGCCTCAAACCATCACTCTGCTGCCAGATGTGCAGCAGAGGTGGATGGATCACTTTAAGGGGTAACTGGACTGATTTTCCTCTATGGAAGAGTTAGTCAGGAGGAGAAACCTAAGATCTAATTTCTGTTTTTGCTTTGTCATTATGATGTATTGTGTGTAGATTGATGAGGAAAAGGATTTATATATATTTTAAATTGAATCTATAAAAGGTGTGCAGACTTAATGGAGGCACTGTAGTATGACACAGAATGAAGTGACATCACATATCCATTGAAATACACTAAGGTACAAATTCTGATTAAGGACAAATTGATAACAGATATACATACTTGCATAAACCAAAGATGGGGACCATGAGGCATTTCAAACAAAACATTCATACATAAATAAAAAAAATCTCATTACAAATATCATCTTACCTGTCAATTACAGATGAGTTGCGGTCAATGATATACCATTGGAGGTAGTCTGACACGATTTCTTTCTTTTCTTCCACAGTAGCCACATGTCTCAGACAACCTGCTGTCTGTAACATTGTGCTGTGTCTCATCATACATTCTTGCAGAGCAATCAATGAAGCAGCATTCTCAATCTGAAAGACATGAAAATTGGCAAAAACACCCCAGTCAATAACTGTATGCACTGTATTTCCTTGCTTATTTTTTAAATAACGTACATAGCATGGTGTAATCTTACACTATCAAAAACTAATAAATTAATTAAATATATTCCACATGTGATATAGGAAGTAAACATTGTCTCAAAAACACTGCAGTAAGTATGAAAAACTCTGCCCTACCATACCCTTATGCTATTCTCACCTCTTGCAAAGCTTTCCCTATTTCTTCATCAGTTATTAAATTATTTGTTGCTTTGAATGAAGGCTGGCCTGCAAGATAATGTACAAGATCTTCTGACAGGAAATGGGGTCCTGGACCTCCATGCACAACTGACACAGCAATCATCTTTCCTGCCAAGTAGTATTCATCCTCCCTAACAGCTGTGAATTCAGGCGGCCGAGGAATTCTTATTGCAAAATTAAAACAATGCATTACTGTATATACTGTAATATGCAAGCATATGTCATGTGATATATATGGTCATTGAGCATTAACCAACCATTAGTAGCCTATAGTACATATCCAACCAATATGCATACCCTTTGCATTGTAGACCAAGAACCGATGTCCTTCTGGTCCATCAAAAATGGGCCGGTCTTTTAGGTGTTTCATCAGTAGAGTTAAAAACTCTCGTCTTGGACCACCAGTGTCAATTCCCTCTTCCAGAACACCAGTATCATCAGTAAATTTCACCAGCATGTCACAGGTTTCAGAATATGTTGTACGCTTGAAACCTCTGACTGCCCCATCCCAAACATTAGCCCTTGAGATGTTAAACCTGCTGACTTTTTTATGATCAATAGGAAGAGACAGGTTTGCTACGATGTCAGGTAATGCAATGTCCGTCTCCTCCCTGTAATGACAAAAAGTTAATTCATTTGTGGATATTCCAGATATACCAGAACTATTGTACAGTGAAAAAACTGGAGTGCTATAGTCAAAAGCATATTACATTGCTGTGTGTTGGAAATTCTTCACATTGACAGCAACCGGCTCTTCGTCCTCCTGCTCAACATTTGGTGAATACAGGTCTGTGTATTTACTGTTGGGAAATTGCCATTTCCATGTTAAAACATCTTACAAACAAAAATGTCTTCCTCATGTAATCAGTTCAATACATTTAAGTCAGTCATTATCTTTTCTTTTTTTTTTTTACTTACCTGTAGCAAGACATTTTTTCTGGATTTGCTTCAGGTGGATCCAGATCCTCTGCATCAGATATTACTATCTGAAAAACAGATTCAAATGTCTGAAACAACAACACTGAAAGCAAGAAATGTCATGCTGCCACAGTCTGCCTTATTACCTGTCCTGGCTGAATTGTTGATCGTCCTGGTGCATCTCTGAAACATGATAAAACATATTAAAATGATTAGCTCCATGATAAAGGCTATAATGTAGCTTTGAATAGCATGTAGTAGTAGAGGGAACAGAAAGATGTATTTAAAAAAAAAAGATTATTTTGACAACATGTGGATAGGAGCGCTTCCTGGACTCAAATCTGAGTTAGTTTGAGTTTCTTTTTTAGTGGAAAAGGTATAAAATAAAAGAACGCTCAAACTACTATTTTTTAACTATTAAAATGCTTGTATTGCAAGTGGCCAAGCCATACAGAACCAATTTAAAAGAAAAGAACTTTAATGCGTTTTTGCATCTAGCCTTCGTCAGCGAGTCAAACAGATGAAATGAGAGACAATGGGTCTTTTCTAGTGTCCAAGGTGTTCTGGGCTAGAGTGGGTGTTGTAGACAACTTAAAACCAGTAGGTGTCCTTCAGGCCTACAATAGTCAAATCATGTAAACATTATGTATACAGCCATGTTTCCTATTGGTTGATTACCACTAGAAAAAACCCAGTGTCTCTCATTACATCTATTTGACTCCCTGACAAAGGCTAGATGCCGAAACGTGTCGGAGTTCTTTAAGTTGGTTCTGGATGACCGTGCCACTTCAGTAAAGGCCTATAGTACCTATGCAGGATCGACAGTGATGTGGGACATATCAATGGACAGTGGATACCCCCCACTTCATTCTCACATGTTTTTTTTAATGGTTTGGTTAATTTGTTTATTCAACTGCAAGAGCAACTGTATTTCAGTGGGTTTATTCTGTAAAGCTCTGCTCACACAGGCAGCTGTGGGTCCTTTAGGTAGGGAGCGAGGGGGCACCGCAGTCATTTACAGAAACAGCTGATAGCATGTAGCAACGTTGAGCTTATGTGCAGCAATATAAATGTATGTATAATGTGTATGTGAATAAGTAGTGAAATATCTGCTAGTAGTTTTATCAGTTTTGTGAGTTAAATAAAAAAAAAGGTGAAATTGCACTTTACCTGGTAATGAAAGCAATGTAGCCCAACAAAATATGAATTATTATTGCACATGTGAAAATTCCTTTGTGTCCAAGTGTGCAACACCTACCTTTCATCGTCCAGCTTGTGTTTGGGAGTACTTTGATTTTGTGGTTCAAAAACCTGAGAGGAAACGGATAAAATGATCAATAACTTTCAACAGGTTCCATTATTTTTCCATTACCACATACAGTATATATCAATGCTGAATGGTTGTCTGTGTTACTGTATAATAGTTACTGCAAAATAATCAAAACAAGCCTTTTTCCACTAAAATATTGACCAGGACATTGATTTTATGCTTACAATCCAATGTATATCTAATTAATAAATTATATGAAAATGAATAAATACAAACATACATAAATATTTAAAAAAAAAAAAAATAACTGATGTACCAAAGTGTCAGCACGATTGAGTTCAGCTGTGCTCCTTGTTGTGATGACAATTTCAGAATCAGAGTCTGAGGTATCATCCACTGAAAAAAATAATTCAAACAACCATTATCTATCCTCCAGCAGAGTATCTAAATATGTAAACATATTGAATCATGAGATCCACTAACCTCTTTTATAGTGTTTTTCTAGGCAAATGTAAAAAGTGATCCTGGAATATGCCTTTCCTATTTCCTTTTTATATTCTGCCAATTTGAATGGCCTTTCTGACCCAGGCACATGAACCACATCTGAGCAGTCTGGATACAAAAGGACATAAGGTCCTTCGTGCATGTCCTTGTTAAATGTTGTCATTTTCTGGACAGCTTGTTTCAGTAGATCAGGTGCTGCTACCTCTGGGTCTGTAAATAACGGTAGTGTTTTCCCTCTTAGAGGTTTTAAATCAGTTCCATTTGGCACCATCAATCCTACGTTTATCTAGTAAAATAACAAAGATATAATTAATGTATACATAGGTAAAATAAATATACACAAACACACAAATACATATAGAGCATTGCAAAATTGTATAGGACGGTCAGTACACCTTACCTGGACGTGTTTTCTTTCTTTAGGCCTATATCTTCCTTTTGGCCCATAGTTAAAAGACTGTCGTTCTTTTGATTTCGAGCTTCTGTACTCCATGAACTGTTTGTATGATGGGCATGGTTGTTCTGCTGAAATGGACAGAGTTCCGAAACAGAAAGTTAGAAGCCGCTCAAAAAATCATTAGCGTTACTGTCCTTAGATAGCTAGCGTTTTGGTTTTGCTAAACTTACTTTGCATAGCACTGTCCGGCTGTCGAGACGTCCCCTGTGTTTCCAATGTTTCCGTCTTGTCCGCGTCCTTTAAAAACTCCAAACACCGACCACACGTAAAGCAAAACCGCGTTAAGCTGTTCATGTGTTTGCCACAAAACGGGCAAAACATCCCTCGGCCGCAGTCCATGTTCAGGCGGTCACCATAAACTTCTTTGACGCCACAAACTCCACAACAACAACACGAAAAGACCACGCTCATCACTTCCGTGTCACTTCCGGTATGTGGTACATTCCCTTTCCGTGAAGTATCTGTCATTTGTAAATTTGTTTCGGGACTGGTAAAAGTGTTTTGCGTCTTGTTAATTTGTTTTCTAAAATGTAAATTTGTCTTCTAAAATGTAAATTTGTCTTCTAAAATGTTAATTTGTTTTCTAAAATGTAAATTTGTTTTATGAAATGTAAATTTGTTTTCTAAAATGTAAATTTGTTTTATAAAATGTAAATTTGTTTTCTAAAATGTAAATTTGTTTTATAAAATGTAAATTTGTTTTCCAAAATGTAAATTTGTCTCGAGCTTTGTAAAAGTGTTTCATTCTTTGTAATGTTGCTTTGCACTTCCCGGCCACCGTAAAAAACCTCACATAGCTTATGTTTTACTTACAGGCTGTATTAAATATAAACAGCTCTCAATACACATAATCCATGTTGTACCGTTATTGAATTAACTTGTGATGCCGTTACAAGAACGAAGACAACGTAGGTGGCTGTCTCGATGCCTGTTCACAATTGGCTACTGCAAACGTCAGTGTGTTTTCCAAAACTTTCCCGTTATCAGTGTTATATTTGTAGCTTATCATTCCGTCATTCATCAGACTTCAAGTCGATTTGAGATGCTTCCATACAGAGATAAGTGAAATATAGGCTACTTTCTGAGGTGTTCCCACGTAGCTGATGTTCGTGGAGATCAGTGGAAACGACCGACGCAAGATTAACTTGTGACAACTTGAACTTCTATCTACCGTTGATTGTGTTTTATATGGAATTCTACGGACGTGCATTGTTCTTATCACTACGATAGTCTACACTACACATTACTACTCATTTTACAAATTTGGACAAGACTGTCAAACTCCCATTTTATAGCGATTTGGATATTATCTATAGGCGCAGGTGTTGAAAAGTGACATTATGTTATGTTTGTGTCTTTATTGTTGTTAGCTAGTTTGTTATCTATAATAGGCCTACCAGCGTTTTATAACTCACTAAAGCGTTTACTATGAATGTCACTAGATAATCTAAAGAAATCAGTGTCTCCGTGCCGTGGTTTACAGTCAGAGACCGTGATAGAGACACAACGTTACTCGCCAGACAAGTGACATTTTCCTAACGAAAACGGCTCATTTGTTCATGTATGTCTGTCGGGTCCTAAACTACTGTCCCAGCAACCCGTTCCTACAGTAATGTTTCACAAGACCCCGACAAATGAATGACTGTGAAAAAAAGTGGCGAATTGATCAGAATTGTTCACTGCAACCTCGCCTGCTGCAATACATATAACCAGTTAATTCAAAACCAGTTAAAGCGTAACCCGACAGTAGTAGGCTACCTGCTGTGACATAAATTAATCTGGGCGCACTGCGCTCTGTTTTGCTAATTTCAGCGGTCTTCACTCTGTGTTCGAGCTGCGGCATCAACAAACACCTCAGACTGTTTAATGTGTTTGTAATTAGGTTTATTAAAACAGGATTATGACACAAATAAGAATGACAACATGAACATTTGAACGTTTTATTGACGTTTGCAGTATTTAAAACAGGCATCGATCCAGCCACCTACAGATCATTCATGCAGAGTTTCTCACGTCAAGCCTACGTCGCATCTGGAGTGTCACCAGTTAATTCAAAAACCAGTTAAACCCAGAGATGGGAAGTAACGAAGTACAAATACTTCGTTACTGTACTTAAGTAGATTTTTTAGGTATTTTTACTTTACTTTACTATTTATTTTTGTGCCGACTTTTTACTTTTACTCCTTACATTTTTAACACAAATACCGGTACTTTCTACTCCTTACGTTTTACAAAAGTGGCTCGTTACTTACCCACTTACAAAAGCGTGATGATACGTAACAACATTGTTTGTGACAGAGCGTTCTCATTTTCATTCATAAATTCACCCCGTCTGTGTTGGGAAGCTCTGACATTTGGACTGTGGGGGCTTCCGTGGCCCTGGATCTGACGTGAGGTCACTTAACGTTACTAAGCAACAACAAGTTGCATTCTTTGCGCGGTCTTTCCTTTCTCGCAACTAGTTAGTTACCTAGAGTTTGAACTAAGTCTGTCAAAAGTCTGTCCCTGAAGCTGCTGCCACGTCGGGTGACGCTGCAGCTGCCACCAACGTTAGCCTACTGTTACCTGGTAAGTGAGAGTAGCCTAGCTTATATGATACCGCGCGCGTGTGTGTGTGTGTGTGTGTGTGTGTGTGTGTGTGTGTGTGTGCGTGCGTGCGTGCGCGCGCGTGCGTGTGCGTGCCTGTGTGTGTGTGTGCGTGCCTGTGTGTGTGTGTCTGTGTGTCTATGTGTGTGTACCTGCATCTGAGTACAGCAGTAAACAGAATACAAAGTTTATATTTCCTTGTTTCAGATGATGAGAGAGACAGTGAGAACTCCTTCATAAGGTCAATGACTATGCAACATTAGAGTAAATTCTTAAATCTTAAATATGCATTGCTTTACACAATTAAATGACTATATGGTAATGTTAGTTAGCAATGGTCAGATAATTAACTAAAATAGAAAGAGTGGAGCTTTTTTCTCCTTCGTCTGCTTTTTATGCATTTGTTAGCCATGGTGCTGAAGATTGTAAACAGTTTATTAAATACTTTTGAGTAAATGTAGGCCCTTATCAGCAGATTTTACTGCTAATCGATACAAAAGTTGTATGATGATGCTAATTATTAGTCATGGTTTTGTGTGGCAGTGGGGGGGTGTCGGTTAAACGGCTTATTTGTGTGATGTGATGTCCTGTTGCGTTCAGGTTTGGTTGCGTTTCTCAAAAAGTTAAATCTGTCTCATCTTTTCTCAACTCTAAGTGTTGTTTTTCCAGGACTTTAAATTAACGCCATCAATACTTAAACGTCTGTTGCCCGTGTACAGTTCGTATTCAGAAACGTCACAGTACCGACTGTCTGGGGTGTTGCTCTGGGACAGGCGAGTATGAGGCTGGGAGGGGAAAATCACAGTATACTCACTACAAAAAAACAGACTACACCACTGGTTAGTTGTACTCTAAAAGTATGCAGAACTTACATGTAGATTCCTTTAAATGTTGATTAAAAATGGAACTGGATCTGTGAATTATTACAGAATCACAGTTGAATTCATATCTTGTTACTCAGTCAGAATCTTATTAACCTGGAGTCCCAGTCTCTGTCACAATAATCATATATGGGATGTTTTAGGCCTTTTGGCAGACATCCATTTAAAATGTAGACAATGGCATATATACATAAAGAGCCTTTTCTCCATGGCTACTGAAGTTTCTCAGCTTGCACTCTAGTAACATTTGTGGTCCAGGTAGCTTTGCATAAAAAATGGTTGTCATTTGCAAGGCTACTTTTACTTTTATACTTTAAGTACATTTCTAAGCCTGTACTTTGTTACTTTTACTTGAGTAAATAAGTTAAATCAGTACTTCTACTTTTACCAGAGTATTTTTTAACACAAGTATCTGTACTTCTACTTAAGTATGAGAAGTGAGTACTTTTCCCATCTCTGGTTAAACCGTAACACCGGACTCTTTCAAGTACATGTACTCCCTGTCTCCGCCGATCGCTTGGTAGCTTTGAGACAACTGGTCAGCTGTCTGCTTAGCCTTACGCCAGCTAGCTTCTGTTAGCTTCCACCGACTGACAGCTCGCCCAGCACATCTGTTCGCTTTAGAGCCATGTTTCCCGGCTCAAGCAAATAGCTAACTAGCTAACGCTTACAGCTAAAGTTAGTGCTGGCCACTAGCTAGCTACCTCTCTGCACTGCCAAAAATGGTGCTCCTAAAATATTCCTCACTGCAACTTCTCAACGTCATCTGATATGTTGCTCCAGCTTACATTGCCAACATAAAATAAAAGTATTGTTCCGTTGTCGGCTTCAGCTAAGAAATAAATAGTTTGTCCCACACGTTTAACATTCTTATAACACATCAGATAACCTTCCGCAACGACTGCAGGCTCTCTGATGGAGCTCTACTTTGAATGAAGTTCCATCGTGACAATTGAATGGACTAGTTTGCGGAGTGACATGAAGACATGCGCCTGAATCAGAGGCGCACAAAACAATGACAGTGGTGAGCGGTCATTATGTTTATAAATACTTGACCCGCGCCTTGCGCAACCCCCCCACAATAAAAAAAAAGAATCACACCCCTGATTTACATTTCAATCACAGAGTTTGAATATAAGTTACTGAATCATGCAACCTGCGGACATGATAAAGAACACACATGCAAGACAACAGAAAAGAAGACCTATATTAGCGTATTCACTTTTTAAAGATTGAAAGGTTTCATCAGTGAGGGAGTTTGGTTTTTTAAAGATTTTTTGGGGGGGCTTTTCTGCCTTCATTTGACAGGACATCTAGGTGAGAAAGGTGAGAGAGAGGGAGGGGGAAGACATGCAGGAAATCGTCACAGGTCGGTTTCTAACCCTGGACCGTTGCGTCGAGGCATAAACCTCTCAGTATATGTGCTCCTGCTCTACCCACTGAATCAACCCGGCCACCAGTGAGGGAGATTTACAGATGCTGGTCAGCCTTCAACTCTGCAGCTGCATGTTTTATTTTCGTCACTAGATGCCGAACTTTGTGTTAGTTTTGTTAAAATATGTTCATTATGTCCTCAGTTAAATAATAATGTAATGCAGTACTGTTCTTTATTGTGCATAAGCCACAAGGAGGCACTAAGGTGCAGGCTAAAGAGGACGCGTTTGCATTACTGTTTTGTTTGTCCCAAATGTTTTACCATATTGAAAAAGAACTGGTGACTGGGTTGGACCGTGAGACCGATGTGTCGGCAGCAGCTCGTGAAATAAATATGCTGAAAACGGCTAAAGATGGCTCATCTCTATCGTCTACTCTTTTCCTCCGAATGCAACGTTAGCTGCAAGAATATAAGCAACATAACTCAACAGGTTATGGGCCCAGGAGTCGTTCGGAAGATAAGTTCGTTGTTTTCCACCGTTTAGAAAGTCAGACCTCGTGCTAAACGGACTACTGGAAAAAGAAAAAGAGTAAGTAAGCTAACATGGCGGAACAACGAAGGAGGTTGCCTCGACTGACGTTCGACGGAGATGAGACTAAGTATGAGCTTTGGGAGACCAAAATGTTGGGACATTTTCATTTATCAGGGCTAAAGGACACGGTGCTGAGAGAACCGGAGTCAGAAGCCGAAAGAGCGGCAGATGGAGAGAAAAACGCGGACGCGTATGCAGAGTTAATTCTACTTTTAGACGACAAAAGTCTATCGTTAGTTATGAGAGATGCACCCAACAATGGAAGAAAAGCTTTGGAAATATTGAGAGTATTATGCAGGGAGGGGAAAGCCCCGTATAATCAACTTGTACACCACGTTGACATTGCTTCAGAAAGCAAATGATGAAAGTGTAATGGACTATATCATCAGAGCAGAAACCGCCATCACAGCACTGCGCAACGCGGGTGAAACGTTAGGAGACGGACTGCTAGTTGCTAAGGGATTGCCTGAAAGTTTTAAGCCATTTGCAATACATGTGGCACATGCAGGCGATAAAATCACGTTTGCAGAATTCAAGACTAAACTACGTAGTTTTGAAGAGACAGAAAAGATAAAAGCAGCTGATTCGAGAGACAGTGTGATGAAGACTCAAGGGAAAACCGGAAGGCGGCCCGCCAAGACGAGCGCACGTGGCTGGATAAAGGAAGACGCAGAGTTAGTGTGTTTCAAGTGTGGCACCAAAGGCCACAGAGCAAAAGAATGTCGACAGAAAACCTGGTGTAGCCACTGCAGAAGTGACACACACAAAGACGCCACATGTAGGCGTAAGGACAAGGACAGTAAGAGCAAAAAGGATGGTGCGAGTAAAGCCTCAGAAGAAGCCGAGGACTACGTGTTCAAGATGAGAGACGGAGGGACCGATACCCAGCGACAGCCACCATGCAACATCAAGGAGAGGGGTCTGATGGTGGACACGGGGGCTACCTCTCATATCATCACGGACATAACCATGTTCAAGAGCTTTGACTGTGCGTTCAGGCCAGAAACGCACAGTGTCGAGCTGGCAGACGGCACCAGGTGCAGTGGGATCGCTCAGCGGAGGGGAAATGCTGAGGTTTCCCTCATCGACAGCGGAGGACAGCAACGCAAGGCGGTGCTGAAAGACGCTTTGTTTGTACCGTCGTACCCCCAAAGCATCTTCTCTGTGAAGGCAGCGACCACCAGTGGGGCTACGGTTGTCTTTAAAGAAGATAAAGACGCCCTGATAACCAAAGACGGTACCAGGTTCAACATTCACGTATACGGCAGGTTGTATTTTTGCACACTGAAGCTGAGTCTACTGATAAGTGTAACGCATGTCACGACATACAGACATGGCACGAGATATTGGGCCACTGTAACTATGACGATGTTCTTAAGTTGCAGAATGTTGTTGAAGGTATGCAGATCAAGGGCAAAACAGGCAGACCCGAGCAAGAGTGTGAGCTGTGTATTCAGGGAAAATTTGCCCAAACCAGAAATAGGAACCCTGATACCAGAGCAAAGGCTCCCTTACAGATGGTACACACAGATCTTGCAGGTCCAGTAGCCACAGAGTCAATAGATGGTTACAAGTATGTGCAGTCATTCACTGATGATTACTCAAGCGCAGTATTTGTATATTTTCTAAAGAAGAAAAGTGACACCGTACAGGCTACGGAAAAGTTCCTAGCAGATATATCCCCTTACGGGAAAGTGAAGTGCATCAGATCCGATAACGGGACGGAGTTTACATGTGGTGATTTTCAAGCGCTATTGAGGAAAAACAATATCAGACATGAAACGTCAGCTCCGTATTCCCCACACCAAAACAGAACTGCAGAGAGGGGTTGGCGTACTCTTTTTGAGATGGGAAGATGTATGATAGTTGAAAGTGTACTACCAAAGCAGCTATGGCCCTATGCAGTACAAACAGCAGCTATGGTACGCAACCGGTGCTTAAACAGGTGTACTGGGCAGACTCCTTATGAGTTGTTGACAGACAAGAAGCCAAATGTATCTAAGATGCAAAAGTTTGGTTCTGTATGCTACACTTACAAACAGGAAAAGGGAAAACTTGATTCCAGATGTGACATGGGGCGTTTTGTAGGCTACGATAAGAACAGCCCAGCTTATTTGGTGTATTATCCAGATACAAACAAAGTTCAAAAACACAGGCTAGTGAAGTTTGTGAGCAAGGCAGCTGTGGAAAAACAGACACAGACAGATGAGCCAGATCCAAGCGACAATTATGACAGTGTGAGACCCCTGACTAACGAGACCACACAGAGTACAGGAAATGCTCCAGAACCAAATGTACGGAGTAGAAGTGCTCATAGTGATAGTCAAGGGGCAGAAACAGGGTCTAGTGACCATAATCAAGCACAACAGAGTGTGACGAGTGATGACCCCGAGAGTAGGAGGTATCCAGCTAGAGAAAGAAGAACACAGAGTTACTTAGATGACTTTGTAACTGAAGACAGTGATAGTGACGGGGTTCATATCACGGTAGACTATTGCTGCAGAGCTGTGTGTGGCATTCCACAGACTTATGGGGGAGCAATTGGGTCAGCTAACTCAAAAGAATGGGTAAAAGCAATGGATGAGGAAATCCAGTCCCTGAACGAGAACAAAACTTTTACCCCGACAACACTACCAATAGGCAAGAAAACAGTGGGGGGTAGATGGGTTTACTCCATAAAGACTGATGTAGACGGAAAAGACAAATATAAAGCAAGGTTTGTAGCTAAGGGTTACAGCCAGAAACTGGGAGTAGACTATGGGGAGACGTTTTCACCCACTGCAGACTTGACGAGTGTGAGGGTTGTGCTACAGAAAGCAGCACAGGAGAATTTACTCTTACACCAAATGGACGTGAAAACAGCGTATTTACACGCTCCCATAGACTATGAGATCTACATATATCCACCAGAGGGCTATCAAGAGGAAGAGGGTATAGTTTATAAGCTAGAGAAATCGCTTTATGGTCTAAAACAATCCGGACGAAACTGGAATAGGGTTCTGCATGATTGCCTAACTGAAGATGGTTTTACACAAAACCCAGCCGACCACTGTGTTTATGCCAAAGAGTCAAAAGAAGGAAAGGTGATCATAATCATATGGGTCGATGATCTGATCATTGCAGCGAGCGATAAGGAGAGACTGAAAAATGTGAAAGAGATGCTTGCAGAAAAGTTTAAAATGAAAGATCTTGGCAAACTAAAACATTTTCTGGGTATCGATTTTAGTCAGTCAGATGGGTGTGTAAAAATGTCACAGGAAAAGTACACTAACAAGATACTACAGCGTTTTAATATGCAAGATTGTAGACCAAGAGAAACACCCTGTGAGCAAAAGCTAGAGTATACTGAGGGTGCAGTAAAGATGGAAGATGTCAGGATGTCCAGAGAGGCTGTTGGAAGTCTTATATATCTGACTGTTTGCACCAGACCAGATTTAAGCTTTGTTGTGAGCAGGTTGTCACAATTCTTTGCTGAGCCTACAGAGGAACAGTGGGTCACTGTGAAGCATGTACTTAGGTATCTCAAAGGCACAGCAGAAAAAGGGTTACGTTTTAGGAGAAACAACAGTGAGAAACTAGGTATACAGGCCTACAGTGATGCCGACTGGGTGGCTGATACCAGTGATAGACGCAGTACCACAGGATACTGTGTGAGCCTTAGTCAGAACAGCTCTCTGATCTCGTGGAAGACTAGAAAGCAGCCTACTGTTGCGCTATCCACATGCGAGGCAGAATATATGGCACTGGCATCAACCATACAAGAGTGTCTATACCTAGAACAGTTACTGGGAGGTATAGATAACTACAAATACACACAAACTGTAGTACACGAGGACAATCAGGGAACAATCGCTCTCGCCAAAAACCCTGTAAACAGACGAAGATGTAAACATATTGACATAAAGTATCACTTTATCAGGTCTACTGTGAATGAGGGAAGAGTGACTTTGATGTATTGTTCTACTGATAACATGATTGCTGATGTAATGACCAAACCTGTAAATAAGTTGAAACTGAAGAAGTTTGCAGGTGCTCTTTTTGGAGATTGATATGTGTATGACAGGAGTCCACATTCATTCTGTTTTTGTTTTTGTTGTTTTTCTTTTTGCTGAGAGTATAGCAATCTGAGTACAAGTGGGGGTGTTAAAATATGTTCATTATGTCCTCAGTTGTATAATAATGTAATGCAGTACTGTTCTGTATTGTGCATAAGCCACAAGGAGGCACTAAGGTGCAGGCTAAAGAGGACGCGTTTGCATTACTGTTTTGTTTGTCCCAAATGTTTTACCGTATTGAAAAAGAACTGGTGACTGGGTTGGACCGTGAGACCGATGTGTCGGCAGCAGCTCGTGAAATAAATATGCTGAAAATGGCTAAAGATGGCTCATCTCTATCGTCTACTCTTTTCCTCCGAATGCAACGTTAGCTGCAAGAATATAAGCAACATAACTCAACAGGTTTGTCCTCCACCTGGACGAAATCAGGAGCAATGACATCATCACACCAATTCATTCTCCGGCTTGTTGACTCAGGTTTCCATTTATAATTGTCATTTCAGCTGTCTCATTCAACAAACAATCAACTAAATAAACAAAGAAATATAGCGATAACATCTCCATGTCTACCAGACACAGCATCGCAGTTTGTTGTCATGATTGTCCTGTATGGGGGGGAAAGCATCTCATCACACCTGCATTTAAATGTGACGCTGCTGCTGTCAGAGAAATGTTGGAGGGAATACTTAGCTACACACAGCTAATTGAATTTGTAGTGCTGATGTCCTCCGTGGACGGTTCCATCACATTACGCACGCGAAATGATCTCGAGGAATGTGTGGCATCTTTAACAAAAATAATTAGGCCTACATCGGTGTTTGCTTTTAGCACTTTAACTTACAAAACCTCATTCAACATTTTCTCCACTGCCCAAATGTTACCCAGTCTGTACCGTCGTGCGTAAAATGGTTCGCTCCACCTGCAGCCTGCAGTCTAGAAACTCTTGGGAAGCTTAAGCTCCTCAGTTTTATCTCTGACTTCAGCAAAGATGAGCCACGGAGACCGTTACACCTCGTCGTCCTACCGGAAGATTTTCGGGGATTCTCCCAAGTTCCCTGTGTCCTCCTCTCGCATGGGCAGCGCCTCTCACCGGGGCTCCCCGGGGCTCAGGTCCATGGCTGGCTCCCGCAACAGCGGGTCCTCCCTGAGCCTGTACAGACGGATCGGCCGCTCCACCTCTTATTCTCCGGTACCCAGCGACTCCCTTGACTTGACCCAGACCTCCGTGGTCAACAATGAATTTAAAGTTATTAGAACTAACGAGAAGGAGCAGCTGCAGGTATGATTACAAATGATTACATCTAATAACACTTTTCACAGCTAATCCGAGCCACAATTTCTGACTAATTCACTTCCGATTCTGGTGTCCTAATTGAGTATCTGCGTAGGACCCAATATGTTTAGATGGAAGAAAAAACGCTCCTCTGTCAGAATGACCTCATTCAGACTTTTATGAAGCCATTAACCAATGTAATGACACTTCAAACAATTCATTGTTTTTATCATGATGAAAGCAACAATCATTTTTAAATCTTGCAAAAGGTGGCCTGGCCCTTCTACCACGCAAATATCGTATCCAAACACGTTGAAGTGCACATATTAACGGTGTAAACAATAAAAAGAATAATGGCTGAGTTCCAGTTAGCTTCTATAGTTTCAGGGTCCTTGTACATGTTGGCTCAATCACAATCATGGCTTACAGGGCCACTTAAATAGAACAAAGCCATAATTCATGTTGTTAGTAATCAGAGATTGTAAAAAATGATGGATTTAGTATCAGTGGTTTATGGTCTGCCTTTTCGATGCCAGCAGTTTGCATTGACCATCGCCATTTTGGTATTTTGGACAAGAGGGCGGAGCTGGGGAAGATGACACAGCTAAGCCAATAGGTGTGTCCCAAATCGCGCACTTCCCTTAGTGCACTCAGAGAAGTGCACTTTGTGCACTTTGTGCACTATGTACTTACTTGCATAGTGCGTAAAATTTGACGGGGTAGTGTTGTCTCAAATCGCGCACTGCCTCGTGTACTTACCGGAAGTGACGATCACAACATCTCAGTCCTCCTCCTTCTTCTTCTGCGAAATTGTAAATTGTACCCAGGGCAGAGCATTCCCACTACCTTTTGTCACTCGCGAAAAATACATTTCTGCTTTATCAAAATTAATGTGATTTGTTTTTATTGTTGCTTGTATTTGACCTCTGTTTTATGCAACCATAAACATACCGGTTTTATGATATTCATACTTTTGCTCTTAATTCATTGTAAGAAACCAAAAATGGCCACTTTGAGTTATTTTAGCAAAATTGGAGCAATTAAAATGGTGTCCAACTGACATATAACGTTAACATGGAAAATAGTCATATTATATGTTTATATAAGGGTGTTTATTGCAATAGCTATTAATTACAGTGACAATACAAGAATGAAAGCAGAGGCAACCCAATAGACATTTCAATAGATCCTATTGTTCTATTCATTCATTTCATGTATGCTTGCTACAGTCATGCAACGCTAAAGCTATCACATACCATTAAATACATTCAATAACATTTTATTTTAAAAGACGATGCCATTGCTGGGCCTGTACTTTGATGGGGAAAGTGATATGAGGGGGGACTTCAGACTCTCCAGGGGATCCTGTAACGGTACATCCTCGGCACGGCATGTGACCACGGCTGGGGACCCGTCATCGAGGCCCTTGTCTTCCTCTTTTGTCTAGCCAGCGGTACCTCTTATCGTGGTTTAGCCAGAGCCTTTGCTCTGCCCCGGGCCACTGTGCACCGTGCTGTCCACAAGACCAGCAGGGAAATCCTCTCTCTCCTCCCCCAGGTCGTTCACCTTCCAGCAGAGGAGGACTTCCCTCAAGTTGGCAGCGTTGACGGCTGCCACGTCCGTGTCCCTAACGATTATATAAGTCAGATCAGGACAGAAACAGCACTGTTAATACGTTATAACATAGCATACATTAACGTACTGTAACATTACTGCTAACGCTCGCAGCTTAGCTAATGTATATTGTATACACATGTATACGAGATCACACATCTAACGCTAAAATGTCTACAGTGAGGACGATAGTTAAACACAGTAAACAACAGTATACCACAACACATGTAACGTTCGCTACCTTATCACGTTTTTGCCAGTGGTTAAACCAAAGAGTACCGGTAACTTCTATACTCGTTGGTTAAACTGTGCCGCTGTTAGCTAGCTAAGGTTAGCTAAAGCTAGCTTGATAGCACGTCAAATTACGGTACATATAAACGTTATAATTCGCGGTACAAAAATCATCACCGATTGCAAAATTAACCACATATACATAAACAGGTGGCTTATATTTTATTCAAGTACAGCAAAAAGAAGAATGTTCAACTTACATTTGTGTTGTTCGGTTGGTTTCGCTGTCGCGTAGAAGTCCGCCATTATCCAAAGTTTTTCACTTTTTGTTAGCTCCGCCCCTTCCGCTACGTAGCCAAGATGGCGACCGTTGAGTGTGTTGAGTGTGCATCGATGCACACTCAACTTTCTGACCGTTTTGAGTGCACCATCCGGGTACTTGCAGTGCACTGCATTTACCACACTTCGACAAGTTACACTTTGAGTGCACTCAAATAGTTAGTATAAGTACAGAAGTGCGCGGTTTGGGACACACCAAGTGTCATCAATGGTTTCAATGGCGCTGCACTAAGCTAATAGCCTGACAAGCCAGACCCACATCCAGATGTTGGGTCTGGGAACTCACCATTGGCAGGGCTCAATCCGAGGGGCGGGATAAACGGTTGTCTTTCAAATTCCATCTGCACGCAATAGGATAGCGCTCCAACCAACCAGAGCAATGAAGAAGGGGGCGGAGCTAGTTGATAGATTCAACTTTAAACTCCGAGCACATCTTCCTTTTTTAAGAATGACTTCAGTGCCGTTCTTTGTTCTTTTCTCAAAGAAAAGCTGAACTCCAGGTCTTCCAGTCGCAGCCAAAGCCGATTCCAAAGACCGCTGTTTGCCAGCAGCAGCAGGGAATTCACACGGAACCGTCGCAACTCTGCCATCATTATGTTAAGCCCCGCCCACCGACTCTATACACGATGTGATTGGCCTGACTAGAGTTTGGTTTTTCCAGCTTGCAAGCCAACAGAGAGTTGCTAGACGACCCTGGCTGCAAATTACATTTGCTGCCACTAGGGTGGTCTAGATTTCTAGGTTATAAACTAAACAATTGAGAGGGAAAGTTGCAGTTTTTCACACAGCTGACGCAAGTCTTTGTCGGCTTTGTTTGCCGGCTGGTAAATGCGCCATTCATCTGCAGCTTTAACACATTGTTAGTTATTAATTCATTCACATTGTGTTCAAAAATATAAGCTTTTAAATAACGGTTTAATAATAGTTTGGATGGTAAATAATATTAGATGCAGGACCTTTACAGCAAGTTTAAGGTTAAGTGAATCAAGTAGTTTGCTGCCTGTCTGGTATTCCAACTCTATGGAGGATTGTGTGTGATGATAAACAAGCGTTTATCCTGTTGCATAGGGTCTGAATGACCGCTTCGCCGTGTTCATTGATAAAGTGCGGCACCTGGAGCAGCAGAACAAGGTGTTGGAGATGGAGCTGGTGTCATTGCGGCAGAAGCAGGGCGAGCCGTCCCGTGTGGCTCATCTCTACCAGCAGGAGCTGATAGAACTACGCTCACAGGTGGATGAGCTGAGCCGTGACAAAAACCGCATCCTGATCGAGAGGAACAACATGGAGGATGAGCTGCAGGTAAAACCATTGGCTGGTATAGGACAAGGAGAACGTACAAGGGCGGTTCTAGGGAGGGGCAAGGGTGGTCACTGCCCCTTTACTATTAAAGTGCTCATATTATGCTTTTTGGCTTTTTCCTTTCCTTTATTGTGTTATATATCTTTTGTGTGCACATTATAGGTTTACAAAGTGAAAAAGCCCAAAGTCCCCCCCCCCCCCCCCCCCCCCAAAGGGACTTACCATCTTCAACAGAAAACACTGTTCACAAACTGCTCCAAACAGCTCTGTTGTAGTCCAGCCTTTACTTCAGAGACACACGTGGTCACTTTGGAACACACGTTATAATGCTCGCCTAGCTGCTAGCATGGCACGCCCTCATACTCTGCTTCTGACTGGCTAGTAGTCCTTACCTAGGTACTGTCAGGACACGCCCTCATACTCTGCTCCTGACTGGCTAGTAGTTCTTACCTAGGTACTGTCAGGACACGCCCTCATACTCTGCTCCTGACTGGCTAGTAGTCCTTACCTAGGTACTGTCAGGACACGCCCTCATACTCTGCTTCTGACTGGCTAGTAGTCCTTACCGAGCTACTGAGCATGTGCGACTCCCAACAAAGATGGAACAGAAGTGAGATGTCTCACTCTGTAGCTAAAACAGAGAGCTCAACACAGAGTGAAAAGAGGAGCTGCAGCAATGTGCAGTACAACAAAAATATGGTGTTTTTTGAAAATTAAACCATGTAAACCTATTCTTATATAACCTCTAAATATGAACCTGAAAATGAGCAATATATGAGCACTTTAAGCCTTGATTCCCCCTCTGGCCCCCTAACTGTGGCAAATATTTTCATACATTTTTAACCCCATCTTTATCACCAAAGAGGGGATATTATTCATCTGCAGTGATAAATAAAATGTAGGTCAACACTGAATGAGTACATTATTACATGTGTATTGTTAGTCTTTTGTAGAACCCAACCTATGGAGGGTTGGTAGTATGTAACACTTTTGCTTAATTTATTTGGTACCCTTAAAATCGCATGTGGCCCCAGCCTGGCCCCTCCACTTGAAATGGTCTAGAACCGCCACTGAGAATGTAACAAGAATTTTTTCTTCTACTCTGTTTTTATATATCCTGTATCTTATTAGTATTTACTGCTGCAAAGCCAAATTTCCATGTAGAAATCAGTCATTATTTCATCTTTACCATCATCAGTCTCCTCCCATCCTCTCATGTCTGAACTCTCCTCTCATGTCTTATTTCAGAAGCTCAGTGTGAAGTATGATGAGGAGATGAGGGTACGGGAGGAAGCTGAGCAGACCTTGAGGTCCTTCCGGAAGGATGTGGATGACGCCACAGCCGTTCGCCTGGACCTGGAGCGCCGTGTGGAGTCACTGATGGATGAAATCTCCTTCCTGAGGAAAGTGCACGATGAGGAAATCCAGGAGCTGAGCAGCATGATGGAGGAGCAGCATGTCTCCGTGGAGCTCGAACCTGCCAAACCGGACCTCACCTCAGCTCTGAAGGAGATCCGCAACCAGTACGAGTCCATCGCCTCCAAAAACCTGCAGTCTGCCGAGGAGTGGTACAAGAGCAAGTTTGCCAGCCTCAGCGAGCAGGCCGCCAGGACCAACGAGGCCATGCGGGCTAGCAGGGAGGAGATCAGTGAGTTCAGGAGGCAGCTGCAGTCCAAGACAATTGAGATAGAGTCCCTGAGGAGCGGCAACGAGTCTTTGGAGAGGCAGATCACAGAGATGGAGGACGCACACAACGCTGAAGTCACAGCCATGCAGGCAGATTTTCTCATTTACCTCTTCTGGTCTCTGGCCATGCAGTTAGTAGTTTCAGTTATCCAGGTTTTGATATTTTTGACTCCACCCCAATACAATGGAGGTAAATGGAATTTCATTTGGGTGCACTGAAAACTTATTTTTTCTTTCTTTCCCATCTCTGATACTGTTGATATTCCAAAGAACAAACAACAGTCTTCAATAGGGACTATTTCTTTGACAGAAATTAGTTCTATGGGCAAATAAAACCATGTTTACATATATAACCTATACTTTGGGTAAAGTAACCCTTTAATATGTAACTTAACATTTTAAACACAAAATAAGGATATTATGTACAAATACACCAACATCTTATAGTACACAAAGTTGCTGTGACAGAATTTTTACCATTGAAATAATAGGTATAGCATAAAACTATCTACAAAAAAGGGATGTAGTAATGTATGTATGGGCCTATTGATAAAGGCAAAACTGAAACTAATTCCATGCAGTTTTTGAGCAGGCATTGTAACAGTAAACGATACACTATTAAAATGTGCTGGAATAAAAACACCCAGTCACTTGCAGAAGCACTGTTGGCACAGCCTGCATGGAGGTTATTATCGCCTACAACTCTGGAATAATAGGATTGGAAGGGAGCAGATCTCAGGCTCAAGTTCCTCATGAATTATGTCACAGCTTGAGTAAAGCTGTTAGCTAAGGAAGCCCCAACCTTTATATGTCAAGGACTGGGCTGAGGCGAGGAGCATATGGACTAGCTTACAGTTTGAAACTGAGTGTCATTCTTACGCCAGCCTCTTAGGTCCCTGTGCCCAGGTTTGGCTTCTAACAGAACATTCTCCAATAAAAGCTAAATTAACACTATGCCTCAAAAAAAAAGGCAGGAGGGGTGAGGAAAGGTAAAAAAAGAAAAAGAAACTCATTTTGAGTGATTTCACAACTAGTGACTTCTTGGAGTTTTTCCTGGTAACCTCACAGTGACAATAAAACTTCAAGAAATCACTGTTCCCAGCCAAGAAATAACCAGCGCACAACCTTCCCCCTAAACTACAACATTACACTTTGGTACTGGTTGGAGAGTGGCATCGATCTTCTCATCTAACCGTCGGCAAGACAGTTAAAGTATTCCTTTGACAGCAAACGGAAGTATCAGAAAACTCACACACACAAAAATGGACGAGGGAAAAATAGCAGGGAGGCTTCCCACTAAAATGTGACAAAAGCCATTATTGCATAGGTGGAAATTACAAATAAGTCAATCCTGCCTGTAATAATAACCTGTCTCAAATACAGTGATTTCTTTACTTAAAGTAAGTTTGACAATTAAGTGTTAATATCGTCTAATTCAGGTTCAAGGTCTGAAGTGAGGACATGACCTTTCGTGTGTGGTAGTCACGTTAACAAGCCTGTGGGAATTGACCCTGTGTGTCTATTAGATTACCCTCTGACCTGCTAAATCTGACACAGGAAGGCCATCTGCTTTCACTGGCTTCTTAGATAAGGTGCAGCTAAGCCCCAAAGGTATTCCTTTAAGGGAACAATAGACAACAGTTATAACACAGAAAAGCCTATCAGTGGATTAAAAACAGTCTATATACATGCTAAGTAAGTGAATTTACTGTTAGACACTACTGATAATCTCCCTCCTTTTTATGTCCAATGCCACAGGACACTATTGGTCACCTGGATACTGAGCTGAGGAACATGAAGGGTGAAATGGCCCAGCACCTGAGAGAGTATCAAGACCTGCTCAATGTCAAGATGGCCCTGGATATAGAGATAGCTGCCTACAGGTGCTCATTGCATTAAAGAGCAAACAGAACAAGAGATCTCTTGACCAGTACACTTTTGAATACATTCTTTAAGCATTGTGAAGTATTATGTCTGACATTTGTTTCCTTTGGTCCTATGAGGAAACTGCTGGAGGGGGAGGAGACTCACTTTAACTCAGGGGTCTCCTTTGGTGCTGCCAGCTACAGCTACCAGCCCCGAGCGTCAGCGTCCAGGAGCAGCCAGAGGGAGAAAGAGGGGGCCACCAAGGAAAGCTTCAAGGAGAGCAGTGAAGATAAAGATGAGGCAGACATCAACTCCAACAACTGAAGGAAGACTAGGGTTCCACTACGGAACCGGTTCCTACGCAACCGGTAGGAATCGGACCGGATTAGAACGCACATTTTGGTTCCTCATTTCAGTTCCACTTAATGTGTCGACTGAAATATTTTCCCTCCGTCACTCCGAAACGGACGTAAAAATATCACCCTCTCTCTGTAGTCTACCGTTAGCTAGCTACCGTACATGTAGGCTACTTTTAAAATCACCAAAATGGATGTAAAAGCATATTAACCACTCATTGCACGTGACCGCTAGTAAACATATTACACTTGCTCAGCTAGTCTGTCGTTAGCTAAAGTGTATTTATTATATTTTTAAGTATATTAATATATTGTTAAATCTGAATAATTCAAAAAACTCTATAAAACAGCCTTTCTTTGATGTCATTTTTCTTCAACATTTTTGAATTAGAGCTGGGTGATTACCAACATCTTGTAGCTGAAACATTCTTCTAATTAATACGTTGGACATTTTTCCTGGGACATAGGTCTCAGCATTTAGATGATCTTTGGACTCATCTAAGCTTGGTTTCATTTATTGTATCATTAAAATACAATTTCAGAAGGTACAATGATCATATGTAGGCCACGCGAAATGGGGATCCCCAAACAAGCAACTAAAAGCTTTTCGGAGGGGGCCCAAGCAAACGTTCAACACTTCTTACTAAAGGAAAATGACCTGAAAATCTAGAACAAATGTACTGTACGTCCCTAGAGGAAATAAACATGTTGCAAATATAAATAATAAAAATATGTGACCAGGTGTTGAATGTTCTGGGGATGGATTCTCATTTTGCTGCTGTGTGAGATTGCACAGAAACCTTGCTCTGATAGACTTCATTTCTTAAAAGAAAAGACACCAAATGTTTGTGTAGATCCACTTCTGTTGTTGCAGCATCTTTTCAATGAACTTGTGCTATGAAGTTAGTAAAGACTATATCAGCTGTTAAATTTTATGTCCTTAATGTTTTCTAAATTTGAGAGATAGTGTTCAAAGTGTATGGCAACAGTCACTCTACACTTATTAAAGCACTTTAGGGTGTATGGAGGACGAGTGTTTTGCATTGTGTTTGGTTGTATTGTTTGACATTACAAAGGTTGGTTAACATGGTTTATTACGATATCCATAATCATTAGCTGTGAAAAACATTCAGAACATGCAGTCCAACTGGTAGTACATATCTCACCTGGCTGCAGTGTCAATGTATACACCTAGTGGAAAACCACTCACTGTTGGGTTTAGTTGCACTGAATAACACAATGAATAAAAAGACAAATTGACTGACCAACTGTTTCTTCTGCTTTCATCTGCAAGTCAGCGTATTCACAAACACAGGAGTGTGTTCATTTAAGGCCACATCCAGTTAGAAGTCAATCTCCACTCGCTCAAGCAACACTAGGAAAGAGCATCAGCTCAATATTAATTAGCAATTATTTTATTGATTTCAGTCATAATTCTACTGTTTGCGTGACTTTTGTATTGGATTCACTAACATATACTGAATGGTAAGAAACTGAACATTATTTGGCCTTTGAAATGAGGAATTAATTTAGTGTAGCAAGATATTAAACAACCACATAACAAATGCTAGTGGACACTGGTGGAAGTAATACATTGACATATTTTTTCCCAGGAACACTTTATTCACAGTTGAGGTCTACGGGAACTGGTATTAAAGATCTTAGGCACAACATGAATACAAAAGAGGAAACAATGAATTGAGAAACATTCCTCAGTGCAGTTATTAATCTCTCACTCACTCACTCACTCACTCACTCACTCACTCACTCACTTCCTTCCTTTGGTTTCAACCCCTTTAAATCACACCGTGATCCCGGTCCCTGGTTTCCAAAAAGATAAACTAAACTAGACTGACGCAGCTCGTCAGTCAACACATCGCCTTCACAGACATACAGTAACTGTTGAAAGGTTTCAGAACCACTGACAATGGTTAGTTGTCCAGTTTTAACGACAGTCGCAGTCCAAGTCTTGCAGTGGAAGCACAATGAACAATGTGTAAAGATACCTTGGCAGTAGGACTAGGAACATGTCATTTCCATTCAACAGGTAAAATGTATTTTCCATGCTGGCACTTCAGTAAATCAAATGTATGTCATCTGTGTCCAGCCCATTATAGCAGACACATGGCTTGTCCTGAATACAAGATACATTTCAGACTGTACAATGAAAAAAGAAAGTGTAAAGTTCTTGGACTTTCTGTTACACATGAAATGTTTCGGCTGCCACCTGCTACTCTTTTGTTACATTTAGGTTGGACGTTATATCAAATGTTTTGTGAGCAGATAGTGACAATCCTAACACATCCACGATAGTTGTAGAGTACTTATGCCAATGTAGAAACTTTACTTCACATTATGACAAGAGTCATATGATCAGAAACAAAGTCAAAACGTTCAATTCATCTCCTTAGGAATGAACTACATCCACGTCTCGTGCTCAAGACTGGGAGGGCAGGACCAGGCCAAAGTGCAGCACCAACAGACCATCCTGGAGCAAAATAGAAACAGCACCAAAACAATCACTCAAAAGTATTCCTGGCCTTGTACAAAATGTCCCATTATTAAAATAGTTTGTTCCTACTGTGTGTCTTTGTGGTGCTTACCTGTAGTGCCTCTTCACCCACAGAGTTCTGTATGTCTTTGAGTGACTGGTAGTGATCTAGGAGGTGATCTCCACAAACCACATCCACCTGCAGGACACCCAGAAACACTTTAGACCACAGCAGCAGACATTCAACCAGAAGCCATTTTCACACGCGCACAGCAAACCTTCAAATTATTTACGTAGACATTACCCAGCAAAACTGTATGTGAGAACACAAATCTCAGTTGGATCAGTATGGTGTGTGTGTGTGTGTGTGTGTGTGTGTGTGTGTGTTTAATTATTTTGCCACATGGTTTCAAGGCATTCAGGTCAGCCCTGCACAAACATCTTCAACATCCTGGAGGGACAAATTATTAGGGCTTCACATTAGAAATGTTTAGTTTTGACCAAATTAAAATCAATCTACTGCACCCAGCAGACATGGGGGACTTACTCCCATCTCTGGTACCCAGCAGACATGGGGGACTTACTCCCATCTCTGGTACCCAGCAGACATGGGGGACTTACTCCCATCTCTGGTACCCAGCAGACATGGGGGACTTACTCCCATCTCTCGTACCCAGCAGACATGGGGGACTTACTCCCATCTCTGGTACCCAGCAGACATGGGGGACTTACTCCCATCTCTGGTACCCAGCAGACATGGGGGACTTACTCCCATCTCTCGTACCCAGCAGACATGGGGGACTTACTCCCATCTCTGGTACCCAGCAGACATGGGGGACTTACTCCCATCTCTCGTACCCAGCAGACATGGGGGACTTACTCCCATCTCTGGTACCCAGCAGACATGGGGGACTTACTCCCATCTCTCGTACCCAGCAGACATGGGGGACTTACTCCCATCTCTCGTACCCAGTGCCACATCACAAATGCAGGGAAACATTTAAGTGACCAAAACACATACAGGAGATGCCTTGGCTATTGATGATAAATTGGAAGGAGATGATGGGGTAGACTGAAACTTCAAGATTAACTAGTCCAGTCAAATGATTCTAAAGGTGTTAAGAGTTTAAAGGTGAGAGTTATACAACTGTTCAGACCTGCGTTTCATCGGACAGTGACCTTTTGTCAGTCTTTCTTTCTCCTCTCCACGTGTGTCCAGACAGGCCGGGGTGCAGCACTGAGGCCAGGAAATCAATGTAAGCTGCTAATCCTCATTCACGTGTTACTTAATACAAAATACACCAACACCTGAACACTCTGTCAAACTGTCCACACATTTCTGTTTGTCTGTGCTCTGGGGAAAGGAGGACACTCCTGACTAACACTGATAACAAACATGGGCCGTCTCTTACAGCATGTCCCCTCTGAGACACACGTGGTATCATTGCACTAATTATGTGATTATAATCTGATTAAGGTTGTTAGGGAGTGTCTGTTGTCCTTTAGATATAGGCACCCAGCTGAGTTATGACCTGAGCAGTTGACCCTTCTATGTTGGGCTCTGCTTATATACCTATACCTATCAATTAAGCCAGATGAAATCAGTCAGTTAACTAAACTTCAAGCATGCATCAAAGATATAAAATCATGGATGACCCACAATTTTCTGATGTTAAACTCAGACAAAACTGAGGAGATTGTGCTGGGCCCTAAACGCCTCCGAACCTCATTATCTAAAGATATAGTTACCTTGGATGGTATTGCCCTGGCCTCCAGCACTACTGTCAGAAATCTAGGAGTTATTTTTGACCAGGATATATCCTTTAATGCCCACTTAAAACAAACCTCAAGAGCAGCCTATTTTCATCTTTGTAACATTGCCAAAATAAGGAACATCCTGTCTCAGAACGATGCTGAAAAACTAGTCCATGCATTTGTTACTTCCAGGCTGGACTATTGTAATTCCTTACTATCAGGATGCTCAAATAAAACCCTTATTATATATTATATAGCTGATCCAGAACGCTGCAGCTCGTGTTCTGACAAGAACTAAGAAAAGAGATCATATCTCTCCTGTATTAGCTTCTCTACACAGTTGCACATCTGACCATTCTGCTGGTGTGTAGTTTATATAGACATACACGGTTGTTTTGATATGCATCATACGCCACGGGTGTGCTGCCCTTAAGTGTGGACATTAGTGTACGTTTAATGTAGTTAGGCCACACATGCTTGCTGGCTGCACACCAGTTTAAAAACACTATTGGCCATTACAAAATAGCGGTTTTCTAATGCGTAGAGGCAGCGTCACCCTGTTCACTGTTCACGCCTACACCATGCTGTAATGCCAACTTCCTTTGCTGTCCTGTTCCAAGTCTATCTAAAGTAACAATCAGGACCAAGAACGTGGTCATGTTTGTGAACTCATTAACTGTAAGCCTGGCAGACAGACCATGTGAGCGGAGAGGGAGGATTTTCGACGGAGCACAGATCGGATTTTATGTTGGAGCAGCCACCTGATCTCCCGCACCAATTTCACTCGGTGTGTTACTGCAGCAAATCACGTGCTCTGCTGGCCCACTCACCTGGCAGGTAGAGCTCAGCTCCATCTTCCTCCTGATAAACAGCTCCACGTGGCGGACAGTGGCCTCGCCCGACACACGAACGTACCGCCTCTCTAATAGCTAAACAGGGACAGGGTGTTCAAAATCTAAATTATTGGCCAAGAATGTACAACAAAGCTGAACAAGGTAAACACACATTTGACTACCGTGTACAGATACATTTGTATTGTATAAAAAAAAGCATACACACGTGTTCGTACATCCACACCTGCAAACAAACAGCTCTATGAAGATTGTAAACACGGTGGAACATACCGGATCAAAACTTTTCAGAAGAATGTAATTCTTCAAATACAGGGAATATGGTATTAAATTGGAGAAATGTAATTTCAAATTAATAAACAATGCAATGCTCTGAGTAAAAAACTATTTTTGAGAGTATATCCAACAGGCTCTGTAGTTACAGGATAACTTGACCACGGATGTCCTAATGGATCAGCAGGTCTGGGTGGAGCCTTTAGAACAACCTTAATTAAGTCATTATCCATCTTTCCTCTAGTTTCCATTACCGTGCACCATAATAATCTAATAAGAACGGTTTAAAATACACAATGTAAATAGGCCTGTCACAATAACACATTTTTCTGGACAATAAATTGTCCCAGAATTATTGTGATAAACGATAATATTGTCTAATATTTTTATCTAATATAATGATAATGGCATAATAATGCAGGTACACCTTTTCAAAGATCAATACACTTTTATTTCTAAATAATATTTAACACTGGAACTGGAAGACATTTTAAATATCCACAATAAATGAACAAAACAACCAAAAACAATAAATAAAATGGACTCTCAGTCTCTGTTAACAAAAAAGGCATTTGGAATAAAAACCAAACACAATCAAAAACAATAAATAAAATGGAAATTTTTCTTTAAAATTTCCATTTTAAAATAATCTAGCTCATTTTTATTTATCATGCGATTAATTGATTTATTGCATATTGCGACAGGCCTAATTGTAAATATTTTCCATCATTACCTTATAGTTATTGATGCCCTCTTCAGCCCTGAAAACAAAACAGGAGTCATTATACAGTCAGGACAACTTTCTCAATTTAAGACAAAGGGACCATCTGGTGGCATGTCTATGTAACTACAGGGTCATTTCATTTACTGCGATGAACTGGGTTCCAACGCAGAAGACATGGTCACCAAGAGTGTGTGTACTAGAGTGTCTACAGGCCAAAAGCAAATCCACTATCCTTTGAGCTAGAGCGTGTTACCTCTCTTGTTTTATTGTCTCTGATGACAAGAGACTAAAGTACAGCAGTGGTTCCATAATTGCTAATTTACAGAATGATTTACACCAAAGCAAATTAAGCACAGCAAAGTATTGAATTTGTATTTTGTCAATGGGACATAGGACACCATATGCCTAGCACTTGGGCCTTTTCACAAAAGACTTGAAAATGTCATAGCTGCAAATGCACAGGTATGATTAAAAACATGAATGGCTGCATTCCATTTAGGGCTGCGAGTTGCAGGCTCCTGGTCCCTGGCTGACTGGGAGCAGAGCCATCGTTAATGTTATTAGTCACACATGTGCTTTTACTGCTATGACAAGTCCAATGCTGTGAAAATGCCTATTGATTACAGACAACAACAAAATTCTGCTCTCCTTTTAAAGAGGGCATGTTTGTTTTGTTGCATTTTCAACATCATGCTGAGAAATAAGAAAAGTAGACAAATGTTCTGCCATTTGACTCTGATAGCCACCAGGTTTGGCAAATTAACTAATTAAAGCATCTCACTAACGAGATGAAGAATGACGTTAAGCCGAGGGAAACCGTTAATTGTAATTAAGAGGAATACATTTGCAAACATTTAGATTTTCTCTGTGTAGGGCCTTTAAATAATATCTACATATACATAATGTCTAAAAGGTTGAGTATCTTCCATAGCCAATATAGATGCAACTGATGCTGGACAAGGACTAAACAAAACATTAGATCCTTACCCAACAAACTCCAGCAGCAGAGAGACATCCAGCTCGGGAGGAATGGTGAACACAGACTGGGGAATGTTGTCCTTCTTCTGCTTCTTCAACACAACAGGAACCGAAGGGGAGACCACCACTGGAAAGCAAAATGACAAACTCTCAAACTTTTGCTACAGTTTTGTTGAAAATCTCCATCTTTGGAGCAGTTTATTAATGCTTTGATTTAAATGCAAACACTGAAGTTAAAATGCCCAACACGTTATACACAATGGAAATCTGAATGTTGTTTTGGGATAATCAGTCACACTTTTTTCTTCGAGGACCTTTGTTGTTAATTAATAATAATTCATTAATTGGTTATTTTGTTCAGTCTTCCCAAGCAGACACCACTGATCACAGTATGATAAAACGTTATTGTGTTTAGGTTGTGTTTCACTGTTGTCGAAAATACTCTGATTGGCCAAATGGGCACTGCAGTAGGAGAAGACCGATGTGTTACCGATGACAGAGGACGGGGCAGTGTCATTCAGGTTCCCAAGAAGCTCTATGACCAACAGTGTGTTAAATGTGTTGTTGTTGTTAATTACAATTTGTTAGCTTATCTGCAGTGTGTGAATTAACATCGCAAATAATAAAAATGTAGTACTTAGTAAGTAAGTAAGTAGTAAGCTGTTAACACAGAATAACAGTGAAATACTGTGTGACGTTACACGCGGAGGATTGCAATCATCTAACGTTGCCCCAAGCCTGTTTACTTCAACTTTTATGGTTGAACTATTACCTGGTTTTGGCACTTCCAACCCTCTCTCTTTGTAGAACTTACACATTTGTTCTCTTTCGACTGTAGTACAAAACAAAAAAAGTTTACAATAGAATTAAAACAGATAATGTACACAAAGTTTGTTAAACTACATCTGACTGTATGTATGCAGTACTTACACTCCTCTAAGAAGGGAACCATTTTGTAAACAATATCTTGCAGTTGTCTATCAGGCCTGAAAACAGAGGTAAAGGGTTTGAAGCTTCATCACAGATCTGAGTGATAGCAGGTTTACAACCCTAAAAGTACTGTATATACATGAAAATTAATGCATTTCACACTTTTAATTACTTTTCCCCTCTGAATAGCTTAACTCAACTATAAAAAAAGATATTAATTTAACAGGAACAGAAGGTGATACGAATCAGCCAATACATCAAGAATGAACAGACCTACCTGATGTTGTACAGTGGTTGTGTCTGGTGGACTACAATGCTGCATGTGGGACACCTGTTGCTGTAGAAAAAGTGCTTCACGATGCAGCTTTTGCAAACTTGGAGAAGACAAAAGACATCACCATGTAAGACACAACGTAGCCACACTAATATGGACTTTTAAAGCTGATATGAAAATTTATATTTGAGACGTATAACTATATATCAGTCAACATACATTTTTTACAAACACATTTGGAAGAATTTGAATTAAATGTGCTTGTTAAAGTAGAGCGGCATTAAAAATAAACCTGTCAACTTATCCTTGCTTGACAAACTACACTGCCGGTCAAAAGTTTGGGGTCACTTAGAAATGTCCATTCCAGACAGAATACCAGCTGAGATCAGTTCACTGTTGTTTTTTTTAACCAGGGCAGCAGTTTTCAGATTACATGATGTGATTACATAATGTCAAAAGGGTTCTCCAATGTTTTCTCAGTTAGCCTTTTAAAATGATATCAGATTAGTAAACAGAATGTGCCTTTGGAACATTGGATGAATGGTTGCTGATAACGGCCAACGTAGATATTGCATTACAGATCAGACACTTCTTTCTACAACAGTCGAGAATCTGAGAACTGCTGCCCAGTGACGTGATCTCTGTCTGGAATGGAAATTTCTAAGTGACCCAAAACTTTTGACCAGTAATGTATGCAATGGAGACACTGTTTTATTACATATATTTGACATTTCTGTACTCACGTCTCGTTACTCTTGTCACCATATGCTTGCTGATACAGATATAGAAGTGTTAAGCTACTATTGGCTGATTCATAAAACAGTTTATCAGCTGGCCTCTTGAGTATGGTCTTGTTAAATCTGACGTGTGTAGTAGGGAGACATTATGGTTAAATTAACCACTCAGTTCACGTGACTCCTTGAATCCTCTCACGGTCCTCTAAGGACTCCAGGAGCTAAAACAGACCTCAGTTATAACTCACATGTATGCAGGCACTCTGTGATGGTGGTGGCATCGATGAGGAAGCCGCAGCAAAGGGAACAGCGGATATAAGGATAGAACTGATTGAGAGGGAGCTTGGGCTGTGGGGAAGTAATCAAATCACAGCCAATGGTTAACGTGTCAGCTTTAAAATATTAAGACGTTAGGATATCAGATATGTCAGTTATCAGAAAGGGAAGAAAATACATAAGACATCTTCATTATGAATAGTTAAAAGTAAAAGAGAGCTTAGATGTGAGAAAATACATGTAAACGTTATTACCTCTTCCTCTGAGTCGCTGTCTGATATGTTCGTTGACCAGTCATGACTGCGACCATACATAGGGGACATTCCCAACAACGGCTGCTAACTAACAACACGACAACACACCTTCCCTTTCTCTTGAAGTGCGAGAACAAAACGACAAGTACGTTACAATTTAACGGTAACGTTAGCTCCAAACCTCGACGTTTTCTTAGTTGCCAGTGAAGTTAGCTACGCTGAGTAAGCTGGCTAACATTAGCTTGCTTATTATTATGGGCAGAAACATGAACACACATGCGCTTATAGATTGAGGTTACCGCTTAGTTTCTAATGTGACCTCACTTGGCTAGGTTCAGTGCCCCAATGCAGCTATCACCCCAAAGAAAACTTTGACACAAACTACTTCCTAACTTTAGATAACGTTACTTTACAGCCTTTACACTCACGACAGCGACTCAACTTCCCTCGCGCGCGGACACAAACAATACGACGTCCGGCCTGGATCCTTCACAATAAGTGTGACCTGACCAGAGAAGCGACACATTCTGTCTAAAGCTGTATAAACTCCCTACGTTATCATTAAATCTGTATCCGTGCAAAAAATACAGGCTCATTTCACAACACTTTAATAGCAATATTGAGTCAAATAAACAAAAGTGTGTAAATCAGAGAATGAGGGATCTGAATTGAAATTAGATCTACACAGCATACATAATACAGTGACACATTTTTCTAATAATTCCACACAATTTATAAATCCGATACATTTATTTTGAAAATACAATTACGTATTTTCCGGTGATAGACATACACGAGGATGAAGGTTCTAATCTGATTGTGTCAACAGGGGGCGCCCGAGGCATATCATTACGGCCAATGCAATATTTACAAAAAGTCACTTTTCTTGACGAACAAGTCATTCATGTGTTGTTGGTTGTTCCGGTCTGTCTGTGTTTATTCTTTTCTGGTTTTCTCCCATTTCTTTTAATTTATTGTTATTTTTGTTAGTATAAAAATGAAGAGGTATTGTTTTGACATAGAGCCCAGGTGTGACCTCACCTGGCCACCAGAGGTGGTTATTATTATATTGGATTTAAGCCTTCCTGAAACTCATCTTCATGATTTGCAGGACATTGGCTCCAAAAAGTACAATTGCTGCTGCATTTATGGCCATGACACCTGAGTTTTTAATGGATGTAAGGCTGTAACTACATGCAGCGGTTATAGGTGCTGTGAATTGAAATGGTTAAGCTGGCTGATTGTTGTGATACTGACAGTATATTCTTAATGTTTGAGTGTATATTTTGTATTTATATTGGAAAGACAGATGAACACTTAAGCCCCAATATTAGTAAAGGAAAACAACCTCCACCTTCTACAAAGCATCCTTTATAGCTAATGTGTTTGCATGCATTCTGATGGAGCAGCATGAATTTAAAAAACATTCCTAAATGATTGCTATATTTGCTAGGATGGTGAGCTCATTCACTTATCAGCCATTTATCATATATAGCCTACATTTGTGATAATCTGAGGGAGACCATCAAACCAAAAAACTTTGTTAAGTCCACCTATTGAACTTGAACTCTTTCAGTGTCTTCAATGTAATCATATTTTTCACCCCCCATTTTAATCTATCTAGCACCTGCAGCATTACACCTTCACCTCTGTCTGCATACAGTGTTACTGAATCAGCCAGTGTGTGAGAAGATGATGCAGGCTGTTCTGTTTTGCAGTAACATCTCATACCAACGGTTACTGCGTGTGTGGCAAAAAAGAGAGTGAGTGGAGAAGTTTTTCTTGACCTGAATCGAGCTACTAAGGACAAAGGATGCTGTACAGATTGTTAAGCCCCTTGGGGCAAATTTGTGTTATTGGGCTATGTGAATAAAATTGACTCGACTTGACTTGCAAAGAGGTTTAGTGAGAGATGTTTTCAGTGAGATGGATGATAATCATGATAATCCTCTTTATTATCTAAACATTCCCTCCACTTGATTTAATCAGGCAGTTTATGTGCAGAACACTAAATGCTCACTCTTCTTGTGGTTAAATATTGACTTTTGGGAGATTTCTTTGTGACATAGTGCAGACGACTTCCTATCTGCCAACACATGTCTGTGGGAATTTAGAATTTACCACATTTGTAATGCTGTGTTTTGGGTAGTCAAATGGGATTTCCGCCTCTTAGTGTTTGGAGTCAATGTCAATAATATAAGATCTGCATCTTTGGAAACCTTTCATGACACACTTGTGTTCTTGTGCTAATGCCTTGATGTCATGACTGAACAGGGAATTTCCAGACATCTACTTACTGTGTGTAATAGCTTTGTGTTGTCTCTCTCTCTCTCTCTCTCTCTCTCTCTCTCTCTCTCTCTCTCTCTCTGTGTGTGTGTGTGTGTGTGTGTGTGTATGTGTGTGTGTGCAATCATGTGCATCTTCATACATGCATGAGAACTTTACTTGTTGTGATGACATCATAAACAACCCAACAGAAAGACCAGACATTCTCAGCACTTTAATTTAGTTAAACTTTCATGTGGAAGTGTGGGAAGCCCAATTAAGAATTAGGGGGGATAAATTGGGAATTCACTATTGGTTTAAGTTAAGTGGTAAAAACAGCTCTGCAGCCAAGTATCTTTTGTAGTATTCCTGGGAATTTATAGGAAGGGATAAGAAGTCAACCTCATAAAACAGCTTGTAGGAATTGGTCTTGGACAAGAAAATGTGACTTGGTTGTTTAGTCCCAAGTATTATCCTGCTTTCTCTCAGAACCTGCACAAGATATATCTCCAGGAGCATTTTATTTTCACAGATGGGTGCTTTAAGCTAAATGTGAATGTCAGCATTCCAACATGCTTACGATGACAATGCTAAAATGCTGATGTTAACCCTACTGAATGAGTTCTACTGTCGCTTTGAAAGACAAAAGGACAGTCCTGAAACCATGCCCCACAACACCTCCTTACAGCTCCAACCACTGGGCATCACCTCCACCTCAGCAGGGGCCTGGGCCCCTCCGCCAATTCCCACCTTAAAGGTCAACTTGATGCTCCACTTCATCCTCCAGCACATAGACTCTGCAGGATCATATGCCAGGATCCTGTTTGTGGACTTCAGCTCTGCCTTTAACACCATCATCCCGGCTATGCTTCAGGAAAAGCTCTCCCAGCTTGGTGTGCCTGACTCCACCTGCAGGTGGATCGCTGACTTCCTGTCGGACAGGAAGCAGCATGTGAAGCTGAGGGAACACATCTCCGACTCACGAACCATCAGCACCGGATCCCCCCAGGGCTGTGTTCTTTCTCCTCTGCTCTTCTCCCTGTACACCAACAGCTGCACCTCCAGTCACCAGTCCGTCAAGCTTCTGAAGTTTGCGGACGACACCTCCCTCATTGGACTCATCTCTGACGAGATCATCTGGTACGCTGCTGCCACAGCCAAGGACAGACTGCAGCGTGTCAGTCGGTCAGCAGAGAAGGCGATTGGCTGCAATCTGCCGCCGCTCCAGGACCTTTACGCCACCAGGACTCTGAAGCGTGCTGGAAAGATTGTTGCTGACCCCTCCCACAAACTCTTTGAGTCACTCCCCCAAAAAACAACAACAAAAAAAACTTGAACCTGCCCATTCATATGTCTCTCTGTAACTTTACTTATTTAAAGCTAATGTACTTGCACTTACTACTTGTTGTCTGGAGTTTGTACCTTCACAGTTGAAAGCAAAGTCGCTTTGGATAAAAGCGTCAGCTAAATGACATGTAACATGTAACTATGTAACTCCCCTCTGGCAGGAGGCTGAGGTCCATCAGGACCAACACCTCATGTCACATGGACAGTTTTTCCCCTCCGCCACCAGTCTCATCAACAAGGCCCTGAACCCCCCCTGACTCTCTCCACACTCCACCTCTGGCTCCTCATGCCACTGTACTTACTCTGCTGTACCGTTCCTTTTTACTTATTTTTACGCATTTTATTCTTATTTTTCAGTTAATACATATTGGTTTGTATATATTTGTACTTATTTTTCAGTTAATACATACTGTATGTATATATATTATACTTATATTGTTTATATTGTTCTGATCGTTCTTCCAACAACACCACCAAGACAAATTCCTTGTATGCGTAAAAAACATACTTGGCAATAAAACCCTTTCTGATTGTGATTCTGATTCTGATTCCTCAGGTCAAATTTGACCCATTTTCAAACAGTTTCTATATCACAAAATGAGTTCTTTCAACCAAATAAAAAAAAAAAAAGAAAAAAAACGTGGATGGTTCCATACAACCATTACTCTTCACAAGTAACATAAATAATCAGTTCACTTCTTTCTTTGAATTTGGGTGTTTTATTTAATTGTATAGCATTTAAAACAAAAACAAAAAAGAATTCATAAAAGAACGCTGAAAAAAGTGACAAAAATGTTGAAAAAGACGGCCAAATTTTGACCCAGAAAAACAAAAAGTTGCTTGGTCGACGAGAAGACATCACGAGGGTTAAATGCATCAGGAGCAAAAAATTACGGAAAAAGATTCAAAAACATGGAGAAAAAAAACACAAAATGCTGAAAGGCGCAGAAAAAAGCGACAAGATAAACTTGGATAAAAGTGACAAACGTTGAAAAACAAAGTTGCATGATCGACAGGAAGACAACACAAGGGTTAAGCAGGTATAGCCCAATATTTACCATCTTTGTTTAGCGTGTTAGCACGTATTTAGCCACGTATTTTATAGCTAACACAAAGTATGCTATACAGCTGATGGAGAATCTCATGAGGTTTGCATGTATTTGGTCATAGACCAAAGTATTGGATAAATTATAGTATGGCACTAGAGGAAATGTTTAGCAATTACCAAAGTTATTATAGTTCATCCCAAGGAGAAAATGAATGTCTGTACCAAATGTAATGAAAATCCATCCAAAAGTCGTCACGACATTTCACTAAAACAAATGTCAGCCTCGTGGTGGCAGTCAGTATGATTTATCCTCTCTGGATTATGAATATCTGCACAAAATGTAATAACAATTCATCCAGTAGTTGAGAGAGAGATGTTCAGCCTGGACTAGAATGGTGGATCGACTGACTGACTGACTGACTGACTGACTGACCAACAGACAGACGTTGCCATCCCTGGACTTACCATGGCTAAAAAATATCAAATAAAAACAGTTCGTAATAGACCTTTTTCATGGCAGACATGTTGACATGTCATAGTAGGAAAAGCACAGGTGTATTCATAACCATTAATGATGGCTGCCTGCATTCCACTTAGCAGAGGCCCTGGTGGTGAGCATGCTGACTCACTGAGATATCTTACTGGGACACTTGATGGAAGTGAGCCATCGTTAAGGTTATCAATGTCAGCTGTGCTTCTCCTACTATGACAAGTCAAAAATGTCTGCTGTGAAAAAGGTCCATTACCTGTAGCAGTAACTCTAGCATTACCCTCACAGCATACAGCCTGCTGGAATTTCATTGGAAAATGATGAATAAAAACAACTATTTTTGAAATAAGGTATGAAGATTTTTTTTTAGGCACATTTATATCAGAGGTGGCACCTTATTGGTATAAATTCTTCCATCACATTCACAGACAGTTGGTAAGATCAACCAAAACCACCTAAAACAAAGATAGGGCACCAATAGCACAATACGTATAACGATAGCACACAAATAAACTGTTTCAAGTGTCAGCATGTAGCAAAACTAGAAAAAAAGACTTGGATCCAAATGACTATATCAAAACACCGGTTATATATTTTTTTCTAAAATCAGAAAATCGCATTTACAATTTACACAGTACTCATAATATATTACATGGTACATACAGAGAATGCTGTTTATGGTGCATCTCACTCAGACAAGAAACCAGCTCAAACAGGCTCTTCATATCAGTGCAGTGGGTCTATTTATATCACCACAGTACAGAGCAGAGCTAAGATGTCATCTGTCCCACTGGCAACAATGACATCCAGCTATTACTACTGACAAATGACATTCAACGTGCTTTAGCATCACTGACCCACAATACCTTTAACTGAAAGCCTGTTATGATACAAAACACTTTCTTAGAAATAACTTAAACCATGTATATATGTGTTAATGTACTGATTGGCCATTCATTGTAGCTGAATGTAGTTGCCTGTAGTTTCTATCAGAACCCATATGACAATATATGTCTTGCCATTTAGGGTTTCATTACCTTCACTCAGCTCAGACAATGAAAGATTACAGCTAAAATATACACAGCCATGTTTCCTGTTAGTTCAGAATTGTCCTGTTTTGTTAAACAACTGCACATCTTTCATCACAGTCTCTGCATTCACCAACAACTTTGGGGCAGCAGTAACCCAAAGGAGGTTTGGATCTTCAAAGCTGCATGTCTGGGGGTTGAATCTTCTTCGTTCTAAGCTTCGGGCTCTTAAGTTGTGATGAAAGACTGAGACACATCATATTCATATGTGGCACTGCATGTCATTTTTCAGAGGCAGAGCTGCTCTGGAGGCAGATATATTTTTCTTAGTTGGGTTACAGCAGTAACAATCCCCATGCTGAGCGACCAACACAACTGTTTGGGTGACACAGAAGTAGAAGACACATAGAAGCTGTCTAATCTGTCTAATCTGACCCCACTTTAAATGAGGAATTGGAACATTTCCCAATTAGCTGGTATCATCACACTCTGATAATGATGCCAGCGATAATTTTTTGGTAATGATGCCATAATGTTGATGGTAAATTCTGATGTCTTGATGTCACATGTGGTGCTGTAACATCAAACCCAAAGTTTCTCCTCAACCAAATTCTATGGGCGAAGCTAACCACAGTTTTGCTGCAAGACAAGTCATTGAGTAAACTGAAGCCCATTTAAAAAGGTGATCTTGTTACCAAAATAGATGTTAAAGTAGAATTGAGAAGGAGCTTTCTGAAACCTGGAGTTTAGGATGGATGTCTCTTGGCAGTTAGCTTGGCAGTTAAGTGGCGCCAGACAATTCAGGACAATTGCCCACAACTCATTCACCATTTCCTACATAATTTATCTATAATGAGGAGTAAACTGGATTCCATGCACACATGAATCCTCATCATTGTGCCCAATGCTGACAGGTGTAGTCTCTCATTGAGAGGATCTGCAGCTTTAAGGCACTTATCTTAAACATCTGGCTATGTACTTTAGTTTGCAGTATCTAGGCTTGATAGTTAGCCTTAATCTGCTATCATGAATTAGCATTACCACCTCTGTCTCAGTGTTACAATCTCCCCCCATATAGTTTACCAGGTAGGCTCCTTAGTCTGCACTTGCTGTTTAACTCAGACAATTATATAAGTTCTACTTCCAGAGTAGCTTTGCCTTGAAGAAATGTTTGCATTACTAAAACTACAGGTGACAAGGTGTCAGCTATCTGGAGAGGTGCTTTTGGACATATGTTCCCCTCTCAGACCTCCAGGAGACTCTGTGGCTGCTCAGGTGCTTGTGGGGGGTTAGGCTGGAGGCGACAAATGGGCTTGTTGCACATGGGGCAGACACTGCGGATCTCTAACCATTTTAGCAGACACCTGAGAAAAGCAGATAGATGAGAGACATATTACCTAATTTGTCATTTCAAAGGAAGACAAAGTAAGAAAAATTATACAGATGGGTCCAGGTGGAAACTATGAATCACAAGAAAAAGAAGTTCAAACAGCTTAATTAACAGTTGTAAAACAGGACTTAGCAGACAGACGTATGGGATATGTACACAGTGCAGGAGGTACTGGTGATACAGGTAGAGCAGTGTCAGTCAGAAGGACGAACAAACTGGTCTAAAAGCACTCTTAATGTCTAATGTCACACCTATGCTGCAGGGCAAAAACAGGTCTCCGTTGCTTAAAGCATGCTCTTGCTCAAACATGTAAGGACATATGTTGTCAGGAATTTGCTCTTCGTTTTCCGCAGGACACCCTGAAAAACTTGCTCAATATCTTTTTCCTGAATTCCACTACTTCTCCGACTGCTTCATCGGTTAACCTGAAGGCATAAATCCATCAAAAGTGGAATACTTTTTGAGTCACTCCTTCGAACTCGTTAGTCAGGATTGTTGCACATCACAAAGTCTTTACCAAAATGTAAAAAAAAAAAACAAGGCTAGAAAAATATTTTGTGGTTTTAAAAGCGAAGCCTATGGAGCCTGACAATGGATTTACAGACCCAATGGCTGTTCCTAAAGTGCTATTCCACATGGTTTCAATGGAAGATTGTTTGCATCTTCAGTCATGCATAAGACAATACAATTAGCTGCGTGATCACCAATTTGTGAAACAGCTAAACAAATTAATCAAGTCTGACTTCAGACAGCTGTCCAATCTCATCAAAGTTTGAAAATGACCAAGCAGGGTTGTGTAGAACTTACTTCTTGTGAAACGCATGGGAACATGGGCACACTCCAAGCTCGTCCCTGCTGCGAAACTCCTCTAAACACACGGCACATGTTTGCTGAAAAGGGGAAATGACAGGTTATGAAATCCGTTCATAACCGACACCTGAACTATTTACGGTTAATACAGAATGTCCCTATACAAGCACTATCATAACTGCATAGCATTTACAAAGACAGAACCATAATGCATCCATTCAGCAGCTAGACTGTGTGATTCGTTGCTAAAATAATCCCCAATAAAACTTTCCATGACTGCACTGCAATTTGATCAGTGCCTAATTACCCCATATTCACAGTAACAGTATGTACAAAACTATATTCTGTTTTTGCATTTAGTACAAGAAATAAACGTTACCCTTTTCAACATCCAGGCAATGATAGAAAGTGTACACTCTAACCCTAACTACCATGTCAGACTAGCTTACTGCCAATTTCAATTTTGGTAGTTTAGCAAAGATAAAGCAAAATGATCATCCAAAGATGAAATACTTGGGTTTTGTTATCTTCTCAAAGTTCCTGTGATTTACAGTTTGCTGCTAGCTGTGAGTAGCTCCTATTTCTGTTGTGTGAATTTGTCTGACAACACCACTCAATGTTCTCACTTTTCTAAAACCCAGTCACAAGTATCTTGTAGTATGGAATTGGGACATAGCTTCTAAGACAGCCAGAAGAACTGTCACGTATTTGCAACAGTGTACCAGGGAGTAGCTGGCAGCTGTGTCTAGCCAAGCAGACAGAACCATCTTCAAAAATAGCCTAAATGAAGTATGGTAAAAAGGAAAATCATAGAAAGGAATATATAATGTTTTGTTGCGTGGTTATCCTCTGAACTTCAGTTACAGCAGTAACTCAGACGTTGATTACATGTGCAATATTTTATATGCTATAATTGGACTACTTTGCCAACAGGAATAACTGGAAAATATTTTTTCTAGCAAATTACAGATTGATTGTAGCTCATTACAGCAGTGAATGTGTTGCTGAAAATTGTAGCCATCACTTCATTTTGCTACATTTGAAATACTTGAGTCACAGTAGGTTTTCCACATTTATTTTGTCCCATTAGCCAGTTAGCATTGTAGCACCTATTCACTCTGTATTCAACTTACACCAAGAAGGCTCAGTTTCTTCCCCGCTCCTTTCAAAACAACCTGTTGACAAGAACAGATTTGTGACAAAATGCAGACAAAAAAAAGCAAATAAATATAGTATGAATGACAATCTGACACTAGTCAAACTGGATATTTATTAACACATTACCTCATTGTAGCCAAACTGTTCTCTTGCACCTTGTCTCCTGAGCCTGTGAAGCACAAAAAACTAACTTATCATGCTGTAATTTAGAATAAAAAAAATTCTATTATGTGCCTGGTGCTCCATATCTGTCTTCTTCAGGACACGTCTTGTCATGCTGTGGGAATCATCTGAGATACTGTGTCAACCAGCCCTGGAATTCACACAATGCCAAATTCAAGTAACAGCCTGTGCATCTACGCTCACCACCAACAGATCTGTAACACTTTCAAGAACATGCCCTTGTAAAGGAATTCTGACTGAAATTCTGTTTTATTAAGTTGATCATAAATTGTTGAAAGCGTAAATGCATTACAGTTATTATGGGCTCAGTGAACAAGTAAAACGTTGACTAAACTAAAAACTTTGGTGGCTTCTGACTTTGCTAACACTAAACATTTCTCCCAACTTCAAATAACCCTACAGTCCGTAACAGGTTTTTCAGATATCTTTCTATCAGCCAAACAAATCAATAAAGCATAACCTCCTTAGCAAAGGTAAACACTGAACAGGTTTTTTTTACAAGTTGACAGCAGTTCACTGATCAAATCCAGCTGTCTGTTATTGCCTTTAGCAGCTTTCACCTGCACATACACTTATTCTCACTGCTCTTATAAAGTTACTGCTTCTGCACTACAATAGTAATGTTACCACACTGCACATAGCTGTACATACTGTACATATCTGAATATATGGTTCATTCTGTATATCCATATTTATTCTGTTTTTCTTATTATATATTCTGCTAATACACTGCATATATCTATATATTATTCTTAATACTATTATAATGTTACTGCTACTACATTGCACATATCTGTACATGTTCATATTCATACATTGCTCATATTACATAGCCATATGTATTCTGCTCTTATAAGGTAACTGCTAATACACTGCACATATTTATATTTCATTTATATCACTCTAAACCACCTTCTGTAAACCAACGGCACACTGCTGTCTACACTGCAATATATGTCTTGTCCTGTCTATGCACCACCTGTCTACACCTGTTTGTATGTCTCATTGCACTTTTTTTTTTGCTTTTTTGCACTTCTGGTTGGACACAAACTGCATTTCGTTGTCTTTGTACTTGTACTCTGCACAATGACAATAAAGTTGAATGTAATCACCTGAACCTCTATCAAAAAAACAGACAAAGCATCATGTAATACAATGACAGACCTCTGCATTGACAGATTACCGGAATCAACTAACTGTAGTTCATTCAAATATTAAAACTCAGTCTCTACTGAGTATAGATATTTTGCTCTCCCGCTCTACAGGTAAGAAAAACAGCTATATTGTATGCAAGGAGGGTTGTTGAAAGAAAAATACAGAATATCACTAACTAAAACTGTTCAGGCAGGATGAGAGAAAATGAAAAAAAGAAAAGAAAAAACAATAGATCAGAAGATCAGAAAATAACTTATGAGGCACTCAGGTTAATGATCTGTGAGAGCTTCAAAATGACAAATTTCCTTTGAGGCAGATTTCAGTGCATATTTGACAGACTGTGGAGTTAAACTGGATCGATGTCTCCAGTCAGAAGTGCACGAAATGACTGAGTTATGTCTGGTTTTTACACTAGTCCAGTACAGCAGTCTGACTGTGTGAATCCTGTACAGGAGCTCTAACCCAGCCATGTCTGTTGTGTTGTACCTGAACAGGTAGCAACAGAAGAAAAGGGTGAGCATGAGGATGAAGAGGCCGATGCCCAGGATGATGATATAGATGTTGAGCGGCAGGTGGAAGAGCTCTTCAGATGTCATCTTGCCGTAAGGGTCGGAGTTCTGCAATCCAACGTCACACATAGACCCTGACAGGATGGGACACATGAAATAAAGATGACACATGATGGAAACAGGAGCAAAAGATATTGTATTGATATAGCTGAAGACTTACCACCATAGTATCACAGCAATCACAGGTGCTTTTTATAATGAGAAAATGCAATATTCCCCCTCAGATTCTTGTCAGGGTGAAAAGCCTCTAAAACATCATTTAGAAAGAGACATTCTGAAGTATCCATTGAATATGTATTCATACCATTACAAAAAGTCATGCATACTTGTGTGGAGGCAACCTTCCTACACACTGAACTGAAGTAACAACTTTGACATTAAATATTTATCAAACTGCATCTTATCAACATATATTTTCATGAAAGGTTGGCATTGGCCAGTAAGGGAGTCCAAACTAACTCAAGTTTGTCTTCGCACAAAGAACAAGGAACTCCTGCACAAAGCCTAATGTTGGCAATATTTTTCAAATGCATTTTGACAAAATATGAAAATGTCATTTTTTTTAAACATGAATAGCTGCCGTAAACAAAGCTAGTCAGTTGATTCACATGTAAGGAATGTAGCCGACATCATGTGGCATTTAGAAACTCAGCAGAAATGACAAAGACAAATTGTATGAATTTCCACACTGCATCGAGTGTTTTACACATGGCATTTGAAGATGGTGAACCCATTTGAAAGCTTTGAGAGATTTAGCCGTGTTTATCACTGTGAATGATGTTAGCATACATTTAGAGTAGTGCGGGTGAGCTTCCATGTTTCATTTCTTCATGAGTGATCTGATTATTGGACTATTTCTTTCCTGTCATGGGTTCCAAAAGTGCACAAAGCTGGTCATCTACAACTTTTACACTTTATTTTAGCCTTTCTAAAAATCTATGAATCTATAAGGTTAGAATTAGGTTTAGATGTAGCTCTGATGGATAAGATTATTGTGCAAGCGAATGACATAATTAAGTGTCCCCAGATGGATAAGTTACAACAAACCCCTTTACTCTTAGTGGAGCATAGGTCGTCTACAATGGCCATTTCTGTAATCTTTGTGTCCACTTGTTGGGATATTAGCCCACTTAGCTTTGCCATCGTGTTTCCATGGTCCACAGAGGTCTTCATGCCAAACGTATCCCATCATACATCACCCTGTCTGTGTCCACCTCCTACGGTGAGGATGAGGTGTACGTATCTGTGTAACTTGTAAGGCCTGGCACACATGCACCACACTGCATCTGTGAAGCTTCATATTTCAAATTGTAATGCAATTCTTGAGCTGCCCAAAGTTTTTGAACTTGGGTGAAGGTTGAGATTTAAAGTGCATCTGTACACGAGGCAGTGTGTAATAACAGCTATGGAGGTGACTAATTTGCAATTTTGTATTTAAATAAGAAGTGAGTGAGAAAGTGGGAGAAAGGGAGAGAACTGAGTTGTGGAAATAACTTTTTATTTAAACTGCAATTAGCTTTACTACCTTTTTAACGTACGTATAATTAATGTAATATTGTTGTTAAAGGGAAAAAAAGGAGGTCTTCAATTTTTGTTTCTACTGGTGTTTACTATCCTCAACCTCTCCAGCCCCGCAAAGCACTTTCATATGAACTTTTACAACCATCCTTATGTCACACAGGAATGTACGTCTTCCACTTCCTAGTCCGTGTCTTGGCCTAAGACTAGTTACTCGCTAGAGTTTGGGCACGGGGGGGTTTTAGCCTGAGGGGCTTGAACATGTAAGTTTTCATTCCACAGAATACAGCCTCATACCACAGTAGTTAACTCTTAAGCTTAAGTGCACAACTTATACTGTGATGGTGACCTCCTGGTTCAAAAGTCATTCTGTAATGGACAGGGGTCAGGGCAGGAGGGTGCAGTCTTTGGTTTTACAGTTTGGGAGGTGGGGGGATTTGACAAGAGGTTTGGGTGAAGGAGGAAGCAGATGTAATCTTAGCACAATGTTAGTAAATCATTGATAGTGAAGTGCTAAAAGGTAGGCCACTGAGCAAATACATAGGACTGTGTCTGAACACTGTTAAACAGGAAGAGTAGCTATGATAGAACCTGACTGAATAAAAACTTCCTTCAGAGTTCTCAGTTGTTTTTTGGAATATGTTTGAGGTCATGCCAGTGGTAAAACACATAAGCCTGATAAACTCATTATGATCATGGTTATTGGTCATGTCATAACTTTGTGTACAATTAGGATTGGGTTGTAGCAGCTATTTATAAATCCAGTGGTGTGGGAATTCCTTCTGAAACTTCATCAGTTACAGTTGACAGTTACACCTGGCAGTTACTGGGTGTTAACATTTAGTAACAACTAATCTCAGCAAAAGAAATAGTAGTTACCTGGATGTAACTCCAGCTCTTTGAGTATGTGCATAGACCTCTAACGGGCTTCACTATTTGTTTAACCCATAGATGTATGATAAGAACTGGATACAGCGTTTGAAGCAGAGCCCCGTTCATTCCTATCAGAGTTGCTGAGTGGCGCATGAAGCCATCATGGAGCCAAAAATTATCCAGATGTTCAGCACTACTTCCGCATTGTGCGGCCCATTGAGCAGGCGCGCTAGAGACCTCCGCCGGCTACTTCCAGTTTAGCGCTTAACTAAATGATTTAATTGTGCGGGTCTTTCCAAATGTTTTCGGACCGAATAGATCAAATTCAGAAGTTGGCTCCACCAGCAACAAAAGGCCGTTGCAACAAAGCCAGTAGTGAACATCAACCAATGTATATTACCTTGTCAAGCGATCCAGTGAGGGAAGCAGCTTGCCAGCTATTGCTAAAACAAATTAGCAAATGCTACTGTAGCAAGTCATGGTGTAGCTAGAGCTGGCCAGCTAGTGATGTAGCCTGAGTGACACTAGCCTAGCAGTAAGCAGAAGTGTCTGGTATGTGATCAAAGACACAGGAACTTCCTCACAGACAAGCTTGCCATCTTCCTTGACTAAGTGCATTGAACAAATTAACGACTGGATTTGCCAGAACTTTCTTAAATTAAATGAAGAAAAAACTGAGGTGGTTGTTTTTGGAGCAAAAGAGGAACCATTAAAAGTCAGCGCTCAGCTTCAAACAACAATGTTAAAAACAACAGACCAAGCCAGAAATCTTGGTGTAATTATGGACTCAGACCTGAATTTCAACAGCCACATTAAGACAATTACAAAGTCATCCTATTACCACCTTAAGAATATATCAAGGGTAAAGGGACTTATGTCTCAGCAGGACTTGGAAAAACTTGTCCATGCTTTTATCTTCAGTAGACTGGACTACTGTAACGGTGTCTTTACAGGTCTCCCTAAAAAAATCAATCAGACAGCTGCAGCTGATTCAGAACGCTGCTGCTCGAGTCCTCACTAAGACCAAGAAAGTGGATCACATCACTCCAGTTCTGAAGTCTTTACACTGGCTTCCTGTGCCTCAGAGAGTTGATTTCAAAATCCTTTTGCTAGTTTATAAATCATTAAACGGTTTAGGGCCAAAATACATTTCTGACCTGCTAGTAAACTACGACCCACCCAGACCTCTCAGGTGGTCTGGGACAGGTCTGCTTTCTGTCCCCAGGGTCAGAACTAAACAGGGAGAAGCAGCATTTAGTTTCTATGCTCCACATATTTGGAACCAACTTCCAGAAAATTGCAGGTCCGCTGCAACACTCAGTTCTTTTAAACCAAGGCTGAAGACCTTTCTTTTTGATGTTGCCTTTTGTTAAATGACTATCCATTTCTTATACTTTCGTTGTTTATTTTATCTGATTTTATATAACTGTTTTTAACTGTTCTTTAATGTTTAATTTCTTATACTGCACTGTAACTTTGATTATTGTATTTGGATTGTTGCTGAAAAGTGCTATACAAATAAAGCTGCCTTGCCTTGCCTTGTGGTACTAGTACCACAGCTAGTTAGCTGATGCCTCCTTTCCCAGCAGAGGGAGCAAGCAGGCTGAAATAGTCATGAGAAACAACAGGACTTGCTTAGGGGACATCTCAGCAACACCAGAGGGTGATGGAAGGTTTTACCGAGTGCTGTGTTTGCACTCAAGGTGTCTTACCCTCAATGGGGTAAACCTACAGCGAAGCCTGTTAGAGGACGAAGCACATACGCAATAGAACTAGTTTGTGTGGTGCAACTCTATGATCTAAATCTCAACTTAATAAACACTTAACGTTATTGCTAGGCTAAGTGTGAAGTTACGAAAAAACGGTGCAACCTGCTCCAGGACACTTACCGTTACACCGTGGGACTGGATGCATCAAATGTGCGAATGTTCAGTTGGTAAACCTAAAAAATCTTTGGGGTCATGATCACTCCAATATCACAAAGTCTGGTTTCCAGGTTTTGACCTGTACATCCACTACTTTTATGTTTCAGACTAGTTTAACCCTGCTAGTTGAGAGAATGTGCAGTGGCTAAAATCCTTGCGGTCTGGAGTAAGCAGAACTGATTAGAGACTCCCAGTTTATCCAGAAGACATTACCAAAATAACCAGCTGCTCAGTTGAACCTCAGTCTGCAGTGAGGATTTGCCACTGAAAGACAAAGACAACAGTCTTGGAGATGAACCTGTGAGCTTTGTGGATAAAAACAAAGACACCAATGTCACTGACAGTATGAGGAAATATACCCCAAATCCCATCCAGCACTGTTATGTACCTCTGGCCGAGTGCAGTCCCTGCTTTTTTGTTTTGCCTCCCCTTCAAAACATTGTCACGAGGCTCTCCCTCCTTTCCTCTTCTTCTTTTCTCTTCTCCCTTGCTTTCTTCTCTCTCCTCTCTTTTTAGATCTCCACGTCGCTTTATTTTTCTCTGGCTGTGAAAACCTGCCAATTATGGAGACACAAAGGGAAGGGCATGGATGGGTTTCCCAGCAGCACGGCCAGCCAACGAGGCGGGCAGAGAGGCAGAGAGGCAGAGAGGCAGCCTCAGTGTTCCTGTGGAAAGCAGCGTCTCATCTCTTCCCCAGCCTTCTGCTCTGAACAAAGAGAGGTATACACAGAGAGGTATACAACACAGGAAGACAATGCAGCTAATGTTAACGCATATCCAGGCTCTTCTCCTGTCTTTTCCTCTCACATTCACTCTCCTCCTCTCTCTTCTCCACTTCTCTTCTACAGCCCTCAGTTTGTAAACAGATCCCTGCTCATGTGATTCGCTGTCTGCATCACAGCTCTGCTTTCACCGCCCCCTCCTTCCTTCTTCCTCCCTCCCTCTCTTCTCCCTCCCCACCCGCCTGCCTGCCTGCCCTCCTCTACCTCTCGCCCCTCCGGGTTTTTCCTTCCACCCCCATCCCCTCCTTCCTTTGCAGCTGCATGCTGTTATTGAAGTAGCTGTAGAGCAGATGGCAGACAGGCAGATGTGGAAACAGGCGTGGTGATATGATAGTTCAATACATGCTATTTGTAGAGTTAGTTGATTCCAACTCTAGTTTATACAACTCTTCCCTTGTTTATAAAGATTATAACCTGAACTGATTCAAATGGGGAACTAATCCAATTCCACCAAGGCTGCACCATGAATTGGACAAAGTGGGCAACTGCCCCAGACCGTCAGGGGATACAAAAGTTCACCAATTAGTTGTGAAGAAATTGTAAATATCTTTGTTAATAATGTAACCCCCTACTGAAACACATTATAAACAGAAATGATAGGGGCCTAAAGGTGACATGTGCATTGCACCTGAACTTGAGGCCCCAAAGTGTTGTTTCTTTTTCTTTTAAGTAGCCGTGTCAGACCACATGAATTTCCCCTTGCGGGATAATAAACTTCACTTTGACTTTGACCTTCTACAGGGGCCCGGAGATAAAATCTAGTTTAAAGGCCTTTATTATTTCTGTTTATATTGGGTTTACAAGGTGCAACAATAGGGGTGTCAATAGGGGCCCACAGCACATTGTTGACCCCATAAGTGAATCAATCCGGCCCATGATTTCCACAAAGTACATACTGTAACTGTAACTAAGGTCTCCGAGGATTTCTATACCAAAAGAATATAATATAAAAAAGGTGTGAACAAGCTTTATAACACAGCCCACATTCCTTGGACTTAAACTGCACTTCCAATTAATAAGGGAGCTTTCTGTTTAAGAGTGTAAATATACTTTACCTATTTGCATTGCTACCCCACTTTCACCTCTTTTCATTACTCTACCACATCATTTTTAAATAATATGTACTCAGTAATTTGAAAATTCCAAGGCAAACATAAAAAGTGTTCTTCCCTTAGACCTACATACTGTATTTGTCCCAGTGTAGGTACCCAGTATGTATTTTATTGGTACCCCGTGTACTTAATACAACCCCAAATCAGAAAAAGTTGGGACAGTATGGAAAACACACAAAAGAAAGTAGTGATTTCTAAATGTACTTTGACTTGTATTTCATTGCAGACAATACAACAGCACATAATCTAATGTGTTCCTCATGATTTTTAGTGTTTTTTTTTTTTCAAAAAAAATAAAATTCTTATTTTGGTTCTTGCAACACATTTCAAAAAAAGTTGGAACAGTAAAGCATTTACCACTTTGTAATGTTGCCATTCCTTTTCACAACACTTAAAAGACGTTTAGGGACTGAAGACACCAAGTGATGAAGTGTTTCAGGTGTAATTTTGTCCCATTCTTGCTGCAAACAAGTCTTAAGGTGGGCAACAGTACGGGGTCTTCGTTGTTGCATTTTGCGCTTCAAAATGCGCCACACATTCTCTATTGGAGACAGGTCGGGACTGCAGGCAGGCCATCAAGTACCCGTATCCTCTTCCTCCACAGCCAGGACTTTGTAATGTGTGCAGAATGTGGTTTTGCATTATCTTGTTGTCTAGATGTCTTCTTGAAGGCAGCATATTGTGCTCCAAAATCTCTATGTACTTTTCAGCATTAATGGTGCCATCACAGAAGTGCAAGTTACCTTTGCCAAGGGCACTGACACGACCCCATACCATGACAGACCCTGGCTTTTGGACTTGTTGCTGGTAACAGTCTGGATGATCCTTTTCTTCTTTGGTCCGGAGCACACGGCGTCCATTTCTCCCAAAAAATACCTGAAATACTGATTCATCTGACCACAGTACACGTTTCCACTGTGTGATGGTCCATCCCAGATGCCTCCGAGCCCAGAGAAGTCGACGGCGCTTCTGGACACTGTTAACATAGGGCTTCCTTTTGGCACAGTACAGTTTTAACTGGCATTTGTGGATGTAACTACGTATTGTGGTACTTGACAAAGGTTTGCCAAAGTAGTCCTGAGCCCATGTGGTGATATCGCTTATAGATGAATGACAATTCTTGATGCAGTGCCGCCTGAGGGATTGGAGATCACGGTTGTTTAGCTTAGGCTTGCGCCCTTGTCCTTTACGCACTGAAAATCCTCCACGTTCCTTGAATCTTTTAATTATGTTATGCACTGTTGAAGGTGAAATAAGCAAATGTCTTCCTATCTTTCTTTGAGGAACATTGTTTTTAAACATTTCAATAATTTTCTCATGTATTTGTTGGCAAACTGGCAATCCTCGGCCCATCTTTGCTCCTAAAGGACTAGACCTTTCTTGGATGCTGCTTTTGTACCAAATCATAATTACAATCACCTGTTGACATCACCTGTTTCAAATCACATCATTATTTAACCAATTTACCTGATTACTAGCCCTAAATTGCTCCTGTCCCAACCTTTTTTGGAATGTGTTGCAGGTCTGAATGACAGGAAAGGATGTATATTTACAAATGAAATTAAGTTGACCAGACAAAACATGAAATATTTTGTGTTCACATTGTCTGCAATGAAACACAAGTCAAAGTACATTTAGAAATCACTACTTTCTTTTTTTATTTGTGTTTTTCATACTGTCCCAACTTTTTCTGATTTGGGGTTGTAATAACACTGTAATTTGTGGGCTGTATTATAAAGCATTACCATATTTTTCAGTTTTGAGCAGGAAGTGGTCCGATTTAAAGGTGCACTTCACCAATTTTAATAATCAAGTTCAGTTTACTCATTATAGAGTAATATTCATCCTGTGAAAAGTTATATAACATTTTCTGTGGCTCTGGAAGGATCTTTCTGAAGTCTAATGAAACATGCCATGGAGTTGGATTATGGGACATGTAGGATCTAGTGTTTTTGTAACTTGGCTGATATAGTCTGGACAAAAAAATTCATGATCTCAGCCTCTACTGCTTCGATTTTAATATATATACTGTATTTTTTTTTTTAATCTGTCTGTCACAAGTCCCCTAACCTTTTAAACGGCAGTATTAAATGGATGCAATGTCCCTTTATGGGTGAATAAATCATATTCCCTATTACATAGTATTAGATAAATTTGAAGTAATCCAATCTGAAACATGATATCAGGGTTCAATAAGCAATATCAGTCAAACCATTTGGATAAGGACCAACTTCAGCATTATGAAGATGTGACAGAGAGACATGTGAGCAGAAAGTTAAACAAGATAGGTAAACAGGAGAGGAACATGAGACAGTCAGGTAGTTAGCGCGGCTATGATAGATGGATTGTAAAAAGAACAAATCCTCATTCTGGTGAGATGTGAGAGGAAGAAGACATAGAAACAACGCCAAAAGCTGATGTTTTGAGCTTGTTTCCTGTAGCTTGTTCAGTTGTTTTTCGACCCTGTAATGAGCTGTAACGCAGTTCTCTTGGACGAGAGCTGAGAGTCATATTTGCTTCTGTCTTACTGCGGTTGTTTTTTGCTGCTACTTTATTTCAAATGCTTTCACCTGACCAAGTGAACTGTGCCAAACGAGTAAACACTCCAGAGTTCAACTAAACCACTATACGCGCACACACACACACACACACACACACACACACACACACACACACACACACACACACACACACACACACACGGTATAAACGTGCCCTGAGGTTTGTTCTGCCACTGGAGCTGCTTTGACATTTTGTAGAATTAAAACTACAACCTATTAAATGACATACTTTTTCTCTGAGAAAAAATGTGTGTGCTCGCATCTGCAGTTCACAAAGAAAGAAAAAAAGGAAGGCATTTTAGATAGCTATAAAAAAATAAATAAATAAATGTAAGGGAGATTTAAGACTAAATAGATACATAATCTGTAGACTAATTATAAAATAAGTGTTACTAATCTTTTATTTACTTATAAATTATTACACCATATTAACTTCACCACAGTTGAGTCAACTAATTCACAGGGTTCAGGTAACCAGTGATTACACAACACTTTTTGTATTCTGTAGATGTTTTCATCTGAGAAGAATCAACTTCCATTTACCTGGAAGTTAGAAATTTCAGAATAAAGTCCCAACTAACTAATATAATATGTCCATGTGACTTAGCTATAACCTATATGAAGCTTACTTCAGAGCTTCAATGTAACTAAAGGTCCATCTAGTGGCTGCTGTGCAGAAGTGCAGCATTTGGCTGACAGCAGTCTGGTGGCGTTTTTTTAACCAGAAATTCTTCATATTAAACCAGAAAACAGAAACTTACTAACTCCACTAACACAACATGAAATGTGTGTTGCAAAAAATAAGATTGTGCATCTAACTCAAGTAAGGATTATAAAGGCTACACCCTGCAGGACTCAACATTTCAGAATAAAGGGTATGTGCAAGTGTGCGAGTGTAAAGTAAATACTGACTATAACATTTTACTAATCCTACTTATCCTAACAACTACTGACCTTATTGTATGTTACAAAAATGGCTAGTGTTATAATATTTAAATGGATACAAAACCATGTCATGTAGCCTAAACTGTTCATCACATTGACTTTGAATGTAACTGCAAATTGAAATGTCGCACTCATCTCATGAACAAAACCATAAAATCATACTGTATGAATAATTCTATGCACAAAACCCTGTTTTTTATGTGTACATGTGTATTTGCCTGCACATTCAAGTCCAATATAAAAAAACAATATATAAATGGTATATCTATGTATGTGTGAGATGTGCTTGGGTGAAAATGTGTGTACCGGTATGTATGTATGTATGTATATATATATATATACACACACACATATATACATACGTGTGTGTGTGTGTATGTATATAAATATATGTATGTATGTGTATGGATAGATGGATGGATGGATAGATAGATAGTTAGTAGGTAGTTTTAGAAGTATTACCTACTGCATCTTTAAGGTGAATTTACTTTTTTAATTTTGACAAAACACACAGATGAATGATTGAAGTGAAAACTACACCACTGTATAGCACACTAATGCTGTGAGAGAATGTCATTTCTCACTTGAATTCAAGAGTTCGTACCTTTGCACTGGTCATGCATGGAGGGAGGAACCCTAGCACCTGGTAACTTTGTTTGACTTCTTCGGGCAAATTAACGAATACAAAGACACACACTCTGACAAATGAAAACCAGAAGTTTTACTTCAATTAGTATAGGCACCCAACATTCACCAGAAAGCAGAAAAAAAGAAAACACACAAGTTCAAATGTTTTGTTACCTGGCTGAAACCTGGTGGATTGGACTGGATATTTCTAAAGCTATCTTGTAGGAGACAGGGCTGACTTTGTGATCTTTCATTGTCATGGGCCTCTCTGACCTCCCTGGGGTGGAATGGACCCACAAGGAAGCTTTGGTTGTTGTCCAGTTTCATCATGACCACAGCAGCATCATCAGCATAAGGATACGTCACCTCGGCCCATGTGAGTCCATTGTTCACTATTTTCTGAGTTATTAGAGGAAAATACTGTATCTTTACTGAAACTATTAAGAACAATGGAGCAATTCAAAGTGAAAGTGAGTGAAATTTGTATTTCCAAAGAAAGTTTGTAAAGCAGTCACTAACAAAGTTACCTGAAAGCATCACTCTCGCCAAAATGCACCCTAGGGTCTTTTTGTGAATGTACGTGAGTCAAACATTCGTTTAAAAGCATATTTAGGACAGAAGCTCCACTTTTAAGATTCACCGTATTCTTGTTTTTGGGTCAAATGTCCTTTTGAATGGGAGAGCTAGGGGCACTTTTATGCTAGCCTCAAAATATCTATTTTTAACCACTAAGAAGACTCGACACAACATGAGACTTTGCTCCAAGTATCAATCTGGCTCAGAGGTAGACCGGGTCAGTGGACGCTGCGGCTGTTCACTGCTCCTAATGCTTAGGATGGGTTACATGCAGAGATTGAATATCACTACGTTGTACTGTACAATTGTATGTGACAAATAATAAGGTTTCTTATTCTTCTGAAATGTAGTTACATTTGTGAAAAATCATAGAATGAGCTATAATCAAAAGTGATTTAATGCTACGCTTATGATACAAAAAATGAACTTCACAGTTTCAAAGAATAAACAGTCACAGTCTTACATTCTAAATAATATTTATCGCCTTTTTTAGTCTTATTGTTTTAAAACACAAATATACAGAATTAAGCGCAAACATAGTCTGACCTGACAAATCAAAACATGTTCAAGAGGCCACATCTTCATAAGTCAGTGGGACATGATTCCATAAAAAATACACTGGCTGCATATTATAATCACATTGGGAGTAGGGCTGGGCGATATGGAGAAAATCAGATATCACAATATTCTTCACCAAATACCTTGATATCGATTTAGCAACGATATTGTAGGGTTGAAAATTTATGCTTTCACAAAATATTTTCACAATGACATTTTTGATAAATAATCATCAGTAATGTGGATATAATGACTAAGTGGGTAAAGGCAAATATTAGAACTGCTAAAACAGTCTGGTACGTTCAGAAAATTACATCATTTTTTATCGTAATTCCGCCTTTAAAACCAGGAAAACACTTATGCCATATTACAATATCCAAAGTCTAAGACGATATCTAGTCTCATATCACAATATCGATATATCAATATATTGCCCAGCCCTAATTGGGAGTGAACCTTTAGTATACGTCTCAGTCTCACTCATAATCCAAAATTGTATGATGCATTTGATCTTTTCAGCCAGAACCATGCTGTGTAAAAATCACTACCTATATACTACAGTATGATCTATTAAGGCAGCAGTTGGCACATAAGAAATAGTTTTGTTTTACATTAAATGCAACTTGTTTACTGACAACTAAAACAAGTAGCAGTCCATGTCTACTACATCAATCTTTCATATCACTCTGAAATAATCTAACTCCATATTCCTACTGTATATGGACAAAATTCTGCAACATATTGTCTAATTGTTATATTTTTGTTCAGATAGAAGGCCTCAAAGTCTGTGCCTAAACTTTGTAAATGAGGCTCACTTGGTTTGATGAATTGACTAAGCTGTCCGTAAAAATGTAAATGCTTTGTAAATGTATTTTCCTAATAATAGATCAAGTCACTAAGGGCAATATCTCAGTTTAAAGAAAACTTCAGAAGATCGAGGAGAGCTCACAGTAATACCAGTGCTTTTTGTGATGAACAGGTTTGAATTTTACTTTGGTTTATATCAGAGTTTACATGCAATTTATAATCTTTCCTGTGGCTTTCAGTGAGATACTGTTAAATATGACCTTTCCCCAGCAGAGGGCGCTCCAGGATTACATGTCAAATGCAGTCATTTGAAAACACTAGAGTTGCAGAAGATGGCGCTGTTATTTGTTTAAATAAGGTCCTGACTGGACTGGAGTAGCAGGCTAATCAAGAGGCAGAGTATTCTTGTCCTTTGTTAACAGATATTATTTCCTGCACCAACTATCACCAAGTATGAGCACATGGAATGATTCTGCAGTTTTAAACAGTCCAGGACACCTCAAATATAACTGGCATGTTGACTTTTGTTGTCACATTGGTATTATTGTGAAACCTCTGAATAGTTCACCAGTTTTCATTTCTCCTTTTTCTGTTGAATATGCCAAGGCTGAGAGTTAACAGCAGAATGAGCCAGCACAACAAATCACACGTTTTTTTTAGTTGACTGCCACATGGAGGTCAGCTCCCTGTGGTGCAAGAATATATGTAAATAGACTGCCATGCCCTGACCAGACAGAACAAGATTTAACCAGCTCACGCCTGACTTTGGTTGCTTACCTCCAGACTTCACACGTTTAACACTAAATTCCAGCACTGTGCCAAAGAGAAGCTCAGTTCTGTTGACAGTGAGGGCCTGAAGGAGGTTGAATGAAGTAACGTGGATTTTCATAGTACTACATTTATTTATATCAGACTGATGTGAACTTTATAAAGTATGGGCTACTGTGAGTGAAAGGCAATAGTGAACACTCCTCTGATGTTTTTGAGTATATTGTTTTTTTGCCTTATGAAAATCACTTTCCATCAATAGTATGAGCTGAGACACCTATTAATTAATCACTGAGACTTCACTGCCAGTGACTATACCTGATGCATTCCCTACAGTAAATGCCTATGGTTGAGGGTCCCTACACACGCGCGCGCACGCACACACTTGGGAAGTTAAGACTAAATGGGTGGGTATTGAGAAAATATTTATACAGTGGATTAGATAAAACATTAAGGAAGAAGGGGCAGTTGATCTTGCATGCTTATTTGTTTGCATATATATCACATCACAGTTACAATCACGTGTGGATAACTGTGAGCATACAGTAAATGTAAATAATAAACCACAACAGAGTGTTATATAAGCTATATTATGAGTGGGTGATATGGCCCTAATTGTAATATATCGATATTTCAGGGTATATCTGCGATTATGATATTCTTGATATGACAAATATACAAATATATATATATATACAAATATGACAAATATACATACACACACACACATATATATATATATATATATATATATATATATTTTTTTTTTTTTTATTATTTTTTAAGAACATGCAATTGCAACAAAATAAGTGTTACAGTTGTATATGTCAGCATAAACAATAACAGTTTGCCTTGAAGATTCTGTATAAAATATAAACAGTATAACAAAGTGCACATCTAAACAGATGCCAAATTACCAGGCAATTACACCGAGAAGTCAGAATGTTGCCATTATCAAGCTATTAATGTTATTGTATTAATAACCCCTTAACTATATGAAAATGTCTTATCGCAAATACTATATGTGTTAAGTTGAACTTCAGACATTGACTTTTCCAAGACTATTGTATTTCCAAAAAAATGGGCTTTTCTTTTCTTCCAAGGGTAGAATATTGTAGGAATGTGACAGAATCGAGGGCAAACCAAATGGCATTCATGAATCCAAACATAAATAATAAGCTTTGAAAGCTTGTTAATAACAAAGGCTTGGACATAGGCCAACTGTCTGGAGTGTGAGACTGATCCAAGGACACTGATACTTTAATTGTGCACAGATACAATAGGTGAGATGGCAGATAGCTCACATTTGACATGGCATAGTGTATGCAACTTTTCTCCAATAAAATCAATAAGATTTTAGGTTACACTTTCTTTGAAGGATTTGGTGAGGCATAACGATACTCTCCACCTTCCTACATTACAATCAGAAATCCACGTCATGTCATTATGACATGCATTGTGGGAATAACAGAATAATTATAATGCATTTCTTCTAATGACCAATGTGCAACTCTGAAACAACACAACTAAGCTAATACCGGTTTTGTTGCAATTGCACTTCCACATCAACTGATGTTTCTAAAACATACAGGACCAAATTACATTTGTTTTCCAAATCTAATATATACTTCAAAAACTGAAATGTGATGACTTAGCACAAACAATATTTCAGCACCAGGCTACTTCAATTAACACAAATGATTTCTACGTGTTTCTAAATGAGTGGTGGACAGTGTTGCTGGGTAAAGACTCAAACGCCCTTCGAAAAATCCTTCCTGAATGACTTTACAGGTTTGTGTACTGTCTCCACTACACACCAAATCCAGTATTTTTCCATCAAGTAGCGCACTGGACCACGTGACCACAAAGGAGAGAAAAAAAAATGCTGTCATGTTTGCGTCCTCAATTGACAGCGGCGCATGCATATTGCTCTAAAATCGCAAAATGTTGCCAGCGCTACTACGTTTCTTGTCCCTGCTGCTACTGACACCGTATATATATTAAGTCCATAGTTCACTTTGGTGCTGTTGAACACATTCTCCTCCAGGTCGTTTTTCTAACCCCGTGCGTTCATGATCATGTAACCACTCCCACTCGTGGCTGGTGGAAAATTACCAGCTTACAAGCAACAGGCAAATGAATGGTACTTGCGGTTTATCACATCATTCAACCTAACAGTGAACCTGCATGACACGGATACTGTGCTTTCAGGTTATATTTTGCGTTTAAAAGTAGTAAAGCCTTCACAGAGAGTATTAAGTGGATACAATTATTTAAATGCATTAGTTTTACGCCTCGTATTACTCGCACGTGCAGTAATGCTGTGTAGCATTTGACATGTATGAAGATAATATATAAGTTGACCCATAGGAATAGCAATATACTGTGGTCGCTTACTTATTCGCTATTCTGATAAGCGGAGTGTACAAGTCCATTCTGCTTGGGAGTCTGCCCTCTTTTTCTCTCCGGGCGGAGTAGTCGCGTGGGCGCTTGAGCGAATTGAAATAAACTGACAGCTCAATCATTCAATAGGACACCAACTAGGAAGTCTCCGCCGAAGCCGTAGCCAATCACAACGCGGAGTGGGCGTAACCCCAGTCCAAACTTTACGCGGCGCCATCGGCTGAAAACTAAACCGAGATGGAATCTCCCAGTCTGAACCGGTTTCAACCGGTTGCGAGTTAGTTGCTTGAGAGAGGAGAGGAGGCGCAGGCACACAACCTCTAGCTACACCGCCCCGCTGGACAATTATTACAGTAACGAATTAATTAGTGAATCAAGGTTTACTCAGTTTCGTAAAATGTATCGGAGTAAAATATTGCTGGGTTTGCCGTGATTGTAGTTTTTGAATTCACATCAGTGGTTCTTACCAGCCAGATATATCACTCACTGCTGGAGCTGGAGATAGTAGTCAACGCTGCAGAAATAGGAAATCTTTTCTATCAACAGTGATACTGAATTACTCACTAGCTATATCTTTTAGCTTCTTTGGCAAACGCCACTCTTTTCAGTCAGAGCCTTGGACTTTCGGTAGGTAACTGGGATGAAGTGCAAACCTGCCATGCCGTGATTAACGTTTCTTGGCTTTTACCTGTAACGTTACAATGAATAACATGCATTTTGGTGTTGTTGCTATAAGTTGTGCTATCTTATAGTTTACGTAGCCTGTCATAATGCTCCTGAAAAGACACGCTAACGTTAATTCAGAATGCAATAGCATCAGTGGGATAACCATATAGCCATCGACTGCTTGCTAGCTAGCACTACTACTTTATAAGGATTAGCTAACGTTGGCTGCCAGAAAAAGTGCTGTAACGTAACCTAACAAAATGCATAACTAACTGAGTCTACACATTGCAAGGTTACGTGCGAGACTGCATATGCATAAGTTACAAAACGCTGTATGATTAAATCCGTGCCTCTCACCACAACAGCAGCATCACTCCTGTGTCTATGATGTGAGCGGATGTCAAGTTGATGTTTCTCTGTAGCTAGCTGCCTAGCGGTAGCTAAGGTTAACTTTATCTCTGCGTAACGTTAATGTAGCTAAAGCATCTCGAAATGTAGCTCGCTACTATTGGGACTAACCGCTGTCTGTCTTTCTGAAGTGTAGCCGCAACACAAAGCGCCAACTTCTCTTAACGGTGTTCAAAGATGCACACTAAAATGAATGTATGGGCGCCCTCCGTCCCTGGTATCCTTGGTGGGAGTGGTTGCGATCAGCAGTGAATGACCACATGTGTACTGTTTGTGCGACACACTGCTGAACAGCTAGCTAGAGATATAGCGCGAAGGCTGGGTCATGTTAGTATTTTGTGTGAAGTACGCGAGTGCCGCCTGCATGACGTTACTGTTGACGTTAGTCGCGTTATAGGCAATGCTAGTAACGGCCAACACAGTTGTAAGCTGCATTCATTATTCTGTTTGTTACCACGACTGTCCGCTACTTGTGATGCAGTCGGTGTTTGGAGGAGTGAACTCCGTCCCTTACAGATGTAAACAACGTGACGTCGCCCAGTATATCCGGCACGTGGCTCGATTAACCTTCTTAGTATGGTCGTAGAAAGAAGTGCTTGGTCTGTAGAAGAGAATATGCTGACCGATCAGTAACTGCCTCCTTATTTCTAATTTTAAATGTATTGTTATTAACTTTGGTTTAAAAAAAAAGGTGTAACCAACCGTTTACAAATCAATATTAAGGCAAAACAATGTCTTGCCAGTCTGGTAAATGCCCTCCTAACACCATTATAGACTGTAGCACATTGTCAGTAAAGTCATGTACCAATGTGTCAACTCTGTCACTTCACATACATTCATTTGTTTTGTGTTCTTTTTGTGACTGATCTCACATGTGGTTTTCATTTATTCTTACAGTAACAGTCTAGTGTTACCAGCCACTGGGTGAGATAATTAAGTCAATTTGTCTTTGCTGCCTGAGTCCTACTTACTGTACTTAGTCCCTAAGTCTATACTCCATGCTTTCTTTTCCATAATTTTTGAACAGTGACAGACTTGTGACACCATGAGCTTAACGTCTTAATATGACAGCTCACTGATGGGTCTAGGGGGATGTTTAGTAGTCAGCTGTTTGGAATTGTTTCTAAACACACCGTTCACATGACTTTGCCTGTTAAATGTGTTCTGTGCACTCATGACTCCTCCCTCTGTTGTCCTTGTTGCAGAGCTCTATGCCAGCAATTATGACAATGTTAGCAGACCATGCAGCACAGCAGCTGCTGGACTTCAACCAGAAACTGGATATCAACCTGCTGGATAATGTGGTGAACTGTCTATATCATGGGGTGGGGCCACAGGTATGTTGTGAAACATATACAAATGCTTTCTAAACCATCTGACACAAAGTGTGAGTGTGTGTGTGAGAGAGTAAAACATACTTATGTTATGCCTTGAGTAAAAATTTAACATAGTTGATATTAACCAACGTTTTTGACAAGTAGTGTTTTTTTAAGTTCTCTTTAACCCTCATTTGACCTAAAACACACTGTATGTTAATTCTTCCAGTTCCAACACATCCAAGTCTAGAAATCACTGTTGTCTTTGTTTTCTAAAAATGCATTTGCAAGTCTCTTCTTGGCACCTCAGTGTTTCATCTAAAGTGTAATTCATATTTGCATTACAGCAAAGAATGGCCCAAGAAGTGTTGACACACTTAAAAGAGCACCCGGATGCCTGGACGAGAGTGGACACCATCCTCGAATTCTCCCAGAACATGAACACCAAAGTAAGCTAGCTCCAGGCCAGAAAACATTGGTGGAACAACACTTACTTGTGCTTTGAGGAAGTGTATGCTATTACAAATGCAATTTATGAAATGAAAATGAAACCAAAACATCCCACTAAGCCACAGTGGTTTGCTGACAACATGCTTTAAATTATATAAAGTATGCTATTTGGTGGATCTTTTTATTAAAAGCAGCTCTATGCACTGTTAGTGCATATTTTGGGTGCACATGGCCCCAGCAGAAGTTGCATACATTAGTCCAGGCCGTATTGGCATCATGCCCTAGCTCTTGAGCTATGCATGACATTCTGTTGGATCTGACCCTACCAGATGAACAATTGACTTTGTGGTCGCTTAGATGATTTCCTGTTGGGTCTGAATTGAGCCCCTGCTATTTTATCCATCTTTCTTAATCATACCAATCCTATTAGCTATATGTATTTTGGTACCAGTTTGGTTTGTTAATATGAAGCCAGCAGCAATGCTTGTCTCTATTTAACTTCAGGAATGCAAATTTGAAGCAGTTTTCTTGATTAATAAAAAAAAAAAAAAGAACGTTACAAAATAAAGCAGTTACTCCTGCTTCGCTCGTCATTCAACAAATAACTACACAAAATTCAAGTTTAAACATACTTCTGTATAACTTGCATGCTTTATTGCGCATAAATATAAGACGAAAAATGCAGAGAGAGTCAAACCCATTTTTGTATCCGTGAAAAGGCGTTCGCTTACAAATGTCAACGTCAAGTAGGAGAATAGAATGAGCTGCCCCAAACCCATTACTAGTAAGATGTATGGGCATATCCGCATGACCAGGTGTCAGTTGTATGTGTAGGCTGTTACTGTTCTTGTTGTTTTAAGATCAGGTGCATCAGTTAACCGTACAAGAAAAAGAAAACACATTTAGTTTGAGTGAACTCACACTTCCAGCACATCATCAAGGTCAGCAACACCCTTTACTCTACAGTTTGCTGTCATATAAAAACACTGGTGCTGAGCCCACAGCATGGGCTCTGATCATCTATGGCAGTTGTCCTCACTTTTCAGCATACAGTATGTCTAGCTGGTAAAAACATTCACACAGATATAAACTATATCCAGTATTGTCAGTTAATATTTTCTTGTTTTTTTAAACAAATAGAATTAAACGAATCATTTACATCCCAAGCTCCTTTAATCTGTTATTTAAAGTTGTTCCTTCCAGTATCTGTACAGATAAGTGTACATTGTGCCCCTCCTGTGCGCTGATACAGCTGATAAAGCAAATTGCCTGTGAATAGTGAACCCAGTGATTCTGTCTTCACACACACACAGGGATTGGCAGTTGTATTAACAAAAAAAAATTGACTCTGATATTTAAAATAATCAAGCCTAATCCATACATCTAATGTCCATAATGGAAAATTAATGTATGTACCGAGATGAAATAAAGTGCAATGCATCCACGACTTCCTCAAAGTACACAGTGTGACATTTGCCTTTTTTCATTTTTGCTTGCCTGTAAGAGTGCTTTTAACACTGACATTCATTACTAATGTCTAAGTTGATGTATCAACAGTACTTTTTCTAGTTTTAAATTAGTAATTTGTCAAGAAATAGGGACATTAGAGGAAAAGAGGAAACAGAAGGTAAACACCTTGAATTCTGCATTTATCTTGTTTCATTAGTTTAAAAAGTGCATAATTTCAAAGCACTTTGAACATTTGGCTTTTTCTAAGTCACATCAGTTATAATATTTGGAAAAAATGTAATGAATTCAAGCTGTGAATATTTGATATTAATCACAATGTTCCTTTATGTTCATGGCTTGTAATAGGAAGAAAAGGGGTGTGTCATCCTGTGCATCATGACACAGCTAGGCTTTGACGGCAGGCCTCCACAAGGTCTACCCTTTTTAAATTCCCTTTGACTGAATTCTGTTCATCCGTTTCTATTGCATCTGTTTCATTGGACAGAGGGAGGGTGCAGGCTGCAGTCACTAGGCTCCATTGTAGAGAGACAATTTGTTGATGGCTTAATTTCACCTGTAGGGATCATGGCTCTGTTCCCGCCCCAGCCTTCTCTACTTCTACAGTGCATCCTCTTACTCTTCTCCCCTCCGTTCCCCTCAGTTCTTCAGCCAAGACCCTTTAGTAATGTGCATTTGCCAGCTAAAAAGTTGCAAAACATTTGGCAGTTCACTGTTCATAATGTTTCTCTTCTTACCTGTTGTGGTGGTTTGTGCTAAGTGTGGCAGTTAAAGGTGAAACAAAACATGCCAGAAATGTGTGCAATACTCCAAGTGACACCTGTCAATGGTGCACAGTCAGTGTGCCTGTAAGGAGATTTCACCTTTAATCTTCCAGCATCCATTGTCTGTAGCACTATGTTAATCCTGCTTTAATAACATCATATCCTGCCATTTATTTATTTTTTGGAATCATTGTACTACTTAAATGATGATCCCTACAGTTGAAAGAGTCAGTTAAAGTAATGCTAGATCAACAACTAACTTGTGAATAAAATGTTATTTGTTTTTTTTCTTCATTCCTTACTATTAAGCAGAAATTAATACAGGGCATAACCTGTGGTTGGTCTTGCTGTTCCTTATGACACACCAGTTAAAGGGATCTGATTTAGGCTTACCTAAGACGTGAACCATAATCTTTTAGGGTTGGAAAAATTGAATCACGTGGTTTAGGGTTGGGTATCGAGATTTTCTTTGTTTCGGTTTCTATTCTGCTTATCGATTCTATTTACTAATTGCTCGTTCTTGGCAAAGAAACCAAATTGTGAAGGCAAAAATAACCCTTTATTTTCAGTGGCTGTAATAAAAAGTCACTTGTCATAAACAACAAGGTATTTGTTGATTTTTAAAATAAAGACATAAATATGTATATCATAATATTATCCCTGTTTTATATGGACCCGGTAGCATTAGTTGACTGTGGTGCGCTACGACTACATCTGGAGACCTTGAAAACGCTGCACTCTCAGTGGGTGTTTAGACCAAAAATGAAAAGAAAAGCCCTGCGTTAAAACGAAATGGCATGGTGCTGCATTGGTGGGGGCCTGTTGCTTCAGATACTTGTGAGAGTGAGACCACAACATACCATCCATAAGGTCCAGTTTGAGTAATAGATCAGTGGGTTTCAAAGCTTGTCAGACTGTGGTTGATAATATTATGCAGGAGAATGTTAGTGCTCTGGAAAGTTATCACGTCTGCAGTCATTTTGTTTTTTCTTCGCAATGATCTTTAGAAAGAGGGCATTTATATTACAAATTGATCTACAAGGAATGTGCGCTTGTACATATTTCATTGACCACTGCACCACCTTGACGGGACAACATTAAAAAACAATTCTCGATGCCCAACCCTACATAGTGTCTGTAGCCTCGGTAAAAGAACATTTAACATAGACCTTGTTACGTCTTCTAGACCATTACACTCACCCTTGGATAGCCAAAGCCGGTTAATGGATTGTTGTATTTTTCTGCTGTCTTTTGCTGTCTGGTGTGATGCTGGGAGAAACAGCAGGACTTCTGCAGTGTTCCAGCTTAATGCTGCTTGTAGAGATTTAAAAAAAAAAAAACTACAAGTGAATGTTCTGCATACTACAAAATCTGCATGAAAGATGTGGTTCAGTCCAATTTAATTTATAATGCAAGTTATTACAGAATGATCCACTTCATACTGTTTTTGGTTAGTATTCAAATTATACATTGCTTGTTGAGTGTTATAATAGCTTTATTCTAATGCTTCTCCCTCCTTGCATGTTACAGTACTATGCTCTTCAGATTCTGGAAACGGTTATCAAAACAAGATGGAAGATTCTTCCCAGGAATCAGTGTGAAGGTAAAAGTTGTATTTGTGCTATACGTCGCAACATGTGTTAATTCTGTCAATGTTAGTGCCTTTTTAAATGTGACATGCGGTTGCCAAGTTGAGGAGTGTTCCTCCACTAAGCATGCTGGTTTGTTTTCTGCTCGACTGGCTGCTGAAAGGCAGCCAGGTTGGATTCTGCACTGTAGCAGTTGCTTTAGAGAGGAAACGACCAAAACACCCGAGCACTGATTTTTTTTTTTTAAGCTTTATGAAGGGGCATCTTTAAAGAAGTAGAGGAACTTTACTTAAAGTTATTACTGTTGCTTTAAAACGTTGAAGCACCCCATGTGTAGAATTTTTATGTGACAGTATTTTTCAAATTACTCTAATGGCATATGTTTTTGTTTGTAGGAAGATAAAACATTCCCAGTGTTTCTTTCAACCCATTCATCTTGTTGTACCTGGAGGAGAAAGAGGGACAGGTTATTGGCATGGAAGAATCCCTGCCACAGTGTCTTTTTCTGAAACTACTGCCAGTCAGAAGTTTTCAAATCGTACACATCTGGGCTTTACTTAGGCTACATTTACATTGTTACGTTTTGGTTTGAAAATGAATATCTTTTTCTATTCGCACTGCTCTGGCGTTTCAGAGCCCCTAAACCGGAATTTAAAATTGAAATTTGATAACACTTCTGACCCCATTTTGGTTTGGAATCTGGAGGGTTGTGTTGCAGTCTCAACGGTCGCAAACGGAGACCTTTGGTAACATCGACACTGATGCCAAGGTTTCGCCGCCTGATTGGGTCTTATCAGTCATGACATCTCGTTCTCTGAGACTAAGCTACTAATGTTACCATGGCAACTACCAGCAAAGGGCGGAGTATACATGCTGCCTCCTGTTTAGCCCCGGCACACGCATGCCCAGTATAACAGAATGTTGATGAGATATGCGGTTTGGGCATGTTAGTTTAAACGGTGATTAGTTCTTCTACTGGAGCTAAAACACTTGTGTGCACGGAGATCACTTTTGGCTCAAAACTCAGCTTGAAAACCAAAATGTAGCGGTGTAAATGTAGCCTTAGATGTCTTTGGAAACATTCCAGAGTCCCATTAGGAATTATCATGAATGAGAAGTTGTTTACCAGATAAATTCTACTTTTAATTGATTTTAATTGTTGCCTAATTGCCATCTCTACATTATCTCCACTATCTCAACATTCCCCTGTTTTCTTAGTTTCAAAACCAAATTTATTTTCCTTTTGTTACGACCTACTGCTTAAAAAATGTTTATGAAGATTTTTCAAGAATATGAAAACAGGGTGGGATGAAAATTGTCTTTAAAAGATTTTGGTTGGAGCAAATAGCAATTTATTATAAAAATTAAGTTAATAATCATGTGCAAATCAGTTGATTCTGCCTCCCTCCATTTTTTTTCTATAATTTTGCTAAAAAGATTACTTTTTTCATTGACCTAAGACTTCCCTGCTTCTGACCGTAGATGCCTGAATTTTGTTCAAGTGGCAAACCCAGTGCAGGGCGACCGGCAAGTATGTCTTTTCCCCCTTGTGTCAGAGTATTGCCTTGTTTTCGGCTCCGCTCACCACACGCCAGCACATCATTTCAGAATACAGATACAGTCTAGTAACAAATGCGAGGGAGCTGAAAAGACATTTTTTTTAAGATGCTCTGCTCACATTGACAATCTTGACTGTCTATCAAATACCTGGGGAAATGTAACTTCCACTGAACTGACCAAAATGATTGCCCTATAGAAGTTCAGTGGCAGGTGCAGCCCACATCCATGTGTTTACCATGTATGTAAATGGAGGACCACCATTTCTTTTTTGTTTTTTTTTTACTACAGGGTCAAGATTGGTTACATTCATCTAGTTATGAGCCTGCAGACTGTGTTGTATAACATGCTCCAGGCAACTCGTGATGTCACGATGTGTTTTAATGTACACATTGCATTGGTGCATGCTCACAGTGTCTTTGTGACATCTTTGTGTGTTTGCCAGGTATAAAAAAGTATGTTGTTGGTCTCATTATCAAGACTTCATCAGATGCATCAAATGTGGAGGTGAGTAAACCTGAATTACATTTGTTTATTATTGTAATTGTAAGGGTAAAGTAGGACTTGTAATTAATGCCATGGAAGTTGACAGAACTGAGAAGAAACAACTGATCTGCATATAAAAAATATTCTGCTGAAATATTAGATTAATATTTGAGCTCTGTTGCAAAGTTAAATCTACATAGCGTTTTTTTGACGCTGACAGCCGTATTTACAAATCCAAGTGAATCCTATTTCTTTTTTTTGTTATGTTACATCAGAGCAGCCAGTACCAGGGTGGCCATGAGTAATGTTGGTAACCATAGTGCTGTGTCATCCAGACCAAACATGGTGACTTCAGCTGCTTTTGAAAGTGTTTTCAGAGGGTTGAGTTTTTAGGAGTTTTAACTTGCAGATAACTGAACGCAACTTTTTATGCAATCTCTGAGATCTTCACAAGCAACTTTCAGGTTAGTTTGCCTATCCTAACTAAAGTTATACGTTTATAATTTAATCTAAATGTTCCCTTTAGTACATAATAATAATAATAATAATAATAATAATAATAATAATTAGTGGTGGGCCGTTATCGGCGTTAAGACTCTTGTCAGGCGATAAAAAAAATATCTCCGTTAATCTATTCTCAAAGTTGGGTTGGGAGCTGGTCTATAGGCGACTACGCAAGCTATGATGACTTTCACCTTGATATTTTAGCGCGGATGTATACAGCCTACTGACTGTAAACAGTTCATCACAACCTCTTATGTAGGCCTACAGTTCATAATGTTTAACTGAATAAACAGTCAGTAACAGTGTTTCCCTCACATAGACTAATGTGCGGCGGTGCGCCTCACAATCAACACCGCCCGCCGCACTTGCGTTTATTAATTTTTTTTAACCGCTATTTAAAACATGCAGCTATTCGTTCAGCAGCATATTTCCTTCCCTGCTCTCCTCCGTCTCTGTCACTTGCGTCTGCCAGTGTTTGATGTTAAGAGTGCCACCCCGACTCAATTTCGCCGCTTTAGAAAGTTAACTAGTCGCAAGTTTGCGGTAAAATGCAGTTGGATTGTCGAGGTCAAAACACTATAAGTAGCAGCTGTGAATCAATAAATGTATTATAAATACACTCTTACACTGAATGTTTGCTGCTTCATCCCAGATGAGTATTCAAAAGTATTTTCCGCGACTGAAAAAGACCACCGCAGAAACACTGTAGTAAACACAAGTAGGCTACATCTTACTGAACATGATTTATTTTCATCACCAATTATCATAGTTGAACAGCTTTCTCAAGCAGTTTGTGGTGCATTCTGGGAACAGGAGATGAGCCCCTGGTCTAATGCTCCACCTGGCTGGAGAAACCCGTTCTCAAAGACTTACTTTTAGTCATTATTTGGGTAGCACACATATTCTGAATGCCTTTGGTCAGAATTCAAATTAGCCATTTTAATCTAGATTAATTCCAAGATTACAGTGAGATTAATCTAGATTAAAAAAATGTATCTATGCCCACCACTAATATTAATATTAGCAGTACTGTTACTGTGGATGAAAACTAGCAAAAGACTTGTTGAAATACTCATGGCGGTGTAAAAACCAAAGTAAAACTGAAACATAATGTACCTTTTGAAAACTAAACTAAACTGGAAGTTAAACCAGAAATGAGCGAGGCAGTGGACACAAACAGGTGTGCTTTTAACTAGAGCTTAGCTGAGGATAAGGTTAGGTCTGATGAAGGTAAGGTATAAAAAGAACAAAGGTGAAAGCTGTTGCACTGTCTATCTCTAACTGATGCCACCACTCAGCTTTTAGAATGTAATAACTAACTCACTTCATGCTGGAAAGCATAACTAATTGGTCAGACTAATTGGTTATTGAATCGACCAAGTTGACCAGACTGTTTGAGCAGTATTTGGATTTGAACTGAGGTTTTACATTTAGTACAAGCATTCTATAAATGGTCTGTTATCCAAAACGGCACTCTGAGCTTGAAAAAACATAATCTTCTGCAGTGTAATAGACTGTATTATATTAGTATGACTTCATCACTTACTTTTCTGAAGGCTATACTTTTAGGAAGTTTATTTTGAAATTGAATTAACCAGTGTTAAGGCGTCTTTTACAAACACACACGTTATCACTCCTTAATGACAAGACACAATATTATGAATGTACTTTGATTCTTCCAAAACACGAAACGTCAAAATTGAATAATTAACTTTTAATCATGTTTACCACTCTTTTTGTCTCACTTCAACTTGATTAGTGACCTCTGACCCTTAATTTAGTTATTTTTGTTAGATGACATGATAGCATGTTCCAAATGAAATGTTTAATGCTGTGATGAAATGACAGAAGGCTGTGTTCTGAAACACTAACATTCATCTCGTTTTTGTTTTCAGAAAGAAAAGGTGTACATTGGAAAGCTGAACATGATCCTTGTTCAGGTAAGCCTTCAATACTAATGCAAAGGCTTTTTTATTTTTTATTAATCAGTATTGTCTATAAGACCATTATTGTAATCCATCACTGTGGGTACTCCAGCTAACACCTAATCTAACCTACTGTCATGTTTTCCTAGCCTAACCCTAGCCCCAAAGTGTTGCATGTGAGTGAATTGTTGAGAGTCACAAAAAAGTGACAGCAAACAGTTACAATGAAGTTATCCACATTGACAGCAAGAGAGTATACCGGAGCAGGAAACTCAGGTCTAGCCAGCTACTGGCATCCTACTCATTGCCTAGGACAATTGAAAGCCACTGACGAGTACTGAGGCACGTAATGAAACAAAGTTCACTGTACAAGAATATAATATACCGAACAATATATGGGGTCCTACTGCAAAGTGAATTTGTCTTGTTTGTATTACAAAGTGTATTTTGCAAAATATAAAATTATAGCTCACTGGCTGCTGGAGGAAATCCCTCACAGTTTCTCACAGGCTAACTTGTCACAGTAGTTACTAAGTGTTAATTAAAACGTAGGTGAGTTACATGACTCTAAATAATTATTCATATAAAACAGATGAAGTCCCTGATTTCAGGAGACTGGAGGTGAAAATGTAAACTAAAAGCTCTAAACCAGTGATTTTATTTTAATTTCATTGCTTGGTGTGTATTATGGATTATAACTTTTCTGTAGCTACAGTGAGCAATCCAGTGAATAACGGGTACAAAATATATTAGTCTTTTCACCACATACACTACCTCTAAATGTTAGACAGTTTAGCACATCTGTATGTATGTGAAACACACTATACATTTAAAATAAAATAGATGGATATGCTGGCAGTTTGTTAGGCGTTTGGGCGTCTTACTGCTGCCTCAATGCTCCCCTCATCTTTTGCAGTGATACTTTTAAACCTGAAGATGTCACTCTTAATAAGTCTATCTGACTCTAAAACTCAAATTGTTGTTGTTTTTTCTTAGAAAGGTTACTAACTGAGTGAAATGACCCAGAAGTATCTAAGTGGCAGCCATGATAAGAGCTGGTCAAATTCTCTAAATGCTTAAGAAAGTTTTTTTCTTAACTCCATTAGCACAGGGTAGACTGGACCATCTGTTTAAAGCGACGCACCATTCGGCTGGTAACGAAAACAAACAATATGCCTATCTTGCATAAATGTAACAATTATTTTCATACAGTCTAACGTATTGAGAGTAATGTGGATAAATATGAGTGGACGGGAGGGTGAGCGTGAGCAACCTTTCTCAATGTGACAAGTTATCAACCACTTCATTTCACCTTTGTGACTGGTAGCCTATATTCCTTTTGTATTTTAATTTTAACCTTTGTAATGAAGTCATATTTTTCACCAGGTTGTCACCGTTTATACTGCCTGCATTAAACAACACCGTCAGAACGCACAAGGCGAAGTATCTAAGATGAGCTTTTAGTAGTTCATCTTCGGAACATTGTAGTTTCACCACGGCAGTCCCACGTCAATAAGTATGTATTAATAAAATTATGTAGCTGAGTGTAAGCGCACTGTGATTCTCCTAGCACCGCGGTTGTCTTTTTTTTTGTTCTTATGAATTCTCCTACACATCTTACCTTGACCTCATGATGTTTTTCATCAAGGTCAAGAAAACGTGTTTAGAGAAAGACATATGATGTCATTTTGTTTTGACTTTCGACCACAGCCCAGGTCAGCTTAGTTTGTGATTCCTTATTAAAGGTGCATACTAATTCTCCTTGAATGTTTTAATGCAAGCCAGACGATGTTTATTAATTGTCGCTGTGGCCTCATGATTGTAAAGAGGATCGCCGTGAAGAGAGAAAGCTGCAGGAGAAGCAGTGTATTTGTCTGTCTGTATGGAAACATTAGGATATAAGCGCTAGTCATTATTTATGTAACAGTTTTCTAATCAGCAAAGAGACACAACAACAATGACACACAATACAAGTACAAAACAACATATTATATAATAAGTTGAGTCAGTGATGATTGTACCCTTACTCCAGGAAAGTGTTGAGACCTGTAAACGCGGTTCACTGCTGTGTGCTGTCTGATCAACAAATTAGTGCAGACCACTTCAGGACAGAATCATGAGTCATTGAGATGTATACTGTATCGGAAAGGTCTTGAGTCGGACACATTAGACCACAGTAGTAGCCACGCTCTGAATTTTGTGTGTGCTTGTGCGTGTGTGATATATTCGCATGAGGGAGACAGAGATTGGCTGACTGGCCACATGAGTGACTGCATTAATGCCATAGTGAATGAGCCTACATCAGCTGAGCTTACATTGTTTTGGTCTGCAGGGACTGTAGAGCTCCAGATTCCACACTCGTCCTCACTCTGGAGGCTGTGTTTAAATGTTTGTGTGTGATTTCATTTTACATTCTGTTTTACTACTGTACGATCATACGTGGTAAGACAGTCTCCTACAAAGCAGAAACAGGAGAACATGCCTGACTTGAGATTGGAAGGAGGGATCGTTATTTTTAGTAAGAATCACAGATTCATCCCCTTCATTTTTTTATTTTCAGATCACGTGTTTGTCTCAGTGGGAAACGTCACTGTTGAACCATGTAACACCAACATGTGTTTGTGCCCCCTGTGTCTATAGATCCTCAAGCAGGAGTGGCCCAAGCACTGGCCCACCTTTATTAGTGACATTGTTGGGGCAAGTCGTACCAGTGAGAGCCTTTGTCAGAACAACATGGTCATTCTCAAGCTTCTCAGCGAGGAGGTCTTTGATTTCTCCAGTGGCCAGATGACCCAGGTCAAAGCCAAGCACCTAAAAGACAGGTCAGCATGCTGCATCTTCATAAACCTCTGGACGCACAATCATGTTAATTGTAGAAAGTGTAATGAATTTGCTTTGTAGGCATTGCTAAATAAACCTACAGTGGGCTCTATGTATTTGAGTGTACCACCAAAATACCATAATTAACCCACAGAGTGAGTGTTTCAAAGTTGAAAGATAGATTTTGTGTGGAATGTTGCATAACGGACAAATCAACCAAATCTTCTCTGTCATGGTATATTTAAAAACCTTGGAAATACTTTTTTTGTGAACAATGGCCTTCCTGTCTGTATTAATTTTTTTGTAAATTAAGAGAAGGTAATTGTAACTGAAGACGGTTCTCTATCTTTGAAAAAGTGAGGACTAATGCAAAATAAAAATGAGTTTCAGTTTTGGGGGTTAAATAATGGAGTAAAGTTAATGATGAGTTGAAAATGTGTATGTCTCTGAGTTTCAAAAATCTAAATTAATTAACAGATATGAAGTTATTTGAATAAACTATAAATTGTAAAATGCATTACTATGATTGTACTCAAGTATTTGGTTTCATTTGGTTCTGTTGGATTTCTGGGTGATTCTATAGGGATTATGGGATAGGATAGGCAAAAATAAGCCTTTGCTTCAGCCTATTCCTTTTTCGGTTAGCTAACGTGGCAAATTGTGGGAAATAATTGTTTCTTTCATGCATGTTAACCGAAATAAAATTATTATTAATCATCATTGATCCTACTATGGGTGTTGTGATATACCTGTATTGACAATAACCATGATATTTCTAAAGTTAAATATTGATATCATGTTAATAATACACATCCAGCGCATAGACTGAATAAAAGCTAGCTAGCTAGCTACTTCCACAGTGTGTAGCAGTAGCTACTACTGCTGCGACACGGCACCAGCTGCGCAAAATCACGTCGGGTGAGATGACAGAATAATTCTTTTTCTTTTTTTGTACAGTTATGGTTGATTACAGACTCTCCCCCCTTACATTCCCTTTATTTTACATCATTGCGTGTCATTTATTTGCCAAAAAAAACACGATATCGCGAAAATATTGTTTTCGTGAATTCTTTTGGCCACAATAATCACAATAACCATATAGTGAAGATCACTAAAATGTCAGTATCAAAATGTGTTGGATGCATCCAGTATGTTCCATAATGTTTCTTCTTTTATTTCAGCATGTGCAATGAATTCTCACAGATATTCCAACTTTGCCAGTTTGTCATGGTATGCAAATCTTCATCTCTTACGTTTTAGCCTTAGCGTGCAATCATTTTTCATCAGTTACGCACCAGAGTTTGTCCTTCAGCTGTTTGTCATCTCATTGGTTGCACCTTAGGAAAATTCCCAAAATGCCCCCCTGGTCCACGCTACTCTGGAGACCCTCTTACGTTTTCTCAACTGGATTCCTCTGGGGTACATCTTTGAAACCAAACTGATCAGCACATTGGTGTATAAGGTATGTATGCAGATGCACACAGTGTCACGTAACAAGTAGACTTGAATTGTCACAATAAATTATTTGCAAGACAAATCCATGGATTTGTTGGCAGTTGTGAAGTAAAGCCAGCAAGTATGCCAAGCAATCTTAAACATACTACAAATAGTTGCTAGTTACACACACAAATTGTTCTTTAACTAAACATCTGTTTAAACTGTTTTCAGTTCTTGAACGTGCCCATGTTTCGCAATGTGACACTGAAGTGCCTCACAGAGATTGCCGGTGTGAGTGTCAGCCAGTATGAGGAGCAGTTTGTCACACTCTTCACCCTGACCATGTGTCAACTCAAACAGGTGTGTTAGGCTAAGAACACAGTGCTCAGATTCTCTTTTCTGGTTTTAAAGATGTTAATTGAGATCTTGATCCATATCCATGCAGATGCTGCCTCTGAACACCAACATTCGTCTGGCATACGCTAACGGGAAAGATGACGAGCAGAACTTCATCCAGAACCTCAGTCTGTTCCTCTGTACTTTCCTAAAAGAGCACGGGCAGCTCATCGAGAAACGGCTCAACCTCAGAGAAACATTAATGGAGGTAAGAGAGAATACTGTCGGTCACAGGGACACAGTGCTGTGGTGTAACGGCTTGTCTATAGACAGGCTGCACAGGAGAAAATGGGACAAAAATACTGCAGAGTAAACAAATAGAAGTCTTGTATAGATAACTGCATCCATTGTCTAATGGTTCCCTTGGTCCTTTCCCAGGCCCTCCACTACATGCTGCTGGTGTCAGAGGTGGAAGAGACTGAGATCTTCAAAATTTGTCTGGAGTATTGGAACCACTTGGCTGCTGAGCTCTACAGAGAAAGTCCCTTCTCTACGTCCACGTCCCCCCTGCTCTCTGGCAACCAGCACTTTGACGTGCCACCACGCAGACAGCTCTATCTGCCTGTACTCTCCAAGGTACAACACACAGCCAGTTACATTTCATTTAGCTGCTTTATTGAAGAATTAACACACATATATGGCCCTATTTTAACAATCTATGGGCACGGCGTGAAACGCATGGCGCAGGTGTGTTTAGGGCGTGTCCAAATCCACTTTTGCTAGTTTGACGGAGGAAAAAAGTGGTTGTACTTAGTGTCTTCATTAATCAGAGGTGTGTTTTGGGCGTAACATGCAATCAACCAATCAGAGAGTCATCTCCCATTCCCTTTTAAAAGCCAGGCGCGTTTGGACCTTTTTATTAGTAATCTTCTGCATGTGTGTGCTGCTGTGCGTCCCTGTGTGTGTGCACGTGCACACTCGGAGCATTTTACTAATGTGCTGTTAAAATAACAATGAAATGCTGCGTTATTGACTTTAGACCAGGTTTTTGTTGGTCAATGGTGCCATCACTTCCTGCTGCCTCAAGATAGCAATATGCCCAGAATGCACCTGAACACACCTCCCTGTAAGACTAGCACGCCCAGAATGCACCTAAACACACCTCCCTGTAAGACTAGCACGCCCAGAATGGACCTGAACACACCTCCCTGTAAGACCAGCACGCCCAGAATGCACCTGAACACACCTCCGTGTAAGACCAGCACGCCCAGAATGCACCTGAACACACCTCCCTGTAAGACCAGCACGCCCAGAATGCACCTGAACACACCTCTCTTTAAGACTAGCACGCCCAGAATGCACCTGAACACACCTCCCTGTAAGGCCAGCACGCCCAGAATGCACCTGAACACACCTCCCTGTAAGACCAGCACGCCCAGAATGCACCTGAACACACCTCTCTTTAAGACTAGCACGCCCAGAATGCACCTGAACACACCTCCCTGTAAGACCAGCACGCCCAGAATGCACCTGAACACACCTCCCTGTAAGACCAGCACGCCCAGAATGCACCTGAACACACCTCCCTGTAAGACTAGCACGCCCAGAATGGACCTGAACACACCTCCCTGTAAGACCAGCACGCCCAGAATGCACCTGAACACACCTCCCTGTAAGACTAGCATGCCCAGAATGGACCTGAACACACCTCCCTGTAAGACCAGCACGCCCAGAATGCACCTGAACACACCTCCCTGTAAGACCAGCACGCCCAGAATGGACCTGAACACACCTCCCTGTAAGACCAGCACGCCCAGAATGCACCTGAACACACCTCCCTGTAAGACCAGCACGCCCAGAATGCACCTGAACACACCTCCCTGTAAGACTAGCACGCCCAGAATGCACCTGAACACACCTCCCTGTAAGACCAGCACGCCCAGAATGCACCTGAACACACCTCCCTGTAAGACTAGCACGCCCATGGGCCACAGATGGGCGCAGGTGTATTTGTTATGGACGGGAAACGGTGCGTCGGTCTTAAACTAGCAAAGACACTTGCGTCAGGCTTTGTTCTGCCCTGCGCCGGTTGTAAGATAGGGTCCATAGCCTTGATTGGCATTAGGGCTGTGCAATTAATCAAAATGTAATCGTGATTATGATTTCAGCTCCCATTGATCATAAAAACAGAATAATTGAGAAAAACAATTATTTAGCTCATTACGTTTTGAAAGTAAACTCTTATTTTCTCTTGTGTTCTGACTGAAAAAATAAAGTTTAAACAGAAAAAAATATTAAGGCAAATTGTTGTACTGTTGATTTATTAAACTTTTTCCACTGTTTTTTAAGTTCTATAATTGCAACATCTTTCCAGAAGTCAACGAGTAATTGTGTTAAATTATTGTGATTTCAATATTGACCGAAATGATCGTGATTATATTTTTTCCCATAATTGAGCAGCCCTAATTGGCATCGTCTCTTTTGCCACTTGATGATATTTCCATATGATGCAATATGATTAATTAATGCATTGTTGTAGTTCAATTTGTCAATGCAACTTTTTTTTAAGAAACATTTCTTACTTGAAGTTCAAGATAGCACAGCAGTTAAGTGTTTAGTAGGTGCAGAAGGGTTTCAGTAGAGTTAGCTTACAGTCATATTAGAATCTGTTGGCATTGGTCAAGCAACAGGTGGCTGCTAAACTGCTGCCAAAAGATTTGCGGGTTACAACGTTACTGAATATCAGCAGCAGTAAGTACAGCAAAATAACAACAGACTTTTTTCTCTTTGGTGATTTTATAATTTACATTCCATAACGTAGTGTGTGGTGTGTGTATATATGTAGATATATGTATATGTGTAGACAGCATCTTATCTTAATGTATATTATCCTTTAACATTCTTGCGTGCATGTGTGTGTTTTTTGTCTGTGTGAGAGCAGTGAGGCTGTTCTTCGCTGTGTGTACGCCCTGACAGGTGTTTATCTCTTGTGACAGGTGCGTCTGCTAATGGTAAGTCGGATGGCCAAGCCCGAGGAGGTGTTGGTGGTGGAGAATGACCAGGGAGAGGTGGTCAGAGAGTTTATGAAGGACACCGATTCCATCAACCTCTACAAGAACATGAGGGAAACCCTTGGTATGATTTAGTAATAAGAACCTCTAACTCCACTGCCATTATATTTAGCATACTTTTTCTTGGCCACAAAAATGCAGAGTTTGAAGCTGCGATAGGCACTTTATCTGTGGTGTCCCTGGCCAAAAATTCCATAATAATCTTTCAGCATATTGTAATTCAAGCGGTCTGAGAGAAAACTGTGCCTCGTCTTGGTTTTGTATTCAGGCTTTTAGAAAATCTAGTCGTCACAAAAAACTTTGGCCAATCACAGGTCAATTCAGAGAGAGAAAGCGTTCCTATTGGCTGTTTGCCAATGCATTTCCCTTGTGACAAAGAAGGGAGCGGGAGAGCTGCAGGAAGAGGTCTCACTCCACTTCAAATTCTGGCAGTTTTTTTTGCATTCTACCCACTGCAGCTTTAATTGATCATAACTACAAGAGTGATATGATTTTGGTATGGCTTCTTATTTACATCCATCCAGTAACTTAATCGTTGATAATGAATATTCATGCATACCCACTGATTACATGCATCTTCACAAAACATTTGTTAATTTTACTCAACACTGCCAAAATATTTAGTCAGCTGGCTGGGGCCTTTCTGTGTGGAGTTTGCATGTTCTCCCTGTGTCTCAGGGGTTTCCTGCAGGTGCTCCGATTTTCTCCCTCTGTCCAAAGACATGCAAGTTAGATTAATTTGGAAACTCGTCAACCAGCAATCAATTTAGGGTGTATCTGCTGGAATACACTTTAGCCCCCTGTGAACCTGAAGATAAGCCGCGAAGAAAATGGATGTATGTAGAGAAAGCTTGATGTCTATCAGGCTTGGGGAGTAACAGAATACAGGAATGACATTACGTAATTAACAAGGAGGAGGTGCAGAAGTCTTGTTTTCTCAGACCAATGTAATTACAGTATGCTGAAATATTATTGAATTTTTCCCCAACGACCCCAAAAATACAGTGCCTATAATAGCTTTAATCGGATTACTGATACATTGCTGAACAGTTGCCAGTTTGTTATCATGGCCTCCAACGTTAGTTGGGTGGAAATTTCGTCATTATTTTGTGTTCAAAGCAGGAAAGGGGAACTGCACTGTACATCACCCATGCCCATGTTTGGTATTGAGGTCATCCAAAAGTAACAGAAAGTAATCAAGTTAGGTTACTTTAATACTGTTATACATGGATTAGATTACTAACTACATTTTTTAACAGGAAATTAGTAATTGTTTCGAAATAAATTTTTTAAGTAGCCCTCCCAACCCTGATGTTAATACTCTTTACTAATGGCTGCTTGTAACGCTGGCTACCTAAAATAGATTGATCAAGATGATTATACAATTGTACAGACTCCAGGCTCGTAGAATAATACTGCTGGTAAATTTGGGTTTAGTGAATATATTGATCCGTGTCAATTTCCACACTGGCAAACCAATTTTACTGTCTGTTCATACACTTTTTTTTCTACCATACATTGTACACATACCAATAATATGAATCTACTGTGTGCCATCCTGCAGTGTACTTGACTCACCTGGACTATGCGGACACAGAGCGCATAATGACAGAAAAGCTTCACAACCAGGTGAACGGCACCGAATGGTCCTGGAAGAACCTCAACACATTGTGCTGGGCCATCGGATCCATCAGTGGGGCTATGCACGAGGAGGACGAGAAGAGGTTCCTGGTCACTGTCATCAAGGTACAAAACCGCCCCGGAACTCGTGGTATAAAGGGACCAACATGCTCATTGTTGTAGTACTTTACTTTTAAGCAGCTCAAGATCTACCAAAGCTTTTTCAATGTGTTTAGAGTAAAATGGGAGTAAAATGGGAGTAAAATGACTGACTTCAAAAATGCTTTAACATTATAATTCAAATTCCAGTAAACATGTTAAACTGCTCTGTTTCAATAATAGATTACAAAGAATAGATTAAACACTAAACACTGACCCCAGGTCATGTGAATGATTTTGAAAACCCTTTTTGTCCTGTTTATCTCAGGATCTGCTGGGTCTGTGCGAGCAGAAAAGAGGAAAGGACAACAAGGCCATCATAGCCTCCAACATCATGTATATTGTTGGCCAGTATCCACGCTTTCTCAGAGCCCACTGGAAGTTCCTCAAAACTGTGGTCAACAAACTCTTTGAGTTCATGCATGGTGAGAGGTGGTTGGTTTTGGAAAGTGTAATGCATTGGTTTAAATGTGTTGGATCTATGTAGTATATCATATTTTGAAATGATGCCAATTTTGATCCAACTTACCATCTTCCATGCCCCTTGTTCATCAGAGACCCATGATGGTGTTCAGGACATGGCCTGTGACACATTCATCAAGATCGCCCAGAAGTGCCGGCGCCACTTTATCCAGGTGCAGGTGGGAGAGGTGATGCCCTTCATCGACGAGATCCTCAACAACATCAACACCATCATCTGTGACCTCCAACCTCAGCAGGTCAGCAAATACACGCTCATTGTCATTTTCATTATCTCTAGAGATGCATCACACTGGTGCAGCGTACACAGAGACGCAGTCATTAGCCCAATTCTGCTTGGAAATTTGCCTTTGCTGACAAGTCTTCCTGTTTGTGTGCAGGTGCACACGTTCTATGAGGCTGTAGGTTATATGATTGGGGCCCAGACAGATCAGGCTGTTCAAGAGCACCTGATAGAAAAATACATGCTGCTGCCCAATCAAGTGTGGGACAGCATCATCCAGCAGGCTACTAAGGTAAGAGAACACCCCCACATACTAACAAAGTTTATCCAATATACCAGTCTATGTTCTATGACCGACAAACAAAAACAGTGTGTTAATCTGTACATCTCTCCACCCTCAGAACGTGGACATCTTAAAGGACCCAGAGACTGTGAAACAGCTGGGTAGCATCCTGAAGACCAACGTCCGAGCCTGTAAGGCCGTGGGACACCCCTTTGTCATCCAGCTTGGTCGGATTTACCTTGACATGCTCAATGTCTACAAGTGCCTCAGCGAGAACATTTCTGCTGCCATTCAGACAAATGGTAAGGGAGGTGTGTGTTTATGCTCCTCCAGCTGACTGATAACGTGTCTGTAGATTTATCGACGCCAAAAACCAATTGCCTACCACAGCTTTAAGGTCATGTGATGAGCTAAGCCTCGCACTGTGATGTCCAAGCACATGAAGGCAGTGATGTTACAGCAGACAGGTGGACCCTCTGTTCCCTTCCATCTTTTCAGTGATGTTTCTCCAGTCTGACAGATATAGCCTCTTTAGCATATTATACAAATCATCCATTGTGTCTCTAGGATATGAACACAAATGTCCTCAAAACCTATATTGATAGTTAAACAGTGCTGAGGCCTAACCTAATGTGTTGTGCCTTGCACTTGTGGAGGACTTGTTTGGCCTCAGTGTGTTGAGGGGTTAGAGAAATACAGATACCTTCGATACTGTGTTAATACTTTTCTGTTAAAAGAGTTTGGAAATCAAAGATTAAGCTACACTCACTAACATAAACTATCATTTTGTGCTTTTTTGGTTGGTGCTACAGTTGCAATAGATTTATTTTATTCTACCCTTTACTTAATGCACTTCAGAAGTGGCATTTTGTTTGTAGGCCAGCAATACTGTGTCCTTTTTTTCTTCTTGCATGCGCCTGTTTTAGTGACTCATCTCTGAGTCTCTGGGCTTAAATGGGAGGAGAGGTGCCGTATGAGGTCTGTCAGTACTGATCAAGGATTTCTGCACTTACATTGCCCACTGATACAGAGCAGGAAAGAAATGGTGAGCCGTACAGGAGGAATAAATAGCTATGATACAGTGCAGAGCAGATGGCTTTTCAAAAGAGTGGAACCACTTATTCGATTGTGATTGAAGCCAGGCTCCACACACCTGATAAACTAGAGGTGTACGATTCAGAAATCGTCTCCAATCGATTCCGGCTTTTAGGCTCACTATTCGTATATATATATATATATATATATATATATATATATATATATATATATATATATATATATATATATATATATATATATATATTCAAAGGGAGAGCTACAGCATCTTGCTATCTTTCGTCTCAGTGCCTGACCATCACTATAACGAACAGCAAACGAGACGAAACTGTGACATACAAATATGATCCTTTACTGCTCAACGAGTCAGCATTTACCTGATGCACAGGTCTGCAAATGCTTTGTAGTACTCAAAGACCCCTTCTTTGTGCCCTGTGCAGAACTTGTACTCACATCCTCACAAGAAAACAATATATTATTAGACAAAGTGGGAGGACGTTATCTCTGTGTAGTGCCTATAATATGTGTCTTCTCTTTGTGTTGCAGGTGAGATGGTGACGAAACAGCCCTTGATCCGGAGTATGAGAACAGTGAAACGGGAGACACTGAAACTGATCTCAGGCTGGGTCAGCCGATCAAACGACCCACAAATGGTGAGAAATCACCATGAGACTCTCTGAAATGTTAAGGCACATCGCTGCTGGGAGAGGAAAACCTACTATGTCTGAAGTTATCGTGAGGAACAGTAGCCCTTTTTTGGGGTGATGAACATTCCACTCTAAATTCACAAACAAATATATACATAATGGTCTATAACAAAATACTTTTATATAAAAAAATAAATAAGGTGGTCTTGATCAGACAGCAGTGATATATTTTTACTCTTGTGTCCTCAGGAGATACTTCACTCTGTGGCAATCAATGAGACGGTTGACAGTAGAAAAGAAGTAGAACTAATCCAGTTTGTATTTTTAGATCAAAGATAACGATTTCACTTCCTTGTAGCTGACTTGGACGTTTGTGCCCTCAGCTGTGTTGTTATCTGCATAACAATTAATATTCATCGTGTGTCGGAGTTTATAGACATGCAAAAATTATAGCTGCACCTTTTCGTAATGTACCTGTCAAAACTGAGCCTTTAAGAAGTCTAGGTAAGATGGGTCTTTGTAGATGGTTGTTTGCCTGTTGGTCCCAGCTGATCCCTCCTGTTGTTTTCCAGGTTGGGGAGAACTTTGTTCCACCGCTGCTGGACGCCGTCCTCATCGACTATCAACGCAATGTCCCCGCTGCCCGTGAGCCCGAGGTCCTCAGCACCATGGCAACCATCGTCAACAAGCTGGGGGGACACATCACCAGCGAGATACCCCAGATTTTTGATGCCGTCTTTGAGTGTACCCTGAACATGATCAACAAGGTAAGGCACAATGATCAACTGGTCCACTCTGACATTATGGGTCATTATCAGAAGAAAATCAAGATAAAATGCATTTAAGATATCAATCCAAAATGAGTGGGTTGACATGGGACACGATACAGCACAGGGTCTTTCAATGACATGTAACAGGTTGCATCTTATAGCCATATATATCCTGTAAATATATATTTCGATTCGCCAGTGTTTTAAATATAGTTTATGCCTATGCATGTCGTAGTCTTAAAGTAAAGGCCAGTCTCTCAATACACTTGATTTTGTTGGCATTTTTAGTAGAGGTCGATCGATATGGGTTTTTCATTGGCCTGTACCGATATGTAGAGAGCAGGGCAGCCGATATATCATGCTGTAGTTTTGTTTTCAGATTTATTTGCATTTGATAAAATACAACAATTTAATCATAATTACAGTTGAGGCACAAAAATAACACTGATGTTGAACATTGTTATGAACATTGTCTGCATTGTCTCGCTTAAGTAGATCTGCACTTTGTCTGCAGTGCACTTATTTTAAATTTAAAAAAAATCTAAATATAACGTAACTAAAAATGTAATGTAACTAAAAACAAACAACTTTTTTGTATTGTGTTTTTCTGGTAGAACTTTGAGGAGTTTCCAGAACACAGGACCCACTTCTTCTACTTGCTCCAAGCTGTAAACTCTCACTGCTTCCCTGCATTCCTCGCCATCCCCCCCGCCCAGTTCAAACTGGTGCTGGACTCCATCATCTGGGCCTTCAAACACACCATGAGGAACGTGGCTGATACTGGTAAGGCTTCTGACACACACACACACACACACACACACACACAGTGATTAATGTTCATATTAAGCATCAATGCCTCGAGCATGAACACCAACTAATGTAAAACAGTCTGGGTGTTGTTTTATCATATCATGGGGACAGTGTTTCAATCTTCAAACAGCATAAAACTATTTTGTTTAAATAGCAGAAATTTGACACAGCTGGTACACTGTGATACACCGTGTCAGCGATATATTCAGAACACTCGCTGATATTTACTTGTCAGATCATGCTTCTGGCCCCGCTATAACGTACAGGTATAATGTTCCTTTTGTGAGGAAGGAATGTGAGGAAGTTTGAACCGAACAATGTGTAGGAAGCTGAAGTTGTACTTCTGTTTGTGCTCATCCAGGTCTGCAGATTCTGTACACGCTGCTGCAGAATGTGGCCCAGGAAGAAGCAGCCGCCCAGAGTTTCTACCAGACGTATTTCTGTGATATCCTACAACACATCTTCTCTGTGGTCACTGACACGTCACATACTGCTGGTGAGCTGTGGGGACACCTGAACGCTCCAGTACGAACATCTTTTAGTGAAGAATAATTAGTAAAAGGGTGTGTTGGTGTGTTTTTCTGCAGGCCTGACGATGCATGCGTCCATCCTGGCCTACATGTTCAACCTGGTGGAGGAGGGGAAGATCACTACAGTGCTAAACCCTGCCAGCCCTAACAACCAGGGTTTCATCCAGGAATACGTGGCCAACCTGCTCAAGACTGCCTTCCCCCACCTACAAGAGTGAGTATCAACGCACACAAACTCGCACACCATCTCTGCTGCAGTAAAATAACACCACTGTGGCTGTGTGTCTTTGTTTGCGTTAGTGCTCAGGTGAAGGTGTTTGTGACCGGGCTGTTCAGCTTAAACCAGGATATTCCTGCATTCAAGGAGCACCTCAGGGACTTCCTTGTCCAGATAAAGGTGAGTTTGTCAAAGTTCACAAGTCATGTACAATGCTCTACGCATTGGATATGACACGTGCCTTTCGTGTGGGAGATCCAGGTTCGATTCCCACTGCGAGACATCAACCAATGTGTCCCTGAGCAAGACACGTAACCCCTAGTTGCTCCAGAGGCGTGCGACCTCTGATGTATACAGCAATTGTAAGTCACTTTGGATAAAAGCGTCAGCTAAATGACATGTAATATAATGTAATGTAATGAGACGACCACCATTGAACCCGAAAAAAGTCATGTAATCATTCCAATGACTCCCAAGCTGTTCAGTAAATTAAGCTAAAAAAAAAACCTGCATAGTTCCCCTTTAACTGGAATATAACAAGCAGACGTTGGGATTTTTTGTTTTCAGCCATTGTGCAGCATAAACACAGCCAAATGTTTGAATTGTCTATCCATGTGTATTTGTTTGCTGGCATACCTCGGCGTTGCTGTTTGTTGTTTGTGCTGAGCGGCTGTGTCTCTCTCCCAGAGGTTATCAGGGAGCACGTAGTTAGCTGCTTAGCTGCTGTTTCCACAAATAACATTTTCCTGCATGGTCAGGTTGATCTGCTAAGTCTGCAGCTGCTGTGCCAGCTTATTGTTGGAATAAAACTGTATGACAGTGATGTGCGCCCAGTATTCTAGTCTACTGATTGGTCCACTTTTCAGCTGTTAGGCTCAATTAATTATTATTAGTTATTTTTCAGACTATAATCTTGAAATTAGAGATACTGCTGAGCTTTGTCAGGATCAAAATCATTAGTTAGTTAATCAATTTTGGGATCAAATGAAATTATTGTCAACAATTTATTTAGCTAATCAGTTAATTCTTTTTCATTTATAATGCGAAAATGTCAAACATTTACAGTTCTTACTTTATAAATAAATACAATCCATTACTTTGTTAAGACTAAAAGAGACTAATCAGTTAATTGTAAAATGAATTGATAATGAAAATAATCTTTAGTTTGAGCTTCAGTCGGGATCCCACACAAGGATCGGCGGATGGGGAAAATGCATTGGCAGAGCTCTGGTGGAATGTGGCATTTTAAAGTGGTTTGTGCTGCTGTTGCAGGAGTTTGCAGGCGAGGACACCACAGACCTGTTCCTGGAGGAGAGGGAGGCGTCACTTCGCCAGGCCCAGGAAGAGAAACACAAGATCCAGATGTCAGTCCCAGGCATCCTCAACCCTCACGAGATCCCTGAGGAGATGTGTGACTGAGCCTCAGCTCCACCAAACTGTACAGTACCCCCCCACAACAAACAAACAACCCTAACCACAGCAAACGCAACAGAACCCAAGAGAGGCACGTGAGTGTGGCGGGAGGCCGCTCACCTTCTGCAGAGCAGGCCGTCCCATTGGATGTTTGACCAAAACAATGCCAATAATATGTAAATGATTACCGCGTCACCCTGTGGCCCTTTTTACATAATCTGTGTTTTCTATGGAGACTTTTTGTGTAATATCTTTCCAGAACTGTTAATCTAAGCTTATGTTTTGTTGGTCTCTGGCCCATCCCAAGACCTGCATGAGGTTGTAACCATTAGACAACTTAACCATCTTGTTTTTGTTCTGTTCCCTCCACCTCCCATCTTCTCTTTTTCCCAGTTCTTCCCTCCTCCCATATAATTGTTTATATATAAATATATTATATATACAGTCTGAGCAGGGTTTTTGTGAAAACTGGCATATGTGTCAAGTCCGCATAGAGGCTTCTGGACCTGTGGTGTGACAGACAGGAAGTGGTCTTTTAGTGGCACACGCACCGCTTGTTTGGTGCCCCACGGCATTGTGGGAGAATGTGAATCTAACGGATAATGAATGAAGGCCGAGAGATGCAGCTTCATGTATCCACATCGGTTGCTCGTGATGAGTTCTGCTTCACCTTAAAAAAAAAGCGCATGGCTGCTGCCGACAGGAGTTTTTTAGGGAAAGCAAAACTGAATATGTGCATATCATCCCAATTGTATAGCATCTTTAATACCATGGGAACATTCTTTTCTCCTTTTTATTCTATTGTTTCTTTTTGTTGTGGGTGTGTGCGCGTGTGTGCTGTCGCCTAGTCGACATCAGCGTTTTGTTTTCCTCTAAGAGGATTGTTGCTCATTTGTGAGCCTTCATTAATGGGATGTTTTAAGGAAGTGGCGGAGGTATTTATGGGTTCTTAGTTGGTTGCATCTTTATAACAACTCCGGTTTAACTCAGATGGCTTTTGAGATTTTGAATTGTACTAATTTAGATTGTTTACCATGCAGTAGTGCTTCAAGACACTACCTTTAGAGCAAAATGAAAAATAAAAACTGGGTTTACATTTAATTTTGTATTTTTGCATTTTTCAGTTGTACCTGTTTGAGTTCTGTCCAAATAAAACAAAAGGCTTTTTGTCCAGGGAGCAAATGAATTGCCACGAGTTTAATTAGGTAAAGAATGTATAAATCCAAATAAGTACCCAATCTCTAATGACAAATTTCCCTTCTAAAGGTGTTACATTTGTTGTGAACTTTTTGAACTGATTAAAGTTGAGAATTTTATAACCCTGCCTTTGCTCAGATTTCTTCATTCCACAACAGAGACCCATTTTACAGGAATTGATGTTATTTTTCATATTTACTGAACATGTTAAAGCCCCCCACATTATGCTACTCGCTACTTCACTGTGAATGAGAGAGGAAGAGGAGATGGAACTTTAAGAATATTTAAGCAGGTACTTGAATTTAGTGTTTAGAGGTTAGACTAGTTCTTAACTGTTCTATGAAATTAAAGTCCAAACCCTGCAGTCTGAAAGTTTGGATAACATGTTGGCAGGCTGCCTGACATTGTGGCATTTTTGTCCTCCGATATATTAAAAAAAAAAAAAAAAAAAAAAAAAAAAAATTACACTTTATATTTTAGGCATTTCTCCACATTGATGGAGACTGAACCTGTAGGAAAAGCTTACTGTATGTTTATATTGTTTAGTATGTAGCTGCCTCTGACAGACATCTGTAAAATGACTAGTCGGGGGTTAATGAAAGCACCCCACATGTACAGTGCAGTCCTGCTCCTGGTACAGTGACAAATGTTGATCTAGACTCCCACCTGGACGGTTGTGACCTGACCTCACCGGCTTCTCTTACACACTCCCACATAAATCCTAAAGGTAGATGATGATGATGATGATGGATGCCATCTGTCATACATGCAGTATTCCTGTGGCATTAGGCCATTTCCGCTCAGACCTCTTTGGTAAGGTTGGTGCTGGGTAAACTGAGCCTGCCTCTAATCCCTGTTAACATGCTGGTATTCCATTAAAGGTGATGATGACGCCCTGCCACTGGAAGTTGAAACACTTCTGACGAAACCTGTCAGCTCTGATGCAACCAGAGAAGAAGCTGATGGATTCTCACTATGACACTTAGAATACTGCATCAACTGAGTACTTTCCTGTACTTCATTTTGTTGGGGGTCGAGTATGTCAGCTGTGGGTGTTTTAATTCAAAATCTTGAACAATGGCCACTCTGGTATTACAGCGGCATGTCCCAACACCCCTGTAAAGGAAGGCTTTTGCTCATGTCAGTGATACAATTTCATGTTTGAGTGCTTTTTGTGGTGTCAGCATCTCTTCTGGTAATTACTAGTTCATACAATACATTGATGCTTTCATATCTGAACATCTCTCTGGGACCATAATTCAGTCCGGCTGTAACAAGACCCACCCTCTCCCTCCTTCCCTCCCTGACCCAGATCCAGAGATCTTCAGCCATTCTCGGCATCCACTATCGAGGAGAAGAGGCAACAGCTGGGGTAGCCCCCGCCCACCCACCACCTACCCAAAGAAATGCCCGCTCTCCGCCTCCTCATGCCCTGCTCTGTGTCTACGTTGTAGGCAGGCAGGGCTATTAATACCCCTGTGAGTACATTAGACAGGAAGTGCCAGGTTAGCACACCCAGCGAAACAGAGAGGGAGGTTGACCATCTACCCAGTGACACATACCAGCCCCCTGCCCAGGACTTTCACCCTGTTTCTACTAAATCAACAGGCTTCTTTTAGTCTTTCGGGCAAGAAAAAGGAGTATAAAACAGTGTTATCATTAAAATTGTATTCATTCAATTCTTTGATATCATCTGGCAGTAAATTGGAGCAGGGTTGACAGGTTGTAGTCAAACTGGGGCAAAGTTGATTGTTAAGAGCCCAGTAACTCTCCCAAGGTGATACACTGCCACCCAGTGGAGAGAAATGGGAAGAAAAACTCAAATATGCAGAGTTTAGTGTCATTCATGTTTTATTGGTCCCAGTGTTGAACAGTGCAGTCACATTCCACTACTGATAGGAATGACCTATATGTCTACCAGAACTGGGGGAAACATTTAACTGTAGCATCTGTCTCAGCTGGGCTTCACCACAGAAGACTAGGAATGCTAATACAGAGTTAGTTTAATGTACTGATGTACGGTGATCGGCAGTTTAACCGAAACAAGCAGAACTGTGTTGAAGCAGTAAACTTTAAGTTTCCTATCCGGCCTTTAGCATCACTTATTTCTCTGTGAAACTAGTTATTTAGTCCCATGCATGTGGAATTTACTGGATCCAAGTAATACAGATCTTTCAAGTAAAATGACAATTAGCATTTTTCGTGTTGTAGAAATCCCAAACTTGTCTAGCTCCAAAACTAAATCCTAAAGACATACTGAGAGGTTGTTCAGTTCAAGTGCATGAGATCTCTGGATCTGCTGGATCCAGAGATCTTGTTTTTCAAGAACAGACCACAAATAAGTAGCTAGCTGAGTGACAGAGGGTGCGTTTGATGGTGATCAATACATAGTCACCTGAGTTAAGCACAGAGGGAGGGGAACAGGACTACCAAGGGCTGAGGAGACAGTCCACAGCTGGGTTATAATGAGCAGTGGCCGTGTTAGAGGGGCTGCAGTAGGAGGTTGTTTTGTTATACTGAGCCCTCACAGAAGGATCTCGCCTCTTCCTCTTGTTCTGACGGGTCTTGATGAGCTCTTCATCAGTGTTCATACTCGTTTCTTTGACGGCTCAGTGGCCTTTTCCCCATCAAGTCCTTTATGTTGTCCGGATCTGAGCATAGCGTATTTTAGACCTGCAAAAACGGTCAATTAGTGATGATAATGATTGGTGTGTGTGTGTGTGTGTGTGTGTGTGTGTGTGTGTGTGTGTGTGTGTGTGTGTGTGTGTGTGTGTGTGTGTGTGTGTGTGTGTGTGTGTGTGTGTGTGTGTGTGTGTGTGTGTGTGTGTGTGTGTGTGTGTATGTAAAGAGTACCTGGGTGTCTTTTCTGAACTCTGTCTGGCTTGAGAGGCACTCTTAAATTGCGCTTCGAGTCTGGAGTAGATTCCTCCTGTAGGCTGCAGCAACAGCACACACACACACACACACACACACACACACACACACACACACACACACACACACACACACACACACACACACACACACACACACACACACACACACACAAATTGTCCAGAACAAAAACAATCTGACATCAGGCAGCTGCAGAAACTAGGACGGCAGGGCTGACAGCTCAACACCAATCATTTCATTTCATTACATTTCCAGCATCCTGACACTAAATAACATTTATATGTATTCATATGTATATGAACAGATACAGTACTTGCCTCTTTGGAATCCTTAGATTTGCTCTGTTCCTGGTCTCCAAACCTCATCTTAGTCAGGTAGCCGATGACCTCCACCATGCGCCGCTGGTCTGGTTCATAAAGACAAATAGAGAATAAAAAACACAGCAAGACATAACTTAATGTTGACTTTCAAAAAAATGTAAGAATAAAAGAGAAAAGTAAGAGTATATATAAGACTCAGCATACTTGATAGGCCTGAAAATATGTAAGTATTAACAACATTCAGTTCTCTTTTACCTTCTTCCCTCTGAGCGTCCTGGTTGTATCGCATGGAGCGAGAACTGTCCCACTTATTTTTCTGGACACTCACTCTACAAAACACACACCACGGGTGCCCGTGTTGCCCAAAAGTTCAGTTAAACAACATTTAAGATTTAAAAAAAACATCAAATCAAAGCTGAGCATAAACACACTTCCATCCTCATGTGATACTTTAATACAGAAATATGTAAGCATGAGTCGGAGGATTTTCTAAAGGAACTTGTGTTTGCAGATTAACTCACATGAAAGGTGTGTTGTCCCGGGGCTGGGACTGAGGGAAACATAATCAGATTTAGAAAGCACAACGATTCAGGTTTTAAAGTTACAGTTTACCAGTAAATCTGTACCGTACTGTGTTATCTGAGTAGGAATACAGTTACTGACAAATGTACAGTTAACACACATGTCTCTAAATGTAATGTAACTGTAAAAATAAGTAAATGAACAGTGTAAAAACAGACTACAGGATTTCTGGTTCAATCTACAACAGCTAATTAATCAGCAGTGTACAACAACTGTCTCTTTAAGCAGATGATTTGCAGTACAGTAGTAACGCATCATTTAGAGTCACACTGTGTGTACAAAGTCATGGATGCTGAATTATATTCGCTTGAATAAACAAATGATACACTTCTAGTGTGTGTACCCCAATTCCATATATGCATAAAAAATAAGTCCCTACAGTGTGAAAAGCAAGATTTCTATAACTATATTTGAAGTAAATCCTGCTTCTATGGATGAAGCAGAGTGTGTAATGCTCCAGTAGAGCATTCACTATGCTGCAGCTTTACATAAGACCAAACCAAACCAAAAACACTAACTCTTTTAGATTGTCACGTTGCAGTCGGCAGCATTTTACTCCACAGAGAGGAATTTGAATTGAATATGAAGGACTCACTTTCTCTGCTTTGTCTTTGCGCTGGAAGTTTGGAGAGGACATTTGTTTTTTCAGAGGTCTGTGGGCCTTCTTGGCCTTCTTAGCAGCTGGAAACCCAAAAACACAACAAAAACATGCTGAATATGCTGAGGGCATCTGACGCCATCTGCTGGCCCAAGGGAGCAACCGCTTTATTTCCCATCTTTAGAAAGGGCTAAAAGTCAATGAAATGGTAAAAAAAAATTTTTTAAATAGACGTGATGAAAATGCATAGTGAGGGCGGAACAGTGGTGATGTGCTATTAATAGAGAAAAATGTCATTAAGCGTCCTCATTTTACTTTAGCATTTAAACCACAACAGTGACTCAGCATTGAAGGGAAGTTGCTACCAGCAGTGCAAGGGTTAAAGGACCTGATTCATAAATAAACACGACATTTATTATAGGGTGGTTAGTCACAGTAAACGATGACCTGAAGGCATCATATGTTACATGATTAAAGCAGTCAAGGAGTGATGAAAAATGACGTGATGTTTTTACTCTAATTCTTCAGATAACATGACAAACTGCAAATGACTGTTTGCTAAAAGAAATAATACCCAAGAGAATTATATTAAATGTACGATTATAAAAAACCCTCATCAACGTATCCATATATCACTGTTATGATATTAATACAATTGACAGAAATATGACTTGGAATTTGTATCGCCCTATCACCTACTGTATACCTGACAGCATCACAGCAGTAATAACTGTTACGACTGCTCCAAACGTTTTGGTGATTATATATAACCATATCAACTGCAACTAAACTGCCAATACAAGACAATGTTGTTATAATAGTAATGGCAAGAAGAGTTAGGAGCCTGTAATTAAACCAGGCAACAGCATTTCAATGACATGGATATATCCATTCTTTCTTTCTTTCTTTCTTTCTTTCTTTCTTTCTTTCTTTCTTTCTTTCTTTCTTTCTTTCTTTCTTTCTTTCTTTCTTTCTTTCTTTCAGACAGACAAGCAGTGCACCTGCTCTATTTCCACAACTTCAAACATCAGACTTATCATCATAGTTTAACCTGTTTCAACAGTTTCTCCTTTTAAAGGACCAATCTGGCGTAAAATGAACCTAGGAGTTAATAACACGTGTACCGAGTTGACCGTTCTCTGGGATATGTTTTCATGCTAAACTAATGTGACCAGTCTTAGCACAAACCGCTAATTAGCTTATAAAGCTAGTTGTCGGGGCAGAGGGTAAAGTAAAAACACCATTAACAAGGCTCAGAATAGCGTCTAGCATTATAAGCTAATTAGTGTTTTTTGCTAAAACTGGTCACATTGGATTAGCATGAAAACATATCTGTTGGTATTAGCACTGAATCAACTATATGGTGCTCAAAGCGCCAAAAAATACATTTGTGCTGATACGGTTGGTAGGTGTAGTTTGGTAGAAAGAGGAAAAATATGTCTTTTTGATTTTGGGGGTGAACTGTCCGTTTAAACATTTTTAGAAGTACGGTTATTTGTTCTCTTTCCAAGAACAGATTTACATCAACCTGTTGAAGGACAGAAGTGGTGGACGGATGGATAAACTGCTGTTCATCAGCACAAAACTCCCCACTAAAGACCACAAACGGTCAATTTGACTTTTCTGCTTAATGCACGGATGAAACAAATGAGATGCAACGTGTTACTTCATCTTACTTACTTCGTCATCTTTAGAGGTGTTTGGGAATAGTTTTTAAACTTTAGACTAGACTAGAGCTAAGCTAACCATGTTCTGGCTCCAACTCTGTACTTAGCGTGAAAGCGCGATAACAATTACTTGCGATATAAACAGATATTAAAGTATACTCACTTCCGCATTTTGGCTGCTTTTAGTAATATGCTGAAATACAACAAATTGCTTGTTGAATTTAAAACAAGTGAAAGTAAAACATTTCCAACATACTTTTATTGAACAAATTGAACATGGAATTGAATATACGAGGCACCACTAAAAAAACGATATTTTTTTTCAACTTCGACACAAAAACTCTCTGAGTGTCTTTCGAGATGTGTTTATTGCGCCTGTTGATATCACGATAACGATAAAAAATGATAATATTGTGCAGCACTATATATTATGAAATGACTAATTATGTAGCTTAGCTTCTCTGCATTGGCTCCCTGTAAAATTCAGGATTAAATTTAAAATCCTCCTCCTGACCTACAAAGCTCTAAATGGTCAAGCACCATCATATCTTGAAGAGCTCATAGTACCTTACTGTCCCACTAGAGCACTGCGCTCCCAGAATGCCGAGTTACTTGTGGTTCCTAGAGTCTCTAAAAGTAGAATGGGAGCCAGAGCCTTTAGCTATCAGGCTCCTCTCCTGTGGAACCAGCTCCCAGTCTGGGTCCGGGAGGCAGACACCATCACCACATTTAAGAGTAAACTTAAGACTCTCCTCTTTGATAAAGCTTATAGTTAGGGAGTGAGGAGTTGCAGCATCTGCCTAGCCCGGCCTACCTGCTTCTCTGTCCCAGAAATGCTTGTTACTGACCTAGCTCTGGGAGCTTGCTCCCCGGAGTCTTTCTGTTTCTTTTCACCCAAGATGAAATCCCGGGATTAGGATGGCACCAAAATCATGGTTCCAGCTGTCGCCGTGGTTCTGCTGCAACTCCCTGCTGCGTCCTGCTACACCCTGCTACTCTTCACGGTGCCCTGCAGTGTCCTGCTACACCTTGCTACACCCTGCTACTCTTTACAGTGCCCTGCTGCGTCCTGCTACACCCTGCTACTCTTTACGGTGTCCTGCTACACCCTGCTACTCTTTACAGTGCCCTGCAGTGTCCTGCTACACCTTGCTACACCCTGCTACTCTTTACAGTGCCCTGCAGTGTCCTGCTACACCTTGCTACACCCTGCTACTCTTTACAGTGCCCTGCAGTGTGCTGCTGCGTCCTGCTACACCCTGCTACTCTTTACGGTGCCCTGCAGTGTCCTGCTGCGTCCTGCTACACCCTGCTACTCTTTACGGTGCCCTGCAGCGTCCTGCTACACCCTGCTACACCCTGCTACTCTTTACAGTGCCCTGCTGCGTCCTGCTACACCCTGCTACTCTTTACGGTGTCCTGCTACACCCTGCTACTCTTTACAGTGCCCTGCAGTGTCCTGCTACACCTTGCTACACCCTGCTACTCTTTACAGTGCCCTGCAGTGTCCTGCTGCGTCCTGCTACACCCTGCTACTCTTTACGGTGCCCTGCAGTGTCCTGCTGCGTCCTGCTACACCCTGCTACTCTTTATGGTGCCCTGCAGCGTCCTGCTACACCCTGCTACACCCTGCTACTCTTTACAGTGCCCTGCTACACCCTGCTACACCCTGCTACTCTTCACGGTGCCCTGCAGTGTCCTGCTACACCTTGCTACACCCTGCTACTCTTTACAGTGCCCTGCTGCGTCCTGCTACACCCTGCTACTCTTTACGGTGTCCTGCTACACCCTGCTACTCTTTACAGTGCCCTGCAGTGTCCTGCTACACCTTGCTACACCCTGCTACTCTTTACAGTGCCCTGCAGTGTCCTGCTGCGTCCTGCTACACCCTGCTACTCTTTACGGTGCCCTGCAGTGTCCTGCTGCGTCCTGCTACACCCTGCTACTCTTTACGGTGCCCTGCAGCGTCCTGCTACAACCTGCTACACCCTGCTACTCTTTACAGTGCCCTGCTGCGTCCTGCTACACCCTGCTACTCTTTACGGTGTCCTGCTACACCCTGCTACTCTTTACAGTGCCCTGCAGTGTCCTGCTACACCTTGCTACACCCTGCTACTCTTTACAGTGCCCTGCAGTGTCCTGCTGCGTCCTGCTACACCCTGCTACTCTTTACGGTGCCCTGCAGTGTCCTGCTGCGTCCTGCTACACCCTGCTACTCTTTACGGTTCCCTGCAGCGTCCTGCTACACCCTGCTACACCCTGCTACTCTTTACAGTGCCCTGCTACACCCTGCTACACCCTGCTACTCTTCACGGTGCCCTGCAGTGTCCTGCTACACCTTGCTACACCCTGCTACTCTTTACAGTGCCCTGCTGCGTCCTGCTACACCCTGCTACTCTTTACGGTGTCCTGCTACACCCTGCTACTCTTTACAGTGCCCTGCAGTGTCCTGCAGTGTCCTGCTACACCTTGCTACACCCTGCTACTCTTTACAGTGCCCTGCAGTGTCCTGCTGCGTCCTGCTACACCCTGCTACTCTTTACGGTGCCCTGCAGTGTCCTGCTGCGTCCTGCTACACCCTGCTACTCTTTACGGTGCCCTGCAGCGTCCTGCTACACCCTGCTACACCCTGCTACACCCTGCTACTCTTTACAGTGCCCTGCTACACCCTGCTACACCCTGCTACTCTTTACAGTGCCCTGCAGTGTCCTGCTACACCCTGCTACTCTTTACGGTGCCCTGCTACACCCTGCTACACCTTGCTACACCTTGCTACACCCTGCTACTCTTTACGGTGCCCTGCAGTGTCCTGCTGCGTCCTGCTACACCCTGCTACTCTTTACGGTGCCCTGCTACACCTTGCTACACCCTGCTACTCTTTACAGTGTCCTGCTGCGTCCTGCTACACCCTGGTACTCTTTACGGTGCCCTGCTACACCCTGCTACACCCTGCTACACCTTGCTACACCCTGCTACTCTTTACGGTGCCCTGCAGTGTCCTGCTGCGTCCTGCTACACCCTGCTACTCTTTACGGTGCCCTGCAGTGTCCTGCTACACCCTGCTACTCTTTACAGTGCCCTGCAGTGTCCTGCTGCGTCCTGCTACACCCTGCTACTCTTTACGGTGCCCTGCAGTGTCCTGCTGCGTCCTGCTACACCCTGCTACTCTTTACGGTGCCCTGCTACACCTTGCTACACCCTGCTACACCTTGCTACACCCTGCTACACCGTGCTACACCCTGCTACACCGTGCTACACCCTGCTACTCTTTACAGTGCCCTGCAGTGTCCTGCTACACCTTGCTACACCCTGCTACTCTTTACAGTGCCCTGCTGCGTCCTGCTACACCCTGCTACTCTTTACGGTGCCCTGCAGTGTCCTGCTGCGTCCTGCTACACCCTGCTACTCTTTACGGTGCCCTGCTACACCTTGCTACACCCTGCTACACCTTGCTACACCCTGCTACACCGTGCTACACCCTGCTACACCGTGCTACACCCTGCTACTCTTTACAGTGCCCTGCAGTGTCCTGCTGCGTCCTGCTACACCCTGCTACTCTTTAAGGTGCCCTGCAGCTTCCTGCTACACCCTGCTACACCTTGCTACTCTTTACAGTGCCCTGCAGTGTCCTGCTACACCCTGCTACTCTTTACGGTGCCCTGCTACACCCTGCTACACCTTGCTACACCCTGCTACTCTTTACGGTGCCCTGCAGTGTCCGGCTGCGTCCTGCTACACCCTGCTACTCTTTACGGTGACTTGCTACACCCTGCTACACCTTGCTACACCCTGCTACTCTTTACGGTGCCCTGCAGTGTCCTGCTACACCCTGCTACTCTTCACAGTGCTCTGCAGTGTCCTGCTGCACCCTGCTACTCTTTACGGTGCCCTGCAGCGTCCTGCTACACCGTGCTACACCCTGCTACTCTTTACAGTGCCCTGCCGTGTCCTGCTGCATCCTGCTACACCCTGCTACTCCTTACGGTGACCTGCTACACCGTGCTACACCTTGCTACACCCTGCTACTCTTTACGGTGCCCTGCAGTGTCCGGCTGCGTCCTGCTACACCCTGCTACTCTTTACGGTGCCTTGCTACACCCTGCTACACCTTGCTACACCCTGCTACTCTTTACGGTGCCCTGCAGTGTCCGGCTGCGTCCTGCTACACCCTGCTACTCTTTACGGTGCCTTGCTACACCCTGCTACACCTTGCTACACCCTGCTACTCTTTACGGTGCCCTGCAGTGTCCTGCTACACCCTGCTACTCTTCACAGTGCTCTGCAGTGTCCTGCTGCACCCTGCTACTCTTTACGGTGCCCTGCAGCGTCCTGCTACACCGTGCTACACCCTGCTACTCTTTACAGTGCCCTGCCGTGTCCTGCTGCATCCTGCTACACCCTGCTACTCCTTACGGTGACCTGCTACACCGTGCTACACCCTGCTACTCTTTACAGTGCCCTGCTGCGTCCTGCTACACCCTGCTACTCTTTACGGTGCGCTGCTACACCCTGCTACTCTTTACGGTACCCTGCAGTGTCCTGCTGCGTCCTGCTACACCCTGCTACTCTTTACGGTGCCCTGCAGTGTCCTGCTACACCCTGCTACCCTTTACAGTGCTCTGCAGTGTCCTGCTGCGTCCTGCTACACCCTGCTACTCTTTACGGTGTCCTGCTACACCCTGCTACACCCTGCTACTCTTTACAGTGCCCTGCAGTGTCCTGCTACACCCTGCTACACCCTGCTACTCTTTACAGTGCCCTGCAGTGTCCTGCTGCGTCCTGCTACACCCTGCTACTCTTTACGGTGCCCTGCAGTGTCCTGCTACGTCATGCTGCACCCTGCTACTCTTTACGGTGCACTGCTACACCTTGCTACACCCTGCCACACCTTGCTACACCCTGCTACACCGTGCTACACCCTGCTACTCTTTACAGTGCCCTGCAGTGTCCTTCTGCGTCCTGCTACACCCTGCTTCTCTTTACGGTGCCCTGCAGCGTCCTGCTACACCCTGCTACTCTTTACGGTGCCCTGCAGTGTCCTGCTGCACCCTGCTACATCCAGCTATGCTCTGCGGTGCCATGCTACATCCTGTAACGCCCTGCAGTGACCTGATATGACATGAAGTACTTTTCTAGTCACTGATCCATTATCTTTTTTGTGACTGTTATTACCACTGTTCATAACACCCCCAACCGGCTCTGTCAGACACCGCCTACCAAGAGCCTGGGTCTGCCGAGGTTTCTTCCTAAAAGGGAGTTTTTCCTCGCCATTGTCGCACTAAATGCTTGCTCTTGGGGGAATTACTAGAATTGTTGGGTCTTTGTAAATTATAGAGTGTGGTCTAGACCTACTCTAACTGTAAAGTGTCTCGAGATAACTCTTGTTATGATTTGACACTACAAATAAAATTTAATTGAATGTAGTGTAATTAATGAAAATCAATATCCCTAATTAATGTATGTGTTGCAGCCCTATAAGTGTGGCTCAAATCAAAGCCAACCGCATGGAAAGCGATCACCACAAACATGCCTCATCAGTATTTCTGTCTGATGGCGAAGGTCACACAGCAGCACAGGTATACAAAAACAACACCTGCCAATGTGATCCAGCTGTGATCTGTCACAAAAAAAAGCTAAAAGAAAGCTCCCCTACCTTGTTTCTTGGACTGCTCCTCTTCATCCCCCACCTCATCCTCAGTGACCTCTGACCCTGTGGTGTACTCCTCATCCTCCGACAGGAGAGACTGCTGTCTCTGGAAGGGTGAAAGTCACCCATTTTAGACATTGCTACTCAGCTGCTCGATGACAATGACTTTAGTCAATCTTTACATTTGACTAATCTAACAAAAGATCTCAGTAAAAGCACTCGGAGGTGTGTTTGTAATTGTGGAGACAGACGGCTAACAAAATGATTAGAAGCAGAATATACAAGCAGGTGTAAAGAAGGAAATTAGGGGAACGTCCTACCAATTGCAGACTCCAGTTTTTCAAAAAGGAAAACTGGTCGGAAAAAAGAAAAGCAGTTAAAGTCAGAACCAGAAAAAATGACATGCTGGTAGAAGAAAGAAGCATTAGACAGAGAAAAACACTGAGAAAGAGAGAGAGAGAGACTCACAGTGCTGCCGTCTCCTCTCAGAGGTCCGAGCAGCGTTGGCTCCAAGAGAACATCACAGTCCTGGACCTTTTCTGCACCGGAGGGACTCTCCTCAGGACTAACACACATACCAAACCACACAAAATTGAATTTTATCGGAACCTTTTTATAACAAGTGTAGGGCTGGGTGCTGAATTCAATACTTTTTAGGCACCGACCGAATTCCCTTTAATGTATCGAGTATCAAAAAATGCCTCGTCATTCAATACCAAAGGAGTAAATCTCATCGGCGTCAGTGAGCCAATAAGCACGCAGCATGCTTCTACCAAGATCTAATAAATTTGTGATTGGCTGACACGCAGGAAAAACTCCACGTTACACACAGACTCACGTTTGTGCCGTAATGTGTAATGTTGTAATTTATTTTTATTTTTTATAAAGTTGGTATCAAAAAAAGTATAGTTATAGGAACCGGTATCGAAGTCACGGTATCGGTACCAGTACCGGTATTGAAAATGTTTGAACGATACCCAGCCCTAAACAAGTGCTCCTGTAAAATGTCGGCTGACAGACACGCACACACTCATGCTCACCCGTGTGCAGGTGGTGTGTTGGACAAACACACAGCGTCTCTGTGCAGCAGCAGGTCATTTAGGACTCTGGTCTGGGCTGAGGTTACCTCGTCACAGTTCTCTTCATCAGGTACGTTCACTATGTGGTCTCGCATCTTACAGCCCTGAACACACAAAACAGGATTTCCTGAAGCTTTGACACGCAGCTTGAAACGTCTCTCAGCCACAAACATATGCATGCACAGGAGACTTAGTATTAAGGTCGGTCAGGTGACATTAAAGACAAAATAACAAGCAATGTACTGAATTAACTCCTACATTAACTTTAGAATATCCTCTGCTTTCCTTTCTTGTTTTACACTCTTTATCTTGCCTACCAAGCAAACTAGAAGGAAATCTAGCATTAGTTATATATATATATATATATATATATATATATATATATATATATATATATATATATATATATATATATATATTAGGCTGTCAATCGATTAAAAAGTGTAATCAAATTAATTACAGACTCTGTGATTAATTCATCTAAATTAATCACATACATAATTTTTGCTGTGAAAGTATTTTAAATATTTCAATTCAAATGAATCAATGAATAATCAGCATTAGTGACATTAAAGTTGCAAACCTCTTTTTATTATTATCTTCACTGTTCAAATAATGACTATATATATATATATATATATATAACAATCAACAATATGACCTAATATGCTGAGGAAATAAATTCAAAAGGGTGTTTTACAATAACTACAAATGCACTGCGAGGCTGTAGATTACCAGTTTCATTGAACGCACCGTCTCCATCTGTGTTTTTCCGTCAACGGCAGAAACACAGTCAAACTTTACATCGTTTAGCGTTAGCTGTCAGCATTTTAACCGTGTTTAATCCAGCTACTAGCTAGCGGTAGGCTAACGTTACCTGCTGTTTTTTTAATTTTTTATTTAACCTTTATTTAACCAGGAAATGTCCCATTGAGTTACAATAACTCTTCTAGCAGGGAGTCCCGGCCAAGACAGGCGGCACGAAAGTTTCAAAATACATGAAAGACAGACAAAGGCTACATACTACACCACAAATCTCTATATATACTAGAACACAAACAGACATAAACACACAACTTACAACTGAAAATACATACATACTTGAACACAAACAAGACAAAAACACACAACTTACAACTTAAAATACATACATATTTAGACACAAACAAGACATAAACACACAACTTACAACTTAAAAGGCACCTTGTTAAAAACAACTACAGTGTTCAGTCAGAGTTGAATGTAAAAGGTTTTGAGAGGTGGAAGTGATTCTAGATTTAAGGTGTTTTGGAGTTCATTCCAGACATGTGGTGCATATGATGAGAAAGCTGTTTTACCAAATTCTGTTCTTATTGATGGAGTAGTTAATAGTATTTTTTTTGACGACCTTGTCCTGTAAACACTATTTTGGTAGGTAAGCAAATTAGAAATGTAGGGGGGTAATTTACCCATTAGTACTTTAGCAATGAAAATCAGTAAGTGGATTTTCCTTCTGAGGGAGAGGGAGGGCCATTGTACAGTTTCATACAGAATGCAGTGGTGAGTCCCACCTGCTGCACCTGTAATGAAACGCAAGGCTGAGTGGTAAAGTACATCTAGTTTTTTCAATAAAAATGAAGTAGAGTGCATATAAATGATGTCCCCATAATCCAACACAGATAAGAATGTGCTCTGCACCAACCTTTTCCTTGCTGAATAAGGAAAGCACTTCTTAAATCTAAAATAAAAACCTAACTTAGGTCTTAGTTTTTTTAAAAGACTATCAATATGAACCCCAAAAGACATTTTTTCATCCAACCAAATACCTAGGTATTTGTAGGAAATTACTCTCTCTATTGGCGTACCACTAGTAAAATCTATAGGAGAAAGTAAACGTGTAAAAAACATTGATTTTTTTTTTAGCATTTAATACCAACTTTAATTCTACCAGAGATTTTTGTACCTGACTAAAAGCTGACTGCAAACGATGAATTGCTTCCTTCAATGACGTAGCCGAGGTGTACAAAATAGTATCATCTGCATAAAAATGAGCATTTGTTTGATTCAGAGCCACACCTAAATTATTTATGTAAATAGAAAATAAAATCGGACCCAAAACTGATCCTTGAGGGACACCCATTTTTACTTCTAGCACGGATGAGGTACAGTTATCTATTGCCACACACTGAGTTCTACCACTCAGGTAGTTGGAAAACCAATTTAGCACACTGCTATTAAAACCTATGCTTTGCAATCTTTGCAGAAGAAGATGGTGGTCAACGGTATCAAAAGCTTTCGATAAGTCAATGAATAGAGCAGCACAAGACTTTTGTTATCCAAAGCATTAACAATATCATTTGTAACAATAACTGTTGAGTGTAGTGTTAACCATAGACAGTTAAAGAAACTAGCGTCACGTGCAGCGATGTTTCTGTTGCGCATTCTGTCCATGGATGTATTAAGAGAACGATTCTCTCGTCTCCCTCCTTCATTTTACAGTCAAGTGGCGGCTAGAACGGCTCCGGGTGAAAGGTCAATATGGAATGGATTAATCGGAGTTATTTTTTTTAATGCGTTATTTTTTCTCAGATTAATTATAAAATGTTGCCTGGTCTGATGAGTCTCGATTTCTGTTGAGACAGTCAGATGGTAGTCAGAATTTGGCGTAAACAGAATGAAAACATGGATCCGTCACGCCTTGTTACCACTGGGCAGGCTTCAACTTTCAACATTCAACTTTAGAAATGTTGGCCTATATTGATAGGATAGGGTCAAACACAGCATTAGTATTTGGGCTGGAACGATTCCTCGAATACCGGTAACTCGAATAATTTGATTACAAAAAAATCCTCTAAACAAAATTCTTTGCCTCGAAGCTTCGTTAAATCAATGTAACTAACGGTGTACGGCTCACAAGGTAACATAACGTCTGCTGCTCTCGTCCACCACGCTGTTGTACACAACTACAGCACGCTACTCTGCATATAGACATGTTTTACAAACAATTTAAAACGAAAGCTGTTGGTTTGTAGTCTAACTGTTTATTAGTTTGCTACTAATCTTTGGAAACTTAGCTGCTGCTGGAGACAAGGTGAGTGTATATATTAAATACAGCAATGCTACCTCACTGAGAAATAACTAAGAAAGTGCAAATGAGCACATGGTGCACTTTAAAAGAAGAAAAGGTTACACCGGCCATTGTACATCAGTCTCTTTGTGCTGCAGTTTAGCTCGTGTAGATGTCTTTGTTATCTGTGAGCTACATTTATTAATCTGTAGCCACGGAGGATAACGGGTCAGTCCCAGCATGCAGTGGGACGGCAATCTAAACAGATTACTTATCTGCACTACTTTACAAGCCAAGTAGAGGATTTTTTTTAAAGTACACATAATGGTTCAATTAAGCATTATTGAGCAGCCATTATCTATAATCCACCTGTTTTACTAAAGCAAAGTAAAGAGAATGTGAAGCATGCATGGTTTGATTTATGTAACAACTAAATATGAATTAGTTCATGTTGAACCAAGATTACATTTTCAAGAGTGGTTATAACGGTACAATACATAGAACATTTGTGTCATGATCTTGGGTTTTGTTTTATTTTGTAAGTTCTTCTCCTCTTCATCTCTCGTTTTACTTCCTGCCTTGTGTGTTTTCCCGCCTTTGTGATTGTCTGCCCCGCCCTGATGTGTTTTTACCTGTTCCTTGTTACCCCCCTCAATTCCTTACAGTACATGTACAGTATATTAGTCTTGGTGTTCTCCTGTTTCAGTAGCTATGTTTCCATCCACACTTTTTTATCTGAATTAAGGGATATCGAATGAAAAATGCCTTCTGAAAACAGTAAAATTTGACTGAATTTCATGAATATTGACTCAAATGAAATACGTTCGGTCTCATCGGATTTTATCTCAATCTATATATATGGCTTATGCGATAAACGCTGATGGAAACGTTATTTGCTGAATAAATAATGAATTGCGATTAAGTTTTAGGTCATTTTATGGTTGCAACCCGCCACAAAACGAAGAAGAAGAAGTTTTAGGTAATTTGCACACATGGCAGATGTCAACAAAGACAGATGTAAGTGGACGAACGAGGAGACGAGAGACTTTTTGAATTTAATTTACGAGAAAAATATAACGGCTATTTTAGATAGCAAAAATCTAAGAAATGCCATAATTTATCAGGAACTCGTGAAGGAAATGGCCAACAAAAGTTTAAGGATTAAGTGTACCATCTACCAAGGTAAACAGACGCACCTGTACAGGTCAGAAGTGGTGAAGACTGCCGCGTCATGCGCACTACCGGGAGTGGCGACACAAATGTCCCTTATGATGCAGCGATTGTCTACCACAGCCTGTAGTACGATTGATGGCCAGCCCTTTCTGTTGACAAAATCCCTGTAGCCTTCAGCAGGGGGTCTAATCGGGACGTGAGTACCGTCTATGGCGCCATACACCTGTGGCACAAGGTGCGCTCTGGAGTTACGCAGCAAGATATCATTCGCCTCAACCACTCCAGGTAGTATATATACCTTTGCATGATCCTTGTTCATATGGCACTGCACACGGTGTAAACACACCGGTGCACGGTGGTTTTGCTGACTCCAAACGTTTCGCCTACCACTCTGTACTCTGCGCATGTAGCCAGTTTGTAGAGCGCAATGGCGATACGCTTCTCGGTTGGAACCGGAGGGTGATAGCTTGGGACAACTGGGGAAAGTTAATTAAGTTAATTAAATTGAAAGGGACGGGCCAATTAAATTACACAACAGGTTGTCTTGGTCATCCGAAAATGCTCCAACCAAAGGGTTTCCGTGAAGTGTCTCTGAACCACGATCTCCCAGAACGGTTTGGAGCGCTGTCGTTCCCACACCACAGGCCGCCTCCATTGTCGTCGGGCATTTACATGCATGTGCATCATCATAGCAATGTGTTGATAGCGTTGTTGTTTTCTAATTATAGCTTGATACGTCGCTATCAGCCATACACTTAGCTGTTACGAACACTGGTCATAGGATTAAGTAATGCCGATGTGGTTCCGTGCTATTTTTGGGAGTGTTATTCAGCGATCACCCTGACACACACCACCCGCGGCTCCGAGAGACACACACACACACAGACTCGCTGGGCGGAGTTGCCATTGCAGTCAGAGCGCAGCCCCCCCGCTCAAGAAGAGCATAATGATGACAGATATGTTTTATACGTAGTTGAATATTAATTCGTGTTAACGTTTATCATGTACCAGACATAAGTGCACGTGGTTCCGTGGTATGTTTGGGAGTTTCAGCGACCACCTGAGGTTTGGACGCGGATGTGTGTGTAGAGACACACACGCGCGTCGGACATAAGTGCAACGTGTCCTCACTTGTGTTTAGAGCCGTTTGCTGACGTTATCATTATCAATCCAGTTCAATGGTGGTTGACTTTTTCAGTCAGCATCAGCTACCAAACAGAAGTTTGCGCGTGCGTGCATGTGTGCGTGTCTGTCTCACTCAGTCGGACACACGCATCACAGCAATAATATGAGAGTGCTGCACCACCTGAAGGAGAGCTTTTAAAACTTTGAGATATGTTTTATATGTGGTTTAATATTTCTACCTTTTAACGTTGATGCAGTTTAGAACAGAAACTTGAACAATTTGTTGCTTAATGTGCTTCTGACATCACATTATTTTCCTCAGCTGATTTATGTTCTGTGGTTGACAAATCTGGCAGCTTCTTTAACATTTTCGTTTAGACCTACTAGTGTGTAGTCCTTGCATATTAGCCTTAGACCTGCTCATTTTATTTTATGTTTTATTTTATTTGAGGGAGCAAAAGCAGTATTGGCTCCAAATATCGGCTCAAGAAAATCGGCAGCCCGTATCGGACATCGGCTGAGGCTGATGTAAAAAAACAATCGGTATTGGCATCGGCACTAAAAAATCTGTATCGGTCGATCCCAAGACCTGACATATACTTAGACTGCTTTTACCCTATAAACCTTCAACAATTAATGTTAAAGGTCTCTTCAGCTAAGCCATCTACCTGTCTCTTAGACCCCATCCCAACAAGGCTACTTAAAGAAGCGCTACCACTGGTTAACATTTCATTATTCGATATGATTAATATGTCCTTATTAACAGGTTATGTACCACAGTCATTTAAAGTAGCTGTGATTAAACCTATTCTGAAAAAAAACACCCTCGATCCTGAGGTCTTAGCCAACTATAGACCTATATCTAATCTTCCCTTCCTCTCCAAAATCCTTGAGAAGGTAGTTGCTAATCAGTTATGTGATTTCCTACATAGCAATAGTTTATTTGAGGACTTTCAGTCAGGATTTAGAATGCAGTCCATGCATTTGTTACTTCCAGGCTGGATTATTTTAATTCCTTATTATCAGGATGCTCAAATAAGTCACTTAAGACTCTCCAGCTGATCCAGAATGCTGCAGCACGTGTTCTGACAAGAACTAAGAAAAGAGACCATATTTCTCCTGTATTAGCTTCTCTGCATTGGCTTCCTGTAAAATTCAGGATTGAATTTAAAATCCTTCTTCTGACCTACAAAACTCTAAATGGTCAAGCACCATCATATCTTGAAGAGCTCATAGTACCTTACTGTCCCACTAGAGCACTGCGCTCCCAGAATGCAGAGTTACTTGTGGTTCCTAGAGTCTCTAAAAGTAGAATGGGAGCCAGAGCCTTCAGCTATCAGGCTCCACTCCTGTGGAACCAGCTCCCAGTCTGGGTCCGGGAGGCAGATACTGTCACCACATTTAAGACTAAACTTAAGACTCTCCTCTTTGATAAAGCTTACAGTTAGGGAGTGAGGAGTTGCAGCGTCTGCCTCGACCGGCGGGGGAGGGTGTATAGCTGCAGACACGGCACCACTTCTTGTCTCTGCTTCTCTTCATAGTCGTTAGATTCATCTACCATATAATCAATGACATAATCAAAGTAGAGGGAGGCAGGCCAGTACAACCCGATCTGGTTGGGGAGAGTTCTAGCCCGACCAGGCACCTCTCTTTAGCCTGTCTCTCTTAGTTATGCTGTTTTAGTTTTAAACTGCCGGGGGACTTCCTTTGACACACTGAGCTTCTCTCTTCTCTCTCTTCCCATTTGTGTGCATCCATGTCCCAGAAATGCTTGTTACGAACCTAGCTCTGGGGAGTCTATTCCCCGGAGTCCTTATGTTTTTTCTCATCCAGCATGTTTCCTTTGATTAGAGTGGCACCAAGATCATGGATGCAGCTGTCGCCATGGTCCTGCTCCGAGACCGCGCCCTGTTACACCCTGCTACACCCTGCTACACCCTGCTAATCTTTACAGTGCCCTGCAGTGTCCTGCCACACCCTGCTACTCTTTACGGTGCCCTGCAGTATCCTGCTACACCCTGCTACTCTTTACGGTGCCCTGCTACACCCTGCTACACCCTGCTACTCTTTAGAGTGCCCTGCAGTGTCCTGCTACACCCTGCTACTCTTTACGACGCCCTGCAGTGTCCTGCTACACCCTGCTACTCTTTACAGTGCCCTGCAGTGTCCTGCTACACCCTGCTACTCTTTACGGTGCCCTGCTACACCCTGCTACACCCTGCTACTCTTTACAGTGCCCTGCAGTGTCCTGCTACACCCTGCTACTCTTTACGGTGCCCTGCAGTGTCCTGCTACACCCTGCTACTCTTTACGGTGCCCTGCAGTGTCCTGCTACACCCTGCTACTCTTTACGGTGCCTTGCGGTGTCCTGCTACACCCTGCTACACCCTGCTACTCTTTACGGTGCCCTGCAGTGTCCTGCTACACCCTGCTACTCTTTACAGTGCCCTGCAGTGTCCTGCTACACCCTGCTTCTCTTTACGGTGCCCTGCAGTGTCCTGCTACACCCTGCTACTCTTTACGGTGCCCTGCAGTGTCCTGCTACACCCTGCTACACCCTGCTACTCTTTACGGTGCCCTGCAGTGTCCTGCTACACCCTGCTACACCCTGCTACTCTTTACGGTGCCCTGCAGTGTCCTGCTACACCCTGCTACTCTTTACGGTGCCCTGCTACACCCTGCTACACCCTGCTACTCTTTACAGTGCCCTGCAGTGTCCTGCTACACCCTGCTACTCTTTACGGTGCCCTGCAGTGTCCTGCTACACCCTGCTACTCTTTACGGTGCCCTGCAGTGTCCTGCTACACCCTGCTACTCTTTACGGTGCCTTGCAGTGTCCTGCTACACCCTGCTACACCCTGCTACTCTTTACGGTGCCCTGCAGTGTCCTGCTACACCCTGCTACTCTTTACAGTGCCCTGCAGTGTCCTGCTACACCCTGCTTCTCTTTACGGTGCCCTGCAGTGTCCTGCTACACCCTGCTACTCTTTACGGTGCCCTGCAGTGTCCTGCTACACCCTGCTACACCCTGCTACTCTTTACGGTGCCCTGCAGTGTCCTGCTACACCCTGCTACACCCTGCTACTCTTTACGGTGCCCTGCTACACCCTGCTACACCCTGCTACTCTTTACAGTGCCCTGCAGTGTCCTGCTACACCCTGCTACTCTTTACGATGCTCTGCAGTGTCCTGCTACACCCTGCTACACCCTGCTACTCTTTACGGTGCCCTGCAGTGTCCTGCTACTCTTTACGGTGCCTTGCAGTGTCCTGCTACACCCTGCTACTCTTTACGGTGCCCTGCAGTGTCCTGCTACACCCTGCTACTCTTTACGGTGCCCTGCAGTGTCCTGCTACACCCTGCTACACCCTGCTACTCTTTACGGTGCCCTGCAGTGTCCTGCTACACCCTGCTACACCCTGCTACTCTTTACGGTGCCCTGCAGTGTCCTGCTACACCCTGCTACACCCTGCTACTCTTTACGGTGCCCTGCTACACCCTGCTACTCTTTACAGTGCCCTGCAGTGTCCTGCTACACCCTGCTACTCTTTACGATGCCCTGCAGTGTCCTGCTACACCCTGCTACACCCTGCTACTCTTTACGGTGCCCTGCAGTGTCCTGCTACTCTTTACGGTGCCTTGCAGTGTCCTGCTACACCCTGCTACACCCTGCTACTTTTTACGGTGTCCTGCAGTGTCCTGCTACACCCTGCTACTCTTTACAGTGCCCTGCAGTGTCCTGCTACACCCTGCTTCTCTTTACGGTGCCCTTCAGTGTCCTGCTACACCCTGCTACACCCTGCTACTCTTTACGGTGCCCTGCAGTGTCCTGCTACACCCTGCTACACCCTGCTACTCTTTACGGTGCCCTGGAGTGTCCTGCTACACCCTGCTACTCTTTACGGTGTCGTGCAGTGTCCTGCTACACCCTGCTACTCTTTACGGTGCCCTGCTACACCCTGCTACTCTTTACGGTGTCCTGCAGTGTCCTGCTACACCCTGCTACTCTTTACGGTGCCCTGCAGTGTCCTGCTACACCCTTCTACTCTTTACAGTGCCCTGCAGTGTCCTGCTGCGTCCTGCTGCACCCTGCTACTCTATACGGTGCCCTGCTACACCCTGCTACTCTTTACGGTGCCCTGCAGTGTCCTGCTGCGTCCTGCTGCACCCTGCTACTCTTTACGGTGCCCTGCAGTGTCCTGCTACACCCTGCTACTCTTTACGGTGCCCTGCTACACCCTGCTACTCTTTGCGGTGCCCTGCAGTGTCCTGCTGTGTCCTGCTGCACCCTGCTACTGTTTACGGTGCCCTGCTACACCCTGCTACTCTTTACGGTGCCCTGCAGTGTCCTGCTACACCCTGCTACTCTTTACGGTGCCCTGCTACACCCTGCTACACCCTGCTACTCTTTACAGTGCCCTGCAGTGTCCTGCTACACCCTGCTACTCTTTACGGTGCCCTGCAGTGTCCTGCTACACCCTGCTACTCTTTACGGTGCCTTGCAGTGTCCTGCTACACCCTGCTACACCCTGCTACTCTTTACGGTGCCCTGCAGTGTCCTGCTACACCCTGCTACTCTTTACAGTGCCCTGCAGTGTCCTGCTACACCCTGCTTCTCTTTACGGTGCCCTGCAGTGTCCTGCTACACCCTGCTACTCTTTACGGTGCCCTGCAGTGTCCTGCTACACCCTGCTACACCCTGCTACTCTTTACGGTGCTCTGCAGTGTCCTGCTACACCCTGCTACACCCTGCTACTCTTTACGGTGCCCTGCTACACCCTGCTACACCCTGCTACTCTTTACAGTGCCCTGCAGTGTCCTGCTACACCCTGCTACTCTTTACGATGCCCTGCAGTGTCCTGCTACACCCTGCTACACCCTGCTACTCTTTACGGTGCCCTGCAGTGTCCTGCTACTCTTTACGGTGCCTTGCAGTGTCCTGCTACACCCTGCTACTTTTTACGGTGTCCTGCAGTGTCCTGCTACACCCTGCTACTCTTTACAGTGCCCTGCAGTGTCCTGCTACACCCTGCTTCTCTTTACGGTGCCCTTCAGTGTCCTGCTACACCCTGCTACTCTTTACGGTGCCCTGCAGTGTCCTGCTACACCCTGCTACTCTTTACGGTGCCCTGCAGTGTCCTGCTACACCCTGCTACACCCTGCTACTCTTTACGGTGCCCTGCAGTGTCCTGCTACACCCTGCTACTCTTTACGGTGTCCTGCAGTGTCCTGCTACACCCTGCTACTCTTTACGGTGCCCTGCTACACCCTGCTACTCTTTACGGTGTCCTGCAGTGTCCTGCTACACCCTGCTACTCTTTACGGTGCCCTGCAGTGTCCTGCTGTGTCCTGCTACACCCTTCTACTCTTTACAGTGCCCTGCAGTGTCCTGCTGCGTCCTGCTACACCCTTCTACTCTTTACAGTGCCCTGCAGTGTCCTGCTGCGTCCTGCTGCACCCTGCTACTCTATACGGTGCCCTGCTACACCCTGCTACTCTTTACGGTGCCCTGCAGTGTCCTGCTGCGTCCTGCTGCACCCTGCTACTCTTTACGGTGCCCTGCAGTGTCCTGCTACACACTGCAACTCTTTACGGTGCCCTGCTACACCCTGCTACTCTTTGCGGTGCCCTGCAGTGTCCTGCTGTGTCCTGCTGCACCCTGCTACTGTTTACGGTGCCCTGCTACACCCTGCTACTCTTTACGGTGCCCTGCAGTGTCCTGCTGCGTCCTGCTGCACCCTGCTACTCTTTACGGTGCCCTGCAGTGTCCTGCTACACCCTGCTACTCTTTACGGTGCCCTGCTACACCCTGCTACTCTTTGCGGTGCCCTGCAGTGTCCTGCTGTGTCCTGCTGCACCCTGCTACTGTTTACGGTGCCCTGCTACACCCTGCTACTCTTTACGGTGCCCTGCTACACCGTGCTACACCCTGCTACTCTTTACAGTGCCCTGCAGTGTCCTGCTGCGTCCTGCTACACCCTGCTACTCTTTACGGTGCCCTGCCGTGTCCTGCTGCGTCCTGCTGCACCCTGCTACGTCCAGCTATGCTCTGCTGTGCCATGCTACATCCAATAATGCCCTGCAGTCCTCTGATATGACATGAACTGCTACAACTACTTTTTCTAGTCACTGATCCATTATCTTTATTGTGACTGTTATTACCACTGTTCATCACACCCCCAACCGGCTCCGTCAGACACCACCTACCAAGAGCCTGGGTCTGCCGAGGTTTCTTCCTAAAAGGGAGTTTTTCCTCGCCACTGTCGCACTAAATGTTTGCTCTTGGGGGAATTACTAGAATTGTTGGGTCTTTGTAAATTATAGAGTGTGGTCTAGATCTACTCTATTTGTAAAGTGTCTCCAGATAACTCTTGTTATGATTTGATACTATAAATAAAATTTAATTATTACAACTTGTGCAATATTGATCATTTGTTGGTAAATGGCACGATCCATTTTGTCTAGCAAAACTTTGTTCGCAAATGAATGTTGTGCGATTCAGTGCAAAAATTAATGGAAACACCTTAAAATGTCTCAAATCAATTTGATATACCAATTTGATCAAAAAAAAGCATGTGACGTCATTACGCAGCAGGTTTTTATTCGCTTTAAAGCCGTTGGATGGACCAGCTTTATTTGCATGAGCTTTTTACCGAACTTCAGATAATTCGATTGACAAGTGGATGGAAACTTAGTGTTGGATTATCTGCATTTGTTGTCTCCCAGTGTTACTTTTCTGAGTGGTTACTTCTCCAGTGTTTAGTATTTCTTGTCTTTTTGTATTCAGCTTTTGTTGTTTATGCTCTCTTTATTTTTTCAACCTGCCTGACTGGTTTCCTTCATTTAGGTCCTCTTTTAAACTCTTCAGCGTGACAATTAGTACACATATATTGTGTGTGTGTGTGTGTGTGTGTGTGTGTGTGTGTGTGTGTGTCCATACCTTGGGCATACCAGAGGGGTCAAAGCGGAGAACCCTCTGATTGCAGCAGGGGTAGATTCCTGCACCATGCCAGCCTTTCTCAATACCCATGCCAGGGTACAGCACACTGTCTGGGTGGTACTTGCAATGGGTTAGCTCTGCACACACAAACACCTGCACACACACACACACACACACACACACACACACACACACACACACACACACACACACACACACACACACACACACACAGAAACTCTTAATGTGGGGGTAAAAATACTTACAAGTGCTCAGGTTTATAGTATCAACATTACTACTACTAAATACATAACCTTACATGAATACACAAACACACACCTGTTGGCATCGGAAGCAAGTGAGGTAGTTGATGGTACCCCAGATTCTCCAGTAGACCAGGACCCAGGACTTGAGTTCCTCATACAGACCCGTGATGTATTCATGCACATCCCAGCTCTTCTGTCTGCGCGCACACACGCACACACACACACACACACACACACACACACACACACACACACACACACACACACACACACACCAAGAGTTTAGCCCTTAAAAGGTAGGCTAAATGGTATATTTCTGACAGCTAAACAAATACAGGAACAACAGGTACAGGTACGTGAATCTTTACACATGTGTGGGAACTATAATACCTAGTGTGTGTATAAATGATGTCTCCGCGAGCATCTATGTTGATTTTCCCTGGAACACAAGAAATCTTTCTCTCTGTGTCTTTGGTCAGCAGCTTATGGCACAGACCACACCTGGGATTAAACATACATTATGACAAATAGTGAGACTGACACCAATAGGAGAACAAATATCAAGGTAAGAGAACAATTGCAACTAATGTTTATGAACTCACACACGCTGTTGCTAAGCAGTGAGGTAGGTACTGTAACTGCTTGGAGAAACTCAGAGGCTCTAGCTGCTGCTACTCACCTGTAGAGAGTCGAGGCGTTTCCTGGTGAATCTCTGCTCTGGTAGTTGGGATCGAAGAGACGCTCAATTTTCTTCTGAAACAATTTGCTTTGAGGGAGAAATAAAATTAAAAAAGAGATTTCTAGCATTGCTTTTGCAATTTGATGTTATGACCTATTATCATAGACTTCATCTCCATCTCTATAACAAGATTCATCACATTCACCTCACCTCACATTCATCGAAGATGCTTTGAGTAAAAAACGACTTGTAATAAAAAATCCAAACACCAATATTGTTCATCTCGTTACCTTTTGAACTTGTCTTTTTTGTCCCTGATGTCGTCGGCCTCATTGTGGTTGAAGAGTTCGGCGATGCGCGTCGCTAAGTTGCTGTTGATGCAGTTCATGTTGCAAGGCGTAGCCACGATGACGCTCATGTGTTTGTGGCAGTACTGGATGCACTCCTCCACCTGAACATGGACAGACATAATACCACTCTTATAAGACCTTTCACAGCAACAGTACATTAAATGTCAACGATCTTACATAAATAGTAATCAAATACTACTTTATCAGACACAGCAATATACTACTTTATATTGCTACAGTGTTAGCTCTTCTTTAAGAGCAGCAAGTAAGTACAGCAGTGATAAACATTTCCTGCAAACTGTCTAAATAACTCTTGAAGGCAAAAGAACATCTACACCTTTAACATTCATGCAACATCAACTTAACAATGGCCAAAGGTCACAATCTATGTATGGGCCTCTTGTTTTTCCTGGACTAGGAGAGAGTAGAAATTATCAGTTCTGTGGCCGGGTTAGCTCAGTTGGTAGAGCAGGCGCACATATATAGAGGATCACTCCTTGACGCAGCGGCCGCAGGTTTGACTCCGACCTGCGGCCCTTTGCTGCATGTCATTCCCCCCTCTCTCTCCCCTTTCATGTATTCATCTGTCCTATTGAAATAAAGGCCTAAAATGCCCAAAAAAATAATCTTTAAAAAAATAAATAAATAAAAGATCAGTTCTAAAACACATTTTCAAGCTGCTGGTAGATATTATTGGAAATACGCTGTTGCCAGGCTACATAACAATAGTTTTTTTACATTTGAAAAACAAAAGGCCACACATCACCACACATGGCGTCGCACGTCACAACACTTACTAACGTATCCATCTTCAAGAACTCGGAGGAGATCAGGATTGAGATCACATTGCTGGGCTCTGTAACCGACAAACACCACATGACCAACCAAGCAAACCACAACCAGCAAACAACACAGAACACACAGCCAGTGAAACACCAAACACACACCACGTTTAGTCACCAATAAATCAAGCAACATCTACGGATTTACACAAACAGGTTAAGTTACAGCTCAGGCATTCCTATGTGTAAGAATGTGATATTTATTATTATTGATTTGTTAACAGTTTGCCCAGAAATTTACCGAGGCGGGGTTTGTCCTTGTTTCCCTCCCCTGCAGAGTTCCTCCTGACGTAGTTCATGAGCCAGTCGAAGATCTGTACGTCACAGTGAACGGAGATGTCCACCTCCTCCCACCTCTGTGGGTCCACAGACAAATACTCGGCGAAGTAATGCATCTCTTTAACTAGAAGATCTCGGGGACATGTGAAGTCCTGCTTCAGATTCTTGGTCTCGTCACACACATGGATGACCATGTTGGGACTGTAGGGAACATTTGGAGAAAAAAAAATACTTACCTGACAGTAAAACTCACTGCTAAATATTTTATAGCTGCCTTTAAAGTCCACAGGGTGTGAGTGATTCCTACTGAAAGGATTTTAAAGTGCTCATATTATGCTTTTTGGCTTTCCCCCTTTCCTCATATTGTGTTATATATCTTTTTGTGCACGTTATACATTTACAAAGTGAAAAAGCCCAAAGTCCCCCCCAAAGGGACTTACCATCTCCAACAGAAAACTCTGTTCACAAACTGCTCCACACAGCTCTGTTGTAGTCCAGCCTTTACTTCAGAGACACACGTGGTCACTTTGGAACACACGTTATAATGCTCGCCTAGCTGCTAGCATGGCACCCCCTCATACTCTGCTTCTGACTGGCTAGTAGTCCTTACCTAGGTACTGTCAGTCTCCAAGTACGCTAAAGTCCTCCAAGTACGCTAAAGTTAACCATGGCGTTCCACAAGGCTCAGTGCTTGGACCAATTCTATTCTCCTTATATATGCTTCCTCTAGGCAATATTATTACGAAAAACTCCATTAACTTTCACTGTTATGCAGATGACACCCAATTATACTTATCAATCAAACCAGATGAAATCAGTCAGTTAGCTAAACTTCAAGCATGCATCAAAGATATAAAAGCATGGATGACCCACAACTTTCTGATGCTACACTCAAGCAAAACTGAGGTGATTGTGCTGGGATCTAAACAACTTCGAAACTTACTATCTAAAGATATAGTTACCTTGGATAGTATTGCCCTGGCCTCCAGCACTACTGTCAGAAATCTAGGGTTATTTTTTATCAGGATATATCCTTTAATGCCCACTTAAAACAAACCTCAAGAACAGCCTATTTTCATCTTCGTAACATTGCCAAAATAAGGAACATCCTGTCTCAGAACGATGCTGAAAAACTAGTCCATGCATTTGTTACTTCCAGGCCGGACTATTGTAATTCCTTACTATCAGGAAGCTCAAACAAGTCACTTAAGACTTTCCAGCTGATCCAGAACGCTGCAGCTCGTGTTCTGACAAGAACTAAGAAAAGAGATCATATATCTCCTGTATTAGCTTCTCTGCATTGGCTCCCGGTAAAATCCAGGATTGAATTTAAAATCCTCCTCCTGACCTACAAAGCTCTAAATGGTCAAGCACCATCATATCTTGAAGAGCTCATAGTACCTTACTGTCCCACTAGAGCACTGCGCTCCCAGAATGCCGAGTTACTTGTGGTTCCTAGAGTCTCTAAAAGTAGAATGGGAGCCAGAGCCTTTAGCTATCAGGCTCCTCTCCTGTGGAACCAGCTCCCAGTCTGGGTCCGGGAGGCCGACACCATCACCACATTTAAGAGTAAACTTAAGACTCTCCTCTTTGATAAAGCTTATAGTTAGGGAGTGAGGAGTTGCAGCATCTGCCTAGCCCGGCCCACCTGCTTCTCTGTCCCAGAAATGCTTGTTACTAACCTAGCTCTGGGAACTTGCTCCCTGGAGTCTTTCTGTTTCTTTTTCACCCAGGATGAAATCCTGGGATTAGGATGGCACCAAAATCATGGTTCCAGCTGTTGCTGTGGTTCTGCTGAAATTCCCTGCTATGCCGTGCTGCTCCCTGCGCTACTACAACCACTATTTCTAGCCACCGTTTATTAACTATACTGTGATGCACCCCAACGGCACGTCAGACACCACCTACCAAGAGCCTGGGTCTGTCCCAGGTTTTTTCCTCACCACTGTTGCACTAGTGCTTGCTCTTGGGGGGATTTGTTGTTTTTTTTGTAAATTATAGAGTGTGGTCTAGACCTACTCTATCTGTAAAGTGTCTTGAGATAACTTGTTATGATTTGATACTATAAATAAAATTGAATTGAATTGTCAGGACACGCCCTCATACTCTGCTTCTGACTGGCTAGTAGTCCTTACCTAGGTACTGTCAGGACACGCCCTCATACTCTGCTTCTGACTGGCTAGTAGTCCTTACCTAGGTACTGTCAGGACACGCCCTCATACTCTGCTTCTGACTGGCTAGTAGTCCTTACCTAGGTACTGTCAGGACACGCCCTCATACTCTGCTTCTGACTGGCTAGTAGTCCTTACCTAGGTACTGTCAGGGCACGCCCTCATACTCTGCTTCTGACTGGCTAGTAGTCCTTACCTAGGTACTGTCAGGACACGCCCTCATACTCTGCTTCTGACTGGCTAGTAGTCCTTACCTAGGTACTGTCAGGACACGCCCTCATACTCTGCTTCTGACTGGCTAGTAGTCCTTACCTAGCTACTGTCAGGACACGCCCTCATACTCTGCTTCTGACTGGCTAGTAGTCCTTACCGAGCTACTGAGCATGTGCGACTCCCAACAAAGATGGAACAGAAGTGAGATGTCTCACTCTGTAACTAAAACAGAGAGCTCAACACACAGGGCGAAAAGAGGTGCTGCAGCAATGTGCAATACAAGAAATACATCAGTCCCTCCAGAAAAACGTGATTATGCGATCGCATAATTCAATGCATGATTTCATAATCCCCGCATTTTCGTTGCAAATAAGTCACATATATCTTATCAGATAGATGAAAAATGTTGCGTTTACTTCACACAAGAGCAGTCATTTTCCCCTGTTGCCATGGGAACGTTATGAAGTGATGTAATTTCGCCTAGTGAGAACACGGTTTTGGGGGAATCACTTTGTTTTCTCTTTTTCTTCAAACCGCTGTTTTTGCAAGTTCCCACAATTTCATCGCATAAAATTGCATAAATATCATTGCATTTTTTAATAAAAATGCCGCATAATCAAGAACTTTTGCCCGCAACAATCACAAAAAAACTCTGCGTTTTTCAGGAAGGACTGATATATGGTGTTTTCTGAAAATTAAACCATGTAAACCTATTCTGACATAACCTCTAAATACAATTATGAACCTGAAAATGAGCATAATATAAGCGATTTAATATGAGGTGGAGTATCATTTAAAGCTTTTAAACGTGTGTGTAAGAAATCAATGTGAATTTTTGTTAACTTGGGTTTACTGCTATTGGAATCAGCACTTTGTAAATACTGAGGATGAGTTCTTAATACTTACTCTCGGGGCTTCTGAGGTTTGTCATCCTCCTCTGCCGAGACCCTTCTCTCTTTCTTCTCAGCAGCACCAGCCCTTCCTGTGGCCGTCGATTTGGAGCCTGATGACAGCAGCAGAAATAAATGTAAATATACTTTAAATCCAGTTATCAAACAGTAACCATCAATACAACAGCTACACTTTCTTTTTTTTTGGCACTGACAAATATATTTTAAGCATCGTACTGCTCTAAAATATTGGCTTGTTCCAGCAGTCCATGTTTGCTAGCCTGAGAACATTTTATTAACAAAGTTAGCTGCGACTTAACTGATTATATCTTGTAAAGAAAAAGGCATAGTCAAAATGTTTAAATTAAATTAAAAGCTTTTAGTAAATTAAAATATAAATGCATTTTAGATGGCGCTCATGTGTTTGTGGCAGTACTGGATGCACTCCTCCACCTGAACATGGAAAAACATATGCTGCTCTTAGAAGACTTTTCACAGCAACAGTACATTAAATGTCAATGATCCTACAACAATACTAATCAAACAAAACTGTATTATTGCTACAGTGTTGGCTCTTCTCACATAGCAGCAAGTAAGTACAGCAGTGAATAAAACTTAAATGTGAGGGGAAATTCCTGTGAGAAAAAAAAAAGCTGTAACAATTTTTTTTTTTTTAAGATTACTTTTTTGGGAATTTTTTCAGGCCTTTATTTGTATAGGACAGACTCGAAAGGGGAGAGAGAGGGGGGGAATGACATGCAGCAAAGGGCCGCAGGTCAGAGTCAAACCCGCGGCCGCTGCGTCGAGGAGGAAACCTCTGTATATGGTGAGCTACCCAGGCGCCCAGTAACAAGTTCATTTTAAGACATTTTTAATACTACACAGAATGAAATTTAAAGCTGCAGTAAGTAACTTTTATAAGAAATAAGTTTTTGTCATATTTGCTAAAACTTTCTATCCTGGTTGACCCCAGACCCTTCTCAAGTGTAACTGAGAGTGAGTCTGAGGAAGCTTCATTCACAGCCCATTTCCAAAGGGGGCGTCACCAACAGACGCCACTCAAATGCCTCTGGCAGCAATTGGATAGTCTTTCAACCAATCAGACCAATGATCCGGGTGACGTAGCAGCGACAGCGACATCGGCATCGTGTAAAGCCCGCCTCAACGGTTGTGATTGGTGTAAAGGCAACGGTTGTGATTGGTGCCTCAATTTGGAGAAATTGGAAATGGGCTTGACTGACTTGCAGAGCAAATCTCAAATTTGCAGGAAGTTTGTCAGGGTTTTCCCAGTCTAAAAACTGTCACTATATCCTGACAGTACTAGTTGAGACAAATCAATGGAAGAAATCATGTTCCTCTGCCTCCCCATAGTGCTCATAATGGCATTTGCAAGATTTCACCGTGAAGGAAAACAACCAATCAGAGTTGAGGAGTCTCTCACACAGTGTCAATCAGGTCAGATTTGAGTGTACTGTTTAGCTGTAAAATGAGAACGTTTGTGACCCCGACCCCCATGTTGAAAACAGTCGAGCCAAAACCAATCACCGCTCACTGGCTAGAGCAAACTCTTACAGCTAAACAGTACACTAAAATATCTGTTATCTGTACTACTCAGAATGGCACTAACTGACTTGTAACTTTGCTGCTGCTCTGGCTGCTTCCTGTCTCCACCACCTCTCCAGTGTCCAACAGCGTGGTCAGGCCGTCTGAAGGGGAGGGGTTTCCTTCTGTCAGGGCATTGCATTGGTTGTCCACATGAGGAAAACCCCCTGTGCTTTTCAGCTCCTCAAATCGACGGGCACACTGGAAGACCACATTAGTGCCACAGTATTATTTATTATCAACAAGCCAGGCCTAATGCTACTAAACCATGCAATGACTGATGGATGGGATTGGGCAAATAGAGCGGTGGATGGATGGATGGAAGCAATCATAGTTACCCAGAATTCCAGTTACCTCCTTGGGAGTGAATCCTGGAACTAGCTTTGCTACATTGTCCCAGTTTATGGGCTGGGGCACTCCCCACAGAGAGCCCAGCACCATGTCCAAAACCAAGACGTTGTTGTCATAGGGAAAGTTGTTGTTGTCCGAGCAGAAGCGGCTCATTTCTACAGAGGCACAGAGATGAGAAACAAAAGGCAGAAAGTTAACAATGAATGCCTTCATGTGCTGCACATCTGCTGGATCATGATATCCAAATTAGAGCTAACATTTTTGGTCAGTCAACAGAAAATGAATTGGCAACTATTTTAATGATCGTTTGAGTCTTTCTTACATGATAGTAAACTGAATATTTCTGGGGTTTGGACTGTTGGTCGAGCAAAAGAAATGGGTTTAACGAAATTTTGATTGGCAATTTTTTAACCATTTTATAGGCCCAGCGGTAAGAAAATAATCACCACATCAATAATAAAAATGAATAGTTAGTCGCAGCCCCAATCTAAATTATGAATAACTTTATCATCTTAGATGAAATCGGTATGACAGCATCCATACACAAAATGTGTGAGGTATAGCATGAAATATGAGGTATTGCAGCAATACTGATTAATAAATAGCGTCCAGCTAGTCACAGCTGAGAATGTAGCTAGTAGAGGGTAATCACTCTTCAGTCTAGCCACTTTTTATAAACGTTAGCCATATACATTATAACATTATCCTTCAAATTCACATACTTTTTTTCAAAAAATCTAAATAAGTAACGTTAGTCAGTCTAAATTGTATATGAATAGACTTGTAAAGGATTGTGTTTGGTGAATGACGTCTGCGTCATTTACTAGAAAGCAAAGTTTCTATAATTGTCTGCCACATAAACACACCACAGGTCATAACACCTGGAGGAAATGCAGAGCTTTACAGCTGACATAATGTTAAGGTCGAGGATTTGTTCATTTTACATCCATTTGTTGATACCGGCTTATGTTATAAATCCATGGTAGACCATAGAGAAACTTAGTAGTGGCAGTAGAGTAGTGATGCTAGCGCAGGCCGAGTCACTCTGTCCTCCTCCTGCTGCATCAACATCGGATGCTTTTAGGTCAGATTATATTCAGATGGTTCTGTACACATAATTCAAACAGTAAGAATAATGAGATATCATTCATTGACATACTTCTCTGGTGTCGGAGTTGTTCCTCCCCGTCGTCTCGTACAGTCAACCAAGCTGGTGCTTGTGGTTTTATGTCATTGTGTCGGGAAGATGCTGATGCTGATGCTGCGGTGCTCCTACCGGCTAACTGCAGCTATTGCTAATGCTAACTAGCTATGAGAGACAGGATCTGCTGCCTTCAGGTACTTCAGGAACTCCTATTGAACAACTCGACACGACACCAGTGTGCTTACTTTTATCGAAGTAGGCAAGTCTCGCTTTGTCCTCTGAGTGAAGTAGCTCACGTTATGCGGTCAAGCCTTTAGCAATTAAAGACAAAGTAGACCATGAGTTTTGTCAAAGTAGGCCTAGTATGTCCAAGGTCAATAATACCTTTAAGCCCAACTGCACCTACAACTAACCTACAGTCCCTGACGGCATCATTAGCTTCAAGCTGCAAGCATATCAGCTAGCTAGCTAACGTTAAGTGGCTACTATCATCTTCGTTTGTAAACTTTCAAGCTCAGTAGCACAGAAAACTGATATCGACAGGCTTCGCTGTCAAAATGCAAACTCAGCGGACAGGTCCTAAAATGATTTGGAGAAATAAAAACTCTTGTTAAATTCCGTCGGTATCTGCTGACTCGTCCCAGTTGTCGCACTGCAGCAGGTTAGGCGTCCTGTTGCTTAGAGACAGCGGCTGAAATGTTTCTGCCGTCAGTCCTAGCTACTTTCTTATAAAACTAAATAAAGTGACCTGAAAAAAATAAAATACTAAAAATGATATAACCCCATTAAAACCTAAAACTAAAGTAAATAAGCTCTCTTGGCCTTAAGTTTTGCTCGTAACTTCTGAGATGTTACTGATGTGAAAAGCCTGCTCCTACTCATTAACCCGATTTTAGACCTTTTTCACAGCAGACATGTTGACATGTCATAGTAGGAACAGCCAGAGTGATAGGAAAGACACTCTCACTATCTCTATGGCTCTGGGAACAGCGGTCAGGGTACTAAAGTATAATCCGTTTTTTGTTTTAAACCAAAAACGAAAAAACGAAAAAACGGGTCGATATTTCGTTTTTCGTTTCAAACCAAAAACGAAAAAACGGAAATATGAGCTCCGTTTTCCCGTTTTTTCAATGTCCATGCAATTTGAAAATTAAGTGGAAAATTGCTCGTTTTTCAAATGTTGTTATTTTGTTTTTCATCTTTCCGTTTCAACCCAACAACGAGAATACGGGCTCATTTTTTGTAATGTGCATAATCACTGAAAATCCGACGGAACACAAGTCTCGTTCTTGTTTTGTATGGGCTTATGTGTTGAAGATCGAAAGTCGCTCATATCAACGCGGCGCTGGACCGGAAGTAACATTAACGTGTCAAAATAAAAGTACAAGAACTGTAATAACTGCCAGAGGAACGAGATACTTTAACTTTTGCCTGTAGCTTGTCAGATTAGGCTAAAATCAATTATTTAGGGTTATATAAAGTATTTAATTGAGTAACATTAATTAATAGCCACAAAGGGATTACGAATGGATATTGTTTTAAAATAGAAATAGGATTATAATAATTTTTAAATCACATTTTAAATAATATCTGCATTCCCCTAGCATTATGTGTGGCATTATTGACTACTTTTACTCTAATCTTACACCAGCCAGTAAAAAAAAGGCAAAAAATATAAGGGCTTTTTTAAATTGCTCTGCAGAATATTGTATGTGACATGTTTGACCACATCAGCTGCCATTGAACATGTCAATGTGATGAAGAACATAAATTAACAATGTAAAGTGTACTGGAGACTCTGCCATTCTGGTCTGGTCTCCTCAGGCCCTGCAGACTGGACCAGAGTTCATGGTGAGCATGGTAGACCTCCTCACTGCTGGACCTGGGCCTGGATCAGCCAGCTTGTTAGATGTTCACTGCTCATACTAAGCCCTTGAAACACTAGTTGACCAATATTGGATAATACAATATAATACATAATGGATATTGTGTGGTTGAATTACAATAAGGAATGGTCAATGGTAAGCACTGTGGCCTCACAGCAATAAAGTACCGGGTTGGACCCTGCTGGCCCGGGGCCTTTCTGCATGTTCTTCCCGTGTCTGCACGGGGTTTTCTCCAAGTGCTCTGGTTTCCCTCTCCACTAAAAGAAAACATGTTGACCTGCCTTTCACTTAATTGTAAGTCGCTTTGGATAAAAGTGGCAGCTAAATGACATGTCATTTAAAGGAATGGAATGACCAAGTGAATTAAAGCACATACGGCTTAGAACATACATATACATATATATATATACACATACACATATATATATATATATATATATATATATATATATATATATATATATATATATATATATACACAATATATAAAGTATATATCTCAATCATCAGTAACGAGTTGGCAGAATTGGACAAATAATTCCATGGGCCTGCATGCATACAGTGCAGTACTGTCAATACTGTAGACACTCTCTAAGGTAGTACATGGGACCATAGAAACAGTGTCTGGTAAACAGTAGTACATTACAGTAAAGAATGATGATGAAATATTACATCCATAGATAATGTAGTCTGATTGGTTCATGCTCCACACTAATTGGTGACAATGAATCTCGTTATCTTGAAACTTTCATGATCTAAACATGGAATATTGTTTATCTGTTTCCATACAACTATGCATTAAGAGTAATGCAACAGTTACTTATCATTTTGAGTAGTTGTATTGATTGATAGTTAGATCATTGTAATGAATTGAATAAACAATCATCTGAAATGTAATGTGTGAATTGCTTTTTGAAGTAGTAGTACTTTGATGTTACGTTGTGTCATATTGAACAGCTGATCTTTGTTAAATGAACAAATGATCTTTGGTTTATGTGGATTGTATCCAAGCAATTGAAAAAAATGTTAGAGTTTTGAAAAATGTGTATTTTGATCATTGGTTGTGAGATTTGTGTCTAGAGTTTTGAAAAATGACGTCAAGGTTCTGAAATTAGAAGCAAAGTGATTGTAAAAAACTGTAACAGACTGGTATATGGCAAATATTAGCCAGGATATACCCAGATCAAAATTAACTAATGCAATTTTATTCACAAACAACAGAGAGCCAACAAAAAGGACAAAACTATTTCATGAAGAAATGTATTGTCTCCATTTAGGAAAAGACACATCAAAGCTGTAGCTTTGAAGATGTGTGTGCGCTCACGTGTGTGTGTGTGTGTGTGTGTGTGTGTGTGTGTGTGTGTGTGTGTGTGTGTGTGTGTGTGTGCGTGTGTGTGTGTGCATGCACATACTTGTACATATGCACGTGTGTCCGTGTGTGTGGCAGGGTGAATGTGTGTATGCGGGTGTTTGTGTGTCTGGGCATGTGCATGCATGTGTGTGCATGTGTGTGTTTTTATCTTCTGTAAAGCACAATAGTGCCCTATTGCACTATCAGTGGTCAAAATTCACCCGGGAAGACCATACATGCTATAAAATTGAATAAAACACCCAAAATTCTATGAAAGTTGTGAATATGAATTTTACTTGCAAAGAGCATGGAGGGAACAATGCATGTTTTTTTTGGTTAATTTAGTTGAAAGAAACCCATATTTCTTATAAGAAACTTTGAGAACACGACACATTTAACCCAAAGACAACACAAGGGTTAGATGTCTTTTTACTGGCTGGTGTAAGATTAGAGTAGGTAGTCAATAACGCCACACATAGGCTAATAACAGAGGAATGTAGATTTTATTTAAAATTATTATTCAATTATTAAATACTTTATATAACCCTAAATAATTGATTTTAGCCTAATCTGACAAGCTACAGGCAAAAGCTAAAGTATCTCGTTCCTCTGGCAGTTATTACAGTTCTTGTACTTTTATTTTGACACGCTAATGTTACTTCCGGTCCAGCGCCGCATTGATATGAGCCACTTTTGATCTTCAACATGTAAGCCCAAACAAAACAAGAACGACACCTGTGTTCCGTCGGATTTTCAGTGATTATGCACATTACAAAAAATGAGCCCGTATTCTTGATGTTGGGTTGAAACGGAAAGATGAAAAACAAAATAACAACATTTGAAAAACGAGCAATTTTCCACTTAATTTTCAAATTGCATGGACATTGGAAAAACGGGAAAACGGAGCTCATATTTCCGTTTTTTCGTTTTTGGTTTGAAACGAAAAACGAAATATCGACCCGTTTTTTCGTTTTTTCGTTTTTGGTTTAAAACGAAAAACGGATTATACTTTAGTACCCTGACCAACAGCACCATAGACAGTTAATGATGGCTGCATTCCACTTAGCAGAGGCCTGACTCACTGAGATATCTTACTGGGACACTTGATGGAACTGAGCCATCGTTAAGGTTATCAATGACTACGTTTACATGCAGCCAATATTCGGGTTATGGTCGGGTTAAGGTCACTATTCGGGTTTCTGAAACATTCGGAATAGCCTGTTTACATGCGTGAGCAGAGAGAGTTACTCCTATACGTGGGGTTTGTAATCAGTTGGCAATATCCCGATGTAAACGGCGACGCACGGTTAGCGTCTGGACGTACGGACAACCTTAAGACGCAATATCCGTTATAACAAACACAACAACAACAGAAGACATTATATTCATGATTTTCACCACACTAATAAAGAAATTGGTTTCCTTCTCGCTCCAAAAGTGTCTCGCCATGTTTACCTCTACTTTTTGTATGCGACAGACGGCGCATACAAGAAGTTCCTCTACTCAAAAGACCAAGATTCCTTGCGAACAGAACATGCGCAGAACACAAATCAATGTTCCCTTTGATGGAGATATTCCGATATGCGTTTACATGAATAAATATTCGGGTTAGAAAAGGGCTAACCCAGGGGTCATGAGCATATTCGGGTTTTTGTCGGTGTTTACATGGCCGTGCGCGACCGGGTTATTGCTAATATTCCGGTTTTGAACGGGTTATTGGCTGCTTGTAAACGTAGTCACTGTCAGCTGTGCTTTTCCTACTATGACAAGTCAACATGTCTGCTGTGAAAAAGGTCCGTAATCCTACTTTCCACTCATATATATACTTGATTAATTACACAATGGACAAAACGTTTTATAATTATTTATTTTCAAAATAATGATATTAAATATTTACAAAATTACTTTCTGTGACCAACGAACAGCTAACAATGTGCAAAATGAACCCCTTCCCATTCTGAATGAATCCAATCACATTATTTCACAAAGAAGACAATGCAGAGGACCAAGCAGCCTACAACTGAGGGCAAAAAGAAAATGACAATTATATTATATTTTCAAACTAAATACCCTGGCTTTGTCGTTGCACTGTATACAGATGATTTATCTGTGCACCTTATTACCTTAAACATTGAACTAATTGTTGTTATTGAGCAATCTCAATCTAGTACATCTTGAATCAGACATGATCTTAAAAGAACAGCAGTGTACCATCTTTGTTGTACAAGCTCTGACTACACAAATGTAAGAATAACCTCCTAATTTGAAACCACTTTTGACCGTTAACCTTATCAGAAGGTCCAGATTGTGTTCGATGATATAAAACCTAAGCCTAGGAACTACTTTGAGCAATTCTTGACAAGGTCTATGGTGTTTTCTCCAAATGTCAGCTGATTATTAGTCAACTTCAGAGTTAAACTGCAAACAAATACTGACTGAGCCAAGATAGATAGACTTGGATACACAGAAATCCATACATGCACAAACATCACAGATCAGTCTTCTCAGGGATGTTTAGCACCGTGCTGGAGGGCATACTGGGGTTGGATGTTCCCAGACTGATGGAAGATGGTGTTTCTCTGTACACTGATTCTAGCAGGTCCTCTGGGGTGTAGGCTGCACCAAGGCCTGGAGTAAAGCCTTGGGCAGCATTTGACTCTGGATGTGCAGTAAGGGCTGTCGGGGAGGGCTGTTGCTGGACCTGAGCAAGCCTCTCCATCTCTGTGTACTTAAGGCCTCTCCTCTTGCCCAGGACCTTGACATAGTTGGCTGGGACAAGTCCTGTGGTCTGGCTATCCACGCTGGCCAGCAGCCAGCCACGCACCCTGGGCTGTTGCTCTAAACACAGGGGAGAATAAAAGGTCATGATCTGATCTTATCAACATGGGGGAAACACTAATCATCTCTCTTGGAAAACCACACTGTTGTAGTTTTCCAAAGCATGCCTTGCTCTTTCATTATTGACAAACTGCTTGATGGGCTTCACTCAAAAGACAAACGTCCAAAGGCTATTTCTGATGTCTTTGCAATAAACACTATGCACTTACATGGACAGGAAAACAAGAACGGTTCATTTTACTCCTAATGTTTATGTGGATCCCACTTCTTTCTGATTGTTTATATGTAACTTGATGTTGTGATATATATATATATATATATATATATATATATATATATATATATATATATATATATATATATATATATATATAGTGAAATAATACATTTTCTGGAGAAAAAAAATCAACTCAGAAGTTGGTTGTGGATATAAGAACAAGATGAGAAACCAATTCAAGGAACTTCATGACACTGATTCCAAAAGATCATATTTAAATCCAATTTTTTCATAAAACACTTAATGGTCTAGTACACCCAGATGTGTAAAACCATTTAAGTATGAGAGGAATGTGAGGACAGAAATCAATGTCCAGCAGTTATTAAAGAGCGCTTACCTTTAGGGGCAAGGTTGAGCATGTCTCCAGCCCGCAGAGAAATCTCCTCCTCAGAAGCAGCTGAAAAGTCATACTCCGCTCTGGCGACTACATGGTCATCCTCCCCACTGGCCCAATTAGTGGCTAAATAAAGAAACACAAAACATCTTTACTTGTTATGGGTTAAGAGTAAAAGACAGACTACATACACCAATTCATTCGTCGGCTTCTCTGTTATAGAATATAATTTCATTGATCTTTGACCAATTTTTTTTACCTAACAAGTCCCATCTATAACTGATGCAAGTATTTGAAATGTTCCAGCTACTTTCAGAGAGATCAGTGAAGGCTGTTTGGTTGATATCATCTAGAGCAGTGGTTCTCAGCTGCTTGGCACTGAGCAACAAGCAAGTCTTGTGCCACCTGTGGATCTAGCAGTGCAAAGAGTTCCAAGAAAGGGAAGGTGGTTGGGGGGGGGGGGGCAGCTCCTGAACTTAAAAAGTTATGTTGATAAAAATGTGCAAGTTCACCATCTCATCTGCAAGTACAAAATCTTGAATGCAAATCTCACCGTTTTCTTCAGCTGAACTGGAGCTCAGCAGTTTCCAAATAAGGTAGGGTCCCCCCAATACTACAGCGAAAAACAGAAAGATTGGCCAGGACTTCACGGCCGGACCCTCCATCCCTGCTCCATCCACTCTGGATGCACCTGTAGCCAGGGCATCACTTGCACTGTCTGCCCACAAGTCGTCAACCTCAGCGGCTGACCGTCGCCCCAGCAGCCTCTGTAACCGTCGGTAGAAGTAGCGCAAGGTGCGTACCAGAGCAAAGGCTGAGAAAACTCTTGTGAGGTGTGAACGTAGCCGTGTTAGGTGGTTGGCTACATCCAACACTGCACGGAAACTGTTATACACGGCTGAAAAGGTGGCGTCCAGCATCATGCTAACTGAGGTAAAGGCCTGGACGATGCTCTCGATACTCTGGAAGGCACCGCGACTGCTCTCCTCCGCCTGTTGCACAAACCGGCTGGGGGCAACGTCTTCCGTGTTGGAGAGGCGGCTGTACCCTCCCATGCCATAGCCGCCGCCACCATAGGTGTAGGGGCTGTAGCCCCCATACATGGAGCTCCCATAGGGGCTGTAAGAGGAGGTGAAAGAGCTGTAGGCTGGACGGTAAGCCTGCTGAATGGGACGAGGGGGCAATGGGGGCACCATCCTGGTCAGGACAGGAGGGCCTGCAGAAACAGGGGGGCCTGCAGCTGGTCCAAAGTTTGAAGATCTGTTTGGTGAGAAGAAAAATCATAGGGTTCAAAACATCTTTAGTGTTTTCTTATGTCATTTTTAATGATACACAAAGCATGGGTAACATTTGAATTAGCCTGACGCTAAACTAAAACTAAGACATCAATGATTCTGTGTTACTACCAGGGTAATCCAGGACAACCCTTTGGACTGGTTTCAGCCTTAAGCATTTTAACGACATATGCCTCGAACGTGATCAAACTGTTATTGGTGTGAAATTGCAAACAGCGATGTGACCTAAAGTGAATAGTGCTTTAACGTGATTGAACAGCAAAGACAGTGAGAACTGAAGAGACAGTTTTATGGGAACGTTTATTACCGAGTGGCGTATTACAAACTACCCAAAGTGGAGAAGGGCAATTAAAATGATGGCTTACGTGCAGTTTAGTGTCACAAGTTAGTTTTCTAAAAACTGAGTGTCCCAAATGATGAGGGTCTTATTTGAGACAGGTTAGGTTGGTTTAGCACGTTCATAATTAATTAAGGACATTGTATGGGCCATTTGGACACTAAACTGCAGTATACCTAAAATGACTGCATGGCTTTAGTTTATGCTTTGTGCGGTGTTTACATTCATCATTAGGATATGCTAACGTTACTGTCTACCTGGCGAGACGTAACATTAACATGAACGTTAACGTTAGCTAGCTACTTCAGTAGAAGAAGACCTCATCGGGCCTAACGTTAGCTAGCTAGTTAGCTAGTAGTACAGCTGTTACTTTGTTTAAATGCCCACCGTCGGCTAAATATTCTGGCAATATATACCATATCAAAGGCTCCACTGTTTGGATGATTACCTAGCTTGTGCTACAACCTTAGCATTAGTTAGCTAACGTCACCAACAACATCCAGTCAGTAAACACAAAACAGGTCTAAATGTCGTTTACCTGTAATTTATAGGTGCACTCATTGCCCCTGGAATCCGCCTTTCCCATGGTTTTGGTGGGGGCTGTTGATCCATCGCAAAATATGTATGTAAAATATGTCCACAAAGTGTAAAAAAAGAAATGCGAACTCTGTCCCCAGCTGACAGCTTCTCCTGCTGCCTTCCTGTTCTCCTCGTAGTTTCCTACTCTAACATCGCCCCTCATGTGTCTGTTGTTGGATTCAATAGCCCTAAACGGACTGTGGATTCATAGGTAGGCTACATATTACTTTGTCTCCTGGTCTGGGATATTTTGGCACGGCTTCCATCTCTATACAGACGTAATGGAATGTCTAATGTTCAAAGAAAATTCCATGATTGAAAAAATCCCGACAACTCTTAAAGGCACCAACTGGTCTGTGAAGTTGTGTGATCAGACCAGAATAACTGATAGAAGATAGATTTATCTAAGATAGATCTATCTAAATATCTAATTTTTTGGCGGTAGATTAGATGTATTTATTTATTTATTAACTTGTGTAACTGCTTAAATTAATTAACAATCCATTAACAATCCTTTATGTTTTTCACACTCGATTAGTAAACCCTGGACGCTTAAAGATTAAATGCACTTTTCATTTCTGTCCAGCAGAGGGTACTGTGACTTATTACAAAACAGGACCCTCGAGATAGACTTGTGCAACCTGCAGATGAAAGGGAATATCCCTGCTTTGTAATACACTGTAGTTAAACTAAACAAAGAACACGGATTTGCATTAGTATAGAAACCTGCTTTAGGAAGTTCCATATAAAATGTGAGCTAAATAAACAAACTACTGTCATCAAATAACTATGATACAAAAGGTCTGCTGTCCTCAGACTTAATGCCCCACATGAGAACAGAGTGTTGACTTGCTTCTTTTTAACACTCAACTGTAAGGTGCTAAGATATATATAACAGCTGCTTTTTATTTATTGAAAATCCATTCTAAGAAAGAAATGACATGTTATTCCCACCTATCTTAAATAGTTATATTATTTCACACCATCAGACCACTAACAGTAGACGGAAACTTGCCTGCAAAGCATCTAAAAATAGAAAAGATTGTGGCATGACATTAGTTTGTCACATTGAGTAGACCTACTATCATCATATATCCTATGCCAATCTTATTTTATTGCTGACATAGCAGCTCTGAGATTTGACTTATACTGCATGAAATGTGTGACTTGATTTGAGGATGGATTCCCCCGTTGAGATTTCACTGGCAGTGTTTTTCAGTTAACCCAGTAGTCTGGTTTGAGAGGGGGCGGCTTGTGACTACGTTACTGTGAGTGTGAGGAAAGCTGCTCTTGAACGCAAGTGAGGTGTAGGCCTATGGTGTGGGTTTTAGGAGGGAGCCCTGTGATGTCAAGTGTGTGTGTGTGTGTGTGTGTGTGTGTGTGTGTGTGTGTGTGTGTGTGTGTGTGTGTGTGTGTGTGTGTGTGTGTGTGTGTGTGTGTGTGTGTAGTCACACTAGATACACTGGGGGTAGGAGGCCATAAGATGCCTGTGTGATGCCACAATGTAGGTGTGTGAGAGTGAGGCTGCCGTTTGTGACATGACGGTGTCAGAATCCCAGGCGAAAGGTGGGAATCCAAAGTGTTAGCCTGTGATGTCGCTGTGCGTGGGAAGATGCTATAGCTGATGATGCTCCTGGTATTTGGGGTTTGTGCTGAGCACCTGTGACCTTTTTGTACCGTGGCGATATAGGAAGGTCAAAGATAATGAACGATCATTATATCTAAGCATATAAAGTAGAAAGACATTACATGGACACCCAAACGTGACACCCACATGTGTTTGTTGGATGTACATTTGCTGTTGCCTCACTCTTCTGGTTTCAGGCTTTCCACCAGATTTTGGAACCTGGCTGCAGGGGTTTTGCTCCCATTCATGAACTATTAAAATTAAATCTGAGAAGAGAACATAACTCTTTGGTTGAACTGCACACAGTTTATAGAAACTTTGGATTCTTGGCGAGAGTTAGATGAGAAGATCAATACCACTCTCATGCCTGGGAATCTGTCTATTTCCAGACCTACTAGAGGCTGTTGCACCATTCTTTCTAATGGCAGTCTAATATTTTTAAAAGAAGATGTTACCAACACATTTCACAGAGATTAAAAAAGATTTGCTGGGGCATCCACAAATTTACCCTGTATATTCCTATGTTTACAACCATGAAAGATCGGAATCATAAAAGACTGATTGACACCATAAGGTAGTTCAAAGAATCTCTATGCTTTCCCTCATACCCTATATCTGCCAAGTTTCTGTTCCTACAGTACAGATTTAGCCTACTGGTTCAACCAGACTTATGACTTTACACCACTACTCTTCCTTTACTCGCTCTGAAATAACAGTGTTCCTAACAGGTTATATGGTGTATTTTTGCTGGGCAGCACGCTGGAATGGCCTGAAAGTGATGTGGGTACTTTACAGAAACGCTGGTTCCTCCTTGCTCCATGCTCTCTTTGTGCTGCATACGTGTGTATTGCCCAAAGTATACATGACAATACAAAAGTGGAACTGTCAAGAGAAAATGTTGGTGGAACAGACAGAACTTAGTTGAAGTTTGTGTGTATTTAACCTGTGGTTGCTTATGAAAAAAGGAAATACAGTAACTGACAACACAACACTGTTGTGTCTGGTATAATGGCCTTTTGCTATCAATTCTGTTATCTGAGGTTATCTGAGTCCATACTACTACGTTTGGACAATCTATGTTTGACCAATCTGAAAGACAAGCTAAGCTAGTTAGCTTTTAACACAGCTTTTTTTCATCTGATGTTAGTTTTTTCTCTATTTTGATTACATTTAGCTACTGCCTTATGTATATGGTATAACAAACTCAATTACTAAGTTGTTGGAGCATCAAAATTCATTTTTCAATTATAGGCTGGGAAAACGTCAGTCAGTTAGCTTTAGCTAAAGCTAGCCGTGATCCCAAACCAGCTAGCTTTAGCTAATTGGAGTGCTGTCACTGCGGTTTGTATTCATCTCTCTTTTTTACAGTTTGTGCAAATTTTCCACCCTTTTCTCCTGGAAAACAGAGGTAAAAAACAACTAAATTCTAACCAAATATGTAGTTACTGCATTTAGGCTTTGTAGGGCACTGTATATCAGTGAATCAGCTGAATAAATGACAGCAGTGGTTTTCCACTTCTGTCTCCACTTACAACATTAGCATATATAAACAAGGAGTATGGTTCATACTTGAGCCACTCACATTTAGTATACGATCTCTAAAGACAATGGCACAAACCTGCTGCACACCCTGGAACACACAGTCAGACCTATACACTGTTCTACGCTGGTCAAACAGTCACAGTAAAAGCTTTGGGGGATTTTCCCTGCTCTGAAACATGAGTTAGGTCTTGCATGAGAAGCCTTTCTACACACATAAGGTACAATACCTATAATTAAAATGTGCCGCAGGAAGTTTGCAAATTGTAGGATCAGGCAAATTGCTCTCAGAGAATGGAAGTAATAAGTGCTCTCCATATTTCATAGAGAGGTATTTTGCTCAGTGATCTTATAGGTGGAAAAGATGACTATATGTGTTTATGACATTGGTTGGGCATCATTCCATAGGTTGATTCAGAAGGAGACATTTTGGAACCTGGTTTGTTCCTAAAAAGGTTAATAACTGTATGCAGATTGACATGTGATAAAGTTAGAACATATTTTATTCCTTCAACGAATTTAAAAATTAATATTAATAATATTAATAATAATAATTTAGTCAATAATTTAGTCACTTCCATGAGGGCAGATATTGTGTTATCCTCATTCTGGTGTATTATTATTGTAAGTTTTTCATGATGTTGCTCTAAAATACATCAAATAAGGGATTCTTATTTGAGCAAGAAATTTGCATACAATAACACTATAATAAATCATGTTTATCTTCATATTTATGGTTATATGCAGCCTAGTAATATGAAACCCCAGATAGTTTTCTAACTTGTTTGAGTTTACTGTGAATATATTGAATACACTGGACATATAATATACATGTGTGATCACACACCAGTAATGTTCAGATCCCTTTAAAAAACATGTAAATAAATGCATAGAGGAAGTGGGTAAATACCATTCTAAACTAACTTTTGTATTATCAGTACTGCATGCATACATTGTGAGTGCACTGTTTGAACACATCAATGCCAAGCCTGCCCTGTGGTATCCCCGGCCTAATTTGGTGAGATAATGTTGCGTTCATTCAGGTGGAGTGTGACCGGATGCTGGTGTCATCATCAGCCATTTGCAGTGAGAGACGGCAGGAAGGGGGGGGGGGGGGGGGGGTGTCTGAGGGAAGGAGGAGGAGACAGAGCAGCAGAGGAGGGGCATTACTGGAAATAGGTGGCTAAACAGGTCTAGCTTGCCTTTTCCAGGACATGGTTAGGAAATACTGAAAGAGACACAATGCACTGAGCGTCTAGTCCAAATTCTCACTATGTGTGCACAGCAAGACAAACACACAGATGCAACATACATACTGCATGTGCACCCACACATTCAGGCAGTGTTTGTATTGTGAGAACCTTCTGTTTACCCATGTACTAATGCAGCTCCTTGCAGTAGTGAAATATTATTACTTCATCGTCGTCTATGTGAGAACATCTGGTCCTCTTATTATTTAACTGGATTTGGTGTTGCAATACCTTGTTTCATAACACATCCCTGTACTAGCTGTGTATTTATAAGGTCTGGACGAGAACGCGCTGGGTTAATTAAGGACACAGACCTAAACCAGAAAATAACCTGGAGTCTGGAACAGGATTTCAATTTTCAGTTCATAGTTTGAGTTTTGCAGCCAATAACTTTACTGTTTTGGTTCAGTCGCACCGCTCTCATCAACCCTGTTTCCATCAGCAAGCTTTGATTAACCCACTGTGCACTACCTGCCCATTTTATATGGCCGACAGACAAAGTTAGCAACTAGCCAGTGAACATAGTGGAGCATTTAGCAGCTAGTATCTAGCAGACCAAAACAGAGCTAAAAGAAGAGTGAATAGGATAAAATATGTCTGTCAGGTAAACAAAACTTCAAATGACAGCTAAGGTTGCTCTACATCTCAATAATGGTAAGGGTAATATGTTTGTAATAGTTTGACAACACGTAAGCCTGGTCAATAAGATCATAATATGTCAAACGTGTGATTTTAAGCTTGTTCTGACAAAAACAAAAGTGACCAGTTCTTCTCCAGGCTATTGTGTTTTAATAGTCCTTTTTCATAACCACCAGTTGGGGCGAAGGTTATTTAAGACTGCATGCATCTAAATACTGTAGATTCAATTGAAAGTTCAATAATACAAAAGCTGTTTACAAATGAGTTGGGACCAGTAAATCAAAACCAAAAGCCTGAGAGCGGATTGTTGACAGTATCCTGTGCACTGAGGTTAAATATCAGGGTTGGTTGTGGTTCATTTCAACGTGACAGGAAGGAAGCTGCATACAGCATTTGGCCTCAGTCTCCCAATACAAGAGAAAACAAACATCTCCAATGTAGCACATCCTGGATTCCTTGGTAATGACGCTTCAGGACACACTGCTTGTAAAGTACCTTGGCGATACTGAATGCAGAATTTTACAAGAAATGAGATTTAAATCAACATCCATCAACTTGTGATAAAAATGTGAACGCCACTGATGTAAATATGAAACTGTACAACACATTCACAGAGTAGGTATACTTGTCTGTATGAGTCAGAGCTAAGTATGCTAAGATTGTGATCATTGATGTAATCTTTTGGCGTTAGGCATGACATAGGGCCCGGAGAGCATTGGGACAATCTTAACGGGGGGTGGGGGGTAGATGTAATTTTCTGTATTCTGGTGTCTTTAACAGGTGATTGATACTTGTATCTGGCTATATTAACATGAAAAAAATGATGGGTAGGCTTATGTTTTGTAATTTCACTTAGATTACAAAGCTGAAAATGATTCAATGACTAATTTAGATCCATCTTACATAATTACCACAGTTTATTTAAACTTGAGGATCCCATTTCTACTACTACTAAGAATCACCAAGACCTAAGGCCGACATCTCAAACGTTCTTAGCCAGTTAGCTTGGTCGCTTTGTTACACACACATTTTTACATAACACTGCTGTTGGGCAGGTTCAGCTCACTAGAAAATATTACAGGTTTGGGCGGGTCAAAAAGTGATAAATCAGCGTTCCGAGTTAGCATTGTCATTGTTGGCATGGTAACTGACATTTAGCTCAGTCCAGCCTCACAGAGCCACTGTCTAACCCATGTCAGCAAGTATCTGCCCTGTTGACGTGCGACTGAGCAAGACACCCCAGCAGCCGACTCTGAAGATGTAAGATAGAAATGTTGACATATTTGCCACCCATTATTGAAATCTTGGGGAAACGATCAGTTTCATATGTTTCAGAATTGCACGTCATGTTTTTATGGCCAATGCTGTACCCAAACAACAGGAGATGACATGTCATAACAAAGGCATGAGGTAGATTATCATCTGTGGTTGCAAACGACGACATTTGATATAAATAAAAAGGTGGATTGATAGAGTTAAATTGTAAATTGCATAGTAAAGCTAATAAGAGGAATTTAAAATGGTCATCTGTAGAGAGCTGTTAGGCCAATATCTGCAAAGATCATATGGTGAGATACTCATCTTCAAAACTACGTGAGTAATACGAGATTAAAATAAACAGTCCTTTAGTAGTTTAGTACTAAAGCAAATGTGTCTGCATTTATTAACCCTCATGCTGTCCTCGGGTCAAATTTGACCCGTTTTTAAAGTTTTTTTATATCAGAAATATGGGACATTGAAATAAGTGCCGAAAATGTTGAAAAAGCACCAAAATGTTGGGAAAAGTGACAAAACGATAGCCTGGAAATCCAGACCCAAATCCAAAAGATCAAGGGTCTGGCATTGAGTAATGAAAATGGCCCAACTCGAGGGGCGGCACCAAGCATGCATTTTAAAATCTCACAGCACGCAATTGGATAACACTACGACCAATCACAACAATACACAGGGTGACGTATCCAGAACCCCGTACGCTCAGCTACCAGCGGATCTAACTGGTAGATTAAACTGTCGTCATCTGTTTAGCTCGCCTCTGGCCCGCCTACATCAGATACACCGATGTGATTGGTGCAGCTCGCCTCTGGCCCGCCTACATCAGATACACCGTTGTGATTGGTGCAGCTCGCCTCTGGCCCGCCTACATCAGATACACCAATGTGATTGGTGCAGCTCGCCTCTGGCCCGCCTACATCAGATACACCGATGTGATTGGTGCAGCTCGCCTCTGGCCCGCCTACATCAGATACACCGATGTGATTGGTGCAGCTCGGCTACCAGGGCATAGTTAATGAGCATCATTACTCAACGCCAGAGTGACTCGCTGAGCTAATTACAATTGTGCTCTCACGAGAACTCTGGATTTCCAGGGTAACAAAACGATGGGGGAAAATGTAATTTTTTTTGGAAAAAGCGACAAAAACAACAATAAAAACTTCAAGCACACTGGAAGAAAATGTCAAAAATGTTGGGAAAAAAACGACCAAAACATCTGAAAAAGCTATAAAAATGTTTTAAAAAGCGACCAAAACTTTGAGAAGGACCATAGTCGATGGGAAGACAACACAAAGATTAAATTCTAACATTAACTACATTTTATATAAAAATAAGTCATGTATTTTTACTTAGCATTTGGTATAAGCAACAATAAATGATTGATGTATAATGGTTTTGTGCAGGGGTTTTTAGAAGTTGAAAAGAGAACAACATAGTTGTTTAAAAGTGTTCTGGCCAAACACTGTATCCACTTACATAACTGGCATTGTTCAACAGTACTGACTGTAATTACAGTCACTACATGTCCTTCATTGTGCAACTGGTGACTTGTCAAACTATTCCTTTAAGACATTTTTCCTGTTTTAATGGTCTGATATTTTTTTATTAATATTAAATCTGGTTGCTTGCTTTGGGCACCAAATGTAAAATGTAATCCTGAAGAAGACTCAAAAGGGAAGTAATTATTTATAATGTTGAAAGGACTAAACGTATAGGTTTACATGGTTTAATTTTCAGAAAACACCATATTTTTGTTGCACTGCACATTGCTGCAGTTCCTCTTTTCACCCTGTGTGTTGAGCTCTCTGTTTTAGTTACAGAGTGAGACATCTCACTGCTGTTCCATCTTTGTTGGGAGTCGCACATGCTCAGTAGCTAGGTAAGGACTACTAGCCAGTCAGAAGCAGAGTATGAGGGCGTGTCCTGACAGTACCTAGGTAAGGACTACTAGCCAGTCAGAAGCAGAGTATGAGGGCGTGTCCTGACAGTACCTAGGTAAGGACTACTAGCCAGTCAGAAGCAGAGTATGAGGGCGTGTCCTGACAGTACCTAGGTAAGGACTACTAGCCAGTCAGAAGCAGAGTATGAGGGCGTGTCCTGACAGTACCTAGGTAAGGACTACTAGCCAGTCAGAAGCAGAGTATGAGGGCGTGCCATGCTAGCAGCTAGGCGAGCATTATAACGTGTGTTCCAAAGTGACCACGTGTGTCTCTGAAGTAAAGGCTGGACTACAACAGAGCTGTTTGGAGCAGTTGGTGAACAGTGTTTTCTGGTGGAGATGGTAAGTCCCTTTGGGGGGGGGACTTTGGGCTTTTTCACTTCATAAACCTATAACGTGCACAAAAAAGATATATAACACAATAAGGAAAAAAAAAAAAAAAAGCATAATGTGAGCACTTTAAAGCAAAAGGTTTCGATGCCATGGGGCCACAAAAGTGAGGTTTCACTGCTCACTGCTCAGACGTTCAGTTCAAGTTTAGTCTAGCTTAGGTTTTATTTCTCACGTTGTTTGATTCTAATTTAGAAGACAAGGAAGAAAATGTTTTGCTCATGACCAAAAACATGATGAAAAGTTAGGTAAGGACAAGGTCAATGTAGCTCAAACTGAAAGTGCAAAGTCATGTGGCTCAGTGGACTCATCACTTTGTTGTTGAGACATGCTTTAGTCAGAGTCACGAAGACATTGCTCACTGTCAGGCTATCACTTTTGGAGACTTTTATCAAAGTTGGGGAGCATACCTTTAAAAAGTCTAAATATCTATAGCATGACTCAGCAGACTTGTTTCTGATTAGCTGGCTGGCAGGTGTTAATTTAAACACTCTTCTAAATAATGTCTCAGGTTATATTAAACCACACTCTTATCAAACACATTACATCTCATTTAATCTGTGCAAATTGTGGAAATCTTGGTTTTCAACGGTTATATGCCGGACTATATTTTGGCCGGAAGCAGTAAGAAAGAGATAGGCTAGCTATTTATTTATTTCCCTTTATGCTAACTGGCTGTCGGCTCTAGCCACATATTCACCGCACAGACATGAGAATGCTATTGATTTAAACGTGTGGTCCGAAAGCAATATGTGCATTTCCCAAAATGTTAACTTGTTCCTATAACTGGCCATGTTACAAGCATACAACAACCTATTTAATAATAAGCTATTGCACTGTTCAATCCCTGCACTGTTCTCTTTTGCACTACCACCTTTGCACACAGTCTGCCATAACTCTTTAAAGTGATTTGTATAATTTTTTATAACTCTTTAAATATGTGATTTTTATGTATGTGAGATATGTGTGTGTATGTGTGTTTGTTGTTATGGTTGTCTAAGCTACTGGATGCCTAACATTTCCCTTGGGATGAATAAAGTATCTATCTATCTACCTATCTACCTATCTATCTATCTATCTATCTATCTATCTATCTATCTATCTATCTATCTATCTATCTATCTATCTATCTATCTATCTATCTATCTATCTATCTATCTATGATGCACTCTCAGGTGTCCCAATATAGAAAATAATGCACTTGGCCTCTTCCTCTTTCATTATGATAATACATTATATGAGGACATTTGGTCATGCTTTATCATTTGCACAACTGTTCTGTATGCTCGCATGTGAAGATCATGTATACAGTATAGGAGATATAGTATAAAGGTGATAATTAAATGACAAAAGATGGAATAAAACAGAATGTTTATTAAGAACTGATCCTGTAAAAAAATCCAAAGTAGTCATCGAAATATTTACTTTCTTTTAAAACCACAAAGCTTCTGGAGGGCATACAAGTACAAAAACAACATGCTAGGATGAGCTACGCTAGAGTTGACAGTTTGTTCATTATCAACCATTTGGCTATAATCACATTGACCTCAAGCTAGGTGCTCTGTGAAGCTATTGCTAAGAGCCTCAGCTGAATGAATGAAACAAAGAAAATTGACATCTGTATCTATAAAACATCTAGCAGAAATGCTCTGAGAACTCTGGATTACACATGTGATCACTGTTATGACATAGTCATTACAAAGGAAAGACAACACAGAATGTGCTTCCTCCCACTTCCTCAATGGAAATTTCAGTACCTTGCCAGTTCTTGAGCGTTTCAGCAAAGTTATTGCTTTCACCCTCAACTGTGGCTAACATGTAAGTACAGAGCGCATTTAACAGCAAATACTCTGCCAAAAAAATCAATAAAACAGTACAATATATAAGAATCCTTTACAAAGCAATAAAAAGATGAAATCCATGATAGTAAGCCATTTCTTTCTGCTGCACTTTCCAATCCCTAACATCCATTTAACCCTCTGTTGTTGTTTCTAAAAGATCAAACACATTGAATACTATACAGTATGTTCACAGTGAATCCAACTTCACCTGAGAAAGACAAAGAAAGAAAGTAGTACATTCACTTCTGCAGGAATCTAACTTAGGCTTGGAAACCATCAGCATGTCATTGGTCATCTTTACAACCTAAGGCATGTTTTATCCACGTACAGGTCTTAGCCTTGCAGAAGCTCGCTGAACTCATGTGAGCTCACTTTTATTGACTAGTCTGGAGAATATCTACTGAGGTCCATGACACCAGCAGCGGGAAATCAATCAGTGAATTAGGGGGAGTGATTAGAATCACATTTCAACTTTACGCCTCTTGAAACACCCCAACAGTTCAGAAGTTAAAGGTTGGGGTGAAACCACGAAACAGAATTGCACCAATTGTATTTATTGTATATTAATGTGGAAAGGTTCTGAAACTGCATGGTTTATTTCTTGTCTCAAATTTACCACGAAAGCAAATTTGATTGATCATTTTTAGGAGAATGGTGTCTTTCCAGATTAATAATGGGAAGCAATGACCAATGACTGAGCACAACAGTAGGCCAATCAGGTGTAAGAAGCATTCTTGGGGATGTCTTTGCTAAAGAAGGAACTAGTCTGTGATCAATTGTATTGCCTAGAAACAATGCCTTTGTCTGGTTATAGATTCCAATTGGCCGCCAATCATTTTGCTCGTTTGCCCACTGATGTAATAACCCAAGCCTACTGAGAATGACTGGCTTAGACAGACCAATGTATTCCTCTGAGCTGCTTCTGTTTATTTACTTATACCCACAATGTCACTCCTTATAGTCGCTTTGGCGAGATGCTTTGAGCCAGTCATCCATAGTTGGATAGTGGCCTTCGGAGGCCATGCCGTTGCTTGAGTACGGATTTTGCAGATTTTTAAGAGGCTGGGTGTTTCCACTACCGTCATGCCTCATTGGATCCATGTTGGTGCCATTGTTCATAGAACGAGGAAGCAAGTTGGTGTAAGTATTTTCTTGGCTTTCCCTTGGGGACTGCATGAGAGAAGCATGGGTTTCTTGTCCGACTGTGATCTGGGGCTCCTGCTTCAGCTGGAAGCCAGTCTGAGGCCCTCCTCCCACCAGAAAATCTTCCCCTTCTAGTCCCCCTAGGAAGGAGAAAGTATGCGACCCACCTCCACCTCCAGGTACTGACCCGTTAAAGGTGTTCTGGACTGGATTGAGGTTATTGAAATTGGACCACACAGTCTGGAGTCCCTGGTTCTGGTTGCCTAGATGGTTCTGGGCCCTGGAATCAGACGCAAGCTCCTCCCTTTGGTGCTGCAGGTGGAAGACCGACTGGGTCTCCAACTGGCTCATTACAGGGGCCTGGGGGACTGTATCCAAGCACTGCAAGTCCCTCATGGAGAGCTGAGGGAGGGTGTTATTCTCAAAGTTGCTGTGCTCCACTCGGTGGGGGTAACCAAGTCCACGGTTTGGCTGCTGTTGCCTGCTGCTATTAGGAGGTGGAAGATTGTTCATGGCACCAGACTGGTTTATGGTGACTGTATCCATTGAGAGTGCTGGGTTGGGATTTACCCATGAATGGCTGACTGGCACATTAGGAGCCTGTGATGTCATCATTACATTCTGAGGACCTTGTTGGTAGGGCTGGTTGAATACAGAGGGTTGTTGCTGCATCGAAGGTGTGGGCTGTTGCCTCAAGTAAATGTTGCTGAGGTCTGGAAAACATATAGTGACATTTAGTGTGATAGCACGGTAGTATTATCCTGATCTGGATGGAAGTGTTGTATCTGGCTTAACATCTAATCATTGCTATTTAAGGGGAAACCAAGTTAAACCAGTTACCTTTCCGCGTGTGACTCATGGTAGTCTGTGGCACCGCCTTTGGCCTGTTCATAGCCAGACCAGCAAAATGACCACCTAAAGAAAGGCCAGAAACCTTTGTTACAATGCATACATATATACTAACATACAAAGGACATGCACATGTGGACATATCAGTAGAGCTGCAAAGCTTAATCGATTAGTTGTCAACTGTTAAATTAATCACAAACTATTTTGATAATTGATGGAGTCATTTTTATGGAAAAAAGCCAAAACTCTTTGATTCCAGCTTCATAAATGTACATATTTCCTAGTTTTCTGTACTCCTCTTCAACAGTAAACTGAATATCTTTGAGTTGTGGACAAAACCAGACATTTGAGGACGTCCTCTTGGGCTTTTGAAAACATTCAACATTTTCTGACAGTTTAGAGACCAAATACATTAACTGAGAAAATAATCGACAGATTAATCGAGAGTGAAAATAATCACTAGTTTTAGCCCTACATATCAGATGGGTTGTACTGTGTATACAGCAACATGACTCTTACCTGACAAACCTGATATCCTCATCAAGTGCTCTCGACTGCGCTTCTTCGCATTGTAGCCATAAGGATCTAAAGCATAAACAAAATGTTCACATGTATCACTTGAATCCAACTGAGAACTGGGCCCCAGTTCCTGGACACTACCATATATGACACAGAGGAATAACGAGAGTTTGAGTTAATGACAGAAAGAAGGTAATCACTCTAACCTTTGTCGTCGGGCAGATATCTGAAATCCATCGGTTCACTGACTTCCTGATCGGAAGGTCGGCGTAACTGCATTTGCACAGTGACTGACTCTGTTATGGAGGTGTTATAGTAGGGCGGCGTCTTAAAGACGATGGCTACTTGGCGATGAACATCGGCCTGGGAGAAGGAGCCTTTGGCCTCCCAGCCGTCGGAGGAGAAGAATCGCACCTCTATGTCATCTGGAGGAAAGGGGGATGATGGGAAGAGAGGAATGGAAAACTGAATGTACATGCAAAGAGATAGGCACTACGGCTATGATAAGCAAAATGGATGAATGGATGAATGGATTGAATGAAGATGAATGGAGAGAAAATAGATGCAAGCAATATGAAAACAGAATACTGTAAAATGTGTAAAATAATAAAATCCTGATTGCAAATGCCTACAGAACATTGAAAGTATGTACCTTTCTGTACTTTGTCACACAGTAAGAAGATCTCATCCCCTCCCTTGACACTGCCACTGTTCCTGTTGACTCGACAGATCCTCAGCTCTGCTGTGTTTGGGGCCCCTGATGATGCAGAAACAGGTTGTAAACATGCAACCTCACAGACGCGACAAATCTAACCGACTGCATTCTAGACATTTTTATTTCCAAGAGTGATTATGTCAGAATGTAGTTGATGTCGTGTTGTGAGAAACCAGCTTTAGTGGCCTCAGTGTAACTTGTTCAATATTCGCCTCAGTTTAGAAAAAGACCACATTCAGTTTACAGTTAAAGCCTCAGCAGACTGAGTCCCATGTCACATGCCTGCTGTCAGAAGAGGAAGTGCTCCATGGTAACGCTGTTACTTGAGGGTTAGTGTGTATAAAGAACTTCCCCTTTCTCAACTAGTTCCCTAAGTGCAACAGCATTGAGAGAATATCTGCTGGACACACATTCACACTAGCATGCACAGACTGCACAGCTACAGGTACATACTGTATGAACTGTATGTGCAACCACAGCGACTTGTGTAAGTTCTCAATTCTTGCATAGTATTATTGCTTCATGTCAATTAGTAGGATGTTTATACAATTCTAGGTGAATATGTTACATTCCATTCTGTAACAACTCTGAACCAAGTCTCTCTTATGTGTTTTAATTGGTGTCATAAATTTGTACCATACAGTAACTTGTTACACTGTCTTCCTTTCTGAAGATTTATCTGCGTGAACCTACCTTGAACCAATCCTCCTTTCTTCTGGTGCCTCTTTCTTATCTATCTACTTTCACATCATCTAAGTGAATGGCGCCATTGTTAGAAAATGTATATATCCTTGTGTGTCTCATTAAACCTTGAGAACACTGTGAACTGAACCCTGCTTCGTGTCGCTTTGTTCTCCGAGATCTTGTAACCAACAGAGCTCGAGTCGGTAGATGATAGGATACCAACCACAAAACAAGTATGTTTGGATTGTTTCACAACAATAGGTGACAGGACATGATTAGAAACAAATAACTGCAGCTTTAATTGATGATATATCATCATCAGCTCTGGAATTCCACTATCAATTCAACCCTAAGGTAGACACGCCTAACCTCAGGCAGCCTGTATTCCCGTAACTGTAATTATATTCCCGTAATTATATTCCCGTAATTATATGGCTATGTCGTTATATTCTCGACACATGCAATTGCCTAACATGATGTCAACGTGAACACACTTTGTTGCAGACAGAGCTCAGTCACTCACTGTTGTCGTAGATGGGGTTGGTGACGATGGGGTTGAGCGGTCGGGTGCAGTGGCCGTTATCGTCCTGCAGGTGAACCTGGATACACAGGCGTACCACGTTCAAGTCATACTCCTCTGTCTGCAGCAGCTGCTCGCGGGGCACTGAGGTCACAAAAACGGCGATGCATGGGTGTCAGTATCACAGCTACGTAGGTGAGGTACATCACTGACGTGAGACAAACAACCAGCCATAGAAGCAAAGGTATTATCAAAGCAAAGTATTATCAGCTAAATGTACTTGAAGCATAAAAAAACAAAACACTTATAATGCAAATATGTGGCCCTTTTATACTATTATATACTATATTATTGGCTTATCATTGATGCATTAATGTTTAAGTAGAGTTTTACAGTTGGAGCTAATTTGAACTCTTTTATATGGGTAAAAAGTACAAACTATAATATTTCCCTCTGAATTGTAGTGGAGTACAGTAAATGTATTACAGTTTGTACTTAGGTACAGTAGTTGATTACGTGTACTTCTTAGTTACTATTTTAGTTACTAGGTGGTAGTTACATTCCACCTGTCTGTCTCTGAGATTTCTGCAGAAATTAACACTTAAAACACTGGAAAATGACATCTGAGAAATTCACCAATTTTAGGAACTTGTTTGTCCAGAAACAATGTTCTGGTTACTCTGCATAATCCACAGATTTAGGTGAAAGGAAATTAACTTTCTACTTAGAAAATAGTCCCTTTGAAAACCGTTCTAGCACTGTCTGTGGATTATCTTCTACCTCAGTATCTGGTAGCAGGGCATCATTTACAAAAATAGACTTTTTCTGTTGAATTTGTCAAATGTAGTTAAATTCTTTGGATGGATATATACATGTATACATATATACATGTATATATTTTGGTGCAGTTGTATTATAATTAATATAATCACAGAATTATATAATAAAGATAGATAGATAGATAGAGACAGATAGATATATATATATAAATAGATAGATAGATAGATAGAGATATATATATAAATAGACAGATAGATAGATAGATAGAGATATATATATAAATAGACAGATAGATAGATAGATAGAGAGAGATCATCTATGACATACTCATGCTTGACACATCTGTAGGTTGTCCCCAAAACCTCAAGTTTGGATCAACATAAACACGTCACAGATAAGCTTTTTCAAGCGTCCACAGCCTACACTCTCATCTCACATACACACACACACACACACACACACACACACACACACACACACGCACATACATGCAAGCGTCACACATACCGCCCTCAGAGGCAACACACAAACACACACCTAGCAGATTTAGCTTTTACTGAGACGCCCACACAGCAACACACACTCTCTCTCTCTCTCACACACACACACACACACACACACACACACACACACACACACACACACACACACACACACACACACACACACACACACACACACACACACACACACACACACACACCAGGCTTTCACATCTGCCTACTTTCTCTTCCTCCATCTCTCAATTTCTATCTTTCGCGCTCATGCCGAGGCCATGTCCGCCTACAATTTGTCGCTATGGTGACGCTCAGCGACGTCACCTCAGGATGGAAAGACAAGGTATGTGTGTGTCTGTGATGTGTGCGAGTGTCTGCACAACAAAGAAGCAAGAGATGAGACTCCCTGCACGAGTGACCATGAGGGCCCCTGACGTGTGTGAAAGTGGGGGAGACAAGTCAAAACTTGAATCTTAAAACTTTGCTTTTTGAGTCCTTAACAATGTGAAAGACCTTCAACAAAAGTGCAGTGCAGTTACACGAGATGTAGGGAAACTCCTCATCCTTAATGAATGTGTCACTGGACATGCTCGGTGCAAACAGCTAGCTAAGTATTTTGCCTGCTCTGTCTCTGCATGCGCTGCTGGCACCAGCCATTACTCTTCTCAAGGCTCAAGTCCAAGTGAAGTCACAGGTCATCTGTGCAGTTACGAGTCAGTTTGGATTTTGCTCAGTCAGAAGTCATCCAATGTGTGACTTGACTCTGAGTCCACAGCTATACTATTACCAAGCAGAGAAAAAGAGCAAAACTACTGTCTCTCCAAGTGTCTGTCTTTAGCTTTTCCCCCACATCTCCTTGAGCATTTTTGGTGAGAAATGATACAGCGAACATGTAACCACCAGACTAGAGTTGGTCCGGTGTCGACATGAAGCTTCAAGATTTGTTAAAAGAATTCCGATATTCAATATCAGATTGAGCCAAAACATGTCAGGCTGGCTCTAACTTTTACAACAATGTTCTATGTTAGATGGTATACAACATTCAGTCTGTCTGACATTTGACATTTTGGGAAATATGTGTATTTGCATACTATCTGAGAGTCAGGTGAGAAGATGTAATCCCTTAACAAAACTGCATTTGATTATTAAAGCATTATTTCTTATAATAAAGAGGACTTGGTGCTTACTATTACTTATTATTTATGATGCCTTTAACGGCAATTGTGTACTGTGTAGCCTGTTCATCCATTTATTTTAAATAAATCAGTCACCTAGTTCACCTAGAGTCCCTTTCTTTAATTCAACATAAATATTATGCCACTTTTGTCTGGGGTGCTGTCAAACTACTCATTAATATAACAACTTGTTATGGCAGGACATAACAGGTGGACATATTTTAAATAATAATGGAAAGTCATTTTGAGTCCGTTGACATTGCATACTATGTGGAACATACAGCACTATATGGCATGGCATGTGCAGGTATGTGTGCTCATTGAGCGGAGGAGTTTTAGTGTTAGTTTGAACAATGACAACAGTGACATTGTGAAAATCAACATCTGTGGGCTGCAGGGTCTCTGGGTAACAATGAAGCTCTGCTCTACTTGAGCTTTCTGTTTGGTCATCAGGTTTGTCTGCTGTAGGTGGCAGAGACAGACACACAGCGGAGAAACTGAAGGAGGGAGAAATGAACACTTGCTCGTGTATGAAAGTGGAACTGTTGTAGCAAATATTGATGGAACATACAACGTTGGTCTGTGAGTGTTTGAAGGAGGCAGATGCTGGACAGGTGCAGTAGAAGTGGGTTAGAGGTAAAAGTAGCGGTGGTGGAAAGAAAACTGGGCCGCACGACGCTGCATCTGCAGAGAGACCAGGTCATTGGCTGCGGTTGCTGACGGAGACAGTGACGGTGGGGGATTGGGGGGGGGGGTGTAGGTTGGATGGGTGGGTAGTGGGGTGCGGGGTAAGTTAGTTTAGTTCGACTGTGGGAGCACAATGTGAGAGTGAGAAAGAATGGGAGGCAGGCTGCCAAGCTGTCACCACAAACAGTGTCTCCACTGCATGACTCACAATTTCATCAAGCTTGTATCACTCAGCTTATGTGTCTCCTTAAGCAATCAGAATCATATATTAAAGTAACATCACACACACACACACACACACATATATATATATATATATATATATATATATATACATATATATATATATATATACCTTCACTGTACAATAAATCTATGCTGTGTTAAAGTTCCACACAGGTCGGTTTTCCTCTGAAATCTTTGTTATTGCGTTATAGACCGAAGGGAAATTGCTTAAGGTGCAAACATTAGTGGATGGATTTGATACAAACATAATGTAAGTATGTTGGCAATGGCAAAAAAAATAGAAAAAGTAAAAAGCCAATGGAAAGACACGTTTAGTGTGTTAATCCTCTTCATAAGCAAAGACAAACAGCTCTTCTTTGTGACAGAAATCATTCAGGTTTCTAGAACTTGGAAATCACCAAACCTCTGCCAAGATTACTCTACATTACTCTCTTCCATGATTTAATTTGTCCACACTGATTACACTGGCAACAATTCATCTCTTGTTACTAGTCAGGCTGCAGCAGCGGAGATTTTCAGCATGTGAAATTATGTTCACAAATTGTTTCCCTGTGAAAAACTAAAGACTGTATTTGTGGAAAAAGATGAAGAATGAACTCAAATTTGTGCACAAATTGTATCAACTGAACTTCTTTTGTGAAAGGCTGCCACACGTATATAACCCTGAGTAATTTAATTCAACAAGAAAACACTGTCACTTATGTAAAAAACATTTACCAGGTGTAACACCACCACAATGTGGAATGAGAAGACAGTAATACAGAAACATGTTACTACGTCACACACACACACACACACACACACACACACACACACACACACACACACACACACACACACACACACACACACACACACACACACACACACACACACACAGTTCTGTGTCATCACTAGTGCAGGTGAGGTGAGCTTAATCTCATGATTCTCTATTCAACTGTAGCCCGAACAACATTTCACATGTATGAAAGGAGGTGAGGTCACGGAGTTTGTAAGTGTGTAAGTGTGTAAGGTGGTTGTGAGTTGGGGTGAGAGCAGTGTGAAGGGCCTATCTCCCCTGACACAGGAAGCAGCTGAGTTTCAAAGCAGAAGTGAGCTGTAGAGAGGGGAAGGTTCGAGCCATGTGGAAAAAAGACATCCAGCTGCCCATCTGTAGCAATACATTTAATCCGTGTCTGTGGAGTTGCCATGGCTACCTGCATTCTGACCAGTAACAACAATGATCATGCAACTCCCATATCTATATCTGTATATCTATAACTGTAACTGCTCTGTTAAGGAAGTGCTCATTTAGGTGTAAAAATTCCAACAGAAAATTGTCTATTATCTATACAAATATATATATAAATATTAACTTAATTGTCCCAGGAATCAAACAATAAAATATCTTGAAAGGCAGCAGTTAGTTCATTTGTGTACTCTGACATCACTGCTAAAGAGACTACTAGTGTTTCGAGTCTTCAACTTCTGTGGCCTAAATTTGTTCTGTGACTGTAACCCCAGCAAGCAGGTAAGAGAATAGAGATTGTCATATATGGTGAAGCTCAGTAGACAGAGCACGTCACTAAAAATGTCAGCTAGGGTTAGGGGTGCACATCACACGTAAGCAATCTGCTTCACAGTTTCATATTTTTGTTAAGTCACTTGTCCTTTTAGTCAATGAGAAGCTTGGGCTTTACAGGATTTGAAGTGAAAGTAAAGTATCAGGTATGAACTCTTTTGCAAACACAAAAAGTCATAAATCAAAGCATTGGAGAAACAAAACACTAATATGTCAAATATGTGCGGTTAGCAGAAATCGGATTAATTCAAGTCCTTTCAAGCTGTTTCAGTCACCACTTATTGCCAAATGCAAACACCAAACACAAAAACTAAAAGCATGTATGTCTATATCAAACGTGCTCATAAAGCCTCCATGCTTTTACAGACCTGTAAAGAACCATACCCTACTGCTATCATCATCTCTGAGAGCTGCATGGGGAACCCCCTCGGTCCACCCTCCCCCTTTTAATGAATCCTGCATTCCCAGCTCTCACGTGGCATCCTGCACTGTGCTGAATTGAGCAACTGTGACTAAGAATGGGGAAGTAGCTCAACGCCTGTTTGTACACGAGAAGCGCTGTCTGTCTGCAGCCGAGGAGGGCCGCAGAATGAAAGCGCGTTGAGGAAATGGCCTGACTGTAGACAGTGCGGTGGCAAGAGAGCGGATTTTTCACTTGATGTTAGGAAAATCATCTCCACTGCCTGAGAACTGGGTCGATCGGCATTTGAAAACAATTCTTTTGAATTGTTTTGCAGCTGTTTGACAGTAACAACAGCAGAAAAAGCAGCAGCAACAGTAACAGTAACCAGCAGCAATGAGAACAGCAACTGTACAGACAGCAGCAGAATTCTAAGTATTTTCACTAAAATACAACGACAATTACTTTGGCCACTGCTCATATGAGTCTGAATGATATATTAATGAACAGTTATTATCGGCTGATATTGGCTTAATGGAGAATGGTATTAGCATATACAGTATACTGGCAGATATGCAATATAAGATATTTTAGTACATCTCTGTTTTACAGGCTTCATTTATATATATATATATATATATATATATATATATATATATATATATATATATATATATGACCTTTATTTTTTAATTCATTTTTAAAACAAACTTTGTTGTGTTTGTGCCTTTGTTTATTACTGTTACAAGTACATTTAATAGTTAACAAGCTTCTTTAATAAGAGAAGAGTCATAAAGTTAGCAAATAGACTGAGCAGTGTCTGCTACACAGTCACACTAACATATGCTACTGGTCATACCAGAGCAATACAGCTGTAACAGCTACATCTGTGTGACTGGGATTGTGTTCTAAAGTTACACGGTCAATCTTTAAAACATAAGGTTGGCGTTATCCTGTAGTTGTTAGCCACGTTAGCGCCGCAGCTCTGAGGATGGCAACGTCACTGTGTCGGTCAGTCCGAGAACCACACATCTAAAACACTATAGCATGGACTGCCGTAAAACGTTTGTACAGACCTTCATGATCATTCATGGCATGTAAGCATGCTTTCTGTAGCATTAAGCTCGAAGCACTGCTGTGCTTAAGTACAACCGCGCAGAGCTGCTAGCATGGCTGCTAGCATGGCTGCTAGCATGGCTGCTAGCATGGCTGTAGACTCTTGTGTCGCTGTCAAAAACATAAAAAGGCCAAAACTGTCTCTCAATACTTTCTGACTTGCTGCCCCAAGTCCATTGGTTCCTACTAAGGATATAGATAAAAACGGACCACATATACATAGTTGCAGTTTTTTTAAAGGCCTAGTTATTTCCTTAGGTAGGTTGGCACTGTAGCTTTTAGTAAATACAATCTAGTATAGTAAATAAATAGTACGTTTGTTTGACTGTTTTCAGCTGTGGATTAATACACATTTGGTGCTCCTGTGAGATTTTCGGCAGCAGGAAGGCGTATGTGGGGCTGACTAAGTAGTAGTTTTGTAAACTACAGTAGCCATGGTGACAATAATGAAGGAATGTGTCACTCACTGCTGTGTTTTTAATAGTTTTTGGACAACAATGGAGCTCTATGGCACAGAGGAATAAGATATATCAGGCTTCAGATACACACACAGTACTTGTTATTAGATACATTCATTGTTGGTGTTGGTCTTTTTCTTTGGATTTATAGACAATAACTGACTTTTTAATATATTTTAGTTTGTGTTTATAAATTGTTTTTCTTAAGGCATTACCAATATCAATTTGGACCCTTAAAGTTCAGTATCAGTCAGGTTCTAAAGCTAACACAAGTGTGTTGAAAGCAGCGTTGTCAGTCAGTGGGATGGAGAGATGGAGACACAAACAGACGAATAATATTGATATGGGAAGCAGCAGGACTCACCATTGAAGGGGTTGATCCCTCTGGTCATCCTCTGTACGATCGCATCTTTCACTTCCCTCCTTCTCACACACTGGATACCCAGGTTCTGGAAACTGTGTGAATAATAATAATAATACAACAGGGCTGTGAGAAAGTGATGGGCTCTTACAGTGCTACAACAAGATGATTACATGATGAACAACACACATGGGGCCACACATCAGCAAAGTATGATTTCAAACAAGAACGTTGTTGCGTACGAAGTTGTTTGTGAAGGCCAAAGCACTAATGCTAGTACTCTAACCCGCCTGACTTTGCTTGTAAACCAGAAGATTACCTCAAACCAATGACTCTATAATAATGTTTGACCCAAATGTGTCGGAGTAGTTGGATTTATCCACACAGAAGAGCTGAAAGTCCAAATTCATTTGAATTTACTACACAAGTCCATGAAGTATTTGCAAATTATACACATGAAAAGATACTGACTCACTCAAACTCTCTCTCACACACACACACACACACACACACACACACACACACACACACACACACACACACACACACACACACACACAACCTCTGTTTTCTCTCTGACACGCAGTAAAAGTGGGTGATGTCAGTCACTTGGGGAATTCCCATATTGCCATCCTCCATCACAGACATGGTTCGACACATAAGCTTTGTGTGTGTGTGTGTGTGTGTGTGTGTGTGTGTGTGTGTGTGTGTGTGTGTGTGTGTGTGTGTGTTGGATCTGCTGTATGAGTTTCTCCTCCTGTATCTGAGAGGTCAGTGATTTACACTCTATGCCTTTCGAAACCGCCAAGTGAAACGTGAAATACTGTTAATAGAGAGCAAATTGATTATGTTGTGGTGTGTGTGTGTGTGTGTGTGTGTGTGTGTGTGTGTGTGTGTACAACAGAGAGGGTGTGTTTACTTGTTTCGATGACAGCATGCTGATTAAGACTGAGACTGTGGCGATAATTACTACCGATGACAACAGTGACAGTGGAGTCAATGAGTGCTAGTGCTGAGTGCTGTTGGACGGAGGTGACTGTGGGAGGAGAACTCACGCGATCACTCTGCGGTCTGGACCAAACTCAGCCTCGTAGAATCCGTCTTTGCAGTCCTTCCCCACCAGGTCGTGCGGATGTGGTCGGTACGGCTCGTTCTTCGTCACCAAGAAAACACGCACTTTCCCTTTACCGCAGTAATTCAGGATCTGCAGGAGGAACAGGATCATTTAAAGGTGGGGTTAATCCATTGTGGGAAAAAAATCATAATCACAATTATTTCAGTCAGTGTTGAAATCCTGATTATTTAACACGATTACTCATTGACTTTTAAAAAGATGTTGCAATTATTGAACTTAAAAAAACTGTGAAAAAGTTAAACACATCAACAGTGAAAACACCTACAGCTCTTTTCTTTTCATTCAGAACACAAGACAAAGTAAGAGTTTACTTGCAAAACGTAATAATAATCGTTTCGATTATTCAGTTTTTGTGATCATTAGGCGGCGAAATTGTTATCACGATTAAAATTTTGATTAATTACACAGCCCTATTTAAACCATCTATAGAAAGACACATGCAGTTGTGTAAAGAAGAGAGAGAAACTAGGTCCTTTATGGGCTCAGCGTATATTTCTATAATACTAATACAGCCAAATATGCTCCATATATGTGTTTTTATGTACAAATAAACATGCAAATATTTGCAGCTGAGGAGATGTGAGTCCTACTGACTGACCTGCAGACTGGGGTAGGTCCTGTTATTGTCAGAGCTCTTCTCGCCGGGGATGCTTCCGGCCGAGCGACCCTCACACTTGTACCTGAAGCGCATTCCCCTCTGCTTGGGCTGCTCGAAGATCTGGACCGCCGGCTCAGCCACTAGAGAGCACAGACAAAGAAAAGAGAGATGGGATGAAGATGGATTCAGATCGCCAAACCAAGAATACTTGCTAAGTTTTTGAAACATGGCTGCAGATTTAGCCCAATCACACGACTGCAAATTATGAAATCACTGCTTACTAAGTAGGCAAACTTAATCTGTTCTGCACTCAAAACAAAGCATGAAATGAGTTTGTCAGAACTACTTTGACCCTTTTGCAAGAAACTAAACTTGCCCCACATAATGCCTGTGTGAGAGAGGAACTAAAACTGATCTGGGAAGTGTCTTTAACTATGGTGCATAGTGTTTCCAACGGTTTAACAGCACACAAATGTGTGGGTTTGTGGACATGACAGCCGAGCGACAAGCACTCCAATCAAAGTGCATCATCGCTCACGCGTACATGTTAAGTAGGCCAGTATGAAACAGGTCCAGTTACATTTCTTGATTAATTAAAAAAAATGTACGTTTGCCAAAGAAGCGGCTGGGCCATGTCCTGCCTTCCTCATTCTGCAGCTACTTTAGCAGAGGACGCTCCAAACACAGAACTGAGAGAGCTCACACACATAGACATATAAATATGTCTGTCTATATAAATATGTCTATGCGTTCACAATCTCTCAGTTTTATAACACAATAGTCTATATAAAGTCATACCCAGCAACCCATACAAATGAGGATTACAAGAACCTCTGCTTCTCTCTCTCTCTCTCACACACACACACACACACACACACACACACACACACACACACACACACACACACACACACACACACAGGTCTGAAAAAAGCTAACAATTGCTTACCAATAAAGCTAAATGAGGAAGTGAAAGACTGCAATGCATGATTGTTTGGCACTTTATAAGTGTTGACTTAAAGTTTGACACAAGAGGCGTTCAGGGACTTACTGAGGTGTGGGTCGTCCCCTCGCATGGGCATAAGAACTGAGGAGGAAAATGTGACATTTAGGAAGAAATTAGGCAAAGGTGTATGCAAACTGGATACAACACGATTGATACGATTGTCATGTAATAACATGACAAAATGATAACATGTCACTCCAACTGGTGTCTTATTCTGTGAATAACTCTGTCAATCATTGCAACAAGGACGGCGTTTCTCTGTGTCGCTGAACACATTTATAATAAATAGTGCCAAATACTATTTGACTCAACAATTAAGCATTTGTGTTGCTATCGTACATTTTAGGCTTAAGATGTTTCTATAGACAGGCATGTTTTAGTATTTATTACATTGCGTTAACCTCTCATTCTATGGGTTACCATTACTACTATATTATTATTATAATTATTATACAGTAAATAAAGGTGTTGCTACTCACCATCCATGATGCACTCTCTCTCTCGTTTCGCAGGTTCTTGTCTCGCGGAGAACCCCGAGCTAAATGACTGACAGTGGACAGGAAAAGTAATGGAAGAGACGAGCTAGGGGTGGGGGGGGGAATTCCCTCCGCCACCGCCCCTTCGTCTGAGTTGACCAATAAGAAGCCGCACATTGAGAGCATTCACTCCGCCTGTCTTTCCTCACACTGCCTGTCTGTCCATGCCTCGAAAAACTCACAAGCCGTTTGAAGTCAAGTAAAGAGACCGACTACGGGAAACGAGGAGTAAAGACACATGACAGCAGCCTGGAGTTTGGAAAAGGCCACGAGAAAGAATAATAGCAACTAAAAAACTGAAGTAAAAGTGACAGTGAAGTCTACCTGTTAGCAGTAGCCTACTGCATGTCAGCACACGCATCAGACAGCAGCACCACGCTCACTCATGGCTGCTGCATCTACTCGATAACCTAGCACACACAGAGCTAACCATCTGATTTTATTAAAACAATCTATACCAGTATACTTTAAAAAAAACATGTCTTTAAAGCAGAGATCTTCAACAGGGGGTCCGTCACCCCTAGGGGGTCCTCAGAGTTAGTGCAGGCGGCCACCAAATTATTTAAAACATTTATTTTTAAAGTTTATTTTTTCAAAACTTTAAACGTCTGATATGAATATGACATAAATATGAATCCAACATGTCAATAGCACAGATAAATTGGCCCTTTTTGTGAAAACATATTGAAGAGAAGCTAGCCACTATGGTACAGTTCAACTTAAAGATTCACTGTGCCTCCCACATGCATGTTTAACGTTAAAACATGATGTATAAATAAATGATGATCATTTACTTTCATCCATTTGGCCCAGTTTAATATGCAACTCAATTTTATACAGTATATGCAGTAGGGGGTCCCTACTCTCTCTCTTTCAGCTAAGGGGTCCTTGGCTTAAAAAAACACTGAAGACCCCTGCTTTAAAGTGCTCATATATTGCTCATTTTCAGGTTCATAACTGTATTTAGAGGTTATATAAGAATAGGTTTGTGGTTTAATTTTCAACAAACACCGTATTTTTGTTGTACTGCACATTAGTGCAGCTCCTCTTTTCACCCTGTGTGTTGAGCTCTCTGTTTTAGCTACAGAGTGAGACATCTCACTGCTGTTCCATCTTTGTTGGGAGTTGCACATGCTTGGTAGCTAGGTAAGGACTACTAGCCAGTCAGAAGCAGAGTATGAGGGCGTGTCCTGACAGTACCTAGGTAAGGACTACTAGCCAGTCAGAAGCAGAGTATGAGGGCGTGTCCTGACAGTACCTAGGTAAGGACTACTAGCCAGTCAGAAGCAGAGTATGAGGGCGTGTCCTGACAGTAGCTAGGTAAGGACTACTAGCCAGTCAGAAGCAGAGTATGAGGGCGTGTCCTGACAGTAGCTAGGTAAGGACTACTAGCCAGTCAGGAGCAGAGTATGAGGGCGTGTCCTGACAGTACCTAGGTAAGGACTACTAGCCAGTCAGAAGCAGAGTATGAGGGCGTGCCATGCTAGCAGCTAGGCGAGCATTATAACGTGTGTTCCAAAGTGACCACGTGTGTCTCTGAAGTAAAGGCTGGACTACAACAGAGCTGTTTGGAGCAGTTGGTGAACAGTGTTTTCTGGTGGAGATGGTAAGTCCCTTTGGGGGGGGGGACTTTGGCCTTTTTCACTTTGTAAACCTATAACGTGCACAAAAAGATATTTAACACAAAGGAAAGGGAAAAAGCCAAAAAGCATAATATGAGCACTTTAATGGAATAGCACAAAGTCATTTAGGAGCTTTAATACATTTTTCTATATTGAATTCAATTACATTTACACCTCATTGTCAATCTAAGGGAATTTATTTGGAAACTACAAAAGCTGTGGAATCTGTGGAACATCTGGAGTTACTAGCTGTTGAGTTATTTAAAAGGTAATTTCCAAGTTTGATTAGTGAGATGTATTTTTTATTTTAAGTGTAGTAAGACTTTTTCCAGGAAAATAAACCCCTCCCAATTACTGCCAGCACAGCTTTACATGTGGCAACTACAAATCGTACAAAGTAAAAATATATGTAACAAAAGAACAGACACCAGCGGCGTTTTAGGGGTTTAATGGGTTTCGGTAAGGAGTCATTTAAAAGGAAGTGATAAACACATACAAAAATACCCTTTCAATACATTTTAGAAACAAACATCTAAATGAACGGTTTTGTTAAATGTTTCCGAACAGCAAAACATGAGTTGTCTGAAACAGTGGTGCAGATTTAATTCAAGAGACCTACCTGCTATGAATGCTATTAAAAAAAGATCACATGGTACAAATATGCAAATATAAATAAAGTGATAAGAAAACCCCGAATAATGAAGTATATGCATTTTGAAAAAACTGTTCTGTACATTTATTTGGGGAAACAGATGTTGGAAAAAAAGAGCGCGTGTCCCTGTGTCTCTACCGGCTCTGAAGAAGAGGGTGCCTCGTCAGCATCAATTTATACTTTGTTGTACACATATCTTCTGTGCAGTCAGTCAGTTTCAGACCATAAAAGATGGAAGGTTGGGGGCCTAAGGCAGGAAGAAAGTTTTCTCCTGACCCCCCGTCCCCCCACCTGTGGCCTCAGGAGATACCTTTTAAGAACCTCCACAGGAGGCGCAGTGTTAACACCCAAAACGAAGGGAACTCCGTCACACACACACACACACACACACACTTTCTTTTCTCCACAAACTCATTCATGGACGCATAAACAACCAGGACTTCACTTCATCAGCTTTACAAGTAAACAGACCATGGTGAACTGGCGGGGGGTGGGGGGGTGTCAAGCCAAACAAATCACCTTTTTTCTCTTTTCCTGATGGACTACAGATTCATTTTAGGTGTCAGACGATCACAGGTACGTACACAAAACTGGAAATGAAAACACTTTGTGCCCTTGTCAATCGTCCACAGCGCTCATGTTTGTTTCAACCACACCTATCTGACATCTAGGGCTTGAACACACCAAGAAAAGGTAAGCAGAAAACTCGTCAACCTTCTTCTTTTAATCCAAGACGTACAACAGGCGCGGCACTTTGACACTGAAGCTACACTGAACAGAAGGATTAGCGTGGCATTATCGATATGGTTCTTCTTATGTTCTGTACTAAATTCTTTCAAGACCTGAACAATAACTGGAAATACACATTTCACCACTCCCAGAAAACGCATGACGCTCTGTTGTCCCAAAGTTAATTGTCTTGCTCTTACCGGCACCTGAGAAGCACTGCTGTCACTGGGTGTCTGTAATCACCTACACACTGCAAGTCCAATACCAACCTGAAGCCCTCTCTGGGTAGTCGTGGTGGTCCAAAGAGTCGTTTGTGGTTGTGATTTCCGTCATATCCAAGCAAACTCTCATAAAGCCTCCCTGCAACTGTATCCAAACCTATACAGTGTTTACAAAAAAATAATAATCCAGGGCTGGAGACAATTGTTTTGGACAAGCAATAGAGAAAAACAAAAAAAATAACTTTTTTTAAACATTTTTTTTTTCCTTTTTAGATAAAACTACAATAGAATTGTCAAAAGACTTAACAGTGATCTTTTGCTTTTTTTTAAGACAAAAAAAAAAAAGTTATGTACATCAACATTTACTGTACAGGTTTCCGTTTGGGAGAAAAGAAAAGAAAAGAATCAGCATACACCAGAAGTGTGTGTAGCAAGCGTTGATAAATGTTCTGGGCTGTTTTTAAAACATGTTAGCTAGAAAAAGGGGAAAATGAAAAGAAGAACAGCTCATTTTCCATCTGTGCTGTGTACAATTTTTTTTTTTTTTTTTTTAACGGTGAGGGAGAAGACGAGTAAAAAAAACGGTGGCTTTAGTTCTCAGATGTCAGATATCTCCGTGATTGTTGGGTTACTGTAAATGCCCTCTGACTGTGAGCGTGACAGATGGCGCTCACAACATCTGGTTTGACCAAATCACCTATCCACAAGCAAATCTGTAATCTGAAGATTTGAGGTGAGGTGTCTGTCCGGCTGCTTCACACTAGAGACGGACCGACCTGAACACAATCCCTGCCCCCTGGGTGAAGTCATCTTCTCGGTGTTTGACTTAACTGTAAAGCCCCAACTCTGTGTATAGAAATCCAGTCTATAGGTATGTGTTCAAGCTATGTGGATTCTGGCCTTTTCTGTTTCTTTCAGCCTCTTGGCCTGCTCCTCCAGGGTGGGGGAGTGGGCTCTCTTGGCGGTCGCTCCGTTCAGTGGGTCAGCTCCTCGGCTCACCAATGTGGGGATGGAGCTGCCCACGGGCGCCGCCGCGTGTTTGGATGCCACGTGTTCTACAGAGAGAAAGAGAAGGACAAAGAAAGGGTTCATTTTGGCGCCTGATGATTTTGATTTAATCTTGACAAAAAAAATGAATATAAGTTTTACCGTAGTCACATTTTAGTCATTTGATTTTGTCTAGTTTTCATCAATAAAAATGTTATCTCTAAATTTGGTTGTGCTTTTCGAATTCTGTCGCCATCTTTGTTGTGACGTTTGTGCGGCTCTTGGGATTGACCCACTTGTTCACTTAAATACTGTTCAATGTCTGGGTTTAAGTTAAGACAAGCATCTTTAACATTTAGACAAACAAAAAAGCCTTTAGGAGCACATCTACAGGAAGTTTTATGTGAGATAGCTGACAGCTAACAATCTTGCAGTCATACCGATAAAAACAAAAAACACCTGACTGAAAGTAAAATTAACTTTATAACCCACATGCTGTATGAATGTTAAATTAAAGGCGCTCTAAGCGATGTCACGTTTTAAAATTTGTTTTTGTCACATACAGCAAACATCTCAATATCTGCTAGCTGCCTGTCCCCTGAACACACTGTAAAAAAACATTAGGGTTAGTGCATGGAAGGGAGGGGGAGGGGACGGGATGAGGGAGGGGCGAGCTAGTCTCGTTTTGTTTAAAATACTTTGAACGTCAACAAGAAGTGACATCACCCAACATCTCTTAGAGCACCTTTAATGTTAGCTTACTTCAAAATAAAATTAAATGATGATCAGTGTGCTGTCCTGCATGTTTTTGTGATTTGGTCCAGCGGTTTTGTTGCAGTTGTTCCATTTTCAGTGGGATGGTGGACTTGTTTAGTCCAGACATGTGTTAGCTAACATTACTAGCAGAGACATTACTGTTCAGCTGCTTATTAGTCAAGCAGCTAAATCAACTGTTTGGTCAAAAGGCTTTGTTATCAATGCTTACGTTTTTATAGTTTCAGTCTCGTTTTCATCTAAAATAAAAAAAAGTTGTTAACAAATATTTCTCATAGTTTTCCTTGACAAAATGAACACTAGACAACAACACATCTGAGTGATGAGCACACTGATGAATTACCAGAACTGATAATGGACTGAAATAGCAATTCAGTACTCACTAGAGCCAATGACAGGAATGGACATGCCCTTTTCTTCACTGGCAGGAGGAGCGTCAGGGGTGAGGGTAGCCTCAAACACTGGGGGCTTGGGAGGTGTGATGCTACATTCAGTTGAAACAGACAGGCCAAGACATACAAAGTTAAAACATTACAAAGTCAACTAACACCAGCCAGGGTACCGCCAGGATCTTCCAACTTAAATTCAAGGCTTTTTAAGACCTTTTTAATACTATTTCAAATGAAATTCAATGCCAACTTGGTACCCATTCAGACAGAACTATGAGGGGAAAATGTCAAATCTGTATACATTTTAAACCCTAGAAAATAATTATGTACAAGTAGGCTACTTTAATTAAATAAAACGTTTTATGTAAATGATCAGTCATATTTAATACAATTTATTGGATTATAATATAATCCAATAAAATAATATATATTACACTGCATAATGAGCACGTTTACTTACTTTTGGTGCTTTAAGAATATTTTGATAATACTTTTGTACTTTTACTTAAGGAAGATGTTGAATGCAGGACTTGTAACTGTAATTAAAGTAATTTGTAACTACAACACTTTGTTCTACTTTTACTGCGATACATGATGTGAGTAAGCCTTCCACCTCTGGAAATCACCAACAGTCGTGCATGAAAACCTGCAGCAGTGTTTAACACTGAAAACACACAGCTCAGTTCAGCGTTTACTTGCAGCTCTGCTACAGTAGCAGATAACCGTTAACGTTACCTGCTACAGTAGCAGGTAACGTTAACGTTACCTGCTACAGTAGCAGATAACCGTTAACGTTACCTGCTACTGTAGCAGATAACCGTTAACGTTACCTGCTACAGTAGCAGATAACCGTTAACGTTACCTGCTACAGTAGCAGATAACCGTTAACGTTACCTGCCGGTCATATCGTCTCTAACAGTCCGCTCACAGTGACGTCCTGCACGGATCAACAGATGTTAGGCCGATTACACACTGCAAGCATCTCGTGAGCGTGTCAGCCGCGTGGCGTGTCCGTTTTTATTTCGGCTCCCATGTTATCAGGTTAGAGCTACACACTGCCTGCTCGAACCGATGCCTATTTTTCACGCGAGACGTGAGCGTGTTGAAAGCATTTCCAGGCAAAATAGAATAGGAAAATATGTTTATATGTCATTTAGACACAAATGCATATTAATAAATAACATCTTGATGTTTGAAAGTCTCTAGGTTTTGACATCAATGTAGATATAATGTAATACAAATTTCAGAGAAAAGATTTTCCAATATTGCACCTGTCATATCAACATATTTTGCAGTCAATACTGCTTACCGCTTTAATCAAATCAGTCGGCTATATATAAAGGGTCGGATAGGCTACAGTAACAACGTAACACTTACACATTTTTCAGAGTTTGAATCTGTCGGCGCTATGTCCCGAGATCAGCCCTTCCTGTTACCGAGCAGCAGCAGCAGCGCCGCGTCAGACACGCTTCTGGTGTGTTGGACAGAAAAATCCACGCGGCCGCCACGCTTCTGAGACGCAACAGAAATGTCACACTCGCGAGACGCTTGCAGTGTGTAATCGGCCTTACCCCGGATTTCCACAGGCTGCGTAACTGCTGCGGAACGTCTCCGCTGCGGAACGTCTCCGTGCTCCGCCGTCCGTCAATACCCACCGGATCCGGAGTTGTTGCGGAACGGCTGCGGCCAGGACTGACAGCTGTAGTCACGAGGACCCACGAGATCTCGCGAATTCACGCAGAATAGAACCACAAAACCACCAACAGTTTGTTTCTATTCCGAGGAGTCGAGAGGAAACAACTCCGTGCTGTTTTCAAGGTGTAGTGAAGAGAAATATGATCCTTCGTGAGCACGGTGTATTTTATTTTGAAAGTTAACCGGATGTTTTATTTTGTTTCTGTGCTCGACTTCCTGTCCCACACTATCTGCCGTGTGCTGAATTGCTGCGGAGCTCTCCGGCGTCCGGCAAAAATAGAAGCTCTGCGTATTTGATCCGCAGGGCTGCGACCGCCGGAGCTGTGCCGGAGTCGGAACGCAGACGTTATGCAGCTGGTGGAAATACACAAGTTGACTTTAATGGAAACCGATTGACTCCGCCGACGTTCCGGAGCCGTTCCGCAGCAGTTACGCAGCCATTGGAAATCCTGGGTTAGAGTCCGGCGGCTGCACACAGATCCAATCTTTGCAGATGTTACCGCTCTGTGTTTGGCTAGCTAATAAGCCGTTAGCCTGTTAGCTTGAGCTTTGTCTGAAGGCGCCGAGCGGCCAGCCAGGCTCCGTCACACACCGAGACATTCCGCACATCCTCCGCTCAGTTTAACCTCTAACCCCCCCCCCCCCCCCCGGTACCGGTCAGAGAGGCGTGTTTACTTTGTGTGTCGGTCCTCCGGTGTGTCCAGCGACGGGCTCCGGTCAGTTTTTAATTAGCCTACATTGGTAACAGTTAATTTTGTTACGGTATGAACTTAATCCTAGGAAAGGCAAAAAATATAAGACCTTTGTAACGAAATCCAAGACTTTGTATACCAAATTCAAGGCTTTTAAGGCCTTAATTTGAGATTATCAAATTTAAGACTTGTTCTATGCTTTTAAGACCATGCGGGTACCCTGAGCGGTTTTGACTGGCGTGATGGTGCCGGCAAGATAGTTCACTTGTGGCTCACTTGTGGCGGTTGAGGGCCAGTTTAATGGAATTTTTCACGACGCGACAACTGTTGCTTGCTGGGAGAGGCGAGGAGGCATCTGGCAGCTCCATGCTCGGAAGTCTCTGAGGTAAGAAACAAGAGACATTCTAAATCACAACACATTCATAAGCTTTATTAAAAATAATGTAATAACTGCTTCAACAGAACCCAAGTCCACCACATAGAGAAAGTAATCATCCAACATTAATTCAACTCAAACCATTCAGGTATGAGATAAAGCTGATGGTTAACAAAGAAGACGTTACCTGTGTTCTTGAGGTATCAAGGGTTGGAATGGGCTTAGCCTTTGACTCAGAGAGGGGGGTCTAATGGTGAAGTGGGAAAAAAAAAATGTTAATTTTGTTTTGTCATTGCCATTTTGCCATTACACGGTCAACAGAGGCAGGCAGAGTAAACAACACCTACAATATTGGGTCCTTCTCCATGTGTGTGGGAGTCGAAGGATGGTGGATATGGCTCTTTAAATGTGGAGTCGTCATTGGACACCACCTGTAGCAAAAACAGTATGGTACCAATTCAATCTGCCATTCAATTTAAATCCAACACCAAATGTAGTCAAAGCAGACAGATATGGTTATTTCCTGCCCTGGTCACCTCTGTGTCTTTGCGCCTCTTGGCCAGGTCCTCTTGTGTTGGCGAGTGGGGTCTCTTGACAGGAGCTCCAGGAGCTCCATTGACGGAGTCCTCCAGGCCGTTGGGCTCCTCTCTGGGGCTGCTGGTGGCGTTGGGCTGCACATCCCCACTCGAGCTGCTGGCTGGTGGGGAAGGACACTTTGCTTTAACCGCTGGCTCTACAGAATGAGACAGACCAGAAGAAATTAGATCAAGATGATTGATCCATATCTTTGATATCCATATAATGAAGTTTTCAACATTTCCAATATCAACATGCCTTTTGTATATCAATATTGTTCTCTAGATTTAAAGAGTTTGGTTGGTACTTATTATTACGTATAGACCTTTTCAATGGAACTCAATTGCTAGGCAATTGATGTCATTCACATACACTGCAACAGAAAATCAACGTGGGGCCATTTTGAATGTTTACATCTGTGAAAAGGTCTACAGTATGCATATGCTGGCTAGGTAATGGGACTAAAAATTATGCCATATGCCTCTTTATAAAATTAGTGAAACATTGAACAGCCTATTCCAGAGAGGAAAATGACAGTATCTGTGGAATAGTCACTGGAAAAATGACTCACTCGAGCCAATGACAGGGATGGACATGCCCTGGTCTGGAGCAGCTGCCGCCGCACTGGGTGCTGGGGAGCCCTCCACAAAAATCTGCTTGGGAGGGCTGACGCTGCAAAATACAAAGAGAGACAGAAAACATTCACTCAGCATCATATGGTGTTGTTGAGCCTTGTCATTGTAAATAGTAATGTATGGCAAAAAGAATAGGACATGCATCAGAATAGAACATCTGGTGATAAAAAAAATCAAATGCATCAGGTAGAAGAAAAAAACCTGCACTGAAAGTCTAGAGGTGCGTCATACCTGTCCTCTGCGTCGGAAGTAGGCTTAGAGGGTTTGCTGGCTGGGGAGGTAAAGGGAGTCCCTGAGTCTGTGTCTCTGGAGCTGTCCAGGTGACTGCTGTCCAGAGAGATCCGCTTAGAGCCCCCCCCGTTAGAGCTACGGTTCAACTCAGCTATGCTCTGCAGCAAAGAAGACAGGGGGAAATCAACAGAAACACAATCAATACACAAGAGGAGAAAAAAATATTAAGACAATCACAATAAAACGTTTGAAAATCATTAAGGCTTTGTCCCAACTTGCACAGGAATATCTCACCCTCTTCTTCTTCTGCACCAGTTCAGGAGGAAGGTACTGATGGAGCTGTTTCTTCTTCACGTGTGTTGCTTCAATCTTCATCCCCTCCTTCAGCATGTTGATGTTGTTGGCTTGTCTGTACACTGCAGAGAACATGTCACGCTAAGGTTAATTGACTACTGGCATGAATGTATAAACGCGTTTTGACTGTCTTCTTAGCGTAGTCCAACTGACTGCTGGCCATTTCTTTGATTTTGACACCACTTTATGGCTTACGCTCCTGCAGGTTGCCTCTGCGTAGCATTTTCCTACAAACCATTATGTTCAAGATTCTAACATGGTAAACCTCCACTAACATTATTCATATAATATAGCAGTATATGACAGTTTACCTATATGTTATTCCTAATAAAATTAAAGTCTTACAGACTGGAATTCTGTATTTTCTTTTATATTCTTACTTATGTTGTGTGTGATTAGTTAAACTGTGGATTAATTTGATTCATTTTGTCAAGAAAGCAAAACAGCAGAAATTGTCCCTGAAGACCTGAATTCACTACTGAATGGGTTTTTATCCCACTAATAGACATTTTATATACTTGCAGTGTACTGTATACTAGAAAAGCCGTGCAGCCTTTTTGTTATCTGTATAAATATGTTTGACTAGGTTGTTCCCCGACCACTGACAGAAGTGATATGACAGGACCTACCAGTGTCTGTGAAAGATTGGATGTCGTACGTCAGGTCAATGTTCACACTCTCTGCATTCTCCACTTTCTTGAAGATGATCCCAATGAACCACATAGACACAAAATCGTTCCTGTTACAGAAACACACAAGAAGCAACATGAACATAACAGTTAGTCATGGGTTTTTTAAGCTGACTTCAGACCATAATGTTGGAACACGTGTGTGATAGCAGAGCAAATCAATGTGATAAAAATGCATTTGCACTTTCAGTACTCTCAAAACAGCATTCAACGAATACCATGTCCCTGCATAATAATCAATAACACAACCCTTGCCAATAATGACTTCATGACTCACTGACTTGCACTAGCAGTATTCACACATGTCAACAGGCAATGTGTTCCAATTACTCAAGGACAAAACAATGTTTAATGATTAGCAGGACTGGTCTTCACTAATCCAGATCTATCTCCCCGAGCTGTTTGTAAGTATGGATCACTGCTGCTTGATATGAGGAAAATATCTAATTGCGATTATTTTGAGTGATATTGTGATTGCGATATGATTCGCAATATTGGAGGGAATGATGATTTTTGTATCCTTGTTCTTATTTTCATTGAAAAATGGTAAAATTTAAAAAAAATGAAATGATTATAGAGTGATTTTTGCGAGGATCTGTACCAAACAAAGATGTTTTCTGTACGATAGGATTTGTAGACTGGGACTTCTCTGCAGCACCACAATACTTTATTCAGAATGGTTTGACACATATCTTGTTTTTAACTAATATTGTGCGCCCGCCCCCCGCCTGCGATTTGGATATTGCACTAGTCCATATTGCAATTTGGATAAAATGTATTGATTAATTGTGCAGCCTTAGTATGGATGAAAGTGAACTCACTCGTTGCGGTTCTCTTTGGACCCAGGGAAGGACTGGGGGTTGACATGAGCCAGGGTGATGTACTCATTCCTCTCTAGGTTTCCCACCAGAACACGGATCTTTGACTCAACCAGACCGATCCTGGGAGAAAACATCAGGATGTATTCACAGAGGTGCCGGTTAAGTTACCTTCACAGTATTGCAGTACAATTTCACTTAGTACAGACGCTTACCATTCCAAGTGGTTTTCTTCTGTGGAGGCACTGGCAGTCAGAACGATGTAATGCCTGCAGCACAAAACAGAAAATCAGAGTTGTTCAGTAGCTAAACACTACAGCATTATGTCAACATCTGCCATAGCCCGCCCAGGTGCATCTATGATGAAAAACAGCTTCAAGACCATACAACTGAATGAAAGCCAATCAGTATTTACTGAAAGACTACTGTTGAGGGGCATAATGATCTTGCGTCCAGCCCCTATACATCTCTACATGTATGATTCAGCTCAACTTCTAGGGTACATGCTATATCAATCATTAAATTGGGTGATTCAGCAGCATGTTTTAAATTATGAATACCAACTTCTGCCTTCTAACAGGCGATTTAGAGTCCCTTTGTAGGCTTAAGAACTCTTACACATGAGTCTATCTTGTTGCTAAACCAAAATCAGTTTGCTGCCAATTAAGATCTGGACCCGAGGATATCACGCAACATGTTTCTTTGCCATGGCTGTTGACATGTCTTCATATCTGTACTGTGTGTGTAATTGTTGTCTAACTTGTGTGTTTTTCTTTTTATTTCTTCTTTTTGAGCAAAATGAATTTCAGTGTAAACTGACAATAAAGTTGTATTGTATTTTGATCATCAAAACTCTGGAACTCAATGTGCTACACAGTGGAACAGTAACTAACCATTCACACCAGAGCCCAGGTAATGTAACTCCAACAGAAGATGGCAGAAAACTTAGTTGTGGTACTTGCGTGGGCGGAACTTTCACAAACAAAATGAGTCGACCAAACTATTGACCAGTTAGGATGAGTCAAATCTGCCCAAACCCGAAATGTGAAAACATTAAGTTGGTCGAAAAAAGCAAAAACTTGCAGCATCCTGTTTCAGTTTTAACTGCACAAATACAATCTATGAGCTGTTAAAACTGTCACACAAACCAATCATTTCCAACGTAACATGACACAGATATAAAATATGTAAATGAAATACAAACATGCATGTTAAAGAAGTGTGACCATATATATGAGAAACAAGCAGCTCTATGTTTTATTCATCTTGCTTTGGTAAAAAAAAAAAAAGTACAATCCATCAATCATTTATCTGACAAAATCAACACCTACTTGTACTTTTGAAAAAAGTTGGGTGGCTCAAATAGTTTGGACCATTCTGCTTTTCCCTGAAGAATCTCATCTGTGACGCTGAGGCCTGTTCAGGTCAGACACAGTGGGGAAAAGTCATATCAGGCTAAACTATTCAATATTCAAAGTGACACTGTACTGTTACTATTGCCTTTTAAAATACTCAGCAAGATACAAGATTTTATGAACTGGAAATGCAGGTGAACAGACATTTAATTTTGTGTCGTTTCAGTCATGCAGCATATATTACCGTATTTGAACTCCTCGCTCATGATGGTGCGTGTTGATGTGGAGACGTTGTACGTGGAGTTCTGCTGGGGATAGGCAGGCGTAATGATGGGCATCAGGTGGTATCGGTCAGATGGGTTCACCTAAAAACACCGCACATGGACCAAGATTGGTTTTCGCTGCAGAAATGAGAGCCTTCACCAACACGTCGACACTCATCCCACCAAACTGAAGTTTTAGGGCAACTTCACACCCACTTACTGAAAGGCATCATTAAAACAAGGACACACACACACACACTTCATGGTGTGTTAAGCCTCCAACGTCGCCTTCCAGGCAGCTAACCCTAAACATAACCATGCAGCCTGCAAGGACAGACCCCCCCCCCCCCCCCCCCCCCCCGTGGGCTGTAACGGAGCTTTAGCATCTTCCATTAGAGTATGCATTTAGACAGAATGTGCCCAACTACCCAACAGTCTCCACTGTTGGTGATATTCATTTTAGCCATTTCATTTCAATGTTGACCAATGTCACAAAAACCTGAAATAAAAAAATTTGAAATACTACATGTGCACATTGAGCCTTAATATCAGCTGATTGACAACATGCATAACACACCTGTCGTTAAACTGTGTGCAGATGTACACAGCACATGCCTAGTTAATATGTTTTACATGGGATGTCAGCCATTCGATGACCTTTTCCATGTTAAAGAGGAGGACTATGTGAGAATGCCTCCTTACCACCAAGAGCTATTTAGCTGTTTTCTGAAGGGCTGTTGGACACCAACTTCAAGTCATTTCTGCCAGCAGCAAAGCCTTTACCATGCAATTATGTCATTTTTCTAGATTATGATGAGCATGTCTCACAGTAAACAGAAATACTTAAAGTATCCTAAACATTTGGGAAATTATAAAATTGTATCTAAAACTATACTTTCTGCCTAATGCACGGTGGTTGTTGGCCGTACTGTGACTGAACGGAAACGACACCAATAGATAATTAAAATGTGTTTATTGCTGAAGGGACACAACAAGCATGACACAGCAATTACAACAGCTAGAATGTTTTCAATGAAGGCTATTAGGCTAATTAGTTTAGGATACGTAAATGTATGGTATCATTATGAGAAACAGTAAAAGCAAAACTAAAGTCAAAACAAATATATCAAAGGCCTGGCCAAGGAAAGACGATTCAAATGGATAGCCTGCAAGAAGAGTGTGTAAAGGTGTCCTTGACAAATATTTACTGCACACAGTACTGTTGTTGCTATGGGATTTAACAAAGGTCAGATCTGTTTTGCGATTCAATTGCCAATGCATTTTTTATTCAAGGAGTGTGTCTGTCTGATAAAAGACGTCCACGTAGAAAGTCTTCCTTGCTCCAAGCTGCTCTGGGAAGCCTCCTCCGAGCAGAGTTAAGAACATTGGAACTCAAGATAGAGGACCCGATCAATTTCCGGGTCACATGAGGACAGAGGAATGAGGAGACATGAAATAAGAGAAAATAAATGCACCTATACGCGATTTGTTGAGCTAACTTTCAAACAGCAACAAACTCACAATTCAGCAGAATTAAGTCTGTCCAGATAGTGTTTCCTGTGTCTAGACAGCAATAAACATAGAAAATGGAGGCATCCTAACATCATTAACATGTGGAAATGAAACACTGGTGGCATACTCACTCTAGGATCCCACACAGGTAAATTCAGATTACTGTCCTCAGGCTGTTTCAATAGCACAGGATTTGGCCACTCCCTGTAGGATGCAAAGGACAAATGTTGTAAAATGTGAATACTGAAATATAAGGCATCGCACAAGGCTTTGAAATACTGCCATCAAGTGGACAGGACAAACATGATGTTGTAATTGCAAGAGATAAATGCTCACCATTTGGAAAACACCAAGAAGAACTTGTGGACCAGTGTTGCAGCCACAGCGTTCGGGTAGAGCTGGCAGGTCCTGGCCACCAACATGGCCCATGACACTCCACCCAGAAACCCCAGCATGTTGGAGTAGATCCCACGACCTGCAGGCAAAGGGCAGTACAATAAGGCACAGTCATCTTCAAAATATTGGTGTTACCCAAAAGATAGCCTGGATCAATGGAAGTTCCAGGATAATTGCCTGACATCCACCGTGTCCCTCCCTTTCAGCTCTCTGTGTGTTGCCGCTCTTAATCGGTTCTCTTCGGGAACAACAAACTTCGAGCTAGCAGTCTGAAAATGGTCATTTTTTAAGAAGATTTGGATCGTGAAATAAGGCAGTCCTGCTTGGTTCTTTGGGGGAATGATTGTAAAGATTTACAAAGAATATATTAACCGCCTTTTTATCCAACTGGGCCTTTTTGGGACCGATAGGTGGGGATTACTATCGACAAAATACACAGCGATACACTGGTAAGAGCAAATTACATTTAACCATGTATCCAGCTAATTTAAATAGCTCTAGTTACAGTATTGTGTAAACAGTTAACTTCATTTAATATTGTATGTGGCGTTTTCTTTTGCGGGGTACAAATGTTCCACCAAAACAAGTTCCTCCCCGAGACCATTTTGCAGAGCCAGCGTCACTGCGTCCGGAGCTTAGCGCTGCCCAAGACGATTTGGATTGGTTTAAAAACCTGACCCACAGCGTTTTTCTCTCCTATCCCAGAATTTGTGTGTGGTGTAGCCAGACCTTACTCCACAGCGCTGTGGAGATAGTTCTGGCAATGCAAGACTACCCAAACGATGAGTGTGGGTTTTTCAAGTATGGAACTGGAAGGGCACCTGTTGGAGGTAAAAATCATCAATTCTGCACACAAATTTGTTACACTCACTTTTTAGATAATTTATATATTTGATATACATTTCCCCCTAGGTTGACTGCTTTGTGGTGGCGGGTGGGTGCTGTGGGAATGCTGCGGCAGACATGTGGTGTTCGTGCCTATGTATTTTGCCAGTCTCCGAACGTGGTGAAACACAAGAGCAGAAGATATTGATTGTGCGAAATTTGAGCAGCGGCGCACAGGAGAAAACTATTATTGGCTCTTAAAAATTGTGAGAACTACTTAATATGACACAAGGACACAATCAAATCAGACATAAAGTAAAGTTGTTAAAGTGCACCTACTACTACTACTGTTATTGCCACTGTTCATAACACCCCCAACCGGCTCTGTCCGACACCACCTACCAAGAGCCTGAGTCTGCCGAGGTTTCTTCCTAAAAGGGAGTTTTTCCTCGCCACCGTCGCACTAAATGCTCTTGGGGGAATTACTAGAATTTTTGGGTCTTTGTAAATTATAGAGTGTGGTCTAGACCTACTCCATCTGTAAAGTGTCCTGAGATAACTCGTTATAATTTGATACTATAAATAAAATTGAATTGAATATTACAAACCCATTTGAAACCACTTACGTTTTGCCCACAGTTTAATGGCTCTCAATGTCAGTCTGAAGTTTTCTTTGTTTGGCACCAGGTACAAAATTTCATCGGTCACTCGACAGCCTGTAAGACAACCATTAGAAACCTAAATCACTGCGAGAAACGTATTGCACTCTTACAGTTAATGCGTACGCTGCAAGAGAAAGTTTAAGGTTAAAGAGTCATCAAATCAAACAGTTTTAGATTTATATTCCTGCCACAACCAGCTGCTGCAAATGTGATGCACTATAAACTTCTTCTACTGTATTTATTAAATCTCACTCTGCAACAGCATCAGGCCTCAAGTCAATATCATTACTTCTGTACTCTATGTGTACGAGCCAATAGAGGCCATGCAGCGTACCATTAAGGCTGCGGATACACCGAATGTCCAAGTTTCTCAGGATGGAGTCTCCCCTCAGGTCCAAGTTGTCTGGAATGGATTGCAAGGCCAGTCTGGCAAACAGCAGGTCAATCTGTAGTAAGAAAGTACCGATCAAACTGAGTATAGCAGGGGGGCACAAATTTCAGTCAAAATCACAGTCAAATGCATAAGAAACCTGAGGTTAACACTAGGCACAACAAATGCAACAAAACATTTTTTTTTGTCATAAATAGGTCGACCCCCCTTTCTCGTGGGAATGGCAAGCAAGTCCAAAGTAGTATGGCACAGGAAGGTGAACTTTTAAATGATTCAGAAATGTTTATTTTGAAAAAAGGCAGAATACAATACTTCATATGCCAACTACAAACATGTACAGTGGTAGGGCTGGGACGATTCGTTGACGTAGTCAACGTCATTACGTAAATGCGTCGACACAAATAATTTGCGTTGACGCGTCACGTTTCTTTAACTGTCACTCACGCGTAGAAATCTAAAAATAGCATGGCTGCCTCCAGCAACAGCGCAAGTATGGGTTCCTCGCAAGTTCAACAACACGTTGAGAAAGTATTTTACTCTTTATGCCAACAACAACAACAACAACAACGACGTGGTAGTCTGTAGACTTTGTAAAATTATCCCTACGTCAGGATAACAGCAGCAAAACACCATAAGTTCTGCTCACCTATGCCTCTCCAGCTTGGGAGTGGGAGGTCAACTGGGCTACATCGTGTCTCCCCCATCTGTACCACTGTCTTCGATAATTGCGCAACCAGGCCAGATTGTTCCAGATATCTCACAAGTCCTTTATAACAACAGTTATAACGGCCTCCGTATTAAAAAACTGCCAGGTTTAAAATTGGGCTCGGGCTCAAAATTCTCTTTAGAAAGAAGAGAAAAATTTCAATTTTTTTTTTATTTTTAAGTTTTTTTATTTGTGTATTCCTCCTGAAAGTGACTTGAAATGTCACTTTGTTTTATTGTTGGATTTATTTGATACATCTGATTTCATATGTTGCTAAAAATTGCACTTGTTTTTACTGAAAGCTTATTCATTATTTTACCTACTACTGTTAAAAAAAAGCAAATACAGGCTATTCTTTTTGCACTTGCTCCGTTTAATTTAAGTTTTTATTTTTGTATTCCTCCTGAAAGTGACTTTATTTTGTTGTTGGGTTGATGCCTACATCTGGCTTCAGGTTGCACTACAAATTCATTTTACTTGAACAGTGCAGTGTTTTTTGATACATTTTAATAAATAGAGATTTGAACCTTATTGAAATTTGTTTCGTGTAAATTGTTAATTGAGCAATTGTAAAATAATCGCCAATTGAAAATGTAATCGTTAGATTAGTCGACTAATCGATTAATTGTTTAAAAAATAGGTTTCACATTTAGGCAGAACAGCAGTTACGTTGATGCTCATCTCTGTCACCTTATTTTATATCAGCTTTGCTGGTCTGTAGTTTTCATGGACCTGAACTACAAACAGGACCAATCTGTGTCAAGAAGTTTCTACCTCAGCCTGAGAAAACAGGTTTTAATCTGTTCCATTTTTTTTGTTAGTCTGACCAAAACCCATCATTCTTAGCCCAGCTTTTGCAGCAGACAGCTACAGCTGAACGAAAGTGAACGTATATAAATAAATGGACTTTAGTGATTTCAAATTGGGAAAGTCTACACTAGAAAACACATACCTATAAAAGCTTTATTAGAACAGTATTTTCTGGGAGGAACACTTGGATCTTAAAGTGACTTACCTCTATTCCGTCAAATTTGAATTTGATCACTGGCACAAAGGCGTCTTCGACAGCCTTGAGAAAACACCAAAAGAGACAATATCACCAACACGTTCAAGACGTTTTCTCATTAAAAATGAGGTGAAAATCAAAGTCAAGAACACAGAGCTTGTAAAGAGACATGTAAAGTAATGCTTCCAGCAGGTCATACTCCTTCTGCAGTGCTTTGAAAATGTTTGCAGACAGCTGATAACTGTAATGAAGGGGGGTTCAAATTCAGAAAACATGAGCAGAGCAGAATGCGGGCTCCTATGGATGTCTTTGGAGCCGAGTGTTTCAATATTTAACTAAAATCATCATCTTCCTCCACACACGGGTACTCTCTGTAACATTTAGCCACCACTATGCATTTTTGGATAAGATCAACAAGATGAGAATTTATTTTCTTTTTTAACTGCAAATAAACAAATGGCAGCCAATTAGTTCATTTCATTTAAATACATTTAGTGTCACAAACTTTTTCAATTATTTATATTGATTTTAATTATGACACACACACACACACACCTTAGGAAATTAACATGACCAGCAGACCTAACACCACAGGCAATGCTCATGGGTATTACTCTCTGCAGTTACTTCATAATAGCTCCTCTATTCAGCAAAAACTCACTGAAACTCGGCCATAAAAATGTAACTGTTAGGTATTGTTCTGCATTTCCAATGCAGTGAACTCCGCGATCCTAGAGAGTGGAGCTCTTACCCAGGAGCAGTGATGTAAGCGGTCCGTTGATCTTCCGTCTTTTTACACTTAAAGTCCTTTGAATGAACAGTCTGTTTTTATAAACTCAGAGATGAAACTGAGAAATGGCCAGAGATGCCACAAAGACTTACCCTCAGGTCTTTGATCTCTTCGTGTTGTTTGAATTTCTCAAAGAAAGACTGGAAAAAATCACTTCTCTCTACATGGCGGGGAGCCACACATAAGGCATCGATATCAGCTCCTGGAAGAAACACGTTACTTTTAGCAGTGTAATCTGTGTTGCCCTGTAGGTTAAATAGTTGACGACTTCAACAATAATCTGATAGGTTCAATGAACAAAGTTGCTGCATTCAAGGCTAAAGAGTGTTAAACAACAAGTAGAGCAGCTAAAGTCAAGTGCTGCAACTTTTTAACATTGTTTTCAGTGACTGTCAAACTAATAACGACTATGCTGCATCGTATGAAGAAAATATCTAATTGCGATTATTTCGACTCGCATTGCGATTGCGATACGATTCAAGATATTGGAAGGAATGATAATTTTTGTACCATCATTCTCATTAAAAATATTAAAATTAAATCATTAAAGTGTGATGTTTTCTTTGGTCTGTTTTGTAGGCTGCAACATCTCTGCAGGACCACAATAATTAATTGGTTTGACATATTTTGCCTTTAACAAATACTCCTGTGATTTAGATATTGCACTAGTCGACACTGATTTCGATTAAATTGTGATTAATTGTGCAGCCCTAGCCACAGCCTATGAAACGTAAAAAAAAAAAAAACTAACAAACACAGAAGTGGTTTCTCTAGACTGATGACCTCTAGTGAACCGTCTAAAAAGGAAAGTCAAAATAAAAACCATTTCAAATATTTGTTTAAAAAGTTGATAGCACTAGAGGTGAGTGTAAATCTCCCATCTGATGCCATGACTCCATAACCATTTCTCCCATTACTTATGGTTGTGCAACATTACCAGTGTCTCTAATTCTGCTGAAAATGTCCCTTGAGACTTGAATTATACCCGACATCTCAGAAGTGGTTGTGAAATCAAATTCCGATAGTGGGGTCCCAATTATTAGTTTTTAGTATTTACTGTGAAATATATATATTTATCTTTTACAATAACTGAGAAATTATGAAATGCTGAACAAATGTCAGAACACAATTACACAAAGGGATTCATTACTTTTACACGCCAACTTTTCGTGTTTGAATTTGTTCTTTCATAAAAATGAACACAATTATGTATTGCCAAGTGTAAGGCAGGCTTACAATAACACTAGTAAAGCCAATTCAATTTAGATTAGGGCGATATATAGCGACAAGAATTAGTGGCGACGAAGCCCGACTGGCTGCGACGAAGCCCGACTGGCTGCGACGAAGCCCGACTGGCTGCGACGAAGCCCGACTGGCTGCGACGAAGCCCGACTGGCTGCGCCTCACGTTGCCTTTGTCTTGGTCAAAGAGTTGTACGTGAACACACCGCAAAGACTACTCGGCGGCCAACTAGCATGTACGTTCTGCGTCCGCATGAGGAAATAACTCTCCGTGCCAGCAGACGCCGATAATCTATTTGTCATCAAAAAAGGGTAACCGGATATACAAACCATTGCTATGACATACACACAACAAAACAGCTGTTGCCCAAATCTGCCAGCGGCAGCGTAGAGCCTACAGTCCCTTGCCTCACTCCCCTTTGGGACGACAGCGAACACTGTGAGATGGCTAGCTAGCTTGTCCATCTCCCTGGCTGTCATCCATTCTCTTGGCAGAGAAGTCTAGCTGCAGTAGGGAAGTGGAGCGACCAGGAAGCCCGCTGCGGTTGGTTGGCTAGTTAGCTTGCTAATTCCCCCCACCAAGCTTTCATGCAACACTGGTTACAGAAAATGAGCCGAACAACTCATCAGGTGATCGCAATGTGCTTTCTTACACTGCGACAAGAGTGTGTGAAGGAAACATTAAGTTGTTACATTTTACTAAATGTAGTGGCTAGTCAGCTAGCTTGGCTCAGTCTAACACCAACCACGGTGCACAGGGAGAGATGTCTACGGTCTTTATTAAGTTTCTTAAAGCTATACTGCATGGTTTCTTTCTCCCCCATGAGGAATTCTATGTAATGACAGCAACAGTGTTGGCGTGTCCACATGATACAAGCCTTCTGTGATCGCGCACGCGTCCCCACACAGTTGCTAGTAGCAACGGAGGATTAAAAAACATGTTGGACTCTTCAGAAGACGTCATTATCGTGACTCGAGTTTCTGCGCGCAAAAGTCACCGGGTGCCACAATCTTGTGAACATAGTCACAGAGAAATCCAGACAGAGTTGTGTGGAGCTGATAGTCTTAATTAGCTGGAACGGACGTTTATTAATATCAAAAACGTACATATTAAAGCTTTAATTCTAAAAATCTTTAAGTTTTACAGTACAGGAAATTATTTTATTAGTTAATTTGTAATGTGTAGGTATGGCGATCTTTTAAAAAGGCATGTTAATGTTGAAATAAATTAACTATACAAGTGGTTATGTATTGTTTGCCCTCTTACAGACATAATGTGCATAAATAAATATTTGAGTAGTATGAACTGTTTTTTTCTCCTTTTCTAAGAATCCAAACAGCCAATTTTGACAGCCCCATGTGTATTGGGAGTGATCAGATCAAGATGAACGGTAAGAAGAGCTTTTGACTTTGTTTGCTTGCTTTCCTCACCTTTTCTTCTTGTGCACTAATTTGCTTAATCAGCCAATCAGAGCGATTCCTCTCACTGACAGCTCCGTGTTGAATCGGCTGAAATAAAGCCGATGGGGTTGACTAGTGCGGGACATACCGCACAAAACTATGCCCAAGGTGGGCTGACAGTCTCCGTGGTGTGTCCACCTTTATGTTCTGATACTTGCACGTGTTCATTTTGCACTAAAGTTCTAAATAAAATGAAAACACACAGTACTTTTCATGTGAAAGTATTTAATTCACACAAGACTATACAAAAAGAGGCTTTATCATGTGGTTATGTCAAATGTACTATTTATTAAATTACCAGAAAACATGTCATATTGTGATATATATCATTATCAAGATATGAAATGACCTATATATCGGGAAAGAAGATGTTGGCCATATCGCCCAGCCCTAATTTAGACAATGATCTGTTGCGACAGGAATGTTTGGACAGCCTCTCTTTATCTCCAGCCTGAACAAAATACAGAGATTCAAATGCTCTTTCTAAACAGCAGCAAACAATGTGGGGGTGTCACCTGTGAGAGGGACTTTTGTTTTTACTCAAAACAGTTCAGTTTACTGTGCTTGCTACACTTGTCTCTGTAGATATTGTGAAGAGAAACTTTAGCCCCTTTTCATGTGTTTGCTCTTCCCTGCAGTCCAAAACTGTGATATGGGTTATGGGATATAGGTTCAACCGATTTAATAGAACACAATGTGCCAGTTTTCACATTTGATTTCACCAGAAGTGCAACAGGTTGTTAAAAACAAAGCATTGAAAATTGATTAAGCACAATTATCAATTTTGCCAATTAGCTTGGAACATCCTTACTTACTCAGATTCATGGAAAAACACTATGCAGTTTGATAGATTTCCCTAAAAATGTAATATGGTAAATTTAATAACTTAATAATTGTGTCACAACAAAACTGAGATTTTTATCTTTTGATCTCAATTGTTTGTTGTTAAGAAAGGATGTACTCATCCCCATTCACACTAATGCTTTCAGTCGACAGTAAGCCAATGTTCACACAGCTTTCAGATCCCAAAACTAGTCTTTTCAAAAGGCTCTCAAAAGCAGAGGAATCTGACAATAACAGCCTTGTGCTTTAGTGTGGTCAGGGTGAACTGAGCTTTACAAAACAAGATATGCCTGCTCAGACAGGGCTGTGTCGCAGAAATGTTCTGATACCTCTATCTCCATTTGCTCCTTTTGAATGTCAATATAGCCAAGCACACAGTACAGGTGTGGTCATTTAAGTTCAATGTTGTCAGACAACTTCCAGGCATAAAATAGTGATTTGATGGCGATGATGTGACTTCAATGACTAGACGTACCTTTTGTGTGCACTCCAAGTCTGTACGAACCAAATGTAAATATCTTGCCCCCAACACAGCTTATAGCTGATGGTGGGAGGTTCTGTAGAGGAGAGAAGCAAATACAGTGTAATCAAATTAGTAAGACGTTTTTTCTCTTTATTGCAAGACAATGGCTTTATTGTCTCTGATTTGATAGTCACCCCATAATGCATCATAAATAACTGTTTGTACTTAGAAGGCATTTTACACAATAGAACCCACCTTTAATTCACTGATCTCTGCGATCCATTCCTTAACAAAGTTATTCAACTTCCCAAGGACTGCAAGTCTGAAAAGAGATACAACTTTTAGTGGCTGTTTTATTCTCAATCCAGCCCTTTTACTAATTAAATAGTGAGAAAGAACATTATAGAAATAAACCACACAATCCAGTTGATGTTAATGTGTGGATTCAAGCATCAACACATATTTAGTTAGGCTACATGAACACATGCAATGCAGTAGAACAGCCTTACAATAAAGGCTACCGTTGAGAAGCTTTGGAGTTTCCATTTTTGTTGAGACTACCAGAGAAGTGCTGGTGCATTATATTACAAGTGTTTCAAGTTTCTGTGTGCACCTATAAGTGCAGTTGTGATTGCTGCAATGAAGAGTATGCAGTCAAGATGCCCCATAATTGTGTTATGGTTAATATAAAATGATACTTTAATGTTCTTTACCTATGGTTCAATTCCTCTTCATCTTCAAACACCCCAAAAGGTTTCATAGCATCACAGAGCTTATTGGTGTACTGGTGGTCTATTTCTCGTGGGGGTGCGAGGCTAATGGCAGAAGTGATGCCATAGTGCTTCTGCGGCTGCTGCCCACCAGGCATGGTGCTGCAAGCGAACAGACAAGGGAACATGAAATGACAGCTACAACACTTTCACGTTATTACGATATTTTTTCATGTCATGGTTTCTCAAACCCCGTCTTAAAAAAAAATAGCTTGATTAAAGTTACCAAGTCAAGGTGAAGGCATTTATCAGTCATTAGTTATTGTAGTGTTATGCTTTGCTAGTTTAGGCTATGTCCCCCTCCTTTCTATTATTACCGCGCACCCATGTGTACACACGCTACAAGCTCCGACACCAATGTAGCTACTTTAACAACAAGCCTATTAATAACCACATAGTTGTATGCAAATCAAAATTGAAAACTGAACGAACTAAAATTACAGAAACGTGTCTGAAATGAGCTAACGTTAGCTAGCGGCGAACGACCGTTAGCCGAGAGGCTACAAACAGGCTGGAAGCGCTAACAAATTAGCTAATTTAGCAAACGTTAGCTGTCTGCTACGGAAGAATTGGTTTAGCTAACTAATGACTCGCTTTCCGGTTAGACCAGTTTAAGGGTTGACATTTTCTCAAACGAAAACAAGTTAAATCCGTTCATTTTGTTCGGCATATTTACACCACAGTTACCCAACAACAAACAAGCGAGCTAGCCAACAAATGGTGGCTGCAGGCCTTGTTTGGTTGTTGTGACAGTTGGCTAACGTTAGCTTTTAGCCTATTCTTTAGGACTCTCTAAAACGCGAACATAAAAGTCCATACATGGAAAATGTACCACATGCATGACTTACCTTGACATTTCTTTCATGTCACTCTAAAAAGCTTGTACGTTTTTTTCCGCTGTAATCCCGTAAAAAAAAACTAAGAAAGTCAGCAAGTGAAAATGATAACAGCCTCGACCTGATTACAACAATGGTCACTTTGCAGAGAGCAGTTCAAACCTTCCCCCTGAACCGGAATCACTTCTTATAAGATAACGTATCAGCGCGTAATCCTGAATTAATACTCATATCTAATGCCTTTACAAAACGCGCAGGACTTGGTTGAATCCTAGCACCTGACACGCGTTTAATAGTTTAGCACTTTTTTTATTTATTCAAAACTACAAATGTAACGGCATTTGTCTGGACAACGCCTGCGCAGCACGCTGAGCGAACCGTCGTCAGAAGGCACCGCCTCTCACAGGCCACAAATCACGTGACCACCGAGGCCTGACGGGGCCTGATCTATGGGCCTGATCGATGCATGATGGATTGGTACGTTCTCTTACAGAGTTTCAAATTACTGGTTTTATCAAAATACTTAACACAATTCACAAAACCACACACCCAAACTGCAAAATACCTCATATACCCTGCAAAATGAAGCACTGTAACCAAAACTACATATAGCATTATCAAAATCAAACTTTTGTACCAATATAAAAATATATAGGAAAAAAGGTGCTCACCTGTGGTCTTTTCATAGTGCTTACTTCCTGAGTGAAGTGGTAACAATGAACCAAATGAAAATAAAATTAGATATTTGTGATATTTCAACTGTGTATTATTAATGAATATATTTTCTAACATGATAACATTTTTAACATTTTAATCAGTGCTAATTTAAATAAAATGAATGAATTTAAATTGATGAACAAAATCTATTGCCCAATTGTTATTTTCTTTATTTGTCTTTATTATATTTGCAATGAGCGGTTAGTTATCTTTACATCATTAAAAATGGGTGTCTCAACTGTACCATGGTACAAAGTTGAGACAAAAAGCACCTTATTTTCATAAGCTAATTGTGGAAAATATAAACTACATATGGGTATTATTGATTGATAATATCTTAGTCTACAAGCTAATGAAATGTCTTGTGGCATGCCATGTGGAAATTCACTTCTTTTCAGTGTCTATTTTAGTGTGAAAAATCGAAACGCAAATGGTGTTTCAACTGTACTCAGTCTACCCTACAGATAGAACCGCTAGAACCAGAACACACTCGAGCACAGCTGCAACCATAGATATAGGTATATGGCTATAGGTATATCCATAGCTGCACCAATCTATGGCTGTAACATGTTACCCACACCTCTCACACAAGGTGGGTTTGAAGTGAGATATAACAATACAAATGTAATTGGATATTCGTCGACCAAATGTTTGTCAGCTAATAATGGTAGCATGCGATGACCTAAATGTAACGTTACTGTATGCAACAGCATAATTAAAACTGTATATATATAGAATTTTTCCCCACTGCATAAAACCTTTTTGAGAACCAACTAAATGATAAGCCCATCGTTACAGGTGGTCATTAAATCGTTAAAGGTCCTATATTGTGCTCATTTTCAGGTTCGTAGTTGTATTTTTGGTTACTACTAGAACATGTTTACAAGCTATAATGTCCAAACAACACATTATTTTTCTCATACTGCTTGTCTGAATATACCTATCTGAAATGCTCTGTTTTAGCCATAGACAGTATATAAAATGGACACAGCGATCCCGCTGTTTTTGACGGAGACAAGTGAAGCCTCTTACCAGCACTTTTCGGTGATGGGAAAGGGTTACTGAGCGTTACTGCGCAGCTGCAAACTGAGCTTCCCGCCGCCGATGTGACGTGAGCAACGTGTCTGAACGTTGTAAGCCTTCTGGTAGCTGTGCCAAGAGAAATCTCAATCATTCCCAATCTATCAGAGACGGAGAGCGTAGGTATATGTAAGGAGATAACATAGGCACAGGCTAATTGTTGCTAACTAAAATGCTAGTTAACATTAGCAATTAAACTAAACAGCTAATGTAAGTCCAAACTGCCTGCGAGCTTCTCCTGTACTGTACGGTAATTCCTCTACTATGAGACAGTAAGTCTCGTGGTTATGACCCAATCGTTAGACTGTTTTTATAAAAACGTCTGCTACGGAGCCATAACGTGAGGTACAAGGTAATGTAGCCTTGTGTACATTGTAGTGTTTCTTAAGAAATAAACAACGGACAAATCAAGTCTTTAAACGCTTCAGATGTAAAGTTATTGGCTGTCAAAGTGACGCCAAAATGAATTGCAGTCAATGGGACGCTAAAGGGGGTGATGGGAAAGGGCTAGCAAAATGGCGCTATCGCGGCTTCGCTCTGAGGAGAGAAGCCTGGCCCCTTGGTTTTAGCCTGTGTGTCTTCAAAAAAAGCCCCCCTCCCAGAGCGAAAAATAGGCTAACGATTGTGTCATAACCACGCGACTTACTGTTGCATTGTAGAGGAATTACCGTATAGTACAGGAGAAGCTCGCAGGCAGTTTCGACGTACATTAGCTGTTTAGTTTAATTACTAATGTTAACTAGCATTTTAGTTAGCAATAATTAGCCTGTGCCTATGTTATCTCCTTACATATACCTACGCTCTCCGTCTCTGATAGATTGGGAATGATTGAGATTTCTTTTGCGCAGCTACCAGAAGGCTTACAACGTTCAGAGACGTTGCTCACGTCACATCGGCGGCGGGAAGCTCAGTTTGCAGCTGCGCAGTAACGCTCAGTAACCCTTTCCCATCACCGAAAAGTGCTGGTAAGAGGCTTCACTTGTCTCCGTCAAAAACAGCGGGATCGCTGTGTCCATTTTATATACTGTCTATGGCCAGAACTACAGTGACCACAATGTTGCCAAGTAACTGGTTTTCAAAAAAGTAAAGACAGAAAAGAGAGAGAGAGGAAAAACAAAGGAAAGGGTGTCAAACTGTAAGGTGGTAGCCTGTAGTCTGTGAGTGGTATTAACCTGTTGGCTTCATGTCCATAGTGACATAAGCTAGCTAGCTACAGACTAGTGTTAGCCTACATTTAATCACCATTTAATCAGTGCAGGGAAACGTTTAGCAAGATATTCATATTAAATCATTGTCCCTGTCAGACTTAACAACAGATGAGTCAGCAGCACCCTAGTCTCCCCCTAACTGGGCCCCTCCCTGTCCCAGTGAAGAAGGTGAGCAACATTGGGTTCAGTGACATGCCAGTTAGCATCACTGCAGGGAGTCTGTGGGTCTCTTGCTCTTTTTACCATTACAAAAAGAAAATGAAATATGTATTAATGACAGAAATTCAAACACATTACTAACAATTATTTTCTCACATAATGATAATTATGAAATAAAATAAAAAACAACAACCTGTACAATTGTCTGTACTGGATGCTGGTCAGTTGGAAACAGTGAGTAGCTTACCTGTCAATCATTTAGATTGAATTATGGAATGACATCTATAGATACAGACTTTATTACTCCCATCATGAAGGCCAGTTAATATATATTTAAGTTTGTTCGTTTTTCATTTTTTAAATCTTTCATTAATAATTAATAATAATAATAATCATTTTGTTAAGAGAATTTTCCATTTTGTGAAATTTTACAATAAAAATACCTTGAGACTGTAAAAGATGGCCTTCAGCACATTTTTTATGGTTGCTTTTAATCTTGCATCAAATAGTGAACTGCATACTAGACTTGCATGCATGTACAAATCACCAGCAGTAAATATTGTGCTAGTACTAGTATTGAACTACAAGCAAGACAGTTGCAAGCCTTTAATTAGAGTTCTGTAAAGCTTCTGATGGGACAGTGAGGTCCTAGAGATGTGGTGACAACAGCTGCTCAGAGGGGGCCCCATTAGATTTTTTGTCATGGGGCCCAAAATTCCTGGCGTCGCCCCTGCTCTGAATATATAATAAGAATATATAAAAAGGGTTGTGTGCATTTCTCTGTAGATTGAGCATTTTGATACTTTCACAGTATTTTAACCTGCTTTATAATACAATGTTTACTGTCGCTTTGTACTGATGTATCCACCCTGCAGCACCTACTCACAGAACAAATAAATACATGGGAGGAAAAAGGTATAAAAATAAAAAGTAACTAGATGAATAAATGATGAGGTGTACCAGTATTTAATTTTTGGGCCAATAATCGTAACAGACCATAATCATCTGTTTGTTGTAGCTCATACTGATATGACAATCAATAACAGATATTCTTGCAATTGCCAACATTTGAAATGACAATAATATATAGAAAGGTATGTGAATAAGTTAGCATACCTTAAAAACTGTTTGCCAGTTGTCTGTCGTGTGTTGACATGAAATGGCACAACTCGCACTGTGAACAAGGTATTATGAAAGTTGTTCCAGTGTTGAACTTTTCCTGGAAACTGATTTTTTTTTTTCCAAACGTTTGACTCAACAGGGCGAACAGCGCTGTCTAGTGGGCATTTTAAATCATTACACCTGGTGTTAAATAAACTCAAATAAATAGTTTTGATCATCTACCTTGATGACTTCATTGTGAACAGTCAATAGTCATCAGTTGATTACAGTCCTTGTTAAACCTCTGCTGTTTTTATTATAAATCATATTGGTAAACATGAAAAGATGTATAATATGACTGTATCGTGTGGTTGTTTAATGTATGTAAGGGCAACACATATACCGGCACGCTCTCTCCGCTCCCTTGATGCTGGTCTCCAGGTCATTAAAAAAATCATTCTCCCGCTGTGCCCCTCATCTGTGGACTGGCCTCCCACTACACGTTAAAGAAGCTCATTCAGTTGACATTTTTGAATCTAGATTGAAAACCCACCTCTACTTACTGTATTATATATAGCCAACCATAACACACCATCCTTTTATTGTCTTATGTTGCTGGTTTTGTATAGTTCATGATTACTGCTTAAATGCTGTTCAATTGTTTTGTTGCTGTCTGTTATTTCTGTATTCCTTTAATTGTAAAGTGCGCTGAGACGGTGTTTAATGGTGATTTTACACTTACAATACATTTGTTTGCTTTTGATTGAATTCAGCTCAAATATGTCGTTTGGTTGTAATTGGTCTGTGTATTCTTTACTCAACATTGTTTTATAACCAAATATCTCTTCAAAATGTGGTTCGAGCATTGATGTGCCATATTAATTTACATAAAGCGATTCATGGTAGGCTAAGTAAAAATATTGTGCATAATAATATAGTTTTAAACTTCCAATGCATCCCAGTTTTGAGTAATTTTCAGCCATTTTCTGTTGGTTCTATTGCCCAATGTTAAAGTTCTGATGTTCTTATCTCACAGGGATTGCTCTGGGTAAGCCCTATGCCCCTGGGTTACATTTTGTATTGGCTTTCCAGGAGAAACCTTGTGTGTGTGTGTGTGTGTGTGTGTGTGTGTGTGTGTGTGTGTGTGTGTGTGTGTGTGTGTGTGTGTGTGTGTGTGTTGCAATGGATTCCAATAGGTCTGCAGAGTCACTGCAAGACAACACTGTTACTTATCATGACAGTGCAAGCAACCTTTAGTCTGTATAGGAAACTGAACTCCTCCCCCATTGGCCTATCCTCACTTCTGCATTTTGGACTTTCAGTGTTAGTCACATTGTTTAAACTAGTCAGACCAGTTTTAATACTGCAGCACAAACCCCAAACAGTTTGAAAAATGAGCAACAGACCTCTTCTTGTAAATGTGGAAAACTGGATAGCAGAGAACAAGAATGCTTTTTTGCCACCAGTGTGCAACAAGCTCATGTGAGTAATTTTACTTGGATAACATAATGTGATAAACAAGTTTTAACGTGATTAAACCCCAGATGGAAAATATCTTTGTGTACGGTTTTGGTGCATAGACCCTACTAACAGATTTCCACTGACTGTTTGAGGATATGTAGTGAGTACACGCTTGTCTTTAATTCTTTTCTCTCAGGCACTTTTCCCAGTTGAATATCATGTTTGTTGGAGGTCCTAATACCAGGAAGGATTATCACATAGAAGAAGGGGAGGAGGTGAGAGACATGTACTGCATAAAGTCTTTCTTCCAACATAGATTATTAAATGCATACTTCAAAATACAAACAAAACCTTTTCCAGCAATTGTGCATCATCAGGAGGAGGAGAGCTATTTGAGAGTCGATATGACGCTACATTCCTGCTGTTTGTTTAGCCTTCAGTTCTCGATTTAACTGCTCCACAGCACAGTTAACTCCCAACTTTCATCTCCCCACATACTGACTGCCTCTAGACTCTCTCTCCCCCCAACAAGTTCCTTTACACACTGTTGTGGGCATCCTCTGCTGTTAGGCTTTTTTTTAATTTTACATTGTCAAAGTATAGAGGATGGTCAGGTGACAGGCACAATAAATATGTAATAAGTTGTTCCTCAGTGATACTTGAGTAATATTTTTTTGAGTTATGGTTGATATCTGCACTATCCTCTAGATCAGGGGCCTTCAACATGTTTTAGACCAGGGACCCCTAAGCTGAAAAAGAGACAGAGTAGGGACCCCCTACAGCATATATTGTATACAATTGAGTTGCATATTAAACTGGCAGAATAAATGAAAATAAATGAGTATTATTTATGCACCATGTTTTAATGGCAAACATAGGCTACATCTGGAAGGCACAGTGACCCTTTTAACTGTATGGCAACCAAAGTGGCTAACTTACTTATAGTAAGCTTATCTTCAATGTGGAAATCTTTTTTCACAAATAGGCAAATTTATCTTAATTTTTGAAATAAGAAAGTTTCATATATATATATATATATATATATATATATATATTTTACATCATTTGGCAGCCCCCCTGCATTAACTCTGAGGACCCTCAAGGGGTCTCGGACCCCCTGTTGAAGATCTCTGCTCTAGATGTGTCTTTAATAATGTCTGATAATACAATTAATACGATTATGTAATCAGGGATATAGTCATTTTTCTTTTTTGTCAAAAACTGGCGCCTACATTACCCACAATGCAAGTAGAGATGAGGAGTGGGGTACAGAGGTCTACGCGTACTTCTTTCTCACCCCCCCTCAAACTTTTTAAAGCAATCAACGCTGACTCATGTGACATCACCTGCAGCGATTTTTCAGACTTCACACAGTTCCCTCTGGAGACTAAGAAGGCGTTTTTCACATATAGTACTCCCCAACACCTGTAAACAGACCATCATGTACAGTCAAATCACTGTAGTTCCCTCTAACGATGTTTCTTCTTCTTCTATTCTCTATTTAAAATAGCTGTTCTACCAGGTGAAGGGGGACATGTGTCTGAAGTTGATCGAAAATGGCAAACACAAGGATGTGCACATCAAGGAGGGAGAGGTGAGCTCTAATATGCTTTCATATACTGTTTTTTCTTTTTCTTTGGCATTGTTGTATATTCATAATAAGTCAATTCTAACAATATTACTATATGTAAAGTCTAACTTAAAGGTATAGTGGAGGATTTTCTTTTTCCTGGTGGATCATCAAGACTATTGGTCCTCCTAGTTGTCAATCATTCTGGGATATGTTTACGTGCCGTGACAGGTCAGCGAGCAGACGGCCACGGCCTCCGACCATAGACGGTATATAAAGGCCTCCGACCATAGACGGTATATAAAGGCCTCCGACCATAGACGGTATATAAAAGCCTCCGACCATAGACGGTATATAAAGGCCTCCGACCATAGACGGTATATAAAAGCCTCCGACCATAGACGGTATATAAAGCCTCCGACCATAGACGGTATATAAAGGCCTCCGACCATAGACGGTATATAAAAGCCTCCGACCATAGACGGTATATAAAAGCCTCCGACCATAGACGGTATATAAAAGCCTCCGACCATAGACGGTATATAAAAGCCTCCGACCATAGACGGTATATAAAGGCCTCCGACCATAGACGGTATATAAAAGCCTCCGACCATAGACGGTATATAAAAGCCTCCGACCATAGACGGTATATAAAAGCCTCCGACCATAGACGGTATATAAAGGCCTCCGACCATAGACGGTATATAAAAGCCTCCGACCATAGACGGTATATAAAAGCCTCCGACCATAGACGGTATATAAAAGTAAACAGAGCGTGCACGAGCGTGCACGAGGAGAACTAGGCTCGTGCACGCTCTCTCGTGCACACGTTTAATGGGCGTTCCCTCTCGGGAGCATTTTTTCAAAAAGTGGAGAGGGCGGTTCTTTTCTAAAATTCGGGAAAATCCTCCATTATACCTTTAAGGCAGTACAATTAACTCTGTCACTGCTCCATTCAATGGTTTAGGATTTTCTTCTAATGAAAATAGACTGGTCACATTTACAATACTCCAGTGCACCTTTGTAACTAAAACGTGTGTGATGAACTTTGTCTCATTTATTCATCTCTTCTCCATTTGTAGATGTTCCTGCTGCCAGCTCGGATCCCCCACTCCCCCCAGAGACAGGCCGACACTGTAGGACTGGTGGTGGAGAGGAGACGGCTGCTGACTGAGACTGACTGCCTGAGGTTACCTACTGTATCTCCTTCTCTTCTTCTCTCTTGTCTTCTCACATCTTTATAAGAAGATATTAGCGGGGGATACAGGACAAATAAAAAAAAAACTGACAAATTACAATTACAGAAAAATCAAAACTGTAGAGTTTCAGTTTTTCTCAATTGTTCTGATGCATTGTTTGAAACAAAAGAGCAGTTCTGAGAGTGTAAGTTGCACAAACACCAAAACTGTGTTGCCATTGGCAAAACAGCAACCACGTGAAGTAAAGAACGTGTGCAGAAGAGACTAACTACATTTTCTATGTGCTAGTTGTATACAAAGTGAAGGGATCACTGCATTTGTAGTATTAGAACACGGTTGGCACAAACGCATCAAATCAGTGGAGAAAAACTATATGACGTGCAATACAAAGACTTCCTATGTATCCCAGAAGTACATTGTGTCCAAAAACCCCATAAAATGTTGAGAGAAAGTAACAAAACAGACATATATGGAAGAGCAGCATTAACAACAACATTTTGGTGCCTTCAGGTACTATGTGGACAACACCACTGACATCCTATTCGAGAAATGGTTTTACTGTCAGGATCTCGGAACCCAGCTGGTGCCAATAGTCGAAGAGTAAGAGACATGTTCCCATCGACATTGCTTTCTACACACTTACAAACAGTCTATACAGATCAGGTTATTTGTTTTAATACAGTTTGTTGCTGTTGGTTGATTTTTTTTACTTGCAGGTTCATGGCATCAAAGCAGGGCAGAACAAGAAGGCCTGATCCAAGTGAGTTGTTCTCAACTTTCTTGTGATTCCTGTTCAAATATCTTGTGTTTAATCTAAAATCTAATCCCTGTAAATATTTCACTGGTGACATCATTGTCTTCTTCATCTTTGGATGAACAGATGAAGTCTTCAGAGAGCCTCCATTCCAGATGAACACCCTGAACGTGATGCTACCCTTCTCCTTTAAAGACTGGCTGGACAAACAGAGGCCGTCCCTGGCCAGCAGCAGGCCCATCGACATGTTCGGAGCTCAGTTTGAGACAGAGGTACTATAAATCATCATGTCACATGTGTTTTCATAAAGGCTCTACACTTTCAGCCTCACATTTGTTCATAATTTTGCCTTTTTTTAGTATACTCTAAAATTACTATTATTACTAATACTACTACTACTATTCTTGTACAGCTACTTTTGGTTAAATCAAGTCAAGGCAGTTTTATTTATGTAGCTCAAACTCATAAAATTTGCCTCAAGGGGCTTAACAATCTGTACAACATACAGTACGACACCCACTATGCTTAAACCCTGGATTTGGAAAAGGAAAAACTCCATTTTTAACAAGCAAGAAACATCAGATACAGTAGAGCAGCAGAGGAGGAACCCCTTTTCAGAATGGACAATAGATAGAGATTGTGTGTACAGAATACGCTATAGTAAAATTACAGTATGGAACATTTGTTTAGATGTTCAATACTTGAGAATGTTTACTTTTACTAATACTTGAAGCTTTTTTGTAAATAAAAAAAATGATTTATGCCCATATTATGAAAAAAACACCTTTTCTGTGATTTGGGGTGTTATTTTGTGTCTCTGGTGCTTCCACACACATACAAACTTGGTAAAATCTATCCATGCTGTTCTGAGTGAGATACGGTTTCTGAATGATTCCTGCCTTCAGTCTCCGGGTGAGCTGGTCAAAATCTGCACGGCTTTCTACGTCAGTAGCCAAGACCAGGTGGCTAACCACGACCGCTAGCATGCTAGCGCTAGCGTTAGCATAGCTAGCTCGTTCTCAATGGCAAAGCACTGCTACAACACACACTAGTTCACCATAATCTCCAGAAGAAGTACTTCCATGTGCGCCCTCCTTTAGAAGAAGTCTCTCGGCTAATCCTGCCTTGTAACTGACCAAAGTTGGAGAAACAACCTTTCTTTTACTGTCTGTGGAGCTAACTGACATGATCTACCATCTGAGCTACTGAGCATGTGCAGAGTGGAATCAAAGATAGTACAGAAGAAAAGATGATTCACTCTGTAGCTAAAACAGAGACCTTAACACAAGGTGAAAAGAGGAGCTGCAGCAGTGAGAGAGGGATGTGCTGTACAACAAAAATATATTAAACCATGTAAACATATTCTGGTACAACCTTAAAATACAATTATGAACCTGAAAATTAGCATAATATTGGATCTTTAAAGGTCCTGTAGGAAGGATTGTGAAGATCCAGGACTTAGCCAAATTATTTTTAACATCGACAACTTCTCAGTCCCTCCCCCCTTTCTGCTAAAGCCCAAAACAGTCTCCTGAGCCCCTCCCCCCACAAGGGAGAATGAATGCGTGTGCATGAGCAGTGATTGACACACAGTTAGACACCCCCCCTGGCCCTGATTGGTGCATCTGAACAGGGAGCGGTGGATTTTTGTAAATCCCACTCCAGGCTGTAGGTGGAGCCAGAGGAGCTGGATTTATTTGAAATGACCTGCTTCATGTAGTTCTACTGGAACATAGGGTCAGTTTCAGCAGGTATATGACAGAAAGGTAGTTCTATAAGTCTTACCTGCTGCACCTTCAGTAGCAACAATCAGGTATCATATTGACAGTAGTAGTGAAAGATTTCAAACAGTACCAAGCTCTAATGGAAACTTGTGTAGCCTAATGTCATTTTTTAAACCATGACCTAAAAGTGATGTCAAACATGCCCCATGACTAAGCTTGGATGTTCGGTATTGCATCGTAAATGAAAATAAGTGGATTGTAAATGTACAAAACACGGAGTTGGCATTGAGACAACCGGAGCCGATGTGATGTGCTGTAGATGACCATGGTGATATGGAAGAGATGTAATAATGTTATATCTTATGACCATGACAGGCAATGGTGTTTGGACCTGGGAGGACAGAGACAACCGTGCAGCAAAGTGATGTGTGGATTTGGCAACTGGTATGTTCACTAAATCTTTTCCGTCGCTTCATATGTCCAACCAGTTTCTCAGTGCTGTTTAGATGCTGCTGTCCCTCAGTATGATATATCCGTGTCTGTCCCTCTGTGTAATAACCATAAACTGTATAACATAAGGACGTAGCATCCGTGACGTGCCCCATAGGTTTCTGAAGAGGCAAAATGAAGCTCAAAGTGGGTGGGTCTTGGCAGTGCCTGATCTTGGCTAATCCAAAAATGGGCAAAGAGGTTGAATCCTACAGTCTATGCTCACCTCCTGTGACGACAGCCCACCTGTCACTCAAAGTGGCCACGCACTTTTTTTGTACCAGGCTGTAAATATATTTATTTCTGCTGTAAAATTGAGCATTTCAACATCTATAACGTCTGTAGGGATTGACCCTCTTGTAGAGATTTTGGCACTTCTGCATTGGCTTCATTTCCGCCTGGTAATAACTAAACTCTCAGTTTGTCAGCTGTTTTCTTATCATCTTCTTTTCTCATCTCTCAGGAGGGATCCTCAAGAGTTACTATGAACGAGCAGGAGTTCACTCTTTCTGCAGGAGACAGTTTTCTCATTCCTGAACACAGCCAGTGAGTCAATATTAACACTAAATGACAAACTCTCCCCTTCAATATATAACTTATTAGGTAAAAGTGTTGCAATTTTGCTTCCTGAATATTCAGATGTAGTTGTAGTGATTTGGCAGTAGTTGCCCTCAAAAAATTAAAGTGGTTTCTTCTTCTGTAGGTACCTGTGGCAGAGAGAGGAGGGGACTGTTGCCCTGTTTGTGGTCCAAAACCCTGAGCGGAAGAGACCCTGACCATCACGTGCCAAGTCATACACACATTAAATATATAGTATTTTGTATACGTAGGGAGGAGAAGTCAATGTAAGGAAATTACATACGTAAATGAAAAGCATTCACTTCTGCTTTATGTTAATGAAAGTGAACATTGACCGTTTACAGCACTAATAAACACTTTAAAGGGATACACCACTGTTTGTTGAAATAGGGCTTATCACGGTCTCCCCTACCTGTAGATAGGTGGGGTCTCCTCTAGCTGTAGATAGGTGGGGTCTCCTCTAGCTGTAGATAGGTGGGGTCTCCTCTAGCTGTAGATAGGTGGGGTCTCCTCTAGCTGTAGATAGGTGGGGTCTCCTCTAGCTGTAGATAGGTGGGGTCTCCTCTAGCTGTAGATAGGTGAGGTCTCCTCTAGCTGTAGATAGGTGGGGTCTCCTCTAGCTGTAGATAGGTGGGGTCTCCTCTAGCTGTAGATAGGTGGGGTCTCCTCTAGCTGTAGATAGGTGAGGTCTCCTCTAGCTGTAGATAGGTGGGGTCTCCTCTAGCTGTAGATAGGTGGGGTCTCCTCTAGCTGTAGATAGGTGGGGTCTCCTCTAGCTGTAGATAGGTGGGGTCTCCTCTAGCTGTAGATAGCTGGGGTCTCCTCTAGCTGTAGATAGGTGGGGTCTCCTCTAGCTGTAGATAGGTGGGGTCTCCTCTAGCTGTAGATAGGTGGGGTCTCCTCTAGCTGTAGATAGGTGGGGTCTCCTCTAGCTGTAGGTAGGTGGGGTCTCCTCTAGCTGTAGATAGGTGGGGTCTCCTCTAGCTGTAGATAGGTGGGGTCTCCTCTAGCTGTAGATAGATGGGGTCTCCTCTAGCTGTAGATAGGTGGGGTCTCCTCTAGCTGTAGATAGGTGGGGTCTCCTCTAGCTGTAGATAGGTGGGGTCTCCTCTAGCTGTAGATAGGTGGGGTCTCCTCTAGCTGTAGGTAGGTGGGGTCTCCTCTAGCTGTAGATAGGTGGGGTCTCCTCTAGCTGTAGATAGGTGGGGTCTCCTCTAGCTGTAGATAGGTGGGGTCTCCCCTAGCTGTAGATAGGTGGGGTCTCCTCTAGCTGTAGATAGGTGGGGTCTCCTCTAGCTGTAGATAGGTGGGGTCTCCTCTAGCTGTAGGTAGGTGGGGTCTCCTCTAGCTGTAGATAGGTGGGGTCTCCTCTAGCTGTAGATAGGTGGGGTCTCCCCTAGCTGTAGATAGGTGGGGTCTCCTCTAGCTGTAGATAGGTGGGGTCTCCTCTAGCTGTAGATAGGTGGGGTCTCCTCTAGCTGTAGATAGGTGGGGTCTCCTCTAGCTGTAGATAGGTGGGCCAACACATTTTTTGTGCATGCATTGTTAGTCCGGTGCCACACCGGCAGCACTGCCGCTAATTAGCTTAGCGTAGTGAATGGAATTCTATGTTGCCGGTTAGCATGTTGTGAGTAAAAGTGACAAAAAAACAACCTAATTACATGCACTGAGACAAAAAATGCGTTGGCCCACCTATCTACATCTAGAGGAGACTGTGATAAGCCCTAGTTCAACAAACGGTGGCGTATTCCTTTAAGCTATTGACATTGAAACTGTAAATTGCGCTTTGTCATAGTTATATACCATATAATTGCATGTAAATATATCTTTACTCATGAAAGAAATGAAATAAATAAAATGTGATTATTTATTTAAACACACATATAATCAATTACCACATTTCTCTCAGTGTTTTTTGTCCTCTACTGCAGTGAGTAGGCGCTAATTCACTACATTTTACACCTGAACTGTCAAAAAGTCCTTTCATAAACTGATACGTTATGTAGATTTTCTCTGGAAGTAAAAGAGTAAAGAAGAAAATCACTCTGTAATATCAACCTCCTAAAACGCATTCCACACTACAGTGAAATTCCTAGTGAAAGAATCCTATTGGCTAAAGGACACACGTTTCAACAAGTTTTATGAACAATCACCATGTTGTTAAATTACATTCATGCATTGCATGCCAAGTTCAGATTGCCAAGTTCTTATTCACTCTCACCATGTCATATTTTTCCAAAGAAACCCAGAACTGACTGGGCATGGTCTTTGAGCAGATTTGTGCTTTTTTGTGCTTAGATGTATTTTTCCACAGAAATATAATCCAGTAATGGGTTCAGCTATATTGACTAAACATAAGGCATGCTGTAGAAATAAAACAACTGCAAAAACACATGGATCACATATCAATGTTTGTTATTTGTATGATCATGGATAGTATTATCAGTTTTTTTATGAACATAAACTGCATTTATCAGTGCATTAAACTGACTACAAACTGGGATGTAAACAAGCTATTCATTCTGCAGTCATTAAATCAATTTTATTTGTCACATGAAATTATACGAGGTACAATTCCAGTACATTTTCAGGATCGTAGCCATAGGTAGTAGCTGATAGCCCTCTTCACCGCCTTCTAAAATGAAACATGGACTGAGTTCCCAATCACATACTTTTTCTTTTTACTTTTAGTGTATGTACTGCAGCTGCCCTTACAGAGTATGTAATGTTGCATGCAGTATGCATACAATTTGAAAATACTACTTCTTCACAACATTGCACTGACATCCTGCTGTACAAGAGAGTCAGAGATTATGGATATTTCAGAAAAGTTGCTTATGTAGCCTGTACAAATGATCACAAAAGTGCAAGGTGTAGGAATGATAATGATCTGGTTTCATTATATTGACGAGAAGGCAGACAACTCTACGGCCGACATCTCAACACTAAAACAATCTAGATTGATAAATAGCACTACAGGTAAAAGGAAAAATATGTATTTTTGATTTTGGGATGAACTGGCCCTTTAAGAAAATTGTTGGACTCAGGAGATGAATAGCTTAGCTTAGCAAAAAGACTGAAACTTGGCTTGGTCCAAAGTTAATAAAAATATTCCATTAAGCTCACTAACTAACCCATGTATCTAATTTGTTTAATTTATTCACAAATAGAAATGTTAAAATTTCAATTTGTGGTTGTGGTTTGGGACTAGCAGGCAACAAGTGGATACTCCAGGAAGTCATTATGCTTAGCTAAGTAATAGTCTAGCACAAAAACCCCGTAAAACCCCAACGTGCTGTTTTTACACTTTGTTTTTTGTCCAAGCTAGCTCTTTCTCTAGTCTCTGTGCTAAGCTAAGCTAACGGTCTCCTGGCTGCTTCATTTTTAACACACAGATCTGAGAGTGGTGTCCATCTTCATATCTAACTTTTAGTAAAAAAGCTAATTAACTTTTCCTCCAAAATTTCTACACTATTTTTTAAAAGCTGTCACACAGTCACTTACATCAGACTACCAAAACAGTTTTGCTAACATACAATAGGCCTTTCAGTCTGTGAGGGGAAAAAAACACGGACAGATTTAACTGAAAAAGTTGTCAGATTTAATGACACGGCTCAGTGAGATGCATATGCACCACCATTTTAACAACAAAATGTCAAAAACTCCCAATAGTGTGGTGTTGTTCTTAAAAAAACAATGTCCATAAATGCCTTGTAGTTGCTTTAGAAGCCCAGTTTTCCAGATTGCTATCAGTTCAGCTGTGCCAGTCTTACCCTCAGAGTGTTCCTGATCACATGTTGCTCAGCCATAAATGCTGCCACAGTCCAGGGCAGTGCATACTCCAGAGTCACCAGTCCCCCCAGGTTATACCTATAACCAGAGTAGTCCCAGGGACAGGCCCCCAGCAGCCTCAGCCCCGCCCCCCAGCTGAACTCCCATAGGTAGATGAACACGGTGTAGGCCGTCAGACGCACTGGCAGTGGGAGATGCTGAGCCAGCAGCCGGGCACTCAGGATCTCTAGGAGGTAGATAGCGATGGCGTACATAGGCAGCGCCCACAGGCTGCTGTGACCTGCCAGCCTCCTGTCCTGGGTGCTGCACCAGTCCCACACAGCAGTGAAGGCCACCTCACAGAGGCAGCCATGCAGTGCGTACACATAGAGACGAGCTGCAGCAGAGAGAGGACGACTTGAGACGCTCCCATGTGATGCTGCTGTGGCTCCATCTTCAACACCAGTCCCTGTCACAAAGGAACTGGAATTACAGTATGTTTTGACTTATTTGTAGATCTTTGTTTAGAAGATATACAAAATGTGGCAAAAATGACATGTTCGGGGCTCCCTGTAGCTCACCTGGTTGAGCATGTGCCCCACATACAAAGGCTCAGTCCTTACCGCAGCGGCCCGGATTTGAGTCCTACCCCCAGCCCTTTGCTGCATGTCATTCACCCTCTCTCTCCCACTTTTCCTGTCTTCAGCTGTCTTTTTAAAGATGCAGTAGGTAAGCCTTACCTTTCTGTCATATCTGCTGAAACTGGGGGGGGGGGGGGGGGGGGGGGGGGGGTCTAACTGCATGTCAATCACTGCTCATGCACACACATCCATTCTCCCTTGTGGGGGGAGGGGCTTAGGAGACCATTTTGGGCTTTAGCAGAAAGGGGGGAGGGACTGAGACGTTGTTGATGTTCAAATTTTTTGGCTAAGTCCTGGATCTTCACAATCCACCTACAGCACCTTTAAATAAAGGCCACAAAAGCCCAGAACATCTTAAAAAAAAAAAATCTGTTTGTTCACAACAACAAACGTGATGGTACACTAACCTTTCAGTTTCAGATATCCACAACGCCAGTCTTGCTATCCACAATCAACATTCTGAATGAATACAATTTTTTTTTTCACATTTCTGCTACATAAGTGACCCAATTTAAAAATATATTCAGCTTTCCAGCGGTGAAGTAACCCTTTAAATGAAAGTTATATTACTGACTACTTCAGGAAATGCAAAACTGTCTCAGTAACAGGTGTTGCCCAGTCAGTGCATTTTGACCTTATTAATCTGAGATTTAGTTACACATTTTAGTGAAAACTTTTACATAAATGAAGGATGCATGTTTCTCTGCTGACCATAATTCAAATGATAGCCCTATTTCACTGTTATGTTTGCATTATTGATGTAATGAGTTTTACATTAACAAAACAAAAAGGCAACAGATTTACATTTGTTGCCTTAAAAAAAGCCTTAAAAAAAACTCCAGTGATAGCAGCTCGCAATCCTATACTTTGAACTTTAGTGGTGCAAAAGTTGACCACAGGTTTGTTTACAGTATTGTAAGTTTTTCCTTCCACCTTTGTTTTTGAACATGGATGTGCATTATTGGTGCATAAGACAAACAGGGATAAAGTAAATTCATTACTGCAACAATTGCAATAATGAGGAAAGTTACAACTAATGGATTGAGGGCGTGCTGTTTCTGCCATTTCGCTTACTGAGAGTTGTGTTATTGACATTGTTAATCGTAAAATTCTTCAGTCTAAACAATTCATCTTACATTTTTATTTCAATTGCTTTTCAATGGGTAGAATAAGCCAATCTCTTTATAGACACCCAGTGTTTCCTGTGAATCTATCTGTTGCAGCGTTTGTTTTTACCATGATCTTCCTTTAAAAAATAATATACAAATTATATTATAATGTTATTACAATTAATATGTATATAATATATATTAAAGTGGTAGTACTTTTTGACAGGTTATACTTTTTTCTTGGAGGAACTCGTATTTTTTCTGGATTTTCTTCGGCACGTTACAAAACCTGCAGTGCATATACAGTCCTGTTTGGTTCCTCCGCCACAGGACACACAGCACAGCGTAAATGCTCTAATGTGGATTAACAGGCTAATAGCCCAGATTAGCAAATTGAAACCTTGGGAAATCTTCAACAGGTTTTCACTCTACACTACAACGAAGCCATTACAAAATCAACTCAGTAACCATCATTAAATTATTCCTCCTCTAAACAAAGTCAAGTCAACAATGGTCTCACAATAGCATTACAATAGTCCAACACATCACTTGGCCTCAAAGTGTTGCCTTGTACAATTACTAATCATAGTACACAATAAACAGAAATACTGTATTCTCACCTTGGTCATTACTACCTTGTGTTCTCCTCAAATTTAGTTTTCTCGCCTCCATCACACAACATATGGGTTACTGTGCTTTTGTAATCCCTCTGCTTCTCTATGCCGGTCTCTCTCTCTCTCTCTCTGTGTGTGTGTGTGTGTGTGTGTGTGTGTGTGTGTGTGTGGGGATCTTGGGCTAAACATTAAGCGGCTCCATGTTATCAGTGATGTCACTGTCACCGGCTGAGGTCGCGAACCAAGGGAGAGGAAGCAAACCTGGACTTCCTGAGGAACAAGTGTAGTGTGTATGTAGTACCAATCAAAGTATTGATCTCACAGTGTGTACTGTGTCCATGTGAATAGTTTCATTGAAGCATACAGTGCTGTGCTGATGTGTGTTTAAGTAGGGCAGACCTGGAGTTATCAGGGAATTGCAGAAGCTGGGTGTGTCAGGGAAGCTGCCCAATAGCTGGCAATACACATGTTATAGATGACAGAACCAACTGTAAAACATGTTTTATATCTTAACATTTACAACATTTTCTGTATTCTTTCTACATTTTGGTTCCCAACCTGCCAGCAATTTTGCATATTTTGGACATTTGCAAGGTCATATTTCATATTTGTATATAATATTTCAGATTTACTGTTATATTTGTTTGTCTTGTGCCATTTGTTGTTTCCTATATGTTGTTTTTTTCTGTGTGATGTGACTCAGAGCGCTCCTGCACTGTATTGAGGTGCATGTGTTACAGTGTTCTCCATTTGCAAATGAGAATAAATACTCAACAACCAGACTTTGGTTTCTGCTCAATAGTCTTCATTTGTTTCACTTTGTACAGGAGATTTCAATAAAATGTATATGAAATTTCAAACACTTTTTTTTAATTAGCCTCTCTTGTTTGTTCATTATGGTTATTTAGGCAGTTAACCAGTTGAACAGGCAGTATCTGTCATTCATCTGCAATTATAAAAATGACTAACTATAATTGACTCACTTAGCACTAACAGCAAGACCAAAAGCTATCAACACACACGCACATAAACACAGTTATAAATATGGATGCACAATGTAATCATAAAGTGTTCCTGGGAGCAGATGTCAGTCCTGACATGGTGACACTGCTGGGTCCTGTGTGTTTGCTTTGTGTTGTGTGTACTCTAATAAAACCGTTGGATGAATGGCGGACCGTCAGATCAGAGTCCAGTTATTCTAGCAAACACACCTTTGGGTCTGTGAAAGGTGACTGAACGGCTGTATGGGAGTCAATGACCATAAAGTTATCGAGCTGACAAAGGTTGGACTCTTCACACAGTGGTGACCTTGGCTGACTGTGTGTGTGTGTGTGTGTGTGTGTGTGTTACATTGTTGAATAGCGAATTGTCACCAAAGAAAATTTGGTTAGGGAAATTAGCATTCTCACTCTCAGGGAGCACAGAGAGCCTCCACTAGTTGCTCTTTTCAAGGCGCTTATCAACAATGTTGAGTCGGTCAGGTATGGTAAATTTAACCGACCTAAATTAGATTGAATTTAATGACATGAACAAAGATAAGATGAGATGAGATGAGATGATGATGTGATGTCAGAAAATGAGAAGAAATGAGATGTGATGAGAGAAGATAAGGTCCGAGGCTGTTTTTACTCCGATGCCGATTCGCCTGTGACCTGATGCCTTTTCATCCAAATCAATTCAATTCCAAGACCTGATGCCTTTTCATTTGAGTCTGACAGCTGAGGATGTCCTAAAACGAACACCGTAGGTGAGAGTAAATGAAATGACACGGAATTAGGTAAAACCAAAAGATCAGTCAAAATGGGTAGTTCTCTCACAATAATTTCTGTTTTTTAAATCATGAATTCTAATTTATCAACACAACATTCCCTGACAAACTGTATGCCACATAAAGCTACTTTAGTATTAAACATTGGGGCGAGAAAGTGTAACAAGATACACTTAAATACCAGATGTGATCTTGCAATTTCTTTTTCCTGGAAACATCATGGCCCTCATGCTACGACAAGCCTGCAGAGGAAACCACCTTTTATACAGAGATAGTGATCTTGTTGCCCTAGATCACTACTTAAGCCTGAGAGCTGTACATGCTATTGTCTTCATCTGCTGAACGCGCTGACAAGACAACGCTGACTTTTGAAAAAGAGGTTGTTGACAGCTGAGGTGTTATAGAGGGAGCCAAGGATTTCACTGTTCAACTGGTGAGTGCTTAAATTTTAACTTTTTCTATATTCTGTATTGTACATACTTACATGTAAATACACGACTAAACAGATGTGAGAGTGGTATCAGTATTCTTATCTAACTCTTGACAAGAAAGCACATGTATTGACATTTACATATATGCTCATTTGGCAGATGCTTTTGTCCAAAGCAATGTACAAATGAGGCACAATCCAAGCCACAGTAGAGTAGATCAGATCTTTGAGAATAAGTGCTGCAACACTCAGCTGCATGTATTTTCCATACGGTCAAACCTTTGCTGTAACTATTTGATCCATGAAATATTAAGGTCTAAATCACTTTTCTCTCTCCTTCTCTCCTCTTTGGAAATTTCAAGAACGTAAGATCTGCTGAAAATAAGGAGCAGTGGGAAAAACCAGAGAGATCACATTCGTACCCAAAATGGATTTGCTGCACAATACCACCGTGGGAGTAAATGAAACTAACATGCATTGCCCATCGACCCACTACCTTAGACCTTTGATCCTGTCTGTTGTCATGATCATTGAGATGATTGTGGGCCTGCCAGCAAACATAGTAGCCTTATGGATTTTCTGTTTCCGCATGAAATGTTGGAAAGCACACACTCTCTTCCTCTTGAACCTGGTTCTAGCTGACTTCCTGCTTCTCATCAGCGTGCCTTTCCGCATCAACAACTACCTCCGAGGGGGCAACTGGGTGTTTGGACAGGTCTGGTGTGACATCAACCTCTTCATGCTGGCTGTCAATCGCTCTGCCAGTATTGCATTCATGACAGCTGTGGCACTGAATCGCTACTTTAAAGTGGTCCATCCGCATCACTACATCAGCCATATGACTTTGACTCAGGCGGGTTGGCTCACAGGCCTGATGTGGATTGTTGTGATCGCCCTTCGGATTCCCCTGTTGACCAGCAACCTTCTCTCCAGTAAAGACAACGTCTCCCTGTGTCGTAGCTTCAACTCCTACAATGTAACCCCTTTGTCGATAAAGGTACACTACGTGGCCTTCACTGCAGAGTTCTTCCTGCCCTGGTTCTTGTTGCTATTCTGCTCAGCCCAGATTGCCTTCCACCTGCACCAAAGGCAGATGGACAGGCAGAAGAAAGTACGGAGGGCAATCTGGGCAGTATGGGTGATTAGTTTGGTGTTCACCGTCTGCTTTATGCCAAGTATCCTCACAGGCTTGGGTGGGGTGTACATCAAGTATTTCCACCCCATGGACAAAACGTCTTACAATCTGATCACCAAGCTCTTTGAGATGTGCGTCGGCTTCACCTACCTCAACAGTGCTTTGGACCCTGTCATCTACTCTTTCTCTAGTTCCGATTTTCACGGTGCCCTCAAGAGCTCACTCAGACACCTAAGCTTTGTGAATAAGAATGTCAGATCAGCCAATAACCATTAACAAAAATAATAAAATATCATATCAATTTATAATGGATAAACTACTCCAGAACTAGGTTGTAAGTTCAACCGCCACCGTTGAAGAGTCTTGAGGGTTAGGGTTTGGATGCTGAACCACTCTGTAGGCAACCTAGAAGTAAAATGGAGGCCAGGACATCCCTACCGTTATAAAGCGGTGCAACACCCAAGCCATTTTGGACACCACGTAAGCCGAACAAATGTAAATTCAATGTGAGCATTTAAATGACTTTCCTCAGATCTAATGATTGTAGTTGGTCTGCAGAGGACTTCTCTAGAAAGTTTTGTCATTAAGATTTTTGAGTGTTTTTTATTATTTAATTCTTTTTTATTATCTCCTCTAGCTTTTCCAGTGTTTTAGACACAGATATGATAATTATATCTGTCCAAAATGATGTGGAATTGCATTTATTTTATTGAATAATGTTTCAATTTCTTGAGGGAGGGCCCTAAGCCAAATGTGTGCACCTAAGTCTTCCACAAACACAGGGAAACCACAGGCACAGCTTAAATATTGAAACTGCAGTATGTGTATTTATATTTTAGATTGATGACAGAAATGCTGCAGGGAAGTGTTCTGATAGGTACAGTTCTATGTTTGCAAGTATTGGCAGTCACTGCATTTTTAGAGGGAGACTTGTTACTACTTCCATAACATCAGAATATAAAGTGACCAGTGGAGTTTGTACAAATGTTCAATATTTATATTCAAACTGTATGGATGTCAGTATAAGCAATAAAATGTAATGTGTTTGTTAAATTGTTCCATTGCATCTATTTCTTTCTATATAGATTGTCTACTGATGCTTTTGTCAGAAGTATATAGGATAATGCAAAACAATAACGTTAAATTAAATATTTGTCAAAGGAAAACAATACATAGCTCTTTAAATATAATGACCAATGCTCTCCTAATTGCAATGTGATTTATTGTCATTATTTAGTTGTTGACAGTTTTTTATATTCAATCTCTCCTCAAATGTGCCCTTCCCACACATACTTTTACTGGATTGCTGATGCCTAATATGACTACAAAGCAACAACTGATTTGTGGGCCTCATTTAATAAACCATGAAAGGAAAGATGATACCAATCCTTGCAAATTGAATAACTGTAATATATTTGCAAAGGCGCTTGGCTTTAAAGTGCCCAACTGCCCATATTATGAAAAAATCACTTTTTCTGTGATTTGGGGTGTTATTTTGTGTCTCTGGTGCTTCCACACACATACAAACTTTGAAAAAAATCTATCCATGTTGTTCTGAGTGAGATACGGTTTCTGAATGATTCCTGCCTTCAGTCTCTGGGTGAGCTGGTCAAAATCTGCACGGCTTTCTACGTAACTAGCCGAAACGACGGGCTAAACACAACCGTTAGCATGCTAGCACTAGCGTTAGCATGCTAGCTCGTTCTCAATGGCAAAGCACTGCTACAACACACACAAGTTCACCATAATCTCCAAAAGAACTACTTCCATGTGCGCCCTCCTTTAGAAGAAGTCTCCCGGCTAATCCTGCCTTGTAACTGACCAAAGTTGGAGAAACAACCTTTCTTTTACTGTCTGTGGAGCTAACTGACATGATCTACCATCTGAGCTACTGAGCATGTGCAGAGTGGAATCAAAGATAGTACAGAAGGAAAGATGATTCACTCTGTAGCTGAAACAGAGACCTGAACACAAGGTGAAAAGAGGAGCTGCAGCAGTGAGAGAGAGATGTGCTGTACAACAAAAATATATTAAACCATGGAAACATATTCTGGTACAACCTTAAAATACAATTATGAACCTGAAAATGAGCAGAATATGGGATTTTTAATACTGCAGGTACAGTTACAAACAGTAATTTGCAATCCAAGTTGTGTTTAGACTGATAATCAGACTGAATTGCCATTTTGAAAAGGATGTTAGTTATAGATACTTTGTCATCACCACATCCCAGAATAGATAGGCAGTGCAGCCAGACCAAACTCCAGCGCTGTGGAGATAGGTCTGACAGTGCAAGACACCGTTTACCTTCTGTTTAGAAGAGGAGGATGGCACATCACAGTACAAATACTGAACTGAATAGTGTTTTATTTTGAAAATATTACGGTCTGTCTGTGTTTCCTTGTGTGTCGCAGTGGCTACGAGCACGACATCATTGACCCGTCCTTCTCTTTCAAGCCGAGCTTTATAATCAAGGTACAATCTGGCTCATATGCTGCATTAAAGATAGGAGACCAGACAAGGTATTGTTGTAAAATAGGCATTTATTTACAGGAACCACACTAAAAAACAGAAACATGTATGTCAGTAGTCAGTCATAGGTGTGTGGAAACGTCTGTACCAAGCAAATCCAAAATGACAGCTGCGGTGAGGGAAGAGCGAACACTCTTCGGAAAGGTGATGAGCTTTTATGTCCAACCACACCAGGCCCGGGTGAAGTTCAAGATGACCCTCTGCCTAGACCTCAATCCTGCAACACAAAGAGCAGAAACACCTAGTGGAGTGGAGGCCAATTTGCATAACATAGTATCTACATCTGATTCTATGTTTATTGGTTACTATAACTTTAATTAGAAGCAATCCAACAAATGTTGCAAAAAATGCAAAACAATGTTGAATATTTGTGCAATAATGTTTTCATTATGTACATTTTATATTCACAAATGTAACCCTAACCATACCACTCTCACTCCTTATGCCTAAACCTGACCAAAGGTCCTCTGGTCTAACTTCTCAGACCTAACGAATCCAACCAATGAAGACAACGAGTACTTGCCAATCAGAGGCAGAGTAGGGCGGGACATTCCCTCGCCATCCTAGGAGGTATGTCGTCATAATTAGCGGAGAGTAGCGCTGAATGACGCTGCAGTAACATGGAACTACTGACATTATTCGCAGTTAAATTAAATGTTCTAATTATGGCCCCTCTATTATTATTATTATTAGCATTTTGTTCTGCTCTGTGACCCTGCTGACACGATTTATTAGCGCTTCGTGTAACAAACAGCAATAATTTCACTATCATGTAATCTGCTATTGCTTTTTTGTATGTCGATAATAACGGAAACATAGACATTTGTGTGGAACTGGGGCAACAGTGTTAAAAAAAGAAGGAAACTAAGTCAAACGGATGTTTTTTTTTATCGCTCCTTTATAAACCCAACTGCGAGGAGGATACAGTGAGCTCCAGTGGCGCAATCGGTTAGCGCGCGGTACTTATATGACAGTACACTGTAGAGCAATGCCGAGGTTGTGAGTTCGAGCCTCACCTGGAGCAGTCTTTTGGTGTACTAATACTGAATGTTTTACACGGTTCTACTTCATTGTATATTACAAATACTAGAAATGAACTCAACCACAATAAGTACATATGCAGCTAGAAACTTAAAAGCACAAAGACACTCTTACTAATGAACTGCAAGTCAATATATAAATTAAAGAAAGACATTTGATATATTTTGGGAGGCAATGGAATATATTACTTGTCATTATTTTCATATAAAAAAACCCACCAAAAAAGACATAAATATACATTAATATTTTGTGATAAAAAAAACAACAAACATCTATAGTAGCTATGGCATGTAAGATATGACTCATAGTATTCTTAACAGTACTTAATATTTCAACTTTACGGAAAACAGGGGGCAGCGTATCTCAACCTCTGCAAAGATCCAGTCTTTGAAAGTGTTGTGAAAAGTCATGTCACTCGTGTACTTATGCTGACTCTATATTTACATCATATTTACAAATAGTTTAAAATGGATATTATATTTTTGGATATCAGTGATGTATGATGTGTGATTTGATATATATCCATTCACAAATAAGGATATCAAAATTCACAGCATTCCTATAAAATAATATTTGAGGAAAATAATTCTTCAAGTCATAGATATTTAAGTCAAGATATTTGTATATTTGCATTGTAAATTTGATATAGACAAAATTCAGTCATTCCATGCTGGCTTTTTTCTGGCTTCAAACTGTTTCCAGGAGACTCGATTTTACCCTGGGACCAATTTATTTAGTTAAAAAAA